>JAKOGI010000293.1:0-600000 GCA_029747015.1 Carnegiea gigantea
ATATATATATATATGTATGTACCTATATATATATATATATATATATATATATATATATATATATATATATATATCTATCTATATATATATATATATATATATATATATATATATATATATGTGTGTATATATATATGTATATACACATATATGTATATATATGTAATACCCACGTGTTTTATATTCCGTTAAGTTGTTCATATACCTTTTTGCGCTATGAAAATCGTATTTTATTAGCAATATGAGCTAAAATTATTTTCTAAATGCCTATGTGAATGTTAATTTTGTTAGAAAAGAATGTTATTGTCACTGTTATTATTATTACTATTAATATTGTTATTAGTTTTGAAAATCGTTCGATGATTTTTAATAAGCATTATTAACGGTTATTAATGAGTACTAAATCGATTAGGGACCCGAATACGATTAGGTTGCCAACTTTATAAGTAGGTCTATGTTGTTAAATCGAACCTTGTCATATTTCGGAGCGAATGGTCGATGAGAGATCGTATTATCCAAATCGAGTTTAGAGTTGGGATACGAATTAGGCTAACAGCACTCACGGTTGAGCAGCCTGGACCAAAAATAAACGAAAGAGAGTAGGGAGGGGCAAGTTAGTAATTTCGCGCGTGAGTCTCCTTCTTCCTCAGCTACCCGCGATTCCCCCCCATGATAGGCACTCTCTCTCTCCTCTCTCTCCCTGCTGCTGGCCTCCTTCTCCTCTTCTCCTCTTCCATTAACGTGACCTTCAAGCTCTAAGGCAGAAGATTTTCGCCACCTCCTACCTGCAAAGCTCACCCATTCAACCTCCCCTACAAGTTAGCCACCATTAGGTGCGAATCTTGGCAGAATTTCGAGCAAACCAACCACGTTTATGACGGCTCTGGACGGCGAATCGGGGCCCGAATGCATACCCCAGGTATAGCCACACAATTCACCTCTTAGTTGCTTCAATTTTCTATAAATTAGGTTAGAAATAGCTGCTTTCAAACACCCAAATCAACCTAAAATCAGTAAGTGAGTTTGGGTCTGCTTTAGGGTTCGAGTTCTTGAAATTTGGGCGTGATTTTGGTCATGTTTGAGCATGGGTAAGCAAGTGCCGAAGAAGTGGAGTTGTTTGAGCCTCTAAAGTCGAGCCCATAGCCGTGAATCGAGCCTCTAGCTTGGGTTCAAGGTGAGGGTTCCTTTCCTCCCAAATTACTACTCATTTCAACGATTTTAACTAAATTAGTTAGCGCATGTTAATTGAGGTTAGAAATTAGTTTGGGTAAACCTGGAATTGAAGTTGAGGAAATTATGAACATGATGTTAATTGTGGATTAATTGCATGTTGAAACTGCTGTTGGATTATTTATAGGTAGGCAGTTTGAAAGTTCATTGAATTATTAATAATCAGATTATCACCCTAGTGTTGTCGCTTTGTTAGTTTATTAGCCCTGAATCATGTTTTGAAGTTAAAAATGCTAATTGGGCGAATTAAGGCATTAGATAAGTATGTTGGTTTCTGTTTAGAAGTTATCGCTAAATCAGTACAGCTGCGTTAATTTCTATATTGGGCTATTGTTGAGAATGTTATGCTTATATATGATGGTTTTATGAATTATTGGTTTATTTACGGCAATATTAAACCGAGTTAGTAATTGGATGGCTTGAGGTGGAACTATTGAGAAATTTGAGATTCTTATGGTCGGTGTTGTGTGAGGAGGGAGTTTGGGTCATGAATTACCGCAATCGTGTGGACTGTGAGGCCCTGTGTGGCTCATTGAATAGATTCTACCGAGTTGTGTTATGAAGTGTATGAGTGCACTATGTGTAAACTCCTCTCCCCTCAATGTGCTATGTGGCCAATTCTTGAAACTTAATGCGTCTTTAGAAGAGGAAGGGACCATTTAGGAAGCTTGTTTTTGTGATTTTGATTGCTTTTAAGTGCCTACCAATTACCTGTTAGCTGATTAAGATGTTTGTGGCCTAAAAGAGATCCTAAATCGTCGAACTACTCAGTTAGTGATTCAACTGAATAGTTGATAGGTTTAGGAAGTTTAAAAGTGAACTAAGAGTGAATTTGAAAATGTTTGATACATTAGTTTGTTTATAACTTCTCCTTGTGTTTAAAAGAATCTAAACGACTTGGAAAAGAGCACCTTAAGGTGCTAATTATGAAGTTTAGCTAATTTATATACTAGTTGCTTGCTTAGATCTCTATTGAGTTTCAAGCTACGAGCATGTAAAACCATTATGTTTTAAGAAGCATTCAAGTTGAAAGTTTACAAAGAATACTCGTTTACCTTATAAGCGAGCCAAGTACCTTAAGTGTTTAAATAATAGCAATTTTGGAACATTTTAAGCATTCAGTTTATTTATGCCCTCCTTTGAGTTTTAAAAGGGGTTGAAACGAGTTATAAAATGGCAACTAAGGGTTTTATTACGAACCTAGTTTGAGTTAAACGCTAACTAAGTACTTTAAGTTCCAAATGGAGTCGTTTTATGAATTAACAAACGTATTGCGTTATTAAGAAACTTTTAAGTTAGAAATTAAGTCGTTTTACGATTTGGTAAATGTATTACGTTTATAAGGGGTTGAGAATGTTATGCTTATATATGATGGTTTTATGAATTATTGGTTTATTTACGGCAATATTAAACCGAGTTAGTAATTGGATGGCTTGAGGTGGAACTATTGAGAAATTTGAGGTTCTTATGGTCGGTGTTGTGTGAGGAGGGAGTTTGGGTCATGAATTACCGCAATCGTGTGGACTGTGAGGCCCTGTGTGGCTCATTGAATAGATTCTACCGAGTTGTGTTATGAAGTGTATGAGTGCACTATGTGTAAACTCCTCTCCCCTCAATGTGCTATGTGGCCCATTCTTGAAACTTAATGCGTCTTTAGAAGAGGAAGGGACCATTTAGGAAGCTTGTTTTTGTGATTTTGATTGCTTTTAAGTGCCTACCAATTACCTGTTAGCTGATTAAGATGTTTGTGGCCTAAAAGAGATCCTAAATCGTCGAACTACTCAGTTAGTGATTCAACTGAATAGTTGATAGGTTTAGGAAGTTTAAAAGTGAACTAAGAGTGAATTTGAAAATGTTTGATACATTAGTTTGTTTATAACTTCTCCTTGTGTTTAAAAGAATCTAAACGACTTGGAAAAGAGCACCTTAAGGTGCTAATTATGAAGTTTAGCTAATTTATATACTAGTTGCTTGCTTAGATCTCTATTGAGTTTCAAGCTACGAGCATGTAAAACCATTATGTTTTAAGAAGCATTCAAGTTGAAAGTTTACAAAGAATACTCGTTTACCTTATAAGCGAGCCAAGTACCTTAAGTGTTTAAATAATAGCAATTTTGGAACATTTTAAGCATTCAGTTTATTTATGCCCTCCTTTGAGTTTTAAAAGGGGTTGAAACGAGTTATAAAATGGCAACTAAGGGTTTTATTACGAACCTAGTTTGAGTTAAACGCTAACTAAGTACTTTAAGTTCCAAATGGAGTCGTTTTATGAATTAACAAACGTATTGCGTTATTAAGAAACTTTTAAGTTAGAAATTAAGTCGTTTTACGATTTGGTAAATGTATTACGTTTATAAGAAGTTTATAAGTTAGGAATGAAATCTTTTACGAACTAACAAACATATTACGTTATTACGAAGCTTTTAAGTTAAAAATGAAATTGTTTTATGAACTAGCAATCGCTTAACATTTTAAAGAAGCTTTTAAGTCTAAAAGGAAGTCAATTTACGTGTTAATAAACTTATTACGTCTATAGGAAGCTCGTAAGTTATTTACGAAGTCGATTTACGTGTTAATAAATCTTATTTTGTTTATAAGAAGCTCGTAAGTTTAAAACGAAGTCATTTTACAAACTAACAAACGTATTATGTTTATACGAAGCTTTTAAGTTAGAAACGAAGTTGTTTTATGATTTAGCAAACTTATTACGTTTATACAAAGCTTTTAAGTTGAAAACGAAGTTGTTTTATGAATTAATAAACGTATTTCGTTCATAAGAAACTTTCAAGTTAAAAGTAAAGTCGTTTTATGAGTTAATAAACGTATTATGTTTATAAGAAACTTTTAAGTAAAAAATAAAGTTGTGTTACAAGTTAGTAAACGTACTACGTTTATAAGAAATTTTTAAATTAAAAACAAAGGGAATCATAAGCATTTAGTGAGGCTGCGATTGTTTTGTAAAAAGGTAAGTTTTCAGTATAGTAAGCAACTGAAAAGAGAAATGGAATATGTTTTTAAAGGCTAAGAAAGTGCTAGGCAATTCACCAGGGTTAGAAATTGGACTCAAGATATGAATTATCTTGGTGTGAGCTGTTCTTGGAAACTGGATGCAAAGATGGCGTGAGCTGTTTCCCCCTAAAAAAAAGTTAGGAACTGGACTCAAGATATGAATTATCTTGGTGTGAGCTATTCCCCAGATAAGTTATGAAGTGTGGCACGTGATAAAACCTTGAGGGGGACTGGACTCAAGATATGATTATCTTGGTGTGAGCTGTTGCCCCATAAAAGACAATATCCAAGTTAGAGTTTATCTGTTGAGACGCGTTTTGGCCAAAAGTTAAGATGCTCGGAGACAAGCTGCTGCTTTTTTTTATTTCTCACATGTTAAGAGCTGCTTACTTGTGTATTAGCTTGCTTACTTACTTCACAATCATGTAATCTTTAATTCTAATTGTTAAAATAGAGGCAATGATTGCAATTAACAAGGATTAGGGCTGTAAACTAGCTAGTATCTCACGAGTTAGCTTAAACCATGAACTAAGCTTATTTAAGAGGTTTCCTAATTGTGAGGAAACCTCACTCCCTAGGCTAGAGCAGCTTGCATGCTTGCTTGCTAGGCTATATTGGTTGTACTCTTTCATTTTGGCAATCAGATTTCATGAATTTTAGAGGGAAGGAGAGCATTGCTCCTTGAAACCTAAAGCACTAAACTTGCTTATCCTTGACTAGGCTGGTTAAGGTGGTGTTCAAGCTTAGTCCTAATCTTATTTAAGTGGTGATTACTGTCTCTTAATCAAGTTTAGGGGTCCTAACCTTGGTTTTGGTGGTGATTCTGTATCCAAAACTCAAGTTTAGTCCTATCTCTTTCTTCCATTTCAGTTTCGGATTCCTTGAAACCAAGTGAAGAACCATGAGTACTTTGCTTGTTCCTTTGCATTCCTTTGATTATAAGCTTAATACCTTGAGCTTTACATCATATTTGGTATCAGAGCTGAGTGTCTCCTTGGCTTGCTATACTCCCCATGCATCCAGATTCAATCATGAACACACTTCCTAAACACAAACTTCATTTCTGCTCTATCCTTAAACCGGTTCATCATAGGTACTAGTTTAAGTCAAGAAGAGAAACTTGATGCTGCTTTGAGGAATAATCATAAGATAACTACTTCTAATCAAGAACTCAAGAGTTCTAATTGAGAGTTGAAGGCTCAGAATGAGTGCCTACGTAAACAATTAGGTGCTTTTCTGAAGCAAAAGCAGAAGATGTGTGAAGAACCTCTCCAATTAGAGCCCCGGAGGCAAGAATAAGCGTTTAGCTATACTCTTGATTCATCTAGTGAGGATGAACCTGTAAGAACGATTAGGCCAGACCCACGAATGCAAGCAAACTCTAATGATTTTAGAGTTGAAATTCCAGAACATAAAGGCAAGCTTGATCCAGAAGAGTTCTTAGATTGGTTACATGCGGTGGAAAGAGTTTTTGAGTACAAGGACGTTCCTGAAGATAAGAAAGTGAAGTTGGTGGCCTTGAGACTATATGGGTGTGCTTCTCTTTGGTAGACTAACTTACATGCTAAAAGAGCCAGAGAACGGAAGTCCAAAATCAGAACTTGGGAAAAGATGAAATCTGAGCTAAAGGCTAGGTTTCTTCCTCCTACTTATGTGCAATATTGCTATTCTCAACTTCATAATCTAAACCAAGGCAATCTAGGTGTTGAAGAATTCCCTAGAGAGTTTGAAAATCTTGTGATTAAGTGTGATTTCCAAGAGCCATAAGAACAAACAATAGTTAGATACTTGGGAGGACTTGATCCTAGGTATTCTAATGTTGTTGAATTATAAGCTTATACTTCTTTTGGTGAGGTTTGCACGTTAGCTCACAAAGTGGAACAATAAAAGAAAGCTAAACAGCCCTTTAAACCTCAGAATTCCAAGCCTTATACCCGGAATGCACCCTTTAACAAAGGGAGTTCTAATCCACCTGCTAAGCCATCAAATCCGTTCCCTTCTAATCCACAAAGAACCCTAACTCCACAACAGGCCCAAGCACCTCCAACCAGACCTAATCCCAATCCCATGAGCACTAGAAGGTGTTTTAAGTGCTAAGGATTAGGCCACATGGCCTCAGATTGTCCAAACAGAAAGGTTATCACATTAGCTGAATGGAGATCCATGGATGAACAAGAGAAAGAGGAGGAAATTAAAGTTAAAAGCAAAGAAAACTTTGAGGAAAACCTAGAGGAGGTTGAAGAAAAAGCTGATGAAGGTAAAATGTTGGTTTTGAGAAGAGTCTTAAACGGCCAGAAAGGAGCTAAAGATGAACAAAGAGAGAACATCTTTCATACGAGGTGCACGGTTCAAGACAAGGTTTGTTCTTTGATAATTGATGGTGGGAGCTGTGCTAATGTAGTTTCTCTTAGTATGGTTCAGAAACTAAGCTTGCAAGCTATGGCCCATCCCCATCCTTACAATATTAAATGGCTAAACAAAAGCAAGGGACTACAAGCTAACTCATGGTGCCTTATTACCTTGTCCATTGGTAAGAGCTACCAAGATGAGCTTTGGTACGACATTATACCCATGGATGCATGCCATGTTTTGCTGGGCAAGCCATGGTTATATGATAGGAAGGTAATGCATGATGGTTTCTAGAATACATACTCATTTTCTAAAGGATGAAAGTAGATTACCTTAAAGCCATTATCACCATCCGAGCTCCTCAGAAACAAACTCACCAAAAAGCTTGATCATTCTGGTTGTTTGCTATCACTTAGTGAACCACTTTTAAAGGCCTCATATCATGAATTTAAGCGTTTTAAAGAATGGATCCCAAACATTCAAGGCGAACCAGAAATATCCATGCGTACTCACCCCATTGCCAAATCACTCATACAAAAGTTCTGTCACTTATTTCCGGAAGAGATACCCACAGGTTTACCTCCTAAAAGTGATATCCAACATCACATTGATCTCATTCCTGGTCCAATCCTCCCTAATAACCCAACTTATAGGATGAACCCAAAGGAAACCATGGAAATTCAAAGGCAAGTTAAAGAGTTAATGTCAATGGGGCTTGTACGTGAGTCCTTAAGCCCTTGTGCCATGCCTGCCTTGTTGGTTCCTAAGAAGGATGGTAGCCAACGAATGTGTGTAGATGGTAGAGGCATAAACAAAATCACAATCAAGTATAGGTATCCCATACCTAGACTTGAAGATATGCTAGATGAGTTACATGGCTCAAAAGTGTTTCCGAAGATTGATCTTACAAGTGGATACTATAAAATTAGAATCAGAGAGGGAGATGAATGAAAGATAGTGTTCAGGATAAAAGGTGGTTTTATATGAATGGCTTGTTATGCCATTTGGTCTTTCTAATGCTCCTAGTACATTCAAGAGGCTAATGAATCAAGCATTCAAGGCTTACATTTGCAAGTTTGTAGTAGTCTACTTTGATGACATTCTGATTTATTCTAAGGACGAACAAGCACATCAAGATCATCTTAATCCAGTCATGCTTATTCTCGAACGTGAGAAATTGTATGGTAATCTTTAGAAATGTACTTTCTTCACTCAAGAAGTTACATTCTTAGGTTATATTGTTTCTAGGGAAGGCATAAAGGCAGATGAGAGTAAATTAGAAGCAATATGATCTTGGCCTCAACCACAAAGCATACATGATGTTCAATGTTTTCATGGATTAGCTTTCTTTTTACAGGAGGTTTATTTGAAACTTTAACACTGTAATGGCCCCCATGACTGAGGTGCTTAAGGGAACATCCTTGAAAGGGACCCCCAAAGCACAATCTGCCTTTGAAGAGGTGAAGAAAAGACTAACCCAAGCACCTGTTTTAGCCTTGCCGTGCTTTGAGAAAGTTTTTGAAGTTTAATGTGATGCATCTGGAGTGGGAATTCATAGTGCTCTTACTCAAGAAGGTAAACCATTAGCCTTCTTTAGTGAGAAATTATGTGATTCAAGAAGGAAGTACTCCACTTATGACAAGGAATTCTATGCTATTGTTCGGTGTTTAGAGCATTGGGGCCATTACTTAGTGGCTAGTGAGTTTATATTACTTTCTGATCATGAAGCTTTGAAGTATATTCAAGGCTAGCACAAGCTTAACTCACGCCATGGAAAATGGGTTGAGTTCCTTTAGTCATTCCACTTCACCATTAAGCGCAAGTCTAGAAAGTTGAATCAAGGAGTAGATGCATTACCAAGGAGGCATCTCCTTTTGTTTCAATTGGATGCTCTTATTCTTGGTTTTGAGCATCTTAAAAGTTTATATCCTGATGATGATGACCTTGGGGACTTGTACTTTGTGTCCTTAAAGCACCCCAAGGGGGATTTCTTAGTTTAAGAGGGCTACTCGTTCAAAGGAGTATGGTTGTGTATTCCTAAGTAGAGCACCCATGAGCTCCTAATGAAAGATGTTCATGGTGGTTCCTTGACTGGAAATTTTGGTGAGTCAAAGACCTTAACCATGTTAATGGAACATTATTACTGGCCAGGAATGGAGAAGGATGTTCAAGACATCCTAAGAAGGTGTAGAACATGCCAAGCTGCCAAGAGTCATACCTTACCCCACGGTTTATACACTCCTACCTACTCTACCTTGGGTGGATGTAAGTGTGGATTTTATTTTGGGTTTGCCTAGAACCCAAAGGGGTAAAGATTCAATATTTGTGGTGGTTGATAGATTCTCAAAGATGGCACACTTCATACCTTGCAACAAAACCAATGATGTTACACATATTGCAAAGTTGTACTTTAAAGAGGTAAGCAGATTACATATCATCCCTAAGTCTATTGTTTCTAATAGGGATACAAAGTTTTTAGGTAATTTCTTAATTACCCTTTAGGAGAAGCTTGGTACTGAATTGATGTATCGTTCCACATGTCACCCCTAAACTGATGGGCAAACTGAGGTGACTCATCGAACCTTAGGTACACTCCTAAGAGCTTTGATTAAACCTCATGCCAAAGCTTAGGATTTGCTCTTGCCATATGCTGAGTTTGCATACAACAAAGCTCCTAGCGAGGATATTGGTCTTTCTCCTTTAAAGGTGTGTATAGGATTGATCCACTAAGTCTTATTAGTCTTACTCCATGGCCCTTAGACCAGAAACCAAGTGCTGATGCAACGGCAAGAGTGAAAGAAATTCAAAAGCTCCATGAGTTGGTAAAGGCCAGAATTGAGAAGACAAATGCATCTTGTGAAGCCTAAGCCAACAAGCATAGGAGAAAGATTGTATTTTAACCTGGAGACCTAGTATGGATTCACTTAAGGAAGGGAAGGTTTCCTCCTAAAAGGAAGAATAAGCCAATGCCAAGAGCTGCAGGCCCATTTAAGGTCTTGGAGAGAATAAATGACAATGCATACAAGGTTGATTTACCAGGAGAGTATGAAGTTTCAGCCACGTTCAATGTGGCAGATTTGAGCCCCCACCAACCAGATGATTCCCAAGCAGATTTGAGGATCAAATCTTTTCAACAAGGGGGAGTATGATGGAATTCTACCAAGCCAAGACCTTGTCCATGATCAAACAAGTCCAGAACGTCCAGAAACAAGGTCCTAAGTTCAAAAGATGGTTCATATTTTGCAAGAAGCACAAACAGATGCAAGCGGGTTTAAAATAGTTTTAAGGCCCGGTATTGTGTGTCTAATTACTTAGGCCTCTCTGGGGTTTAAGACCTTAATTGTTGCATATTTTGGGTCCTCAAGATGTTCACTACCTGGTCCAAGTGATTAAATCAAGTTACGTGGAAGATGAAGAACCAGGTAAATCTTTCAAACCATGCAGGCTGGAACTTGGCTTAGACCAGTCTGGGTATTTTGATCTTTTGGACAGGAAAATGAGCTCTAAATTGACTAATTTCACTAGGAGGTGTTAGAAGACTTCTCAAGCTTTTCAACCATGTCTAGAAAGTTGATTTATGCCCACGTTTGCCATAGGAAATGTGGCCTTAAATCAGACCTTGCATTCTACCTGCAGCAGCCCGGTTGCACCTAAATGGTGCATTTGGTGGTTGATAGCTTTATTCACGTCCAATCCTAGTCTAGCTACATGATCAGGTTTCTAGAAGGCAGTTGGACATAGTCATGGAAAAACCACCAAGCTAACCAATGGAAAACAAGTAGAGAAAGGCAGACTTCAGCCATTGGCCAGCCGTAAAGAAGCTCGGAGACAAGCTGCTGCTTTTCTTTATTTCTCACATGTTAAGAGCTGCTTGCTTGTGTTTTAGCTTGCTTACTTACTTCATAATCATGTAAGCTTTAATTATAATTGGTTAAAATAGAGGCAATGATTGTAATTCGCAAGGATTAGGGTTATAAACTAGCTAGTATCTCAAGAGTTAGCTTAAACCGTGAAATAAGCTTGTTTAAGAGGTTTTCTAATTGTGAAGAAACCTCACTCCCTTAGCTAGAGCAGCTTGCATGCTTGCTTGCTAGGCTATATTGGTTGCACTCTTTCATTTTGGCAATCAGATTTCGTGAATTTTACAGAGAAAGAGAGCATTGCTCCTTGAAACCTAAAATACTAAACTTACTTCTCCTTAACTAGGACGGTTAAGGTGGTGTTTTAGCTTAGTCCTAATCTTATTTAAGTGGTGATTACTGTATCTTAATCAAGTTTAGGGCTCCTAACCTTGGTTTTGGTGGTGATTCTATATCCAAAACTTAAGTTTAGTCCTATCCCTTTCTTCCATTTCAGTTCAGGATTGCTTGAAACCAAGTGAAGAACTGTGAGTACTTTGCTTGTTTCTTTGCATTCCTTTGATTGTAAGCTTAATCCCCCAAGCTTTACATCTGGCGGCCTTCTTGAGTGAGAACCCCACCAATACTAACCCCGGACGCATCACACTCCACTTCAAAAATCTTTTCAAAGCAAGGCAAGGCCAGCACCGGGGCTTGAGTGAGCTTCTTCTTGATTTCCTTAAAGGCTTGTTGTGCCTTCGGATTCCACTTGAATGATGATTGTTTGAGAACTTGATTCATAGGGCCCATGATTGTACTAAAGTCTCGAATAAACTGCCTACAGAAGGAGGCAAGTCCATGGAAACTACGCACATCATGAATGCTTGAGGGTGTAGGTGATGTACCCATGGGAAACAATGAAGGTGATCAAGTTCAAAGGCAATCCAACCCAAGGAAGTCCAAGAGGCCATTTAAGTTGTGAGAAAACTTATAGAAGATCAAGCCTACAACCCATTAATTCCGGACAGCATGTGCAGCAACTTAGTTACCCTAATCACCTACGTTCAAGGTGGTTTAAATCTATTTTATTGCCTTGGGTTTTAAGTTCAGAAATTTAGCTTTCCAATAAAGAAAATTTCAAGTCATTAGACTTCATTTGCCCATCCAACTCAGCTCTCAAAGTCCAGCTATATAAACTGCCCAGTTTGACAGTTTCAATACCCGGTTTTGAGGTTCTGTTTTTCCTATCCTTGGATGAATGTAGGAACTTACAAATCCACTTTTTGGAATCTTTTTGAGTGTAGTTAAAGGCAGAAAAAACGTTTCAAGTCAAATGCCAAGTTAAGGTTCCAAAAGAATGCAAGTTCAGAAGAGGTACAGTCGGATTGCAACAGAGAGTCACCTGTCTTTATTAGGGTACAACTCTCCAACGGCTTGGAATCAGAGGCTCCAAGAGGTCTTATCTTAAAATAGACACCTAGGGATTTCTCCTAGGTTTGGAATGAACCCATTTGGGCAAGTATTTTGGAAGTTATGCTTGTTTGAAGTTGATGCTTTAGTTTTGAAAAGTGCTGACAGCTTTTTGCTTTTGCTTTTGTACTTGCTTACTTTTTGGTCCCCTCCCCTTTTCCTACTTGGACAATTGTTTGGCCTTATTTTCCTTTGTTTTGTCTGAATGTTAGAGGACTATATAAGTTGGGAGAACCTCAGCTTGTAGCTCACTTTTGGGAATAAATGAATTGGTTGAGTTTAGACTTCCTTGTGTTTTCTCTCTTGCTTATCTCTAGGATGACTAACTAGAGTGGTGATCAAGAAACTCTCTAAGACTATTTGAGTGGTGATATGTTATCTATTCTAATCTTAAAAGTGAGCTCCAGGTTTGTTGGTGGTGATATCTTATCCAAGAATCCTACTTACTTATCTTCCTTTGTGTTTCTCTCTCTTGCTTATCTCTAGAATAGCTCACTAGAGTGGTGATCAAGAATCCTTTAAGGTTGATTGAGTGGTGATATCTTATCTCTTTTAAACTTAAGGGTGATCTCTAAGCTTCTTGGTGGTGATATCTCATCTAAGAATCTTAGCTACTTATCTATCCACACATTGAAGCTCAAACCGTGAACCTCCTCTTTTCCCTTTCCATCACTACTTGAGATCTCTTCTTTGGTCTTCCCTTCAAGGCCTTAGAAGTGCATCAATTGGTATAAGAGCTTAGGCTACTCTCTTGACCAAAGCTCCCAACCCTCGAACGTAACTCCCTTAGCTAAAACACAAAAGTACTCTAAAACACAAAACCATAACATTCACTTGTGCCACATACACACGACCGTGCCACCCTTGTCCGAGCCATTCTACAAGTTTTAAAGCTACCTAGGTCAAGTATGGCTAGTAGCTCATTTAGAAGAAAAGTTTGAGCAACTCTTGAAGCTAAATGCCAAGAAAGATGCTCAACTTGGGTATTTGAAGAAACAACTGGAGCAATCTATGAGGAACAACCGAAGAGAGATTCAAAGTTCTCACTCTCCTAGTGAATCTCATTCGGTTGATGAAGAATGCAAAGGCAACCCCTTTGCTACAAGTGATAAAGATCGAGAGAGGAGGCTGAGAAGAATAAGGAGAGGCAAGGCACTTGCCTTGGATTTCAAGGTTGAGATTCCGGAGTTTGAAGGCCAACTCAACCCGGATGAGTTTATAGATTAGATGAACAACATTGAAAGAGTCTTCGAATACAAGGATGTTTCAGACAACAAGAAGGTAAAACTCGTGGCCCTTAAACTTTGTAAGTATGCTTCAATTTGGTCGAGTAATGTGGTGTCTAAGAGGGCTAAAGAAGGGAAGGATAAGATTAGGTCTTGGAGGAAAATAAAGGAGAAACTTAAGACCAAACTCCTACCCCTTACCTACAAGACAACTACACTAAACTCCATAACCTTAGAAAAGAGTCTAAGAGTGCGGAGGAGTACATCCATGAGTTTGAAAGACTCGTTATGATTTATGACCCTAGGGAGAATAAGGACCAAACAATTGTGAGATTCTCAGGAGGGTTAAATGACTCCATTAGGAATGTTATGGAGTTCTAAAATTACACCACTCTTGATGAAGTTTGCTCACTAGCCCACAAAGTTGAACTCCAAAGGAAAGCCAAGTTCAAGAGAGAACCCTCAACACCCCCTCAAGGTAACTACCCTTTTGGCAATGGATGTTTTACTCCTACTCTTAAACCTCTAAACACACCCACGGCCCCACCTATTTCCAAGCCAAACCCCGCAAAATCACCCCTCAACCCTTATGAGAAGAGAAGCTGCTGCACTACAAGAAATCATTTCAATTACGACCCAAACTTATGAGCGTATGCTTATCAGGTCGCAAAAAGTTATACCTTTAATGATGGTCCTTATTTAGGTTATAGATGCACACACTAATTTGGACCAGCTTATATTCTCGTAACAGTTGTGCCAAACTCGTCGTGAATTACTAGAGTTCTGGGTGAAAATAATAGCGCGACGCATTTGCCGTTTTTATTTTCGCAGAAATAAGCCTAAACGATGCGTTTGGGCTTCTAAACTTGAAAAGGCTACCCCCTACCGTGAAACCTCTCACAGCCTATCTGCCATGACTGAAACTCTGGTTTTGCTTTTTCTCTGCCATGGCAGCCCCAACAATAGGCTACCATTGACTGTTATATGCAGTTAAGAACAAGCGATACACAACCACCATGGTAAGGGTTTTTGATTCCTTTGGTTTTGACACTTGATGGAGACTAAAATTGGTGATGGACCTGTAATTTTAGGGTTTTTGTTGGTACCCACAAGGAAGGTTTTCTTATTTGTTGACGCTAAAGGCTTTGGCTACGTTGTCAGATTCCGTCCTCGCTACTAGGCTGGTACTTCCTTCTCTCTCAATCTCTGTCTCTCTTTCTCTTCTTATCAGTGAGCTTTAACTGTGCTTATTCTGTTCTGGGTAACAATTTTGAGTGATTATGAAGCAATTCTGCTAATTTTGAGTGATTGTGAAGCAAGTTTACCAATTTAGAGTGATTTTGCAGCAAGGATGCGAATTGATGGGTTCTGGGGTAGAAAGATTGTGAAAACCTTGCAATTCCTTGGTTTTATTCTGATGCTCTCTCCCATCCATGGATTTATTACTGTTAAATGAATTTTTATTTGCATTATCTTGTTAAATTGCTAAATTATCTTCGTTGGATTATTTTGTTCTGGCTCTTTGCAGTCTGGTCTTAGTCACAGATAGATGCTATCTAACTATTTGCCTTTATTTGAAGTCATGGTATGAATATCCCATAGATAGCTTACCCACGATGCCATCAGTTGCTAATTTTTTATTTATGTGACTAAGTCAAACAATTAGCGGTCTGTACACAACCTAATGAGGTTAAATTTATATGATGCATAAGAAGGTCATATTTTAATTTTAGTGATTTTAGAACAATCCTTGACATCTATGTTTTATATGGGGGCATAAAGTAGCTTGATCGAGTCCTCCAACCTCACTCTTGAGTCTTGCCCTCGTTCGGGTTTTGTTTTTCTAGTGGAGAACCACCCCAAGTCCTAATAAAGCGAGACTCGCACTGGTGGTGGTTGTTGTATCGGAAAACTGAAAACTTTTTGTGAAATCATCCAACACAATACAACAAATTAAGGGCTTAGAAGATAAAATTGCAATTAGGGTAAAAAATTTTGGTACTGTGGGAATCTCAGCAACTGAAGAAAGTGAAAGAGAAAAGGGTGAGTGAGATAAAACTTCAGTCTTGCCCTTGGTACTTTACGAGCCCTTGGTACTTTACGAATCTAACTTTGATTATTAGGAGGCATTGCTTTCTATTTTCTCCTGAAGAATGCCTTAGGCAGAGAGAACCAAAAGTAAATAATTTTCATGAATTAATGGATTAGAGTATAAATTTTGCTAACAATGTATAATTTTAAGAGGGCATATGTTTTCAAACTTAAGCAGATCTTGCTTCTTCCACAACATAGCCATCGCAGCTAGTCCCTGTCATCTGCAGGGATCAACTTTGGAATCATTACAACCAAAATACTTCTATTAGCTGTGACCACCACTAAAGAGCACATAACAAAAATAATGATGGCAACCCATAACGGCTTATGGTGTGTGATAATGTAAAATCCAGTCATAAACGCTAGTAAGGTGCCATAAAGAGATTGCTTTAGTAACACCAAATTGCAATCGATGAGTAACAATGACTTCTCATGCTAACAAACCATAGGCCATATAATGCAGAATAGGACCAAAATTGAAGTACACATTGTATATCCATCTGCTACCAAAAACACCGAAAATGTTGAACAAGGGCAAGACTGAAGTTTTATCTCAGCAACTTATGCAATTCATGTTGAAGTTCTATTTTATAGGCATAGTGATCTTATTCGCTTTTTTTCTTTCTTTTATTTTGGGGCACTTTGCAGAGTTTAGGAAAGTTCGAAGTTTGCAATTTTAAAGAGGATTGTTGGAAAGTACTTCTTGCCCTCTGTATCTGGGAAAGAAGTGATCTTCTTGATACCTTAATTAGTTTCTAACTGTAGTATTCTTTATCTAGTAATGTGTCGCATGCTTTGGATGCGGTGTGAAGCCTAAGGATGTGAAAGGGCCACTTCCAAGTAGAGCTGACTTCAAGCTCAGCTTCGTGCTAAGGAGAAAGAGAATGTTTCACTACATAAACATATAGATGACTTGGAGGATGCCCATAAAAGGGAGATAAAAAAGCTAGAAGATCAAATGAGAATTGTTATTGAAATGGTGATGTCTACCAAATCACCATCAGATGCCTCGAGGGGTGGTGCTACCACTGGATCTGATCATGACCAAGATGATTAGGTATCGATATGTACCGTTCATTCTTCCTCTCTTTGGGTTATTGCATAGGCAGGTTTGGTATCTGATCATCACTAAGTTGATTTGCAGGTAAAGTAAGGAGTTTTTGGACACTTCTTTCATGCTGTAAGTTCTGCACTATCCCTTGATTTTTTTGGGTTGTTGCATAGGCGGGCTTGGTGTTGATGTCTTCAAAATGCACATTCATCAAATTTTTATTTTATTTTATGTATCCTCTCTATTTATGGCATGGTTAGTATCTGATCATGTATTAAGACCTCTCTTTGTAAGTTCTACACTATTCCTTCATTTTTTTTGGGTTGTTGCATAAGCAGGCTTGGTATCTGATCATGACCAAGTTGATGTCTTCCAAGGTTTTATATGTCCTCTCTATAAATTTTAATTTCCTATACATTTTGCAGGTGAAATATGAATTTTTTGGGCAAAAATACTTTTGGAGGATGGTACAAAATAGATATGGTGCTATTGATGCACAATAAATGCATGTATCTTTTTTTTCCCTTTTTGAGATTAGTGCTAACCCAATTATGTAATATGAATTTTTTGGACGAAAATACTTTTGGAGGATGGTACAAGATAGACATGGCTCTATTGATGCACTGCAAATGCATGTTTTTTTTTTCCATTTTGAGATTAGCGCTAAGACAATTATGTATGTGCTTGCATTGCTTAGCAAACTAATGGTGTATCATACCTATGTTTTAGGTATGCACGTATCATATATATATATATATATATATATATATATATATATATATATATATATATATTCATATCGATTTAACATATTCAGTTTTTTTAAGTTCATTCAGATTTCTTATGTATATATATATTTGTATGAATTGAAACACACACACACACACACACACACACACATATATATATACATACACATGTCATAAAGTAGTTTATCATAGGGGACAAAAAAATATGACTTCGATTCTGATGGGTGTGAGTAGAGTGTTCGTTGAAGAACTAATAACATTGCTGATGAGAAGGAAAACTCCTCGTAAAAGGATAATAATGGGGATGAGGGCAGTCTCTCATCGCGAAAGTTTACCAACAAGTATGACGATGTACACACCTTGTCACGAAAGGTTACCGCAATTACGATGGGGTACATACCTCATACCAAAAGATAGAAATTACGACCAGTAAGCCGAACTGGTCGCAGATACAACATAGTCATTAATGACCATATCTTTTGAGACGAGTGGCGATAAGGCGTGCTTCTCGTCCCGAATAACTTCTGCAACGAGTTCCAGTACCTTTTGTGATGAGATTTCTTGTCCTTAATGGTGTGTTTTTTTGTAGTGCTACAAATGACAAGGGCTTGGACATATAGCCTCGGATTGTCCTAGTAGAAAGGTTATCACCTTGGTGGAGTACCAAGAACTTGAAGAAGTCAGGTAAAAGGAGGAAGGGAGTGATAAGGAGGTTCATTCAATGGAGATTGAGGAGGAATGTGTGGTAGAAGCGGATGAAGGTGAGTTACTTGTGCTTAGGAGGGCTTTGAGTGGACAAAAGAGCCTAAACCATGAGGAGCAACGTGAGGACATCTTCCATACAAGATGCACCATCAATGCCCATGTGAGTTCACTCATTGTGGATGAGGGAAGTTGTGCAAATGTGGCTTCCACTACTTTGGTAGAGAAGCTTAAGCTCAAAGCCAAGCCTGACCCTTACCCTTACTCCATCCAATGGATAAACCAAGGTAAAGGACTTTGAGTCTCAACTCATTGCTCAATCACTTTATCAATTGGTACAAGGTACGTTGATGAGTCATGGTGTGACGTCAATCCCATGGATGCTTGTCATATCCTATTGGGAAGGCCTTGGCTATATAACTGAAGGGTTATGCATGATGTTTACCGAAATACATACACTCTCCACAAAGATGGCAAAAAAATCACCTTAGCCCCTTTTGCTCCACATCAAATTGCTAAGCCTAAGACCAAAGATATTCTAAAGGATAGGAAAGTATTTCTTTCCTTCCTAGGGAGGAAAGATTTCCAAACAAAATTCCAAACAAAATTTCCTTTAGCTTCACAAAATCAAGCCGATGAGCACCAAAAGCATGCTTTATCATAACCGGGAGGTTTAATTTGGGCACACCTTAGGAAGGAAAGATTTCCTTCCAAAAGGAAGTCCAAACTCATGCTACAAGATGATGGACCCTCTGAAGTCATTGAGAAGGTAAATGACCACACTTATAAGGTTGAACTTCCGGGAGAATATAGAGTTTGTTGCAGTTTCAATGTCGCGGACCTCAAACCATACTTTGATGATGACAAGCTTGAGAATTTGGGGGAAAATTTTCTCTAACAAGGAGAGGATGATGTGCCCATGGGAAACAATGAAGGTGATCAAGTTCAAAGGCAATCCAACCCCAAGAAAGTCCAAGAGGCCATTCAAGTTGTGAGAAAACTTATAAATGATCAAGGGTATAACCCATCAGTTCCAGACAGCAAGTGCAGCAACTTAGTGACCCTAATCACCTAGCTTCAAGGTAGTTTAAATCCATTTTATTGCCTTGGATTTTAAGTCCAGAACGTTGGCTTTCCAATAAAGCAAATTACAAGCTATTTGGACTTCATTTGCCTATCCAATTCAGCTCTCAAAGTCTCGCTATACAAACTGCCCAGTTTGACAGTTTCAGTACCCAATTTTGAGGTTCCATTTTTCCCACCCTTGGATGAACTTAGGAACCTGAAAATCAACTTTTTGGAATCATTGTTGATTGTACTTCAAGGGCAGCAGACACATTTCAAGTTAAATCCCAAGTTAACGTTCCAAAAGAAAGCAAGTTCAGAAGAGGTGCAGTCTAATTGCATCGGAGAGTCACTTGTCTTTATTAGGGTATAACTCTCCAACGACTAGGAATCAGAGGCTCCAAGAGGTCTTACCTGAAAATAGACACTTAGGGCTTTCTCTTAGCTTTGTAATGAACTCATTTGGGCCAGTATTTGAAAGTTATGCTTGTTTGAAGTTGATGCTGCAGTTCTAAAAAGCGCTGACAGCTTTTTGCTTTTGCTTTTGTACTTGCTTACTTTTTAGTCCCCTCCCCTTTTCCTATTTGCTTGGTTGGTTGGCCTTGTTTTCCTTTGTTTTTGATGAATGTTAGAGGCCTATTTAAGTGGGGAGAACCTCAGCTTATAACTCACTTTTGGGAATATATGGATTAGTTGAGTTTAGACTCCCTTGTGTTTTCTCTCTTGGTTATCTCTAGGATGGATCACTAGAGTGGTGATGAAGAGGCTTTCTAAGATTATTTGAGTGGTGATGTCTTATCTCTTCTAATCTTGAAAGTGAGCTCTATGTTCCTTGGTGGTAATATCTCATCTAAGAATCCTAGTTACTTATCCTCCTTTGTGTTTCTCTCTCTTGCTTATCTCTAGAATGGCTCACTAGAGTGGTGATCAAGAATCCTTTAAGGTTAATTGAGTGGTGATATCTTATCTCGTTTAAATGTAGGGGTGAGCCCTAAGCTTCTTGGTGGTGATATCTCATCCAAGAATCTTAGCTACTTATCTATCCACACATTCAAGCTCAAACCGTGAACCCTCTTCTTTTCCCTTTCCATTACTGCTTGAGATCTCTTATTTGATCTTCCCTTTGAGGCCTTAGAAGTGCACTAGTCGGCCATGAACGAATGGATTCAATTTTGCTTTCATCCACCTTGATCCCTTGGGCCATGACAATATAGCCCAAAAACGTGACCTCTTGAATGAAAAACGAGTACTTCTTCAAGTTACCATAGAGCTTTTCCTTCTCAAGGACCTCCATGACTTGGGTGAGATGTACAAGATGCTGTTCTTCACTTTGACTATAAATCAAGATGTCATCAAAATAAACCACTACAAAGTGACCAATAAATGGCCTAAACATTTGGTTTATTAGTCTCATAAAGGCACTAGGGGCATTTGAAAGTCCAAAGGTCATAACCAAGCACTCATACAATCCCTCTTTGGTCTTAAATGTGATTTTCCACTCATTCGCTTCCCTATTCCGAATTTGGTAGTAACCACTTCTTAAATCCACCTTAGAAAAGACTCTTGAACCATGAAGCTCATCCAACATGTCCTCCAATCTTGGTATGGGATGCCTATACTTAATGGTGATCTTGTTTATGGCATGGCTATTAACACACATCCTTATTGATCCATCTTTCTTTGGGACTAGGGGGCGAGAACGGTGCATGGACTAAGACTTTCCCTCATAAGACCCTTGGTTATCAACTCCTCAACTTGGCTTTGGATTTCCATGGTTTCTTTTGGGTTCATTCTATAGGTCGGTTTGTTTGGGAATATAGCACCGGGAATGAGGTCAATATGGTGTTGGATGGTTCTTCTTGGGGGTAGGCCATGGGGTATGTCTTTCAGGAATACATGGGAGAATTGTTCAAGTAATGAGGTAGCTAAAGGGTGAATTTGAGGGAGGGAGGTTTCAGCTTCTTCAAGGGAGAGGAGTAGCCATTCTCTCAAGGCCTTGAACTCATGTTGCACGGCCTTAAGAAAAGGTTCTCCAAGGGTAAGTAGCATTTTGGTTTTGTCTTGGTTCTTTTATGGCTTGGATTTTATGAGTTGAGAGGGGAAAGGTGGGGCTAGGGTGATCTTCTTCCCAACTTTAGTGAAGGTGTAAGTGTTTAAGAAACCATCATGTATGACCCTTCTATCAAACAACCAAGGTCTTCCTAACAAGATATGGCAAGAATCCATGGGTATGATAACACACCATAGTTCATCATGATAATTCTTGCCTATACTTAAGCGAATAAGGCATTTGGAGTTAACTTGAAGACCTTTACCTTGGTTTAGCCATTGTACTGAGTACGGATGAGGGTGTGCCGTGGCTTGGAGTTGTAACTTCTCCACCATGCTTGAGGATGCAACATTGGTAAAACTCCCACTATTAATGATGAGTGAGCACACTTTTCCATTGACTGTGCATCTTGAGTGGAAGATATTCTCCCTTTGCTCATCTTGACTCCCTTTAAGACCACTAAACGTTCTCCTTATGACTAGCAAATCCCCTTCATCTGCCTCTGCCACCACGTCTTCCATGCCCTCAATGAGACATAAGTCCCTTTCTTGTTCTCCTTCCTTCACTTGAGGTGCTTCATACTCGACCAAGGTGATAACCCTTCGGTTTGGGCACTCCGAAGCTATGTGACCCAAGCCTTGGCACTTGTAACACCTCCTATTGGCATTGGAACTGTAGGGAGGCTTGTTTTATGGAGTTGGATTTTTGAGAAGAGGGTTGGAGGGAGTGGCCTTGGGTTTAGGTGGGGGTTGAAAACTCCCCTTGTTGAAAGGTGAGCTCTTGGGTAGGGGATGCCTGGGTAGATCCTTCTTGAAGGGTTTGGACTTCTTTTGTTGCTTCACAAGGTGAGCAAGCATACAAACATCATCAAAACTCAAATATTGTTGGAGTTTTACCATATGAGCATACCTTGGATCAAGGCCACTTAAGTACCTCACTATGGTTTGATCCTCACTCTCTTGTGTATCACACTTGATCAAGAGCTTTTCGAACTCCCTTGTGTAATCTTCAACACTCAAGTTTCCTTATTGAAGAATGTGGACCTTAAAGTGTTTGTCTTGAAGGTAAGAAGTGGGAAGGAGCTGACCTTTCAACTTGGTTCTTATCTTTTCCCAACTTCTAATCTTTGCCTTGCCCCTCTTAGCTCTCTTTTTCACCAAGTTTTCCCACCATAAAGAGGTATATTTTCGTAGCTTAAGTGCTACTAGCTTCACCTTCTTGTCTTCGGGTACATCCTTGTACTTAGAGAACCTCTCTACAGTTTGTAGCCATTAAAGGAACTCATTCGGATCTAAACGGCCTTCAAACTCTGGGATTTCGACCTTGAAATCCAAGGAATGATTAGAGTTCCTTTGGTTCCGTCTCGCTCTTGGACGACCTTCATCACTAGAGGAAGCAAAATGTTTGCTATCTTCTCCTTCATCTTCATACTCATATTCAAATGTTTCATGAGAAGGAGTGCTACGAAGATTCTTCCTTTGATTACTCACGGATTTCACTAGTTGCTTCCTTAAATACTCATTTTAGCTTTTAACCTATTCATAATTCTTCATAAGAGCCTCAAATCTCTCTTCTAAGCTCTTACTCCCACTCATTTTTAAAGTAGAGTAAATCAGGTTCTTTGTGGCATGGGTTATGCTTAGGTTTAAGCTTTTGGCCAGGGAGGGCAACCAAGAGCTTTGATACCAAAGATGATGTGCCAAGCAAGGATTTGAGTGAATTAAGTCACCAAACCTCAAACAAAGCAAGAACAAAGTGACAAGAAGAAGAGAGGACGAAGCTAGGTTGCACTAGTTCAGTTTCAAGCAAGAAGAAGAAGAGATAAACTAGCTGGCAAAAGGATAAGGCACACCACCTTTTACTCACTAGGGCTCTCAATCACACTTAGGGATAATTTACACCATCCCAAGTAAGATTAAGACTCACTTGGTCACCACTTTGATTAGTCAAATCAAAGATAGGCAAGAGAGAGTTCAAATGAGAGAAAATAATCTTAATCTTTTCATATATGTCAAATCTAATTTTACAACCTTCAAATCAGCATGTAAATAAGCAAAAACGGCCATATGGCTATTAGAAACAACCTAGGCATCCTATGTTAGTATCTAAAGGGAAGACCAAAAAGTAAGAAAGCACAAAAGCTAAAAAGTGTTTTTGCTTTTTCTACCAGCAGCTTTTTAGATTATGGGTCTCTACTTCACAGAGCTATATCTCCTAGGTTTCTTACCCAAATTGGGTGAAACAAACATTATTAGAAATCTTAGAAAGTAGGCTTTCAGATGGCTTAAGTTGGAAGGGCTTTGGAGCTAGCGTTTGGGACATATAGGCCAAAAGGCACAGCTGGTGCAGACTAGGATAGTTTCAGCAGCACTTGGAAAATGACCCCATATGACTTGTTGCCCAATGACTTAACCGAGAACTCTATATATGTCCTTAAAGCTGACATATTAAGGATTCCAAAAAGTGCATTTGTAGCTTCCTAAATCTGATTTAAGCTTGAATAATCAAGCTCACAATACCGGGCTGATGCGCTGGATTCTAGGCTCTTCGGGCAGCCGCGATGTTCTTGACAATTTGAATTAATTCTTGTGCTTTAGACTTCCTCTCTTGACTTGATTGGATAGTGGGGATGTTGACTTGATCATTAAGGGCTCGATCCCCATCAAGGTGGTGCTCAAGTCTAGTCCTAATCTTATTTAAGTTGTGATTTCTGTATCCTAATCAAGGTTAGAGGCCCTAACCTTAGGGGCCTACTGTATCTAAGATTTAAGTTTAGAACTATCCTAAACCCTCTTTTAGTTTCAAATTGCATAGAAAGCAAGCCAAGGTCATGAGTTCCTTGGTTTGTTTTTGTGTTCTTCTTTGATTGTAAGTGATTTCCATTGAGCTTTACATCATATTTGGTATCAAAGCTTTGGTTTCTCCTTGGCCTGGTATGGCCTTCCAGCTTCCAGAATCATTTCCTCACTCAATTCCAAACACATTCCTAGTTTGAGCTTAAACATAATCCATAGACAAGATGAATTCTAGGATGAGTATGGAAGAGAAATTTGATTCTCTTATGAGGCAGAATGAGTTATTGATGAAGAAGATTGATGACGATTCCCAGTAAAACCAAGAAACTAAGGCTCAAAATAAGCACTTACGTAAACATCTTTGTGCATTCATGAAACAAAAGCAAGCAATCAATGAGGAACCTCTGCAATCTGAACTAAGAAGATAAGAGTGTGTGTTTAGACATCATCTTGATTGATCTAATGAGGATGAACCATTGAGAATGGCTAGGCTAGAACCACGGATGCAAGCTAATACCAATGATTTCAAGGTCGAATTCCAGAGTATGAAGGTAAGCTTGATCCTGAAGAGTTCTTGGATTAGTTACACACAGTTGAGAGAGTTTTTGAGTACAAGGACATTCCTGAAGAGAAGAAGGTGAAGCTGGTTGCTTTGAGACTCCGTAACCATGCTTCTCTTTGGTGGACTAATTTGTATGCCAAAAGAGTTAGAGAAAGGAAGTCCAAAATTAGTATGTGGGATAAGACGAAATCTAAGCTTAAGGCTTGGTTTCTTCCTCCTACTTATGTTCGACATTGTTACTCTCAACTCCCCAACTTGAATCAAGGTAACCTGAGCGCAGAAAAATACACTAGAGAGTTTGAAAAGCTTGTAACCAAGTATGACTTATACGAACCAGAAGAGCAAACAATTGTAAGATACTTAGGAGGTCTTAATCCTTTGTACGCTAATGTTGTTGATTTATAAGCTTACACTTTATTTGATGAGGTTTGCATGCTTGCCCATAAAGTTGAACAACAAAAGAAGGCAAGACAGCCCTTTAAACCTCAAAATTTCAAGCCATTAGCCTGAAACACACCCTACAACAAGGGGAGTTCTAATCCACCTCCTAAGCCTACAAATCCTTTTCCTACCAATCCATAAAGAACCCCAACTCCACAAAAGGTCCAACCACCTCCAACCAGACCCAATCCCAATCCTATGAGCACAAGAAGGTGTTTTAAGTGCCAAGGGTTAGGACACATAGCCTCGGACTGTCCAAACAGAAAAGCGATTACACTATGATGGAGATCCCTTAAGGCCGTATATTTAAGGCATTCAAATGAGATTACATAAATTACATTCAGTAGCCAAAGCCCAAGAAAAGGCCTTTATTTTGCTAAGGAACACAAACAGCAGGTCATGAGTTAATTCCAGTGGCAAACCTACTTTTTTAGAACTTAATTACTTAGGCCTCTTTGAGGTTCAGTCCAATATTTTACAATGGGATTGAGGTTGAAGAAGTTAACTTTCCAACAAAATAAGTTTTAACTCATTTGGACTTCATTTACCTATGCAACTCAGCCAATAAACCCAAGCTATTCAAACTGCTCAGTTGAATCAGAATGTACCCGATTTTGATTGTGTGATTTCTTAAGCTACAATTTGGTTTAAGTCTTAGATTTTCACATTTTTGGGTTCCCCAAGATGTTACCTTTTAGGCCCAAGCAAGAAAAACCAATCATGCTTAGTAGAAGTGAAGAAATCAAACCATTTTATCAAGCCTGCCAGTTTGGGTCCAAATCCTGACGGTAAAATGCTTTAGTAGAAATCTCCTACTTAAACATGATTTAACCTTGATTTTCTTGCAGAGGTGGTTTGTCCACACCCTAAGGAGTTCCCCCATGGCCTAAAAATGAAATCATGCTCAGTTTTATTTGGGTTAAAAGGATGCGCAAAACTGGGCTCAAAACTGCCCTATGAACCCAGTTGAGTGTTGTGTGTTATTTCCTTCTTCAATGGGCTTGCTCAGCTCTTTCCTTGCTTGGTTACTTTAATCACTAGTCAAGTAACCAGGAAACACCATGATTTGCTGAAGAAACAACATTGAATCATATGAACCAATGAGAAAACAAAGGAAGAAACAGCACCTTACAATCTAATTGGATGGTCGAAAAGGGAATGCACATTACGGCTGCTTTTCCCTAATTTTTTACTGATTATGCTACTGTATTAGCTTCATTGGAGATCTATTTAGTTAATTACATCATTTGTTTTACTTTTCCTAGAAATCTGGTTGTAATTAGTTTACGTTAAGCAAGCGTGTAGTCTGGTTTTGTACTCAGCGCATAGATTAGCAAGTTAATACATTTCCTTCCTAAGGAGGAAACCTCCACCAACTAGCTTGCTTGTTTTGGTTGCTTGTTGGGCTCTATATTAATGTTAGCTATGGCCCTTTGTAATAGATACCTGAATTTTGAATGAAAAACCATAATTGAGAGCATTGTGCTTTCATTCTCTTAAACACTTCACTTGCTTATCCTCAATTAGGATGATTAAGGTGGTGATCAAGTAAGTCTGAACTCTTAATTAGGTGGCGTTTCTGTATCCTAATTGAAGTTAAGGGCCTCAAACGCAATCTTAGTGGTGTTTCTGTATCTAAGTGAGAGTTTAGACTATCATTCTTTCACTAATTCATACACGGCTACACTTAAATTTTGGCTTGAACTCAGCTTGCTTGTTCTTAGCTTTTAAATTCAGCCTTGAATGTCCGTGATTCTCCCTCATAGACACATTGTATTTGGTATTAGAGCAAGTTTTATCTTGGCCTGAAACGTACCCCCACACGCCCCAAAGCCACCTAAACACATCCCATAAAATCAGCTCCATACACAGCCGGTTCTACCATGAGTTTTAGTATGAGTTTGTGTTTGGAAGAGAGATTTGATGCACTTATGAGGCGGAATGAGTTGCTATTTAAGAAAATCTATAAAGATGATCAATCTGTGAACAAGGGGAGTCCATTTCTTACCCCTAAACCCACGGCACCCATTCCTCCTATCCCACAAACAAACCAAACTCCACAAACAAAACAAACTGGACCTAACCCCGACCCTTTAAACCCTAGGAGGTGGTTTAAGTGCCAAGGCCTTGGTCACACAGCCTCGGACTGCCCCAACAAGGAAATCATTTCCTTGGCCGAATGGGAAGCGATAATGGAGGAAGTGCATGAGGAAGAAAAGAAGGCTTATTTGATAAAAGATCAAGAGGAGAACCAAGAAGAAGTTAAAGCCAGAGCTGATGAGGGAGAAATGCTTCTTTTGGAGAGTTTTAAGTGGTTTTGAAGGAGATGAAGATGAACAAGCAAAAAGCATCTTCTAGTCTTGGTGTACGTGTCAGGATAAGGTATGTTCGTTGACCCTAGATGGAGAAACAAAGCTCACCTCAGTACCTTCATTCCCCTTTAGACTCCATCAAAACAAACCACCACAAATCCATGAGCATTTAAACCTTTTTCTTACTCATAGTGAACCATTACTTGCTGTTCAAGACGAGTACGAAGGTCCACCCCCAAGTCATCCATTAGTCACGTCAATCCTTAAACATCCAAAGGTGTTTCCCAAGGTTGGTCTGAAAAAAATAGCTTTTAATAACAAAAGGGGCTTATTTGAGGCGATGATTATGTTTCAACCTAAAGGAGTTAAGTTCCCACTTAGACCGTGATTATTTAGCAAATTTGAGGGCAAATTCTCCTCAACAAGGGAGGATGATAGAGATCCCTCAATGAAGTATGCTTAAGGAATTCAAATAAACTTAGATAAATCACATTCAGTAGCCAAAGTCTAAGAAAATACCTTTATTTTGCTAAGGAACACAAACAGCAGGTCACAGGTTAATTCCAGCAGCAAACCCGATTTTTGAGAGCTTAATTACTTTAGCGTCTTTGAGGTTTAAGTCCAATATTTTCAATGGGATTGAGGTTCAACAAGTTAGCTTTCCAGCAAAACAAGTTTCAGCTCATTCGGACTTCATTTACCTATCTAACTTAGCTAATAAACCCAAGCTATCCAAACTGCCCCGTTGAACCAGAATGTACCCAGTTTTGAGTATGTGATTTCTTATGCTATATTTTGGTCTAATCTTGGATTTTTACATTTTTGGGTTTCCCAAGATGTTACCTTTCAGGTACAAGCAAGA
The DNA here is from genome assembly GCA_029747015.1 of Carnegiea gigantea. NCBI lineage: Eukaryota > Viridiplantae > Streptophyta > Magnoliopsida > Caryophyllales > Cactaceae > Carnegiea > Carnegiea gigantea. The sequence goes on from JAKOGI010000293.1 coordinate 27,807, forward strand.
CCAACCAATCATGCTTAGTCGCAGTGAAGAAATCAAACCATTTTATGAACCCTGCCCATTTTGGTCTAAATCTGCACGGTAAAATGTTTTAGCAGAAATCTCCTACTTAAATATGATTTAACCTTGATTTCTTTATAGGAGTGGTTTGCACACACCCATACGAGTCCCCCGATGGCCTATAAATGAAATCACGCCTAGTTTCGAATGGGTTAAAACGAGGCATAATACCGGACTAAAAACTGCCCTAAGAACCCAGTTGAGTGTTGTGTGTTTTTTTCCTTCTTCAATGGGTTTGCTCAGCTCTTTCCTTGCTTGGTTGATTCAATCACTAGTGAAGTAGGTAGAAAACACCATGATTTGCTAAAGAAATGACATTGAATCATGTGAACGAATGAGAAAACAAAGGAGGAAACAGCACCTTGCAATCTGATTGGATGGCCGAAAAGGGGATGCACATTACGGCTGCTTTTCTCCACTTTTTTGCTGATTATGCTATTGTATTAGTTTAGTTAGAGATGTATTTAGTTAATTACATCATTTATTTTGCTTTTCCTAGAAATCTGGTTGTAATTAGTTTAAGTTAAGCAAGCATGTAATCTGGTTTTGTACTAAGCGCATAGATTAGTAAGTTAATACGTTTCCTTCCTAAGGAGGAAACCTCCACCAGCTAGCTTGCTTGTTTTGGTTGCTTGTTTGGCTCTATATTAATGTTAGCTACGGCCCTTTGTAATAGATACCTAAATTTTGAATGAAAAACCAGAATTGTGATCATTGTGCTTTCGTTCCCTTAAACACTTCACTTGCTTATCCTTAATTAGGCTGATTAAGGTGGTGATCAAGTAAGTCTTAACTCTTAATTAGGTGGTGTTTCTGTATCCTAATTAAGGTTGAGGGGCCTAACTCAATCTTAGTGGTGTTTCTGCATCTAAGAGAGGGTTTAGATTATCTATCATTCATTTATGCATTCGTGGATTCAGTTAAACTCACGTTTGATTTCAGTTGTTTTCCTTAAGCACTCGAAATTAGGTTTGAGTGTTTGTTGAATTCTTTCTTTTCTTTTTCCATTTAGAATCCCTTGATTCTAAATCCATTTCCTTCCTAATGTTTTAGCTTATTCATAGCTAGCTCTTAACGTGCCATTCTCTTAAGTTTTCCTTGATTGTACTCCCTCTTGGTCTTAAGCTTTCACTCTCAAATTGAGTTTTAGTGTAGACCCTCGGGAAATACGTCACACTAGCCGAATGGAAAGTCGTGGATGAGCAAGAATTTGAGGAGGAAATTAAAGAAGAAAGTGAGGGGAATTTTAACAAAAACCTAGAGCAGGTTGAAGAGGAAGAAGATGAGGGTGAGATGTTGGTTTTAAGAAGAGTGTTGAACGGCCAGATGGGAGATAAAGATGAACAAAGGGAGAATATCTTTCATGCTAGGTGCACAGTTAAAGACAAGGTTTGTTCTTTGATTATTGATGGAAGAAGTTATGCCAACGTAGTTTCTCTTAGCATGATTGAGAAGCTACTTTTGCAAGCCATGGCCCATCCCTATCCATACAACTTCCAATGGTTAAACCAAAGCTAGGGATTACAAGTTAATTCCCGGTGCCTCATTTCTTTGTCTATTAGTAAGAACTACCAAGATTAGTTATGGTATGATATTATCCCCATGGATGCATGCTATGTCTTGTTGTGTAGACCTTAGATGTATGATAAGAAGGTAATGCATGATGGATTTCAAAATACATACTCCTTTTCTAAGGGATGAAAGAAGATTACCTTAAAGCCTTTGTCACCATTCGAACTCCACAAAAACAAGCCCATAAAAAAGCCTGAATATTCTAGTTGCCTATTATCTTTTAGTAAACCTCTCTTGAACGCTTTATATCATGAGATAAAGCTTTTAAAGAGTGGATCCTAAACATCCAAAATGAATCAGAAACTCCCTTACCTACTCACCCCATAGCCAAGTCACTCATATACAAATTCGGTCATCTATTTCCTGATGAGATACCCACGGGTTTACCTCCTAAAAGAGATATCCAACACCATATTGATTTCATTCCTGGTTCAATCCTTCCTAATAAGCCAGCTTATAGGAGGAACCCAAAGGAAATAATGGAGATTCAAAGGCAAGTAGAAGAATTTATGTCCAAGGGGCTTGTAAGAGAGCCCTTAAGCCAATATGTCGCACCTGCCTTGTTGGTTCCTAAGAAGGATGCTAGCCAATGAATGTGTGTGGATAGTAAAGCTATAAACAAAATCACAATCAAGTATAGGTATCCCATACCTAGACTTGAGGATATACTGGATGAAGTAAATGGCTCTAAAATATTCTCAAAGATTGATCTTAGAAGTGGATACTACCAAATCAGAATCGGAACGAGAGATAAATGGAAGACGGCATTCAAGACCAAGGGAGGCTTATATGAATGGCTTGTCATGCCATTTGGTCTTTCTAATGCTCCTAGTATATTCATGAGGCTAATGAATCAAGTATTCAAGCCTCACATTGGCAAATTTATGCTGGTCTACTTCGATGATATTCTGATTTATTCCAAGGATGAGCAAACGCAATAAGATCATATCAATCAAATCATGCTTGTTCTTGAACGTGAGAAGTTGTATGGTAACCATAAGAAATGTACTTTTTTCACTCATGAAGTTACATTCTTAGGTTATATTATTTCTGAAGAAGGGATAAAGGCAGATGAGAGTAAGTTACAGGCTATACGGTCTTGGCCTCTACCATAAGGCATACATGATTGGAGCATACACGGGGTGGGCCGAATGAAGCTAACTTGAGTTTAGTTTTAAATTTTCCCTTAGCAATAAGATATGACTTGAGTTAAGGGCAAGGACACCAATCAAGACTAAGGATCTACCAAGAATTGTTTAAAGGATATGCCACCCACAATTCAATAAAGGTTCCACTTAAGACTCACCACCTGAGAAATGATAAAGAGAACTTAAGATTTGAGAGGGAAAGCTTGAGCTTTTTACATACAATCTGAATGAATGGCCCTTGCAAGTGGGTTTGCTGGTTTTATGTGTCTAAACTCGGCTAAAGCAACACAAAAGTCAAAAGGGCAAACAAGAGTACACTAAAGGAAGGGGAAAACATCCAATCGGTCACCCTAAGTACCCTAACACATCACCACTAGCTTTGTCGAGGGTTAATGATGCCCTTAAATGAGGTGTCAAGCTTACAAAAGGCCCTAAGTACATCAGCACAAGCAATTTGCAGCAAGAAGTACACATAGAAACCCAAGGAGTAACTTAGTACAAACGGCCAAGCTAGAACCGATTAAAGGGATGTTTTGCTTGTACTTTAGGCTGGATAAAGGCAGCATAAGGGGGTGCTTTCTGGGTCCTTTGGGTAGTTAATTTGATAAATATTTAGATCACCTTTCATGCCCTAAAGTTTTACAAAAGTTGGACTTCAATAAGGTCACTTAATTAGCCCTATATTTGGACTGTGCTGGAATCTGCCCAGTTTGTATAGTCTGGAAAGATCTTGCTGTTTGACCCACTAAATGAAGTCCAAATGCCTTGCAATTTATCTTATTGGAAAGCTAACAATTTAACTTAAATAGAGTGCCCAATAATCCTAATTATGACTGTAGTAACCCTCTCGAAAAGGCAGACAAACTAGGACTACATTCTACCCAGAACTGGTTGAGGAAGCATAACCTACTGTTTTGATCTTCCCTTATTCTTGCTGAGGGTGCGACTCCATTTTGATGCATAAACCCCTTATAAGGACTCTTGGCCTTCCCAAATGATAAGATAGCACACCTAAAGGGCTTAGGATGGGGTTAAAATCAGAGCTCTAAATTAGTACACAGACCAAGCCCCCTTTGATGGAGTTTGTGAGCATTAAGGAGGGTGTGGGAGCTTTCTTGGACTTGAGTAGGCATGACTCTTGCTTTAATGATGTTAAAAGCTTTCACAGATTAGCTTTCTTTTATAAGATGTTTATTCGTAACTTCAGCAGCATTATGGCTCCTATGACTGTGGTGATTAACGGTACATCATTTAAATGAACCCCTAAAGTGTAATCTACCTTTCAAGAAGCAAAGAAAAGACTAACTAAAGCACCTGTCATTGCTTTGCTGTGCTTCGCGAAAGTTTTTGAAGTTAAATATGATGCATCAGGAGTGGGTATAGGTGGTGTTCTTACACAAGAAGGCAAGCTATTGGCTTTTTTTAGTGAGAGATTATGTGATTTAAGAAGAAAGTACTCCACCTATGATAAGGAATTCTATGCCATTATATGGTGTTTAGAGCATTGGAGCCATTACCTAGTGGCTAGCGAGTTCATTTTGCATTCAAATCATGAGGCTTTGAAGTATATTCAAGGCCAACACAAGTTAAGCTCACACCATGCTTAACGGATTGAGTTCCTTCAGTCATTCCACTTCACTATTAAGCACAATTCCGAAAAGTTAATCAAGGTGCTGATGCATTATCTAGGAGGCATCTCCTCCTATGTCAATTGAATGCTCTTAGTCTTGGCTTTGAGCATCTAAAAAGCTTATATCCTAATGATGAAGACCTTGGGGATTTATATTCTGTGTGCTTGAAGCACCCCAAGGGGCATTTCTTAGTCCAAGAGGGATATTTATTCAAGGGAGCACGATTGTGTATTCTGAAGTGTAGCACCCATGAGCTGCTAATTAAGGAGGTTCATGGTGGTTCTTTGGCTGGTCATTTTGGTGAATCCAAGGCCTTAACCATGTTAAGAGAACATTACTAGCCTGGAATGGAGAAGGATGTTCAAGACATCCAAAGAAGGTGTGGAACATGCCAAGCTGCCAAGAGTCTCACCTTACCCCACGGTTTATACATGCCACTTCCAGTTCCCAATCAACCTTGGGTGGATGTGAGCATGGACTTTATTTTGGGTCTACCTAATACTGGAAGGGGCAAGGATTCAATATTTGTGGTAGTAGATAGATTCTCAAAGATGGTAGATTTCATGCCTTGAACCAAGACCAATGATGCTATACACATTATTGAATTATACTTTAAAGAGATAACCAGATCACATGGTATCCCTAAGTCTATTATTTCTAATAGGGATACAAAGTTTTTAAGTCATTTTTAGATTACCCTTTGGAAGAAGCTTGGTAGTAAATTGATTTATAGTACGACATGCCACCCTCACACTGATGGGCTGATTGAGGTGGCTAATTGAACCTTAGGTGCACTCCTAAGAACTTTGATTAAACCTCATGCCAAAGCTCAAGATTTACCCTTGCCCCATGCTGAATTTGCATAAAACAAAGCACCAAGCAAGGCTACTGGTCTCTCCACTTTCAAGGTGGTATATGGGATTGATCCATTAAGTCCCATTGATCTTACCCCATAGCCCTTGGACCAGAAACTAAGTGCGGATGCAGCAGTAAGAGTAGAAGAGATCCAAATGCTCCATAAGTTGGTAAAGGCTAGAATTAAGAAGGTAAGTGCATCCTATGAAGCCCAAGCTAACAAGCATAAGAGAAAGATGGTTTTTCAACCTAGAGACCTAGTATGGATCCACTTCAGGAAGGAGAGATTTCCTCCCAAAAGAAAGAACAAATTGATGCCAAGAGCTGAAGGTCCATTTGAGGTCTCAGAGAACGTAAATGATAATACATACAACGTTGATTTACCAGGAGAGTATGAACTTTTAGCCATATTCAATGTGGCAGATTTGAGCCCCTTCCATCTAGATGACTCCCAAGCAGATTTGAGGATCAAATCGTTTCAACAAGGGGAGGATGATGGAGTCCTACCAAGCCAAGACCAAGTTCATGATCAATCAAGTCTAGAACATCCAAGAACAAGGTCACAAGTTCAAAAGATGGCTCACCTTTTGCTAGAAACACAAATAGAACCCTATGGGTACAAAATAGTTTTCAAGCCCAGTTTTGTGTTTCTAATTACTTAGGCCTCCATAAGGTTTAAGTCCTGAATTTTTGCATAATTTGGGTTCTCAAGATGTTAACTACCTGGTCCAAGTGATTAAATCAAGATAAATTAAGAGGAAGACAAAGAACCAGTCAATCTCCTAAATTATGCAGGCTGGAGCCTGGTTTGAACCAGTTCAGGTATTTTGATCTTTTGAGCAGGCAAGTGGTCTTTAAATTAAGTATTTCAACCTGGAGGAGTTAGAGGACTTGTAGAGCTTCCAAACCGCATATGGCAAGCCAATTCATGCTGATGGAGTCCAACCAAACCAAGACCTTGTTTATGATCAAACAAGTCCATAACGTCCAAGAACAAGGTCCAAGGCCAAAAGATTGTTCACATTTTGCTAGAAGCACAAACAGATGCAAATGGGTGTAAAATAGTTTTCAAGCCTGGTTTTGTGTTTCTAAATACTTAGGCCTCCATGAGGTTTAAGTCCTAAAGTTTTGCATATTTTAGGTCCTCAAGATGTTAGCTACCTATTCTAAGTGATTAAACCAAGTTAAATGAAGTGGAAGATGAAGAACCAGGTCAATCTTCAAAACGGTGCAGTTTAGAGCTAGTAAGGACCAGTCTAGATTTTTGATCTTTTAAATAGGGAAATGAGCTTAAAAGGTGTAATTCCACTTGGAGATGACAGAGGACTTCTTAAGCTTTCCAACCATGTATGGCAAGCAGAGTTATGCCCACATTTACCCTAAGAAACGTGGCCTCCAATAAGACCCTGCATTCTACCTGCCGTGGCCCAGTTGTACCTGATTGGTGCCTTTGGTGGTTAAAAGCTTTACCCACATCCAATCCTAGTCTAGCTGTATGATTTGGTTTCTAGAAGGTAGTTGGACACAATCATGGAAGAACCACCAATTTAACCAATAGAAAACAAGTAGAGAAAGGCAAGACTTCAGCCATTGGCCAGCTATAAAGAAACCCGGACGCAAGCTGCTGTTATTCTTTCTCTCTCACATGTTAAGAGCTGCTTGATCGTGTGTTTGCTTGCTTACTTACCTTATAATCATGTAAGCTTTTATTCTGATTGGTTAAAATAGGGTCAACGATTGTAATTCGTAAGAATTAGCGCTGTAAACTAGCTAGTATCTCATGGGTTAGCTTAAACCGTCAACTAAGCATGTTTAAGAGGTTTCCTAGTTGTAAAGAAACCTCACTCCCCAGGCTAGAGCAGCTTGCGTGGTTGCTTGCTTGGCTATATTGCTTTTACTCTCTCATTTAGACAACCAGATTTCGTGAATTGAAAGAGGGAGAAGAGAGCTTTTCTCCTTGAAACCAAGAATACTAAACTCGCTTATCCTTAACTAGGCCGGTTAAGGTGGTGTCTAAGCTTAGTCCTAATCTTGTTTAAGTGGTGATTTCTCTATCTTAATCAAGTTTAGGGGCCCTAACCTTGGTCTTGGTGGTGATTCTATATCCAAGATTTAAGTTTAGTTCTATCTCTTACTTCCATTTCAGTTTCGGGTCGATTGAAACCAAGTAAAGAACTGTGAGAGCTTTGCTTGTTTCTTTGCATTCCTTTGATTGTAAGCTTAATCCCTTGAGCTTTACATCATATTTGGCGTCAGGGCAAGTTTCATCTTGGCCTGAAACCAACCCCCACATGCCCCAAAGTCGCCTAAACACATTCCTCGCAACACATCCCACGAAATCAACCCATACGCAACGGGTTTTACCATGAGTTCTAGTACGAGTTTGAGTTTGGAGGAGAGGTTTGAAGCACTTATGAGGCAGAATAAGATACTAATGAAGACCCTTAGTGAAGAGACTCAACGTGAGCAAGAAACTAAGGCTCAGAATGAGTACCTACATAAACAGTTGGGTGCTTTTCTGAAGCAAAAGCAGAAGGCGTGCCAAGAACCTCTCCAATCAGAACCTAGGAGCCAAGAACAAGTGTTTAGCTATACTCTTGATTCATCTAGTGAGGATAAACTTGTAAGAATGGCTAGACCAGACCCACAGATGCAAGCAAACTCTAATGATTTCAGAGTTGAAATTCCAGAATATGAAGGCATGCTTGATCCAGAAGAGTTCTTAGATTACACAGTGGAAAGAGTTTTTGAGTACGAGGACATTCCTGAAGATAAGAAAGTGAACTTAATAGCCTTGAGATTACGTATGTATGCTTCTCTTTGGTGGACTAACTTGTGTGCTAAAGGAGTTAAAGAACGGAAGTCCAAAATCAGAACTTGGGAAAAGATGAAATCTAAGCTAAAGGCTAGGTTTCTTCCTCCTACTTATGTACAAGATTACTATTCTCAACTTCATAATCTAAATAAAGATAATCTGAGTGTTGAAGAATATACAAGAGATTTCAAAAAGCTTGTGATTAAATGTGATCTACAAGAGCCGGAAGAACAAACAATGGTTGGACACTTGGGAGGACTTAATCCTAGGTATTCTAATGTTGTTGAATTACAAGCTTACACTTCTTTTGATGAGGTTTGCATGTTAGCTCACAAAGTGGAATAACAAAAGAAAGCTAAACAGCTCTTTACACCTCAGAATTCCCAGCCCTTAACCTGGAACACACCCTTTAATAAGGGGAGTTCTAATCCACCTCATAAGCCCAGAAACCCTTTCTCTTCTAATCCACAAAGAATCCCACCTCCACAAAAGAGCTAACGACCTCCAACCAAACCTAATCCCAATCCCATGAGCACTAGAAGGTGTTTCAAGTGCCAAGGATTAGGCCACATAGCCTCGGATTGTCCAAACCAAAAGGTTATCACATTAGCCGAATGGAGAGCTGTGGATGGACAAGAGAAAGAGGAGGAAAATGAAGTTTAAAGTGAAGAAAACCCTGAGGAAAACCTAGAGGAGGTTGAAAAAGAAGCTGATAAGGGTGAAATGTTGGTTTTAAGTGTAGTCTTGAACGACCAGAAAGGAGCTAAAGATGAGTAAAGAGAGAACATCTTTCATACGAGATGCATGGTTCAAGACAAGGTTTGTTCTTTGATTATTGATGGTGGGAGCTGTGCTAATGTAGTTTCTCTTAGTATGATTGAGAAACTAGGCTTGCTAGCTACGGCCCATCACCATCCCTATAACATTCAATGGCTAAACCAAAGCAATGGACTACAAGTTAAGTCTCGATGCCTCATTTCCTTGTCTATTGGTAAGAGCTACCAATATGAGCTTTGGTGTGACGTTATACCCATAGATGCATGCCATGTTTTGCTGGGCAGGCCATGGTTGTATGACAGGAAGGTAATGTATGATGGTTTCCAGAATACATACTTGTTTTCTAGAGGATGAAAGAAGATTACCTTAAAGCCATAATCACCATCCGAACTCCTCAAAAATAAACCCACAAAAAAGCCTGATTATTCTGGTTATTTTTTATCATTTAGTGAACCTCTCTTAAAGGCCTCATATCATGAATTTAAGGCTTTTAAAGAATGGATCCTAAGCATCCAAGACAAACCAGAAACACCCATGCCTACCCACCCCATTGCCCAATCACTCATACAAAAGTTCCGTCACTTGTTTCCTGAGAAGATACCCATGGGTTTACCTCCTAAAAGAGATACCCAACATCACATTAATCTCATTCCTAGTTTAATGCTTCCTAATAAGCTAGCTTATAGGATGAACCTAAAGGAAACCATGGAGATTCAAAGGCAAGTCGAAGAGTTGATGTCAAAGGGGCTTGTACGTGAGTCCTTAAGCCCATGCGCTGTGCCTACCTTATTGGTTTCTAAGAAAGATGGCAGGCAATGAATGTGTGTGGATAGCACAGCCATAAACAAAATCACCATCAAGTATAGGTATCCCATACCTAGACTTGAAGATATGCTAGATGAGCTACATTGCTCAAAAGTGTTTTCAAATATTGATCTTAGAAGTGGATACTAGTAAATCAGAATTTGAGAGGGAGATGAATGGAAGACGACATTCAAGACCAAGGGAGGTTTATATGAATGGCATATCATGCCTTTTGGTCTTTGTAGTGCTTCTAGTACATTCATGAGGCCAATGAATGACGTATTCAACCCTTACGTTGGTAACTTCATGGTGGTCCACTTTGTTGACATTCTGGTTTATTCAAGAGATGGGCAAGCACATCAGAATCATCTAAAAGAAGTTATGCTTGTCCTTGAATGTGAAAAGCTATATGGTAATCTTAAGAAATTTAATTTCTTCACTCGAGAAGTTACATTCTTAAGTTACATTGTTTCTGGAGAAGGGATAAAGGCATATAAGAGCAAACTAGAAGCTATTCAGTCTTAGCCTCAACCACAAAGCATTCATGATGTTCGAAGCTTTCATGGATTAGCTTCCTTTTATAAGAGGTTTATTTGAAACTTCAGCACTATAATAGCCCCCATGACTGAGGTGCTTAAGGGAACATCCTTCAAATGGACCCCCAAATCACAATCTGCCTTTGAAGAAGTGAAGACAAGACTAACTCAAGCACTTGTTTTAGCCTTGCCATGCTTTAAGAAAGTTTTTGAAGTTGAATGTGATGCATCTGGAGTGCGAATTGGTGGTATTCTTAGTCAGGAAGGCAAGCCTTTGGCCTTCTTTAGTGAGAAATTATGTGATTCAAAAAGGAAGGACTCCGCTTATGACAAGGAATTTTATGCTGTTGTTCTGTGTTTAGGGTATTGGAGCCATTACTAAGTGGCCAGTGAGTTCATATTGCATTCAGATCATGAAGCTCTGAAGTATATTCGAGGCCAACACAATCTTAACTCACGCCATGCGAAATAGGTTGAGTTCCTTCAGTTATTCCACTTCACTATCAAGCATAAGTTAAGAAGATTAAATCAAGGTGCTGATGCATTATCAAGAAGGCATCTCCTTTTGTTCCAATTGGATGCTCTTGTTCTTTGTTTTGGGCATCTTAAAAGTTTTTATCCTAATGATAAAGACCTTAGGGATCTCTATTCTATGTGTTTAAAGCATCCCAAGGGGGATTTCTTGGTTCAAGATGCTTTTCTCTTTAAGGGAATACGGCTGTGTATTCCAAAGTGTAGCACTCATGAGCTCCTAATCAGGGAAGTCCATGGTGGTTCCTTAGCTAGACATTTTGGTGAATCAAAGACCTTAACCATGTGAAGGGAACATTATTACTAGCCTGGGATGGAGAAAGATGTTCAAGATATCCTGAGAAGGTGTGGAACATTCCAAGCAGCCAAAAGTCACACCTTACCCCACGGTTTATGCACTTCTCTTCCCGTACCTACTCTACTTTGGGTGAATGTAAGCATGGGCTTCATTTTGGGTTTGCCTAGGACCCAAAGGGGGAAGGATTCTATATTTTATAGCGGTGAATAGATTCTTAAAGATGGCACACTTCATACCTTGCCAAAAGACCAATGATGCTACACACATTGCTGAATTATATTTCAAAGAGGTAACCAGACTACATGATATCCCTAAATCCATTGTTTCTGATAGGGATACAAAGTTTTTGAGTCATTTTTGGATTACTCTTTGGGAGAAACTTGGCACTAAATTGATGTATAGTACCACTTGTCACCCCTAGACTGATGGTCAAACTGAGGTAACTAATCGGACCTTAGGTACTCCCCTAAGAGCTTTGATTAAAGCTTATACCAATGCTTGGGATTCGCTCTTGCCTCATGCTGAGTTTGCATACAACAAAGCTCCTAGCAAGGCTACTGGTCTCTCCCCTTTCAAGGTGGTGTATGGGATTGATCCACTAAGTCCCATTGATCTTACTCCATGACGCTTAGACCAGAAACCAAGTGCGGATGCAGCAGTAAGAGTAGAAGAAATTCAGATGCTCCATGAGTTAGTAAAGGCCTGAATTGAAATGATAAATGGATCTTATGAAGCCCAAGCCAACAAGCATAGCAGAAAGATTGTATTTCAACCTGGAGATCTAGCATGGATCCACTTAAAGAAAAAGAGATTTCCGTTTAAGAGGAAGAATAAGCCAATGCCCAGAGCTAAAGGTCCATTTGACGTCTTAGAGAGAGTAAATGACAATGCATATAAGGTTGATTTGCCTGGAGATTATGGAGTTTTAGCCACGTTTAATGCGGCAGATTTGAGCCTATTCCATTCAGATGGCTCCCGAGCAGATTTGAGGATCAAATCTGCTCAACAAGAGGAGGATGATGGAGTCCCGCCAAGATAAGACCTTTCTTATGCGCAAACAAGTCTAGAGCATCCAAGAACAAGGTCCTAAGTCCAAAAAATGGCCCACATTTTGCTAAAGACACAAATAGATGCAAATGGGTGTAAAATTGTTTTCAAGCCCAGTGTTGTGTTTCTCATTACTTAGGCCTCCATGAGGTTTAAGACCAGAATTTTTGCATTATTTGGGTCCTTAAGATGTTAGCTACCTGGGCTAAGTGAGTAAACCAAGTTAAATCAAGCGGAAGATGAAGAACTAGGTTAATCTTCAAAACAGCGCAATTTAGAGCTCGACAAGGATCAGTCTGTTGTTTTTAATCTTTTGAACGGGCAAATGAGCTCCAAAAGGTGTAATTCCACTCGTAGATGTTAGAGGACTTCTTAAGCTTTCTAACCATTTGTGCCAAGCTGAGTTATGCCCACGTTTTCCCTGAGAAACGTGCCCTCCAATCAAACCTTGCATTCTACCTATAGTAGCCCGGTTGCACCGGATTGGTGCATTTGGTGGTTGAAAGCTTTACCCACATCCAATCCTAGTCTAGCTGCATGATTTGGTTTCTAGAAGGTACTTGGACACAATCATGGATGAACCACCAAGTTAACTAATGGAAAACAAGTAGAGAAAGGCAAGACTTCAACTATTGGCTAGCCGTAAAGGAACCCAGAGACAAGCTGCTGTTCTTATTTATCTCTCATATGTTAAGAGCTACTTGATTGTGTGTTTGCTTGCTTACTTACTTCATAATCATGTAAGCTTTTATTCTGATTGGTTAAAATAGGGCCAATGATTGTAATTAGCAAGAATTAAGGCTACAAACTAGCTAGTGTCTCACAAGTTAGCTTAAATCGAGAACTAAGCATGTTTAAGAGGTTTCCTAATTGTGAAGAAACCTCACTCCCTAGGCTAGAGCAGCTTGTGTGCTTGTTGCTTGGCTATATTGCTTGTACTCTCTCATTTGGATAATCAGATTTTGTGAATTGAAAGAGAGAAAAGAGAGCTTTGCTCCATGAAACCAAAAATACTACACTTGCTTATCCTTAACTAGGCCAGTTAAGGTGGTGCCCAAACTTAGTCCTAATCTTGTTTAAGTGGTGATTTCTGTATCTTAATCAAGTTTAGTTGCCCTAACCTTGGTCTTGGTGGTGATTCTATATCCAAGATTAAAGTTTAGTTCTATCTCTTCTTCTATTTCAGTTTCGGGTTCATTAAAACCAAGTGAAGAACCGTGAGAGCTTTGCTTGTTTCTTTGCATTCCATTGATTGTAAGCTTAATCCCTTGAGCTTTACATCACATACGCATGCTCTGCATGTGAAACGTGGCCTCCAATCAGAGCCTGCATTCTGCCAGCTACTGCCGGATTGCACCTAATTGGTGCATTTATTGGTTGAATCCCTTCCCGGCATCCAATCCTTGTCTAGCTACTGGGATGAGTAACTAGCAAGCTGTTGGACACAATCATGAAGGAACCACCAAGTTATCCACTAAGGAGCAAGTGAGAAAGATAGCTTCATTCCTAGTGGTCAGCCAGAAAGCATAAAGCAGCCAGTCAACATCACTCTTTTTCTTCACTTCAAGGCAGCTGCTTATCTGCTTAATTGCTTGCTTCGTAACAAGTTTGCCTGTAATCCTAATGATGAGATAGACTCAATGGTTGTACCTGATAAGGATTAAGCTAGGATTAATGTTAGAACCTCACGGGTTAGCAAAAACTATGAACTAAGCAAGTTTAAGAGGCCCCCTAATTCTGAAGAAACCTCACTCCCTAGGCTTTACGTACTTAGTTACTTGCTTGCTAGCTTATAAGGCTTTTGTACTCTTCACTTTTGAATCAGATTTTATACATTTGAAAAGAAAGAAAGAGAGCTTTGGCCCTTAAAACCGAAACACTAAACTTGCTTATCCTTAACTCGGCCGGTGAAGGTGGCGTTCAAGTCTAGTCCTAATCTTATTTAAGTGGTGATTTATGTATCTTAATAAGGCTTAGGGGCCCTAACCTTGGTCTTGGTGGTGATTACTATATCCAAGATTCAAGTTTAGAACTATCATAAGCTCACTCTCAGTCTCGGATTGCATAGAAAGCAAGCTAAGGCCGTGAGTTCCTTGGTGTGTTTTTTTGTTCTCCCTTGATTATAAGTGATTTCCACTGAGCTTTACATTAGCTTGGTCTCTTATTTACTTCCAACCATGTTCAAGGCTGTAAGAAACACCATCATATGTGGTAAACAAGCCTTGCAAAGAGCTTAGGCAATGAGAAAACAAAAGGAAGATTTAGCACCATGCAATCTGATTGGTCAGCCGAAAAGGGGTTTTGCTTTATGGCTGTTTTTCTTTCTTTTCTCTAGTAAAGCTGATGCATTAGGCTTAAATACATGTATTAAGGATAAGTATGATCATTTGTTTTGCTTTCCTTATGTTCTAGTTGTAATAGCTTAGATTAATCAAGCTTGTAAGCTAGGTTAGTCCAAAGCACGTAGCTAAGCTTACTTAGACATTTCCTTCTTAAGGAGGAAACCTCCTTTGCTAGCATTTTGTCTATGGGCCGTGTATATAAGGCCTTAGAAGGCTTCTGTTATAGTTAACTTTTGATATTGAATACAAGCCAGAATTGAGAGCATTTGCTTTCATTTCCCTTAAACACTTTACTTGCTTATCCTTAATTAGGCTGATTAAGGTGGTGATCCAGTAAGCCTTAACTTTTAATTAGGTGATGTTTCTATATCCTACTTAAGGGCCCTGAACTCAATCTTAGTGGTGTTTATGCATCTAAGAGAAAATTTAGTTCTATCCTATTCATTCATCCCAACCGTGATATCACTTAAACTCACCTTCGAATCCAGCTTGCTTGGTTTAGCTTTTGAATTCAGCATTGAGTATTCATGATTCTCCCCCACGGATACATCATATTTGGTATCAGAGCGAGTTTCATCTTGGCCTAAAACTAACCCGCACATGCCCCAAAGCCGTCCAAACACATTCCTAAACACAACCCTAAACACTCATCTTATTATGCCCAAAACACAAATCGTACCTAGCTATTATCATCATGAGTACCAGATGAGTTTAGAAGAGAGATTTGATGCACTCATAAGGTAGAATGAGTTACTGTTCAAGAAACCCACGAAGATGCTCAATGCGAGCAAGACACTAAGGCTCAAAATGAGGATCTTCAAAAGCGGCTTGGTGCATTTTTGAAGCAAATCCAAAAAGTCAATGAAGAACCACTCCATTCTGATCCTAAAAGACAAGAACAAGTGTCTAGCCATACCTTGGATTCATTTAATGAGGATGAACCCCTAAGGATGGCAAGACCAAAACCACGGATTCAAGTGAATACAAATGATTTCAAAGTTGAAATCCCATAATATGAAGGCAATCTTGATCCTGAAGAGTTTTTGGATTGGTTACACACAGTTGAAAGAGTTTTTGAGTACAAGGATGTTCCTGAAGAAAAGATGGTGAAGTCAGTAGCCGTGAGACTCAGAAAATATGCTTCAATATGGTGGGCTAACCTATGTGCTAAACGGGTTAGACAGGGGAAGTCGAAGATCAGAATATGGGAGAAGATGAAATCTAAGCTTAAGGCTTATTTTCTTCCCCCAACTTATGTTCAAGATTGTTATTCTCAACTCCATAGTCTTACTCAAGGCAACCTGAATGTTGAAGAGTACACACGTGAGTTTGAGAAACTTATAGTCAAGTGTGATTTACAAGAACCCGAAGAGCAAACCATTGCTAGGTACTTAGGAGGTCTTGACCCTAGGTATGTTAATGTGGTTGATTTACAAGCTTACACCACTTTTGATGAAGTTTGTGTGCTTGCTCACAAGGTTGAGCAGCAAAAAAAGGTTAAACAGCCCCTTAAGCATGAGTTTCTAAAGCCCCTACCCCATGATCAATATGTGAACAAGGGGAGTCCATTTCCTACTCCTAAACCCACGACACCTATTCCTCTCATCCCACAAAAGAACCAAACTCCACAGTAAAGCCTACCCCCACAACCTAGACCTAAACCCCTTCCTAAGGGCATCTAAAGATGTTTAAGTGCCAAGGATTTGGGCACTTAGCTTCAGATTGCACAAACCATAGGTATGTTACCTTAAGTGAATCAAAGGCAATAGAGGAGGCCGAATTAGAGGAGGAAAATAAAGAGACTATTAGGGATGAACCTAAGGAAACTATGGAGGAGATAGTAATAGAAGCAGATGAAGGTGGTATGCTTACTTTGGGCACTAACCATCCACTAAGAAGCCATGATCATCTGAACCTTTTTCCCACTTTTAGTGAACCATCACCTAGAGCTCCTAATTATGAATTAAGAGTATAGGGTCCCAACCAAACCACGTTCAAATCAGCAAGGGGAATGAATGGAAAAGAGTCTCTAAGAGCAAGAGAGACTTTTTTGTATGGATGATTTTATTTTAGCCAGAATTGATCAATGCATGGAAGATGATTACTTAAACCGATTTGAGGTCAAATCTTTCTTAACTAGGGGACGATGATGGAGATATCTCCATGCCCCTTAATTTGGAGAACCAAATCAATAAAGATAATCTTATGTTTCCAGCCAAAATGTAAAGAAATCATCAACATCTTGTTTAAGAATCAAAAAAGCAAGTGACGGGTTAATTCTAGTAGTAAACCCGATTTTTAAGAGCATAATTACTTAGGCCTCTTTGAGATTTAAGTATAATATTTTTTAATAGGTTTCAAGTTCAAGAAGTTAGCTTTCGAGCAAAATAAATTTCAACTTATTTGGGCTTCATTTACCCATCCAATTCAGCCAATAAACCCAAACTATCCAGACTGCCCAGTTGAACTAGAATGTACTCGGTTTTGAGTATATAATTTCTTAAGCTACATTATGGTCTAAGTCCAAGATTTTTGCATTTTTGGGTTCCCCTAGATGTTATCTTTTGGGGCCAAGCAAGCAATATCAATCATGCTCAGCAAAGTGAAGAAAGTAGACCATTTTATCAACCCTGTTAGTTTTGGTCCAAATCCGCATGGTAAAATGTTTAAGTGAAATTCTTCCACTTAAAGATGTCTTAACCTTGATTTCTTTACTTGGAGGCTTTGTACACACCCTAAGGATTCCCCCCATGTCTTGAAATTAAAATCATGGTCACTTTTATTGGGGGAAACAAAGGCACAAATCAGAGTTTGAAAATAGGTTCTACAACTCGGTTTAGTGCTAGGTGTAATTTCCTTCCTCTAAGGGTTTGCTCAGCTGCTTGGTTGCTTATTCACTTCCAATCGCATTCAAGGCTGTAAGAAACACCATCATATGTGGCAAACAAGCCTTGCAAAGAGCTTAGGCAATGAGAAAACAAAAGGAAGATTTAGCACCATGCAATCTGATTGGTCAGCCGAAAAGGGGTTTTGCTTTATGGCTGCTTTTTCTTTCTTTTCTCTAGTAAAGCTGACGTATTAGGCTTAAATATATGTATTAAGGATAAGTATGATCATTTGTTTTGCTTTCCTTGTATGCTAGTTGTAATTAGCTTAGATTAATCAAGCTTATAAGCTAGATTAGTCCTAAGCACCTAGCTAAGCTTACTTAGACATTTCCTTCCTAAGGAGGAAACCTCCTTTGCTAGCATTCTACCAAAGGGCCATGTATATAAAGCCTTAGAAGGCTTATGTTGTACGTAACTTTTGATATTGAATACAAATCAAAATTGAGAGCATTTGCTTTCGTTTCCCTTAAACACTTCACTTGCTTATCCTTGATTAGGCCGATTAGGGTGGTGATCAAGTAAGTCTTAACTTTTAATTAGCTGGTGTTTCTATATCCTAATTAAGGTTAAGGGCCCTAAACTCAATCTTAGTGGTGTTTCTGTATCTAAGAGAGAGTTTAGTTCTATCCTGTTCATTCATTCCAACTGTGATATCACTTAAACTCACCTTTGAATTCAGCTTGCTTAGTTTAGCTTTTGAATTTGGCATGGAGTATTTGTTATTATCCCCCACATATACATCATAACCCATTGAGCACACAGGTTAGTCCGCCATAATGATGCATATTTACGGAGTCTTAAGGCCACTAACTTGACCTTCTTATCTTTTGGAACATCTTTGTATTCGAAGACTCGTTTAACCATATGCAACCAATCTAGAAACTTTCTTGGATCAAGCTTCCCTTTAAACTCTAGGATTTCAACTTTAAAATCATTAGTATTGGCTTGAAACCGTGGTTCTAGTCTAGCCATTCTCAAAGGTTCATCTTCACTAGATGAATCAATGTTATGACTAAAGACTTGTTCTTGCCTCCTTGGTTCAGATTGATAAGTTTCTTCATTTACCTTTTGCTTTTGCTTTAAAAAAGAACCAAGCTGCTTTCGTAGATACTCATTTTGAGCTTGAGTTTCTTGATTGTGTTGAGCATCTTCATGAATCTTCTTCACTAGCATCTCATTCTGCCTCATTAGTGCTTCAAATTTCTCTTCCAAACTCATGCTAGAACTCATCTTGCTCCAGATTGTGTTTAAACTCACACTAGGAATGTGTTTGAAATTTGAATGGAAATGATTCTGGAAAGTGGGGGGCATACTAGGCTAAGGAGAAACCAAGGCTCTGATGCTAAATACGATTTATCTTACAAGGAAAACACTAACACTCAAACCTGAATTCAAAGCTAAAAGCAAAGCAATCTGAATTCAAGCTAAGTCTAAGTGAATCTATGGATGAATGTAGGAATAAAGGATAGACTAAACTCTTGTTTAGATACAGAATCACCACTAAACATGAGCTTAGGGTCCCTAAACTGCTATTAAGATACAGAAACACCACTTAATTAAGTTTTAGGACTTACTTGATCACCACCTTAATCGACCAAATTAAGGATAAGCAAGTGAAGTATTTAGGAAACGAAAGCTAGTTGCTCTTGATACTAGTTTTTCATTCAAGATTCAAGTGTCAATACAACATATGCCTTGGCAAGGCATTAATTCATGGCCAAGCAAGCAACCTGCAAAGGAAGCATAATGAGGTTTCCTCCCTGTGAAGGAAACGATTTAAGCAAGCTAATCCATGTGCTTAGAAGTAAACTGAATTACATGCTTGCTCAACTAAACTTATTACAATCAGAATATTAAGGAAAGTAAAACAAATAATGTACTTAACTTTAATACAACTTAATTAAGATTAATACATCAGTTACTAGCAAAAATGTAGAGAAAAGCAGCCGCAAAGCATGTCTTCTTTTCGGCTGGCTAATCAGAATGCAAGGTGAGAAATCCTCCTTTTTGCTCTCATTGGATGAATGCTTTTCAAGGCTTCTAAGTAGCAAATGATGATGTTCCTAGCTGCTAGACTTAAGGTTGAAGCAAACAAGCAAGGTAGAAGCTGAGCAAACCCACTTGAGAAGGAAAAACACCTAGGTGCTTAACCGAGTTCTAGAAGCTCAAAATTAACCCGGTTTTCTGCCCTTCTTTCAGTCAATCAAAAGTGAGCATTATTTTTATTTCAATGCATACGGGGGCTCATTAGGGTGTGTAAAAAGCCCCTGTAAGGAAATCAAGGTTAAATCATGTTTAGATAGAAGATTTTCGCTAAAACATTTCACCATGTAGTTTTGGACCAAAACTAGCAGGTTGAGCAAAATGCCTTAATCTCTTGACTTTGACTGTGCATGATTGACTTTAAATGCTTGGACCTAAAAGTTAACATCTTAAGGATCCCAAAAATGAAAAAATATCAAACATAAGCCATAATGTAGCTTAAGGAATGAGATGAACAAAACCGGGTAAATTTTGGTTGTTCAACCCAGTTACTACTGTTTGGTTCTTCTCCAATACTTGACCTATAGGTTGGACTTTGGAACTTGCAATGGATCTTGTTGGACTCTTAGGACCCTCTTCCATGTCTTCGCTGAAGGGGACTTAATGGATCTTGTTGGACTCTTAGGACCCTCTTCCATGTCTTCGCTGAAGGGGACTTCATCACAGGTACAACACATGGGCTTAAAGACTCTCTTACAAGCCCCTTAGACATCAATTCTTCTACTTGCCTTTGAATCATCAAGCTGGCTTATTAGGGAGGATTGAACCAGGAATGAGATCAATATGGTGCTAGATGTTCATTTAGAAGGTAACCCCATGGGTATCTCCTAAAAAATTAGGTGACATACCTTTTATATGAGTGACTTGGCTATAGGGTGAGTAGGCAAGGTGGTTTCTGGTTCATCTTGGATGTTTAAGATCCACTCTTTGAAAGCTTTAAACTCATGATACGAGGCCTTTAAAAGAGGTTCACTAAATGATAATAAACAACCAGAATGTTCAGGCTGTTTTGTACGCTTGTTTTTGTGGAGTTCGGATGGTGACAAAGGCTTTAAGGTAATCTTCTTCCCTTCCTTAGAAAAGGAGTATGTATTCTGGAATCCTTCATGCATTACCTTCCTATCATACATCCAAGGTCTACCCAACAAGATATGGCATGCATTCATGGGAATAACATCACACCATAACTCGTCTTGGTAGTTCTTACCAATAGATAATGAAACGAGGCACCGAGAATAAACTTGTAATCCCTTGCTTCAGTTTAGCGATTGGATGTTGTAAGAATGGGGATGGGCTGTGGCTTGCAAGCCTAGCTTCTTAATCGTTGATGGAGTCCTATCAAGCCAAGACCAAGTCCACGATCAATCAAGTCCAGGACATCTAAGAACAAGTCACAAGTTCAAAAGATGGCTTACCTTTTGCTAGAAACACAAACGAAACCCTACGGGTTCAAAACAATTTTCAAGCCCGCTTTTGTGTTTCTAAGTACTTAGGCCTCCAAGAGGTCTACATCCTAAATGTTTACATATTTTGGGTCCTCAAGATGTTAACTACCTGGGTTAAGTGATTAAATCAAGTTAAATCAAGTGGAAGATAAAGAACCAGGTTAATTTCTAAAACCGTGCAGGCTAGAGCTAGGTTTGGCCCAGTTCAGGTATTTTGATCTTTTGAGTAGGAAAATGATGCCTAAATTTAGTAATTCCACCTGAAGGAGCTAGAGGACTTCCAAAGCTTTCTAAGCATATACGGCAAGCCAATTTGTGGCCGCGTTTTGTGTGTGAAACTTGGCCTCCCACCAGAGCCTGCATTCCGCCAGCTACTGCCCGGTTGCACCTAATTGGTGCATTTGGTGGTTGAATCCCTTTCTGGCGTCCAATCCATCTCTAGCTGCTGGGATGAGTAACTAGAAAGCTTCTGGACACAATCATAAAGGAACCACCAAGTCATCCATTGAGGAGCAAGTGAGAAAGATAGCTTCATTCCGATTGGTCAGCCGGAAAGCATAAAGTAGCCAGTCAACATCACTCCTTTTCAACACTTCAAGGCAGCAACTTATTTGCTTAATTGCTTGCTTATTAACAACTTTAGCTTCAGTCCTAATGATTAGATAGACTCAATGGTTGTACTTAATAAGGATTAAGCTAGGGTTAACGTTAGAACCTCACGGATTAGCAAAAACCATGAACGAAGCAAGTTTAAGAGGTTTCCTAATTCTGATGAAACCTCACTCCCAAGGCTTTAGCTACTTGGTTGCTTGCTTGCTAGCTTATAAGGCTTTTATACTCTTCACTTTTGAATCAGATTATGTTCATTTGAAAAGAAAGAAAGAGAGCTTTGCTCCTTAAGACCGAAACGCTAAACTTGCTTATCCTTAACTAGGCTGGTTAAGGTGGTGTTCAAGTCTAGTCCTAATCTCATTTAAGTGGTGATTTCTGTATGTTAAACAAGCTTAAGGGCCCTAACCTTAGTCTTGGTGGTGATAACTTTATCCAAGATTTAAGTTTAGAACTATCCTAAACGCACTTTTAGTTCCGAATTGTATAGAAAGCAAGCTAAGGCCATGAGTTCTTTGGTTTGTTTTTGTGCTCTCCTTTGATTGTAAGTGATTTCCATTGAGCTTTACATCATATTTGGTATTAGAGCTTTGGTTTCGCCTTGGCCTAGTATGTCCTTCCACCGAACAGAATCATTTCCCTACTCAATGCCAAACATAATTGGTACACAAGATGAGTTCCAGGATGAGTTTGGAAGAGAAATTTGATACTCTTATGAGGCAGAATGAGATATTGATGAAGAAGATTAATGAGGATTCCTGGCAAAACTAAGAAACCAAGGCTCAAAATGAGTACTTATGTTAACAGCTTCGTGCATTCATGAAGCAAAAGCGAACAATTAATGAGGAACCTCTACAATTTGAACCTAGAAGACGGGCATATGCTTAGCCATCATCTTGGTTCATCCAGTGAGGATGAACCATTCAGAATAGCTAGGCCAGAACAACGGATGCAAGCTAATACCAATGATTTCAAGGTTAAAAATCCAGAATGTGAAGGCAAGCTTGATCCTGAAGAGTTCTTAGATTGGTTAAACATGATTAAGAGAGTTTTTGAGTACAAGGACATTCCTGAAGAGAAGAAGGTGAAGGTGGTTGCTTTTGGACTCCGTAAGTATGCTTCTCTTTGGTGGACTAATTTGTGAGCTAAAAAAGTTAAAGAAAGGAAGTCCAAAATCAGTGCATGGGATAAGATGAAATCTAAGCTTAAGGCTCGGTTTCTTTCTCCTACATATGTTCAAGATTGTTACTCTCAACTCCACAACTTGACTGAGGGTAACCTGAGTGTAGAAGAATACACTAGAGAGTTTGAAAAGCTTGTAATCAACACACAAACTAGAAGAGTAAACAATTATTAGATACTTGGGAGGTCTTGATCCAAGGTATGCTAATGTTGTTTATTTACAAGCTTACACTTCATTTGACGAGGTTTGCACGCTTGCTTATAAAGTTGAACAATAAAAGAAGGCAAGACAACCCTTTAATCCTCAAAATTTTAAGCCATTAGCCCGAACCACACCCTTTAATAGGGGGTTCTAATCCACCTCATAAGCCTACAAATCGTTTTCCTACCAATCCACAAAGAACCCTAACTCCAAAAAAGGTCCAACCACCTCTAACCAGACCCAATCCCAATCCTATGAGCACAAGAAGGTGTTTTGAGTGCCAAGAGTTAGGATACATAGCATCGGAGTGTCCAAATAGAAAAGTGATTACACTAGCCGACTGGAGAGCCGTGGATGAGCAAGAATTTGAGGAAGAAATTGAAGGAGAAACTGAGGGGAATTTTGAGGAAAACCTAGAGGAGGTTAAAGAGGAAGCAGATGAGGGTGAGATGCTAGCTTTATGAAGAGTGTTGAATGGCCAGAAGGGAGGAAAGAAGATTACCTTAAAGCCCTTGTCGCCATTCGACTCCATAAAAACAAGCCCTCAAAAAAGCCTGAACATTCTGATTGCTTATCATCTTTTAGTGAACCTCTCTTAAAGGCTTCATATCATGAGTTTAAAGCTTTTAAAGAGTGGATCCTAAACATGCAAGATGAACCAGAAACTCCCTTACCTACTCACCACATAGCCAAGTCCCTCATATACAAATTCTGTCTTCTATTTCCTGAGGAGACGCCCACGGGGTTACCTCCTAAAAGAGATATCCAACACCATATTGATCTCATTCCCGGTTCAATCCTTCCTAATAAGCTAGCTTATAGGATGAATGATGCATATAAGCACCCAAATGACCAAGCTAGGTTATCTTTTGTGGTCTTTAGTTAAGGAAGAAAGGAAAACAAGGAAGGATAGGTTTAAGGTTGAGTTTGAGATAATCCAAGAAGGAGCCACTCAGAAACAATCCTTGGGCAAATTCCTTCACTCTTTCTAGGATACAGAAATGAATCACCACCTAGAGGAGTTTAGGAAACTAGAACACCACTTGAGTTTGCCAACACTCAAGATATGGAACTAGATTTTCTCACACACTTTGAAAGAACACTTCAAAGCTGAATTGTATTTCTTGAACTCGAATATAATTGGTTTTCTGATGCAAACAACTCGACACTATGGCCTTTATATAGAGTAGGCCTTACACTTAAAAAGATACAAGCACACCTATGAATAGACACTAATGAAAAGAAAGCAAAATACAAGGAACTAAAAAGGAAAACATGCACATGGCTAAGTGAACCATGTATCTAACTTTAATGATGCTTGAGTGAAATGAACCCATCAGCTTGGGGAGTCATGTTCCCACCTGAAAAGACACATCTCAGCCTTGGGAGAAAGCGGAACGTAGCTTGAGCAAAGGGGGATGCAGCAATCGGCTTTAGGAGTGAAGATGCATGTATCCATATTCCGGCTATTAAATGCGTTCACACCTGCAGTAAGGCCAGATTCATTTGGGCATAACTTTCTGGTTTGTGATCCAAATTCAGTTATTCTTGATTCCTTGGAAAGCTTGAAGAGTCTACTTTCTAAGGAAAGTGGTTTCACTGGGTTTAGATTAGCCGTTTGAATGTTAAGGGCCGAAAAGTGCAGACTGTCCAAACTGGACTGGATTTCGGCACTTTATTTTGTGGCCTAAAGATGACCAACCAAATGGACTCCAAATAATGCGTGGTTGGTCTTGTTGGAAAGCTTATTCTTTAAGCTTGAATAAGGGGAAGGCCTTCATGAGAATTGCCCATTATTTCTTGCTGCCGCAGACTTACAAAGCCGGACATGCGTTCGGTCGAACTGGGCATGAAAAGGGGGCTGTGATTTAAGGCATTCTGGACCATGGTTGCAATCTCCTTAGCCTCCTTGGCCTTCTTATAACCTTCCTTGACTTCTCCAGAGGCATTAGGGTTTTGGGCATGATGGTCTCCATTATTGAAATGCAAGGTACTCTTGATCCCCATTTGGAAAACTCGTTTGGAAAAGGCACTTTGAAGTTCAAATAAAACTCCATAAAGTGTCTTTTGTCATGAAATTCAAATATTGGAACCAAAGAGGAGCCTTGCCATGCATAAACGTGTTTGAAACTTACCTCCCTTGAAGTTGAGTTTAAAGAATGAAAATGATCCCCTTGAAAATATACATCAATTCCTCTCTCTTCGAAAAGAATTGTCCTCAATTCTTGTTGTGAATGAGGCCATTCTTTTGGAAGCAAGAGTTGCTTGAATTCTTCAACAACCCAACAAGGCTTTAACTTAGGCACTTCGAGTTCTTCAACTTTATGCTTTTCAATTCTTGGAGGTAGGCTCCAATTTATCTCATTATCTACTTCATCATAGGCATCAAAGATGGGAGGTAGATTAAAGTTAACGTCATTATTTTCTTGATAATGGCCTTCTCCATTTAAGACAAATGGATAGCTAACTTCTTTTTCTACCTTCATAGCTGCTTCCCATTCGGTCAAGGTGATGAATTCCTTGTTGGGACAGTCCGAGGGTGCATGACCAAAGCCATGACACTTAGAACATCTTTTAATGCTCATGCCAGAACTCATGGTAGGACCTGATGTGTATGGGCTGATTTGTGGATGTGTTTGGGTTTGGAAGCTTGGTCAAGTAAGCAACCTAGGCTCTGATACCAAATGATGTATATAAGCACCCAAATGACCAAGCTAGGTTATCTTTTGTGGTCCTTAGTTAAGAAAGAAAGGAAAACAAGGAAGGATAGGTTTTCTGATGCAAACAACTCTACACTATGGCCTTTATATAGAGTAGGCCTTATACTTGAAAAGATACAAGCACACCGATGAATAGACACTAATGAAAAGAAAGCAAAATACAAGTAACTAAAAAAGAAAACATGCACATGGCTCAGTGAACCATGTATCTAACTTTAATGATGCTTGAGTGAAATGAACCCATCAGCTTGGGGAGTCATGTTCCCACTTGAAAAGATACATCTCATCCTTGGGAGAAAGGGGGAACATAGCTTGAGCAAAGCGGGATGCAGCAACCGGCTTTAGGAGTGAAGATGCATGTATGCATATTCCGGCTATTAAATGCGTTCACACCTGCAGCAAGGCCAGATTCATTTGGGCATAACTTTCTGGTTTGTGATCCCAATTCGGTTATTCTTAATTCCTTGGAAAGCGTGAAGAGTCTAGTTTCTAAGGAAAGTGGTTTCACTGGATTTGGATTAGCCGTTTGAAAGTTATTGGCCGAAAAGTACAGACTGTCCAAACTGGACTTGATTTCGGCACTTTATTTTGTGGGCCAAAGATGACCAACCAAATGGACTCCAAATAATGCATGGTTGGTCTTGTTGGAAAGCTTATTCTTTAAGCTTGAATAAGGGGAAGGCCTTCATGAGAATTGCCCATTATTGCTTGCTTCAATAGACTTACAAAACCGGACATGCGTTCGGTCGAACTGGGCATGAAAAGGGGGCTATGATTTAAGGCATTTCGGACCATGGTTCCAATCTCCTTGGCCTCCTTGGCCTTCTTCTGACCTTCCTTGACTTCTCCAGAGGCATTAGGGTTTTGGGCATGATGGTCTCCATTATTGAAATGCAAGGTACTCTTGATCCCTATTTGGAAAACCCATTTGGAAAAGGCACTTTGAAGTTCGAATAAAACTCCATAAAGTGTCTTTTGTCATGAAATTCAAATATTGGAACCAAAGAGGAGCCTTGCCATGCATGAACTTGTTTGAAACTTACCTCCCTTGAAGTTGAGTTTAAAGAATGAAAATGATCCCCTTGAAAATATACATGAATGAACCCAAAGGAAACCATGGAGATTCCCCTTGAAAATATACATCAATGAACCCAAAGGAAACTATGGAGATTCGAAGGCAAGAAGAAGAATTGATGTCCAAGAGGCATGTAAGATAGTCCATAAGCCCATGTGCCGTACCTGCCTTGTTGGTTCAAAAGAAGGATGGTAGCTAACGATTGTGTGTGGATACTAGCGCCATAAATAAAATCACAACCAAGTATAGGTATCCCATACCTAGAGTTATGGATATGCTCGATGAACTGCATGGCTCTAAAATATTCTCAATGATTGATCTTAGAAGTGGATAATACCAAATCAGAATCCGAGAGGCAGATGAATAGAAGACGACATTCAAGAATAAGGGAGGCTTATATGAATGGCTTGTCATACCATTTGGTCTTTCAGATGCTCCTAGTACATTCATGAGGCTAATGAATCAAGTATTCAATCCGTATATTGGCAAATTTGTGGTGGTCTGCTTTGATGATATTTTGATTTATTCCAATGATGAGCAAACGCATCAAGATCATCTCAATCAAATCATGCTTGTTCTTGAATATGAGAAGTTGTATGGTAACCTTAAGAAATGTACTTTTTTCACTCATGAAGTTACATTCTTAGGTTATAGTGTTTCTGAAGGGGGGATAAAGGCAGATGAGAGCAAGTTAGATGTTATACGGTCTTGGCCTCTACCATAAAGCATACATGATGTTCGAAGCTTTCATGGATTAGCTTCTTTTTACAGGACGTTTATTCATAACTTCAGCACAATTATGGCTCCTATGACTGAGGTGATTAGGGGTACATCATTTAAATGGACCCCTAAAGCCAAATCTGCCTTTGAAGAAGTAAAGAAAAGACTAACTCGAGCATCTATCCTTGCTTTGTCGGGCTTTAAAAAAGTCTTCAAAGTTGAATGTGATGCATCAAGAGTGGGTTTAGGTGGTGTTCTTACACAAGAAGGCAAGCCATTAGCCTTCTTTAGTGAGAAATTATGTGATTCAAGAAGAAAGCACTCTGCTTATGACAAGGAATTCTATGCTATTATACGGTGTTTAGAGCATTGGAGCCATAGTGGCTAGTGAGTTTATCCTGCATTCAGATCATGAGGCTTTGAAGTATATTCAAGGCCAACACAAGTTAAACTCATGCTATCCTAAATGGGTTGAGTTCCTTCAGTCATTCCACTTCACCATTAAGCACAAGTATAGAAAGTTAAATCAAGGTGCTGATGCATTATCTAGGAGACATATCCTCCTATTTCGATTGGATGCTCTTGTTCTTGGTTTTAAGCATCTAAAAAGCGTATATCCTGAGGATGAAGACCTCGGGGATTTATATTCTATGTGCTTGAAGCACCTCAAGGGGGATTTCTTAGTCCAAGAGGGCTATTTATTCAAGGGAGTACGATTGTGTATTTCGAAGTATAGCACCCCTGAGCTCCTAATTAGGGAGGTTCATGGTGGTTCTTTAGCTAGTCATTTTGGTGAATCCAAGATCTTAAGCATGTTAAGAGGACATTACTACTGGCCTGGAATGGAGAAGGATGTTCAAGATATCATAAGAAGGTGTGGAACATGCCAAGCTGCCAAAAGTCACACCTCACCCTACGGTTTGTATATGCCACTTCCAGTTCCCAATCAACTTTGGGTGGATGTGAGCATAGACTTCATTTTGGGTCTACCTAAGACTCAAAGGGGCAAGGATTCAACATTTGTTATAGTAGACTAGATTCTCAAAGATGGCACATTTCATATCTTACAATAAGACCAATGATGCTACACACATTGATGAATTGTACTTCAAAGAGGTAGCCAGATTACATGGTATCCCTAAGTCTATTGTTTCTGATAGGGATACAAAGTTTTTAAGCTATTTTTGGATTATCGTTTGGTAGAAGCTTGGCACTAAATTGATGTATAGTACCACATGTCACCCCCAAACTGATGGGCGGGCTGAGGTGACTAATCGAACCTTAGGCACACTCTTAAGAGCTTTGATTAAACCTCATGCCAAAGCTTAGGATTTACTCTGGCCCTATGCTGAATTTGTATACAACAACGCACCAAGCAAGGTAATTGGTCCCTCCCTGTTCAAGGTGGTATATGGGATTGATCCACTAATTCCTATTGATCTTACCCCACGGCCCATCGACCAGAAACCAAGTGCGGATGCAGCAGTAAGAGTGGAAGAGATTCAAAAGCTCCATGAGTTGGTAAAGGACAGAATTGAGAAGATAAATGCATCCTATGAAGCCCAAGCCAGCAAGCATAGAAGAAAGATGGTTTTTTAACCTGGAGATCTAGTATGGATCCAGTTAAGGAAAGAGAGATTTTAATGGAGATCTCTCCATGCCCCTTAATTTATGGAATCAAATCAGTCAAGGTAATCTTATTTTGCTAGCCAAAATGTAAATAAATCATCCACATTTTGTTTAAGAATCAAAATAGCAGGTCACAGGATAATTCTAACAGTAAACCTGATTTTTGAGAGCTTAATTACTTAGGCCACTTTGAAGTTTAAGTATAATATTTTATAATGGTTTGAAGTTGAAGAAGTTAGCTTTCCAGCAATGCAAGTTTCAACTTATTTGGACTTCATTTGCCAGTCCAAGTCAGCCAATAAACCCAAACTATCCAGACTGCCCAATTGAACCATAATGTACCCGATTTTGAGTATGTTGTTTCTTAAGCTTCATTGTGGTTTAAGTCCTGGGTTTTTAAATTTTTGGGTTCCCCTAGATGTTACCTTTCAGGTCAAAGCAAGCAAAACCAATCATGCTCAGTCAAAGTGAAGAAATTAGACCATTTTATCGACCCTATCATTTTCAGTCCAAATCTGCATGGTAAAATGTTTAGGTGGAATTCTCCCACTTAGACACGTCTTAATCATGATTTCATTACTTGGGGGGGCCGACGAAACCCTTTGGAGAAGAAGAAACACGTTGTACTTCAACCGGATTCACTAGGTAGTTTTCAGCTCGGTTTTGTGACCTTGCTTCCACCAATCAAAAGTGATCATGATATTGATTTCAGGCCATGGGGGGGCTCCATAGGATGTGTACAAACCCCCCTACAAAGAAATCAAGGCTAAGTCATGTTTAAATAGAAGATTTTTACCAAGACATTTTACTATGCAGTGTTGAACCAAAACTGCCAGGTTGGGCAACAGGCCTTGATCTCTTGACCTGAACGTGCATGATTGGTTTTTGATGCTTGGACCTGAAAGCTAACATCATGAGGATTCCAAAAATGCAAAAATATCAATCTTAAGCCACAGTGTGGCTTAATAAATGAGATGAACAAAACCGGGCACATTTTGGTTGTGTAACCGGGATGCTACTGCTTGATTCTCTTCCACCTTTTGAGCTAATACTTGGACTTTTGAACTTGCATTGGACCTTGATGGACTCTAAGGATCCTCTTCCTTGTCTTGGTCATGGAGGACTCCATTAGCCTCCCCTTATTGAAGAGCTTTGACCCTCAAATCTTTAAGGTAATCATCGGCTTGTTAAGCGCTCAAGTCAGCCACATTGAATGTTGCTGAAACTCCATAGTCCCCTAGCAAATCAACCTTATAAGCATTATCATTAATTCTTTCAAGTACCTTAAATGGACCATTAGCCCTTGGCATGAGCTTGTTCTTCCTCTTTGATAGAAATCTCTCTTTCCTTGACTGTAACCACACGAGGCTCCCCAGGTTGAAATACCACTTTCTTCTTATGTTTGTTCGCTTGAACTTGATATGATGCATTAGTCTTCTCTATTTTGCTCCTCACCAAGTCATGTATCTTTTGGACCTCTTCCGCCCTTCTTCCACCCTTGCTGCTGTATCCGCACTTGGCTTTTGATCTAATGGCCTTGGAGTAAGATCAAGTGGACTAATAGGATCAATCCCATAGACTACCTTGAATGGTGACATACCTGTAGTATTGCTCGGAGCCTTGTTGTAAGCAAACTCTGCATGGGGTAAAAGTAAATCCCAAGCTTTGGCATAAGGTTTAGTAAAGCCCTTAGAAGTGTTCCTAGGGTTTGATTTGTGACCTCAGTTTGCCCATCAGTTTGTGGATGACAAGTAGTACTATACTTAAGTTTAGTACCTAACCTCTTCCACAATGTAATCCAAAAATGGCTTAGAAACTTAGTATCCTGACCAGAAACAATTAATCTAGGTATGCCACGTAACCTAGCCACCTCCCTGAAATAAAAATCAGCAATATATGTAGCATCATTAGTCTTGTTGCATGGAATAAAATGAGACATTTTAGAGAACCTATCTACTACAATAAAGATGGGATCTGTATTCTTTTGGGTATTAGGTTGTCCAAGAATGAAGCCCATACTTACATCAACCCAAGGAGAAGTAGGAATAGGTAATGGTGTGTATAGGCCGTGGGTTAAGGAGTGAGTTTTGGCCACTTGACATGTCCTATACCTCTTCAAAATGTCTTGAACGTCCTTTTTCATACCTGGCCAGTAGTAATGCTCCCTCAGCATAATGGGTGTCTTGTTTTCCCCACAGTAACCAGCTAAAGAACCTCCATGCACTTCCCTGATTAGAAGCTCCCTTGTACTACACCTTGGTACACACAGCCGTGTACCCTTGAATAAGAATCCTTCTTGAATCAAAAAATCTCCTTTGGGGTGCTTTGAACAATCAGATACAACTCCCCAAAGTCTTCATCTTCAACATACAAAGCTTTTAGATGCTCAAAATGAAGTACACAAGCATCTAATTAAAACAAAAGTAGATACGTCCTTGATAAAGCATCGGCACCTTGGTTATGCTTTCCAGATTTGTGTTTGATTATGAAATGGCATGATTGGAGAAACGCAATCCACTTGGCATCTTGAGAGTTTAACTGATGTTAGCCTTGAATGTATTTCAAAGCTTCATGGTGAGAATGGAGGATAAACTCACTTGCAATCAAATAATGATTCCAATGCGTTAAACATCTCACAATTGCATAAAACTTTTTATCATAGGTGGAGTATTTTCTTCCTGAATCACATAGTTTCTCACTAAAGAAGACTAATGGCTTACCTTCTTGAGTAAAAACACCACCTATGCCAACTCAAGAGGCATCGCATTCAACTTCAAATACTTTACTAAAGCACGAGAAGGAAAGAACAAGTGCTTCAGTAAGTCTTCTCTTGATCTCTTCAAAGGCAGATTGTGCTTTCGGTGCCCATTGAAATGATGTATTCTTGATAAGTTCAATCATAGGAGCTATAATGGTGCTGAAACTCCCAATAAACCTCTTGTAAAATGAAGCTAATCCATGAAAAGCTCGAACATCATGAATGCACGTAGGAATAGGCCATGACCGAATGGCTTCAATCCTGCTTTCATCTGCGTTAATGCCTTCTCCAGTAACTATGTAACCTAGAAATATATCTTTAGGAGTGAAGAATGCACATTTCTTAAGGTTACCAAACAACTTTTCACGTTCAAGAACAAGCATCACTTTAGTTAAATGGTCTTGATGTTCATACTCATCCTTGGAATAAATCAAGATATCATCAAAGTATACCATCACAAACTTACCTATGTATGACTTGAATACTTGATTCATCAATCTCATGAAAGTGCTAGGTGCATTTGAAAGACCAAAGGGCATAACCAAGCATTTATAAAGCCCTCCTTTAGCTTTAAAGCCTGTCTTCCATTCATCACATTCTCTACTACAAATTTGGTAGTGTCCACTTCGAAGTTCTATCTTTGAGAACACTTTAGAGCCATGCAATTCATCCGGCATGTCTTTAAGTCTAGGCATGGGATACCTATACTTGATTGTGATCCTGTTAATGGCCCTGCTATCCACACATATTTGCATTCCACCTTCCTTATTTAGCACCAAAAAAGCAGGCATAGCACATGGACTTAAGGACTCACGGATTAAGCCCTTAGACTTCAAGTCTTCAACCTGCTTTTGTATTTCGATTGTGTCCTTTGGATTCATCCTATAGGCAGGCTTATTTGGTAGGATGGAGTCTGGAATAAGATCAATGTGGTGTTGAATATCCCTTTTAGGAGGTAAACCCATAGGTATCTTATCAGGAAACAAATGACATAAGTTTTGTATGAGTGTTCTAGCCACGGGGTGAGTGGGTAAAGGGATTGCTGGTTCATCTTGTATACTCAAAATCCACTCTTTAAAGGCTTTACATTCATATTGGGAAGCCTTTAACAATGGCTTCCCTACGGTCAGTAGCAAATCAAAATGAATAAGCTTGTTTTGAGGCTTGGTTTCATGGAGTTATGATGGGGGTAAAGGGGCTAAAATAATCTTCTTGCAATCCTTGGTAAAGGAGTAAGTATTCAAGCTACCATTACGCATAACCTTACAATCATACAGCCGTGGTCTCCCCAATAGCATATGACAAGCGTCCATAGGAATAACATCACCCTAAAGTCATCTTGATAGTTCTTTCCAATGGACAAAGAAACTAAGCACCGTGAGTTCACCTGGGTTCCCTTGCTTTGATTCAGCTATTGAATGTTCTAGGTATGTGGATGTGTCATGGTTTGCAATCCTAGTTTCTTAATCATGGTTAGAGAAACCACATTTGCACAGCTTCCTCCATCAATAATCAAAGAGCACACCTTCCCTTAAACTGTAAAACGAGTATGGAAGATGTTCTCTCTTTATTTATCTTTTACTCCCTTTTGATTGCTTAGAACTCTTCTTAAAACTAGTAGTTCACCTTCAACAACCTCCTCCACTACTTCTTCTTGAGTTTCCCTAAGTTCATGCTCACTTTCATCTTCATTTTCTGCTTCTTTAAAGACCTTCTTCACGGCTGATCATTCGGATAAAGTAATGACCTCATGGTTTTTGCAGTCCAAGGCTATATGCCCAAGTCCTTAGCATTTAAAACATTTTTATTGCTCATGGGATTGGGATTAGGCTTATTTTGAGGAGTTCAGACCTTTTGTGGAGCTGGGATTCTTTGTGGAAAGGAAGGGGATGGATTTTGTGGCTTGGAAATGGGATTGGAACTCCTTGTGTTAAAGGGCTGGTTCCGGGTATATGGTTTTGGATTTTGGGGTTTAAAAGGCTACCTTGCCTTCTTTTGCTACTCTGCCTTATGAGCCGGCATGCACACTTCATCAAAGGTAGTGTATGCTTGTAAATCAACCACATCAGCGTGCCCAGGATCAAGTCCTCCTAAGTACCTAACTATGGTTTGTTCTTCAGGTTCTTGAATATCACACTTAATCAAAAGCTTCTTAAACTGATGTGTATACTCTTTAACACTCATGCTGCCTTGAGTAAGATTGTGAAGTTGAGAATAATAATCTTGGACTTAAGTTGGGGGAAGAAAATGAGGCTTAAGCTTTGATTTCATCTTATCCCATGTACAGATTTTAGACTTTCTTTCCCTAACCCGTTTAGCACATAAATTTATCCACCATAATAAAGCATACTTTCTAAGCCTTAAGGCCACTAACTTGACCTTTTTATCCTCTTAAACATCTTATACTCAAAGACACGTTCAACAGTATACACCCAATATAAGAATTCTTCAGGATTAAGCTTACCTTGAAATTCACGCATTTTAACTTTGAAATCATTAGTGTTTGCTTGCATCCATGGTTCTGCCGTTACCATTCTTATTGGTTTATCTTTACTAGATGAATCAACTTCATAGCTGAGGACATGTTCTTGCCTTCTTGGTTCGGATTAAGGTTTCTTCATTCATTTTCTGCTTTTGCTTCAAAACCGTACCAAGCTGCCTTCTTAGGTACTCAGTTTGTGCTTGTGTTTCTTGGTTTCATTCGCTATCCTCTAGAATCTTCTTAGCCAGCAACTCATTCTATCTCATTAAGGCTTCAAAGCTTTCTTCCAAACTCATACTAGAACTCATCTTACTCACGGCTTGGGTTTGGATTCAAACTAGGAATGTGTTTGGGATTGAATGGAGAAATGAATTCTGCAAGGGGATGGACATACCAGGCCAAGGAGAATCCTAAGATCTAATACTAAATACGATGCCCCTTTGATGGAAAACACTATAACTTAAAACTAAATTCAAAAGCTAAAGGATAGTAAAGCTAAATTCTAGCTTAAGTTCAAGTGTAGCCGTGCATGAATGTATGAATGAGAGATAATCTAAGCTTTTGTTTAGATATAGAAACACCACTAAACACTAGCTTAGGGTCCCTAAACTTTGATTAAGATACAATATCACCACTTAATCAAGGATTAGGACTTACTTGATCACCACCTTAATTAACCAAATTAAGGATAAGTAAGTGAAGTGTTTGAGTGGATGAAAGCTAAATACTCTCAATCTGGTTTTTCATTCAAAGTCAAGTGTGCTTTTACCAAATGGCTGTGAGTAAGCATTAGTACTCGACTAAGCAAGCACCTAAACAACTAAGCTAGCTACTGGAGGTTTCCTCCTTGGGAAGGAAACGTATTAACTTGCTAACCTATGCACTTGGTACAAAACCAGATTACATGCTTGCTTAACTTAAGCTAATTACAACCAGATTTCTAAGGAAAGCAAAAAATGATGTAATTAACTTAATACATCTCTAACTAAGCTAATTCAGCAGCATTATTCAGTAAATGAGGAGAAAAGTAGCCGTAAAGTGCTGCTCCTTTTCGGCAATCCAATCAGGTTGCAAGGTGCTGATTTCCCCTTTGTTTTCTCAGTGGTTCACACATTTTAAGGCTTCTTCAGTAGTGAATCATTGTGTTCCCAGGCTTCTTGTCTAGTGAAGGTAGCAAGCAAGCAAGGCAAGAGCTGAGGAAACCCTTGGGAGAAGGGAAAATGCGTTGCACTTCAACTGGATTCACTAGGCAGCTTTTAGCCCGATTTTGTGACCTTACTTCCACCAATCAAAAGTGGTCATGATTTTGATTTCAGGCTATGGGGGGATTCCTTAGGGTGTGTGCAAACCCTCTTACAAAGAAATCAAGGTTAAATCATGTTTAGGTAGAAGATTTCTACCAAAATATTTTACCGTGCAGTTTTGACCCAAAACTGGCAGGTTGGACAAAAGGGCTTGATCTGTTGACTTCGACTGTGCATGATTACTTTTTAATGCTTGGGCCTGAAAGCTAACATTATAAGGATTTGAAAAGTGCAAAAATATCAATCTTAAGCCACAACGTAGCTTAAGAAATGAGATGAACAAAACTGGGTACATTTTTATTGTGCAACCTGGATGCTACTGCTTAATTCTCTTTCAACTTTTGAGCTAATGCTTGGACATTGGAACTTACATTGGGCCTTGATGGACTTTTAGGATCCTCTTCCTCATCTTGGTCTTGAAGGACTCCATTAGTATGACCCAGTGCAAATACCACCCTCTTTAAGTTTAGACGTTAGCTTTCAAAAAAATCAAGTTTCAAGGCATTTGGAGATCATTTACTAGGTCAACCAGCCACTTCTTTCAGACTGTGTAGAACTGGCGATGATCCAGCGTATGGCAGAATGAAGGGGGTTTAAGTGGACCAACTTAACTTTAACCTTTGTGCAACTTTAGGGCATGAAAGATGTGACAGATATTTATCAAATCACCTGTTTTGAAGGACCAGAAAGCACCCCCTTGTGATGCTATTATCCAGCCAAAAGGACAAAAAAAATTGCTTGGTTAGCCAGTTGTACTAGCCATATAAGAGAGCTGCATTTTACGTTAGTTACTTGTACTTTTGCTGACTTAGGCTTTGTATGGCTGCACTAAGATGCTTTGAAGGCTTGACACCTCATTTTTGATTAGGCTTTACTACTAATGAGGTGACCAAGTGAATGATTAAGTGTCAGTACTAAGATGAGTGGGCTGATTTGATGCTCTCTCTTCCCTAGTGTACTAATTGTCTTTTGGCTGAGTTAGGGGGTTCAGGATACCAGTTGGAATGGCCTACAAAACCAGGCAAGAGAGTCTTTTATAGACACACCTTGAATGAATGCAAAGCTTGAGTTTTGAAAACTCTCTCTACCCCTCTCAAAATCCTAGTGTTATATCTTGAGTGTGGTAACCTCAAGTGGGTCTCTAGGTCTTCTTGCTTCAACTAAGAAGGTGATTAAATTCTATAACTTAGTTGAATTAGGAAGATTACCCGGGTGTGTGTGAACCAAGGTGGGTGTTCAAATCACCCTTGCTAGCCCACTTGTGCTTATCATTGTTCTTGCTTCCTTTGGATTATATTTCTCTCCATTCTGCCCATATGCATTCTTAAATCTCTTTTATAAATTCTTACATTAGTGAGGCTAGAATCAAAAGAACTCACACTTCTCTAGCTTGCCAAAGAGCATTTGAGCTTTGAGAACCTTGTATAATTCTTCAAAGTGATGTAGATGATCTTCTTGGCTCTTTGAATAAACGAGGATATCATCAAAGTAGACCCCCATAATTTTCCCAGGAAAAGGCCTCAAAACCTCATTCATCAATCTCATAAATGTACTAGGGGCATTAGAGAGGCCGAAAGGCATTACTAATCACTCATAAAGCCTACCCTTAGTCTTGAACACCGTTTTCCATTCATTACCTTCCCTCATACGGATTTGGTGATGCCCACTCCTTAAATCAATTTTGGAGAAGATAGAGGAGCCATGGAGTTCATCAAGCATGTCATCAAGCCCAGGTATGGGATAACTATACTTGATAGTAATGTTGTTGATAGCCCTACTATCCATACACATGTGAAAAAGTTACATCTTTCTTGGGCAGAGCAAGGACTCATGCTCTCTCTCATATAACCTCTAGCCAACAACTCATCAGCTTATCTTTGAAACTCTTTGGTCTCTTGAAGGTTACACCTATAGGCCACTTTGTTAGGAAGTAGGGCACTAAGAATTAGAGGTGGTAATTTCACCTGGGCCTGTTGGATATCCATTCCACCCGACCTGAAAAAGTGGGTAAAAACCCAAAATATATGGAAGATGGATGGATGATGGATGATGGTTTGACGGATTGAATTGGATCCGGATGATGCTCCATCTGACCCACCACCTAATTAATCACCCGCTTAGTCGTCCACTTGTTTGTCTCCTATTTACAATGAGTTTACTTTTTATTTTTGTCCTTTAAATTTTACTCATTGTTTTGGACAATTATATTCTTAATTTTATGATTTTCGTCAAAGTTAATATGATGAATATGATATTTATTCCTTCCATATACTTAAAATATCTTTTTTAAACTTTTCAAAAGACAAAGATTACTTTTTTATATAAATTTGCTAACATATTATATATAAATTTTTATCACCCGTTTAGAACCCGATCCACCCGTTTTCACCCACGGATGATGGATGGATGGATTGGATTAGATTTTTACGAATGATGGGTGGGTTGGATGAAGTGGATTAAAGCGACTGATGGATGAGGATGACGGGAACGAGGTCAATTTGGTGCTCAATACCTTGAATTGGTGGAAGACCGGGGGGTAAATCTTGTGGAAAGAGATCTTGATATTGGGAAATGAGGGGGCGGATCATAGGTTGTAATGGAGTCGTTTCCTCACTTTTGTTGTTGTCAGGCATGAGTAAAGCTAAAACTTGCTTACCCTTGCTTAAAGCCCTCTCAACTCGTGTTTCACTCAAAATAAGAAGGCCTCTCTTTTTCTCACTTCCCACCCCGGACTTAATTTTGTAGACTTGGTTAGGAGGTAATGGGTTTAGAACAATCTTTTCCTTGCTAATAATCAAAGAATATGTGTTCTTGAAACCATCATGCATGACATGCCTATCAAATTGCCAAGGTCGACTTAAAAGGATATGACAAGCATTCATAGGCACCACATCACAAAGGACATTATCCCTATACTTCTTTCCAATTGAAAAAAATATAAGGGCTTGTTTGGTTACCTTAATATCGTCGCCATCATTGAGCTACTTTAAAGAATAAGGCTTAGGATGAGGAATAGTAGGAATGCCAAGCTTCTCAATAAGAATAGAGGAGGCCGCGTTGGTGCAACTCCCTTCATCGATGATCAAGTTGCACACCTTGTCTAGGATGGTACACCGAGAGTGAAAGATCACTTCCCTTTGAGCCTTGTCATAGGGAGCGTCTTGGGTACGTAATAACCTCCTTAAGACAAGTAGTTCACCTTCATCGGCATTAATTAGGGTCTCTTCCTCCATATCATCTGATTCCACCCCATGAGTTTCTTCTTAAGTCTCCGTCAATAAAGCATCAACTTCTTCTACTTCTTGCATGGTCATGACCCTTTGGTTTGGGGTAATCATATTGGAAATGACCATATCCTTGACACTTAAAGCACTTCTTTCCTTCAAGCTTCTTAGGTAATTCCTTTAGAGAAGAAAGAGCCACGGCTTTATCCTTGTCAACCCGTGAGGAGCTCTCGAGTTTAGGATGAGAGAAGGGTTTGAATGGGGGTATTGAGCTCACTTGATCCTTGGGGAAAGGCTTAGGGAAGACCTTCTTCTCTTTTCTTCACTTTTCAACCTTAAGAGCTAGCTTAAAAACATCATCCAAGGTGAAACAAGTTTGAAGTTCCACCTTTCTAGCAATGAGGGGGTTTAACCTATTAAGAAACTGAGCCGCAGTTTATTCTTGGGGTTCATAGATACCTCCCCTCAAGAGGAGTTGCTCAAATTCCCTCAGGTACTCACCCACACTCATATTGTTTTGCTAGAGTGAGAAGAGTCGATTGTAGATATCTTGCTTGTAGCTTTCAAGAAGGAAACTCCTGTTCATTAGTGTTTTAAGCTTCTCCTCTGAGTTGATCTTTCTCTTGCCTTCTATAGTCCTTTGCTTCTTGATGTTTTCAAACCACAAGTAGGCATGCCTTGTGAGTTTAAGGCTAGCAACCTTGAAACTTCTTTCATCATTATAGCCCTCGGCCTCAAAGATTCAATCCATTGCTTGAACCCACTCAAGGTACTGATCAGGGTTCAAGTTGCCATTGAACTCCGGAGGTTCTGCCTTGATGTCTCTAAAATCGTCCATAGGAGGTCTCCTACCTCCCCTTCTTAGATTGCTTCCCATACTTAACTCACTAGAGAAGTCATGTTTGTCTCCATGATCACTGGGCTCTTGAGCTCTTTGGACTCCTTGGAGGGCCATAAATTTGGTGGTCATTTGCTCAAGTTGCCTACTAAGATGCCTCACACTTTGTTGTGAGGCTAGAATGCCATTATCTTGTCTCATGATACGAGCTTATTCCAAGCTCATACCTCTTGGCACTTTTGCCGGTTGAGGAGAGTTTGTGGATGCGTTTTCCTCATTAGACATGGTGGGAATTGGAAAAGGAGGAGGGAAGGGGGTTAAGGCTTTGAAAGAAGAGGGGCACGGTCATGCTAGGGGTGGCATGGTGCAAAAACAGGCTGGGGAAGGGAGGCACAGTCATGCCCAAGGGCACTAGGTGGCGGTGCTAGTGTTCTAGCACTGGAAGGTAGTGGCACGGTCGTGCCTATAGGCACGGGGGGCTGTGCCAAGTTACTGCCCAGAGAACACAATTTTTGGTGGTTGGAAGCTTTAGAGGGGTTTTCATTGGGGATTATGTTTGGGCTTTTTTGTAAGGTTCTTTGAGGAGTAAAAGAGGGGTTTTTTTGGGAAAATCAAGTGTTGGTCAAGGGTTTGTGGGCCAAAGAAAGTGTTTAGTCAAGGTTGTTTTGAGAAGGAAAAGTGGGATAGATCAAGTTAGGGAGAGGTGTAGCTTCACCACAGTTTTCATAACAAGGGTGAAAGAAGAAAAGCTTGACAAGTATGAAACCAAAGCAAGGAAATGTGGTACAAACTCAAGAACACTAACATGGATTAGTGCTAATACCAAATGGAGCGTGAACTAGATGGGCCGGATGTAGCTTGCTTTGAGTTTAGTTGCAAATTTCCCTTCTACATAAGATATGACTTAGTTTAAAGGTTAAGCCACACACTAAGACTAAGGAACCGCCAAGAAATGCCTAAAGGCTTAGCCACTAACACCTCTATAAAGGTTCTACTCAAGACTCACCACCTTAGAAATGAGGATAAAGGGAAATGAGATTTTTGAGAGAGAAAGCTTTGAGCTATTTCATATCATGCAAATTTGAGTTCTTATAACCAAGGGCCTCCCTTATATATGAGAACCTCTAACAAGTTGAAAGAAAGGGGAAAAGGGGCCATACAACATCCATAAAGCAAGAGGAAAGCAAAAGTAATGCAAGGGCAAAAACTAAAAAGTGCTTTATGCTTTTTGTCAGCAGCTTTTCAGATTACAACTGCCAACTTCAAACAGCTATATCTCAGAGGTCTCTTACTTAAATTGGGTGAAACAAATGTTGTTAGAAAGCTGAGCAAGTACACTTTCAAATGGCTCAAGTTGGAAGAACTTTAGAGCTATTTTATGGGAGATATAGGCCAAAAGGTGCAGCATGTGCATTCTAGAATAGTTTCCGCAACACCTAGAAAATGGCTTCAATTGACTTATTACCTAATGACTTAACCTAGAACTCTTTATATGTTCTCAAAGCTAATATATTAAGGGTTACAAAAAGTGGATTTCAGCCTCTTAAACCCAAATTAAGCTTGAGTAATCAAGCGTGCAATACCGGGTATCTGCACTGGCTTCTGGGCAGTTTGGGAGCACGCTACTGTTTTGAGCTCAACTTACTCTTGCCGTGGGTTTAACCTCAATTTCATGATTAAATCTCTTAGAAGGCCACTTAACCTTCCCAAATAGGCAAGTAACATATCTTAAAGGCTTAGGATGAGGTTGGAATTAAAGCGCCAAATCTGTACATGGACCAAGTCCCCTTTGTTGCAGCTTGCGAGCACTAAGAAGGATTTGTGAGTTCACCTGGACTTGTGCAGGTAAGACATTTGCTTCAGGTGGCTCCTTCAGAATTGTGTCTGATAGCTTGCTAACTACTCATTCCAACAGCTTAACACGGATTGGACACCAGAAAAGGCTTCAACCACCAAATGCACTAATCAGGTGCAACCGGGCAATAGCTGGTAGATTATAGGCTCTGATTGTAGGCTACATTTCACATGTAAAATGTGGGCATGATTTTGCTTGGCACATATGGTTGGAAAGCTCTGGAAGTCCTCTAACTCCTCCAAGTGGAATAACACATTTTAAAGTTCATTTGCCTACTTAAAAGATCAAAATCCCCAGACTGGTCCAAACCGGGTTCTAGCCTGCACTGTTTGGAAAATTGACCTGGTTCTTCATCTTCCACTTGGCTTAACTAGATTTAATAACTTGGACCAGGTAATTAACATCTTGAGGACCCAAAATATGCAAAAATTCAGGACATAAACCTCATAGAGGCCTAAGTAATTAGAAACGCAAAACCAGGCTTCAAAATTATTTTGTACCTGTATGATTCTATTTGTGTTTCTAGCAAAACCTGAGCCATCCGTTGAACTTGTAACCTTGTTCTTGGATGTTTTGGAGTTGATTGATCATGAACTTGGTCTCAGCTCCATCATCCTTCCCCTATTGAAAAGATTTGATCATCAAATTTGCGTGGGAATCATCTGGATGGAAGGGGCTCAAATCTGCCACATTAAAAGTGGCTGAAACTTCATATTCTCTAGGTAAATTAGCCTTGTATGCATTGTCATTTAGCTTCTCTATGACCTCAAATGGACCTTCATCTCTTGGCATCAGTTTGTTCTTCCTTTTGGAAGGAAAACTCTCATTCCTCAAGTGGATCCATACTAGATCTCCAGGTTGAAAAACCATCTTTCTCCTATGCTTGCTGGCTTGGGCTTCATAGGAGACATTTGTCTTCCCAATTCTGGCCTTCACTAAACCATGGAGCTGCTGAATCTCCTCTACTCGTGCTGTTGTATCCGCACTTGGTTTCTAGTCTAAGGGCCGTGGAGTGAGATCAATGGGACCTAATGGATCAATCCCATATACCACGTTAAAAGGTGAGAGACCAGTAGCCTTGCTTGGTGCCTTGTTGTATGCAAACTCAGCATGGGGCAAGAGTAAATCCCAAGCTTTGGCATGAGGTTTTATCAAAGCTCTTAGGAGAGTTCCTAAGGTTTGATTAGTCAACTTAGTTTGTCCATCAGTTTGGGGGTGACATGTGGCACTATACATTAATTTAGTACCAAGCTTCTTCCAAAGGGTAATCCAGAAATGGCTTAAAAACTTTGCATCCCTGTTAGAAACAATAGACTTAGGGATACTATGTAATTTGGTTACCTCTTTAAAGTACAATTCAGCAATGTGTGTAGCATCATTGGTCTTATTGCAAGGTATGAAGTCTGCCATCCTTGAAACTCTATCCACTACCATAAATATTGAATCCTTGCCCCTTCGAGTCTTAGGTAGACCCCAAACGAAGTCCATGCTCACATCCACCCAAGGTTGAGTGGAAACTAGAAGTGGCATATACAACCCGTGGGGTAAGGTGTGATTCTTGGCAGCTTGGCATGTTCCACACCTTCTTAGGATGTCTTGAGCATCCTTCTCTATCCCAGGCCAGTAGTAATGTTCCCTTAACATGGTCAAGGTCTTAGATTCTCCAAAATGCCCAGCCAATGAACCACCATGAACTTCCCTAATTAGGGGCTCATGGGTGCTACACTTTAGAATACATAATCGTACTCCATTGAATAAATAGCCCTCTTGGTGATGTACCCCTGGAGGGATAACCAAAGGAGCACAAGCATGATTAATCCAACAACCCAAGTCCACAAGACATCAAGGCCACAGTTCAACTTGCCAAGGCATTCCAAACTGCCCAAATTTCTGGTTCAGCCCGTGAAAAGGCTAAACCTTGCTGCCTTGTAACTTGAGTTCTAAGATAGTAGGGGAGATGATTTTTGCACCAAAAGAAAGCTTAAGAAGTTAGGAATCCAACAAATCAAGTCTTAAGTCATTTGGAGATCATTTGGTCAGTCAACTTTAGCTCCAAAGTCAATTGCTCCAGATTCGTTCCTAATAGTGCATGCTGAGGCAATCAACGAGTGGATGAGCTACTTCCATAACTAATTTATGGGGTTTATTGGCACCAAAATGTGTCATAATATTTATGATCATCCCCCAAAAGATGGTGCATTTTGTTTAAGATGTTTGCTATTAACCAGCCCCAAAGGTCACGAAACACCCTTTCAATTAGTTTGAGTTGTTTTGTATTTTGGGCTTAATCTAGCAGATCAACACATGTTTTCAGGCTAATCAAAGCTCAAATCAGCTGTCTAGAGTACATGTGAGGTATTAGGGTAGTACTAATCAGATTGTATTAAGTTTAGACACCTATTTTGATGTAGACTTAAAGCTATTGTGTTGTCAAGCTTTAAGCTCTCTGGTGTATTTAGATTAGCAAGCAGCTAGTGGGGTTCCCATGCTATTTTGAACGTGAGCAGCAGCTAAGAAGGAGTTTTAATACCCTCCTTCACTTTTTGATGTATCTCCTGAGGGTCCAAACTCAAACTTAATTTAAGACCAAAAGCTTAAAACCAAGAGAGAGTACAATCAAGGAAAACCCAAGAGAAAGGCACATTATAAGCTGGCTCTGAATAAGCTAAAACATAAGGAGGGGAATGGATTTAGAATCAAGGGATCCTAAATGGGAAAAGGAAAAGAAAGGATAGATACTAAACTAATCTTTGGATACATAAATCACTACCAAAGACTAATCTAGGTAGAACTAAGCTTGTTCAAAGATAGAGAAACACCCCCAAGAACATGATTGGGGCCCTTAAAGTATGATTAAGGTACAAAAATACCACTTAATTAAGTTTAAGACTGCACATGATCACCACCCTAACTGACCTAGTTAAAGGTAAGCAAGTTTAGTGTTTTAAGAGAAACAAGAGCAGTGCTCTCAAATTAAATTTCAATTGATATTCAAAGCTTGGTTACAAAATGAGCCTTCTAAAGTCCTTAAATAAATGTTCTAAGGCAGCTTGGGGGCTTAGGAGGTTTCCTTCCAAGGGAGGAAACCTTTAACTTATCCTAATCTAGCTTTAAATCGTACTTAGCAAAACCGGTTACTATCAAGCACGATTAGACTAAGCTAATTACATCTTTATGCATCAGAATAAGCTAGATTACAAAGATTATAATCATCCTAAGCAAGTAAGAAAGCAAGTATGCATCTCCCCTTATGTGAGAGAAAAGCAAAAAGCAGCCTTATTCCCTTTGTGCTTGATGGCTAGCCAATGAGAGAGTTTATGCCTTTCTTCACTTGTTTGTCATTGGTTCTTCAATTGGTTGCTCCATGAGTCCAAGACTCCATTAATTACCATATTAAGTTGCTTGGATGAAATTGGATGGTTGG
The DNA here is from genome assembly GCA_029747015.1 of Carnegiea gigantea. Taxonomy (NCBI): domain Eukaryota; kingdom Viridiplantae; phylum Streptophyta; class Magnoliopsida; order Caryophyllales; family Cactaceae; genus Carnegiea; species Carnegiea gigantea. The sequence continues at coordinate 72,618 of JAKOGI010000293.1, forward strand.
AAAGATATCAACCACCAAATGCATCAATTAGGTGCAACCGGGTAGAATACTACAATTTGCAAGCTCTGTTTGGACGCCACCTTTCACATGCAACACGTTGGCATGATTTGGATTGCCACATATGGTTCGAAAGCTTAAGATGCCTTATAACTCCTTCAAGTGGAATAACACATTTTGGAGATCATTTGCCCATCAAAATCCCCATAATACTCAGACTGGTCCAAAACCAGGTCTACCCTGCACCGTTTATAAAAACAGTCTGGTTCTCCTATTTTTACATTACTTAACCCAAATTTTTTTACATTCCCTAAAATATAATACCTTAAAGAACCAAAATATCAAAAAATATCAAATTTAAACCTCTAGGAGGCCTAAGTGATTATGCACACAAAACTGGGTACATTCTGGTTCAACCGAGTAGTTTAGACAATTTTGAGATAATGGCTGATTTGGGTGGGCAAATGAAGTCCTAATGACCTCAAACTTGCTTTATTGAAAATTTGACTTCCTAAGATTTCATATCACTACTCATACACCTAAAATAAAGCTTCCGAGCTAAGGAAAATATCTGCACCAAAACTAATACAGCAAACTGGACACATGGACAGAACTGACACTTCAGCTCCTATGCCTTATTTTAACAACTATAGCTTGACTTAACTTAAAATCAATTACATGGCCAAAAAGTAGACTTCATTAGCTTTTTAAAAAGCTAACTTTCAGCTCCCTAGGTTCATTTGACATTGAGTTCAAGAGCTATCCAAAACAGAAAATAACTTGAACTAGCTTGGTTTGATGTCAAGCTTAATTCTGGTTTTTCCTTTGAAATGCTTGTTTTCCACTTTGGAACCTCTTTTTAAAAATGGCATTTTGAATTTCAAGCAAAACTGCATAAAGTGCCTTTTACCATGAAACTCAAATAATGGAGGGAAGAAAAGATCTTACCAAGCATGGTTTTAAAACGGCATTTCCTCAATGGGGATTGATGTACAAAGTCTATTTTGGTGCCGCAGGAGATATCTATCCCTTTTGTATTCATTAGTTCATGAGTTAAAGTAAGGTTGAGTCCAAACTCCCTCTTGTGTTTTTCTTCTCTTGCCTATCTCTAGCCTAGCTCTCTAGAGTGGTGATCAAGAGTCTCTTGTGATCCTATAGTGGTGATGTCTTGTCTCAATCGATCCAAGGGAGAGCTCTAAGTGTTCTTGGTGGTGATATCTTATCCAAGAGTGCTTAGTTTATCTTGCTACATTCGTTGCAAATTGAATTCGTGTTCACCATACAACGACTACTTGAGATTGCTTCTTGGATTCCTTACTTAGGGACTTAGAAGTGCATCAAGTAATATCAGAGCTTAGGCTACCCTTTTGGCCAAGCTTCGAACCCCAAACACATCCCAAACTCAATTTCCAAATCCATCCCAAACTCATTCCCTTAGCATAAGCACAACCGCGCCTAGACAGAATTCTAGCATGCCCACACCGTGCCCACGGAACACGATCGTGCCTGATTCCAGCACTCCTATTTTGTGCCAGCAGCTAGGCACGCCCCTAGCCGTGCCATTAAGCACGTCCGTGCCTTCCACTTTTCATCCAAAACAACAAAATCCTTCATTCAAGAGCTAAGATGTCTACAAGCACCCCTTTGGAAGAGAAGTGAAGTATCAAGGAAGGGAAACATAAATACTCGAACCTGAATTCAAGGCTAAAAGCAAAGCAATCTGAATTCAAGCTAAATTTAAGTGAGTCCGTGTAGGAATGAATGAATGTAGGGTAGACTAAACTCTTGCGTAGATACAGAATCACCACTAAACCTGGGCTTAAGGCCCTAAACTATAATTAAGATACAGAAACACCACTCAATCAAGGTTTAGGACTTACTTGATCGCCACCTTAATCGACTAAATTAAGGATAAGCAAGTGAAGTTTTTAGGGAACGAAAGCTATTCGCTCTCAATTCTAGGTTTTCATTAAATATCAAAGTGTAAGTTACAAAATGTGCCATGACAAACACTAATACAAGACCAAGCGAGCAACCAAGCAGCAAAGTAAGCTGAATGAGGTTTCCTTCCTAAGGAAACGACTTAAGCTAGCTAATCCATGCGCTTAAGACTAAACTAGACTACAAGCTTTCTTAACTAGACTAATTATAACCAGAATATTAAGGACAGCAAAACAAATGATGTGCTTAACTTTAATACAACTTAATTAAGCTAATACACTGGATTTCTAGCAAAAAAGTGGAGAAAAGCAGCTGTAAAGTAAGTCTCCTTTTTAGCTGTCCAATTAGGAGGCAAGGTGTGATTTCTTCCTTTTTGCTCTCATTGGATGGATGCGTCCCAAGGCTTCAATGTAGCTAATGATGATGTTTCTGCTGCTTAGACTCATGATTGAAGCAAGCAAGCAAGGTAGAAGCTAAGCAAACCCACTTGAGAAGGAAACACACCTAGGTGCTTAATCGGGTTCTAGAAGCTCAAAATTAACCCGATTTTATGCCCTTCTTTCATCCAATCAAAAGTGAGCATCATTTTGATTTCTGGCCATGGGGAGAATCCTTAGGGTGTGTACAAACCCCCTGCAAAGAAATCAAGGTTAAATCATGTTTAAGTAGAAGATTTTTACTAAAACATTTTATCCTATAGTTTTGAACCAACACTGGCTGGTTGAACAAAATGCCTTGATCCCTTGACTTCTACTGTGCATGATTTATTTAAAATGCTTGCACTTGAAAGCTAACATCATAAGGAACCCCAAAATGCAAAAATATCAAACTTAAGCCACAATGTAGATTAAGAAATCAGATGAACAAAATTATGTAAATTCTGGTTGTTCAACCCGGTTGCAACTGTTTGGTTCTTCTCCAAAATTTAAACCATGGCTTGGACTTTGGAACTTGCATTAGACCTTATTGGACTCTTAGGACCCTCTTCTAAGTCTTGGCCAGAGGGGACTCTATCATCCTCCCCTTGTTGAGGAGATTTAATCCTCAAATCTTTAAGGTAATCATCGGCTTGGTATGCACTCCGCTGAAACTCCATAGCCCCCTGGCAAATCAAACTTATAAGCATTGTCATTAATCTTTTCAAGTGCCTCAAATGGGCCATCAGCCCTTGGCATGAGCTTATTCTTCCTCTTTGAAGGAAATCTCTCTTTCCTTAAGTGAATCCATATGAGGTCTCCAGGTTGAAGTACCACCTTCTTCTTGTGTTTGTTGGCTTAAGCTTGATAGGATGCATTGGTCGTGTCTATTTTGCTCCAAACCAACTCATACATCTTTTGAATTTCTTTAACCCTAGCTGTTGCATGTGCACTTGGCTTTTGATGTAAAGGTCGTGGAGTAAGATCAAGTGGACTAATAGGATCGATCCCATAGACCACCCTGAATGGTGATAGACTAGCAGCCTTGCTTGGAGCCCTGTTATAAGCAAATTATGCATGGGGTAAAAACAATGGCATGAGGTTTAATCAAAGCCCTTAGAAGTGTTCCTAGGGTTTGATTTGTAACCTCAGTTTGCCTATCTATTTGTGGATGACAAGTGGTACTATGTTTGAGTTTAGTACCCAACTTCTTCCACAAAGTAATCCAAAAATGGATAAGGAACTTAGTATCCTGATTAGAAACAATTGGTCTAGGTATACCATGTAATCTAGCCACCTCCTTGCAATACAACTCAGCAATGTGTGTAGGATCATTAGTCTTGTTACATGGAATGAAATGACACATTTTAGAGAACCTATCCACTACAACAAAGATTAATCTTTGTTCCTTTGGGTTTTAGGCAGTCCAAGAATAAAATCCATATTTAGATCAACCTAAGGAGTAGTAGGAATAGGTAAAGGTGTGTATAGGCCATGGGGTAAGGAGTGACTTTTGGCCACTTGACAAGTCCCATACCTTTTCAAAATGTCTTGTACATCTTTCTCCATACCTGGCCAATAGTAATGCTCCCTAAGCATGATGAGTGTCTTGTTGTCACCGTAGTGACTCGCTAAAGAACCTCCATGCACTTCCCTTACTAAAAGCTCTCTTGTGCTACGCCTTGGTACATATCCTTCTTGAATAAGGAAATCTCCTTTGGCGTGCTTTGAACATTCAGCAAACAGCTCCCCAAGCTCTTCGTCTTCAGCATACAAAGCTTTTAGATGCTCAAAACCAAGTGCACAAGTATCAAATTGAAACAAAAGTAGATACCTCCATGATAGAGCATCGACACCTTGGTTAAGCTTTCTAGATTTATGCTTGATTGTGCAGTGAAATGATAGGAGATACTCAACCCACTTAGCATGATGTGAGTTTAGCTTGTGTTGGCCTTGAACATACTTCAAAGCTTCATGGTCAGAATGGAGGATAAACTCACTTGTAATCAAATAATGACTCCAATGCGCTAAACACCTTACAATTGCATAGAACTCTTTATCATAGGTGGAGTATTTTCTTCTTAAATCAGATAGTTTTCCAGTAAAGAAGCCTAATGGCTTACCTTCTTAAGTAAGAACACCACGTATACCAACTCCAAAGGCATCACATTCAACTTGAAAAATCTTACTAAAGCACGGAAAAGAGAGGACAGGTACTTGAGTAAGTCTTCTTTTAATCTCTTCAATGGCAGATTGAGCTTTTAGTGTCGAATGAAATGATGTGCCCTCGATAACTTCAGTCATAGGAGCCATAATGGTGCTAAAACTTCGAATAAACCTCTTATAAGAAAAAGCTAAACCATGAAAAGCTCGAAGATCATGAATTGACCTAGGAGTAGGCTATGACCAAATAGCTTCAATCTTGCTTTCATCTACGTTAATGCCATCACCAGTGGCTACGTTAAGGTTACCAAAAAGTTGTTCATGTTCCGGGACAAGCATAATTTGAGTTAAATGGTCTTGATTTTCATACTCATCCTTGGAATAAATCAAGATATCATCGAAGTAAACCACCATAAACTTACCTGTAGACAGCCTGAAAACTTGATTCATCAGTCTCATGAATGTGCTAGGTGCATTTGAAAGACCAAAGGGCATAACCAACCATTCATAAAGCCCTCATTTATTTTAAAAGGCTGTCTTCCATTCATCACCTTCTCTAATCTGAATTTGGCAATGACCACTTTGATGGTCTATCTTTGAGAACACCTTAGAGCCGTGTAACTCATCTAGTATATCCTCAAGTCTAGGTATGGGATACCTATACTTGATTGTGATATTGTTTATGGCTCTACTATCCAGTCACATACGCACTCCACCATCCTTCTTAGGCACTAAAAGAGCAGGCATGGCACAAGGACGTAAGGACTCATGGATTAAGCCCTTAGACTTCAATTCTTCAACTTGCCATTGTATTTCTAAGGTGTCCTTAGGATTCATCCTATAAGCTGGTTTATTAGGTAGAATGGAACGAAGAATAAGATCAATGTGGTATTGGATATCTCTTTTAGGAGGCAAACTCGTGGGTATCTCCTTAAGAAACAAATGACAAAAGTTTTGTATGAGTGTTTTCGCTACAGGGTAAGTGATGGAGTCTTCCATGACCAAGACAAGGAAAAGGATCCTAAGAGTCCATCAAGGTCCAACGTAAGTTCCAAAGTCCAAGTATTAGCTCAAAAGTTGGAAGAGAATCAAGCAGTAGCATCCGGGTTACACAACCTGAATGTACCTGGTTTTGTTCGTCTCATTTCTTAAGCTACATCGTGACTAAAGATTGATATTTTTGCATTTTTTGAATCCTCATGATGCTAGCTTTCAGGTCCAAGCATTAAAAAGCAATCATGTGTAGTCGAAGTCAAGAGATCGAGGCCTTTTGTCTAACCTGCCGGTTTTGGTTCAAATTTGTACGGTAAAATGTTTTGGTAGAAATCTTCTACTTAAATATGATTTAACCTTGATTTCTTTGCAGGGGGCTTTGTACACAACCTAAGGAGTCCCCCATGGACTCAAATCAAAATATAATCACTTTTGATTGGTGGACGCAAGGCCACAAAACCGGGCTAAAAACTGCCTAGTGAATCCGGTTGAAGTGCAACGTGTTTTTCCTTCTCCAATGGGTTTCCTCAACTCTGTCCTTGCTTGCTCGCTACCTTTGCTGGACAACAGCCTAGGAACACAATGATTTGCTACTGCCGAAGCTTTGAAACGTGTGAACCAATGAGAAAACAAAGGGGAGATCAGTACCTTGCAACCTAATTGGATGGCCGAAAAGGATAAGCACTTTACGGCTGCTTTTCTCCTTATTTGCTAAATAATGCTGCTGAATTAGCTTAGTTAGAGATGTATTAAGCTAATTACATGATTTGTTTTACTTTCCTTAGAAATCTAGTTGTAGTTAGCTTAAGTTAAGCAAGCATGTAATCTGGTTTTGTACTGAGAGCATAGGTTAATAAGTTAATACGTTTCCTTCCTAAGGAGGAAACCTCCAGCAGCTAGCTTAGTTGTTTAGGTGTTTGCTTGGTTGATTACTAATCCTTACTTATTGCCATTTTGTAAAAACATACTTGACTTTGAATGAAAAACCAAATTGAGAGCAATTAGCTTTCGTCCACTCAAATACTTCACTTGCTTGTCCTTAATTTGGTCGATTAAGGTGGTGATCAAGTAAGTCCTAATCCTTTGATTAAGTGGTGATTTTGTATCTTCATCAAAGTTTACGGACCCTAAGCTAGTGTTTAGCAGTGTTTCTGTGTCTAAACAAAAGCTTAGATTATCTCTCATTCATACATTCATACACGGCTACACTTGAACTTAAGCTAGAATTCAGCTTTGCTATCCTTTAGCTTTTAAATTTAGTTTTATGTTTTAGTGTTTTCCATCAAAGATACATCTTTTTTGGTATCAGAGCTTAGGTTTCTCCATGGCCTGGCATGTCCATCCCCTTCCCGGATTCATTTCTCCATTCAATCCCAAACACATTCCTAGTTTGAATCTAAACCCAAGCCATGAGCAAGATGTATTCTAGGATGAGTTTGAAAGAAAGGTTTGAAGCCTTAATGAGATAGAAGATTCAAGAGGATACTCAGCAAAACCAAGAATCTCAAGCACAAAATGAGTATCTAAGAGGGCTGCTTGGTACAGTTTTGAAGCAAAAGCAAAAAATGAATGAAGAAACCTTACAATCCGAACCAAGAAGGCAAGAACAAGTCCTTAGCCATGAAGTTGATTCATCTAATGATGATGAACCAATAAGAATGACAAGGGTAGAACCACGGATGTAAGCAAACACTAATCATTTCAAAGTTGAAATTCCTAAATTTGAAGGTAAGCTTGATCCTGAAGAATTCTTAGATTGGATGCATACTGTTGAACGTGTCTTTGAGTATAAAGACATTCAAGAGGATAAAAAGGTCAAGTTAGTGGTCTTAAGGGTTAGAAAGTACGCTTCATTATGCTGGACAAATTTGTGTGCTAAACGGGTTAGGGAGAGAAAGTCTAAAATCCGTACATGGGACAAGATGAAATCAAAGCTTAAGGCTCATTTTCTTCCCCCAACTTATGTCCAAGATTGTTATTCTCAACTTCACAGTCATACCCAAGGCTACATGAGTGTTGAATGGTGTGCACGTGAGTTTGAGAAGCTTTTGATTAAGTGTGATATTCAAGAACGCGAAGAGAAAACCATAGTTAGGTACTTATGAGGACTTGATTGTAGGTATGCTAATGTGGTTGATTTGCAAGCATACACTACCTTTGATGAAGTGTGCATGCTGGCTCACAAGGTTGAGCAGTAAAAGAAGGCAAGGCAGCCTTTTAAACCCCAAAATCCAAAACCATATACCCGGAACCAACCCCTTAATAAGGGGAGTTCCAATCCCATTTTCAAGCCATAAAATTCATCCCCTTCCTTTCCCCAAAGAACCTCAGCTCCACAAAAGGTCCAAACTCCTCAAAATAGGCCTAATCCCAATCCCATGAGCAATAGAAGACATTTTAAATGCCAAGGACTTTGGCATATAGCCTCGGACTGCCCAAACCGTAAGGTCATTACTTTGTCCGAATGGTCAGCTGTGAAGGAGGTCTTTGAAGAAGAAGAAAATGAAGATGAAAGTGAGCATGAACTTGAGGAAGCTCAAGAAGAAGTAGTGGAAGAGGCTGATGAAGGTGAACTACTAGTTTTAAGAAGAGTTCTAAGCAATCAAAAGGGAGTACAAGATGAACAAAGGGAGAACATCTTCCATGCTCGTTGTACAATTCTAGGGAAGGTGTGTTCTTCGATTATTGATGGAGGAAGTTGTGCAAATGTGGTTTCTCTAAGCATGATTGAGAAATTAGGATTGCAAACCATGACACATCCACATCCCTAGAACATTGAAGGGCTGAATCAAAGTAAAAGGGAATCCAGGTGAACTCACGGTGCTTGATTTCTTTCTCCATTGGAAAGAACTATCAAGATGAACTTTGGTGTGATGTTATTCCTATGGATGCTTGTCACATACTTTTGCAGAGACCATAGCTACGTGACCGCAAGGTTATCTATAATGGTTACTTGAATAGTTACTTCTTTACCAAGGATGGCAAGAAGATTACTTTAGCCCCTTGACCCCCCTCACAACTCCATGAAACTAAGCCTCAAAATAGGCTTATTCGTTCTGATTTGCTATTAACTGCAGGGAAGCCATTGTTAAAGGCTTCCCAACATGAATTTCAATCCTTTAAAGAGTGGATTTTGAGTATGCAAGATGAACCAGCAACCCTTTTACCCACTCACCCTGTGGCTAGAACACTCATACAAAACTTATGTCATTTGTTTCCTGAGGGGATACCTGTGGGTTTACCTCCTAAAATGGATATTTAACACCACATTGATCTTATTCCGGGTTCCATCCGACCAAATAAGCCTGCCTATAGGATGAATCCAAAGGACACCATAGAATATGAAAGCAAGTTGAAGAGTTGAAGTCTAGGGGCTTAATCCGTGAGTCCTTAAGTCTATGTGCTGTGCCTGCTCTTTTTGTGCCAAAGAAGGATGGAGGAATGCGAATGTGTGTAGATAGCAGGGCCATTAACAAGATTACAATCAAGTATATGTATCCCATACCCAGACTTGAAGACATGCTGGATGAATTACACGGCTCTAAAGTGTTCTCAAAGATAGACCTTCGAAGTGGATACTACCAAATTCGGATTAGAGAAGGCGATGAATGGAAGACAGCCTTTAAAACTAAAGGAGGGCTTTATGAATGGTTGGTAATGCCCTTTAGTCTTTCAAATGCACCTAGCACATTGATGAATCAAGTATTTAGGTTATACATAGGCATGTTTATGGTGGCATACTTCGGTGATATCTTGATTTATGCCAAGGATGAGCATGAACATCAGGACCATTTAACTTAAGTGATGCTTGTTCTGGAATGTGAAGAGTTATTTAGTAACCTAAAGAAGTGTGCTTGCTTCGCTCCTGAACTTACATTTCTAGGTTACGTAGTTACTGGAGATGGCATTAAGGCAGATGAAAGCAAGAGTGAAGCCATTCGGTCATGGCCTATTCCTAAGTCCATTCATGATGTTCGAGCTTTTTATGGATTAGCTTCATTTTACAGGAGGTTTATTAGGAGTTTCAGCACCATTATGGCTCCTATGATTGAAGTTATCAAGGGTACATCATTTCAATGGACACCAAAAGCACAATCTGCCTTTGAAGAGATGAAGAGAAGACTTGCTGAATCACCTGTTCTTTCCTTCCCGTGCTTTAGTAAAGTATTTGAAGTTAAATGTGATGCCGCTGGAGTTGGCATAGGTGGTGTTCTTACTCAAGAAGGTAAGCCATTAGCCTTCTTTAGTGAGAAACTATGTGATTCAGGAAGAAAATACTCCACCTATGGTAAAGCGTTTTATGCAATTGTGAGATGTTTAGAGCATTATAATCATTATTTGATTGCAAGTGAGTTTATCCTCTATTTTGACCATGAAGCTTTAAGGTACATTCAAGGCCAACATAAGTTAAACTCATAACCTGCCAAGTGGGTTGAGTTTCTCCAATCATACCATTTCACAATCAAACACAAATCTGAAAGGCTTAACCAAGGTGCCGATGCTCTATTAAGGAGGTATCTACTTCTGTTTCAATTAGATGCTTGTGTACTTCATTTTGAGCATCTAAAAGTTTTGTATGTTGAAGATGAAGACTTTGGGGAGTTGTATGCTAATTGTTCAAAGCACCCCATAGGAGATTTTTTGATTCAAGAGGGACTCTTATTTAAGGGTACACGACTGTGTGTACCAAGGCGTAGCACAAGGAAGCTTCTAATCAGGGAAGTGCAAAGAGGTTCTTCAGCTAGTCACTATGGTGAAAACAAGACACTCATTATGCTCAGGGAGCATTACTATTGGCCAGGTATGGAAAAGGATGTTCAAGACATTTTGAACAGGTGTGGGACATGTCAAGTGGCCAAATGTCACTCCTTACCCCATGGCCTATACACACCATTACCTATTCATACTTCTCCTTGGATTGATATAAGTATGGACTTCATTCTTGGACTGCCTAAGACCTAAAGGAACAAAGATTGTATCTTTGTTGCACTAGATAGGTTCTATAAAATGACTCATTTTATACCATGCAACAAGACTAATGGTGCTACACATATTGCTGAGTTGTATTTCAGGGAATTGGCTATGGTATACTTGGATCAATTGCTTCTGATCAGGGTACTGAGTTTCTAAGCCATTTTTGGATTACATTGTGGAAGAAGTTGGGTACTAAACTCAAGTATAGTACTACTTGTTATCCACAAACTGATAGGCAAACTGAGGTTACAAATCGAACCCTAAGAACATTTCTAAGGGCTCTGATTAAACCTTAAGCCAAAGCTTATGATTTACTTTTACCCTATGCAGAGTTTGCTTGCAACAGGGCTCCAAATAAGGCTACTGGTCTTTCACCATTTAAGGTGGTCTATGGGATTGATCCTATTAGTCCACTGCATCTTACTCCAAAGCCATTAGATCAAAAGCCAAGTGCGGATGCAGTAGCAACGGTGGAAGAAATCCAAAAGATACATGAGTTGGTATTGAGCAAAATAGAGAAGACTAATGCATCATATCAAGCTCAAGCCAACAAACACAAGAAGAAAGTGTTATTTCAACCTGGAGACCTTATGTGGATACACTTAAGGAAAGAGAGATTTCCATCAAAGAGGAAGAACAAGCTCATGTCAAGGGCTGATGGTCCATTTGAGTACTTGAAAGAATTAATGATAATGCTTATAAGGTTGATTTACCAGGGGACTATGTAGTTTCAGCTACATTCAACGTGGCTGACTTGAGTGCTTACCAAGCCAATGATTACCTTGAAGATTGGATAATCAAATCCCTTCAACAAGGGGAGGATGATGGAGTCCTCCATGACCAAGACAAGGGAGAGGATCCTAAGAGTCCATGCAATTTCCAAAGTCCAAGTATTAGCTCAAAAATTGGAAGAGAATCAAGCAGCAGCATCCGGGTTACTCAACCATAATGCACCCGATTTTGTTCATCTCATTTCTTAAGGTACATTATGGCTTAAGATTGATATTTTTGCATTTTTAGAATCTTCAATTTGTTGGCTTCTAGGTCTAAGCATTAAAAAGCAATCATGCATAGCCGAGGTCAAGAGATCAAGGCTTTTTGTCCAACCTGCCAGTTTTGGTTCAGAACTACACGGCAATAGTTTTTTGCAGAAATCTTCTATTTAAACATGATTTAACTTTGATTTCATCGCAAGGGGTTTGTACACACCCTAAGGAGTCCCCCTATGGCTTGAAATCAAAATTATGATGACTTTGATTGGTGGAAGCAAGGTCACAAAACCGGGCTAAAAACTGCATAGTGAATTCAGTTGAAGTGCAATGTGTCTTTCCTTGTGTTTTTCCTTCTCCAAAGGGTTTCCTCAGCTCTCTCCTTGCTTGCTTGCTACCTTTACTAGGCAAGCAGCCTTGGAACACAATGATTCACTACTGAAGAAGTTTTGAAACGTGTGAACCAATGAGAAAACAAAGGGGAAATCAGCACCTTGCAACCTGATTGGATGACCGAAAAGGAGAAGCACTTTACGGCTGCTTTTCTCCTCATTTGCTAAATAATGCTACTGAATTAGCTTAGTTAGAGATGGATTAAGTTAATTACATCATTGGTTTTGCTTTTTTTAGAAATCTGGTTGTAATTCGCTTAAGTTAAGCAAGCATGTAATCTGGTTTTGTGCTAAGCGCATAGGTTAGCAAGTTAATATGTTTCCTTCCTAAGGGGGAAACCTCCAGCAGCTAGCTCAGTTGTTTAGGTGCTTGCTTGCTCAAGTACTAATGCTTACTCATGGTCATTTTGTAAAAACACACTTGACTTTTCATAAAAAACTAGATTGAGAGCATTTAGCTTTCGTCCACTCAAATACTTCACTTGCTTATCCTTAATTTGGTCGATTCTAATCCTTGATTAAGTGATGATTCTGCATCTTAATCAAAGTTTAGGGACCCTAAGTTAATATTTATTGGTGTTTTTGTACCTAAACAAAAGCTTAGATTATCTCTTATTCATACATTCATACATAGCTCCACTTGAACTTAAGCTAGAATTCAGCTTTGCTATCTTTTAGCCTTTGAATTCAATTTTAAGTTTTAGTGTTTTCCATCAAAGATACATTAGTGAGTGGGTAAAGGGGTTGCTAATTCTTATTGCATGCTTAAAATCCACTCTTTAAAGGCTTTGAATTCATGTTGAGAAGCCTTTAACAATGGCTCACCTACAGCCAGTAGCAAATCAGAATGATTGGGATTGTTTTGAGGCTTGATTTCATGGAGTTTTGATGGGGGTAAAGGGGCTAAGGTAATCTTCTTACCATCCTTAGTAAAGGAGTAAGTATTCAAGTACCCATTGTGCATAACCTTAGGGTCATACAACCATGGTCTTCCCAAAAGAAAATGACAAGCATCCATAGGAATAACATCACACCGAAGTTTATCTTGATAGTTCTTTCCAATGGAGAAAGAAACTAAGCATCATGAGTTCACTTGGATTCCCTTGCTTTGATTTAGCCGTTGAATATTGTATGGATGTGGATGAGTCATAGTTTACAATCCTAGTTTCTCAATCATGCTTAGAGAAATGACATTTGCACAACTTCCTCCATCAATAACCAAAGAACATACCTTCCCTTGGACTGTACAACAAGAATGGAATATATTCTCCCTTTGTTCATCTTTTACTCCCTTCTGCTCACTTATAACTCTTCTTAAAACTAGCAATTCACCTTCATCAGCCTCTTCCAATACTTCTTCTTTAGTTTCCTCGAGTTCATCCTCATAATCATCTTCTTTTTCTTCTTCTTCAAAAACCTCCTTCACGGCTGACCATTCAGATAAGGTGATTACCTTACAGTTTGGGGAGTCTGAAGCTATATGTTCAATTCCTTGACATTTGAAGTATCTTCTATTGCTCATAGGATTGGCATTAGGCCTATTTTGAGGAGTTTAGATCTTTTGTGGAGCTGGGGTTCTTTATGGAAAGGAAGGGGATGGATTTTGTGGCTTGGAAATGGGATTAGAACTCCCCTTGTTAAAGGGCTGGTTCCGGGTATAAGGTTTTGGATTTTGTGGTTTAAGGGGCTGCCTTACTTTCTTTTGCTACTCAATCTTTTGGGCCAGCACACATACTTCATCAAATGTGGTATAAGCTTACAAATCAACCACATTAGAATACCTAGGATCAAGACCTCCTAAGTATCTAACAATGGTTTGCTCTACTGGTTCTTGTAAATCACACTTGGTTACAAGTTTCTCAAACTCACGTGTGTACTCTTCAACACTCAAGTTGCCTTGGGTAAGATTATGCGGTTGAGAATAACAATCTTGAACATAAGTTGGGGGAAGAAAATGATCTTTAAGCTTGGATTTCATCTTTTCCCATATTCTGATTTTAGACTTTTTTTCCCTAACCCATTTAGTACATAGGTTTGTCCACCATAATGAGGTATATTTTCTAAGTCTTAAGGCCACTGACTTGACCTTCTTATCATCTTGAATGTCTTTATACTGAAAGACATGTTTAATAGTATGCAACCAATCTAAAAACTCCTCTGGATCAAGCTTACCTTCAAACTCCGGGATTTTAACCTTGAAATCATTTGTATTAGCTTGCATTTAAGGTTTTGGTCTAGCCATTCTCAATGGTTCATCTTCACTAGATGAATCAATGTCATGACTATAGACTTGTTCTTGCCTTCTTGGTTCAGATTGTAGAGTTTCTTCATTCACCTTTTGCTTTTGCTTCAGAAAAGAACCAAGCTGCCTTCATAGATACTCATTCTGAGATTGCGTTTCTTGATTGTGTTGAGCATCTTCATGCACCTTCTTCTCTAGTATCTCATTCTGCCTCATTAGTGCTTCAAGTTTCTCTTCCAAACTCATGCTAGAACTCATCATGCTCTCGAACTGTGTTTGGATTCAAACTAGGAATATGCTTACAATTTTGAGTGGGAATGATTCTGGAAGTGGAGGGACATACCAGGCTAAGGCAAAACCAAAGCTTTGATACTAAATATGATGTATCTTGGAAAGAAAACACAAATACTGAAGCCTTAATTCAAAGCTAAAAGCAAAGCAATCTGAATTCAAGCTAAGTTTAAGTGAATCTGCATACGAATGAATGAATGTAGGATAGATTGAACTCTTGTTTAGATACAAAATCACCATAAACTTGAGCTTAGGGTCCCTAAATCGTGATTAAGGTATAGAAGCACCACTTAATCAAGGTTTAGGAATTACTTGATCACCACCTTAATCAACCAAATTAAGGATAAGCAAGTGAAGTATTTAGGGAATGAAAGCTATTTGCTCTCAATTTTAGGTCTTCATTCAATGTCAAAGTGTAAGCTACAAAATATATCAACACAAACATTAATACAATACCAAGCAACCAACCAAGCAGCAAAGCAAGCTAAATGAGGCTTCCTTCATAGGAAGGAAATGGCTTAAGCTAGCTAATCCATGTGCTTAAGACAAAACTAGATTACAAGCTTGCTTAGGTAAACTAATTCCAACCAGAATATTAAGAAAAGCAAAATAAATGATGTGCTTAACTTTAATACAACTTAATTATGCTAATACACTAGCTTTCTAGCAAAAATGTGGAGAAAAGCAGTCGTAAAGTAAGTCCCCTTTTTGACATCCAATTAGAAGGCAGGGTGTGATTTCTTCCTTTTTGCTCTCATTGGATGGATGCTTCCTAAGGCTTCAATGTAGTAAATGATGATGTTTCTACTGCTTAGACTCGTGATTGAAGCAACAAAGCATGGTAGAAGCTGAGGAAACCCACTTGAGAAGGAAACCCACCTAGGTGCTTAACCAGGTTTTGGAAGCTCAAAATTAACCCGGTATTCTACCCTTCTTTCAGCCTACCAAAAGTGAGCATGATTTTGATTTCAGGCCATGGGGGGAATCCTTAGGGTGTGTACAAACCCCCCATCTAAGGAAATCAAGGTTAAATTATGTTTAAGTAGAAGATTTCTACTAAAAGATTTTACCGTGTTGTTTTAGACCAAAATTGGCAAGTTGAACAAAATGCCTTGATCCCTTGACTTTGACTGCGCATGATTGAATTTGAATGCTTGGACCTGAAAGGTAACATCATAAGGAACCAAAAAAAGCAAAAATATCAAACTTAAGCCATAATGTAGCTTAAGAAATCAGATAAACAACACTGGGTAAATTCTAGATGTTCAACCCGGTTGCTACTGTTTGGTTCTTCTCTAAAATTTGAACCACAGCTTGGACTTTGGAACTTGCATTGGACCTTGTTGGACTCTTAAGACCCTCTTCCATGTCTTGGCTGAAGGGGACTCCATCAAGAAGTTTGGGCAACTTGTAAAAGCTAATGCCGAGAAGGATGCTCAACTTGAGTACTTCAGAAAACAACTTGATCAAGCTATGAGGAACAACCGAAAGGAGATCCAAAGTTTACACTCAACTAGTGGATCTAAATCCATGGAGGAAGAAACCGAGAGCCACCCTTTGCTTTAAGTGATGACGATAAAGAAAGAAGACTAAGGTGAACAAGCAATCGCTTATGGATTTCAAGATGGAGATTCCGGAGTTCGAAAGTCACCTTGGCCCCAATGAGTTCATAGATTGGATAAACACTATGGAGAGGGTGTTCGAGTACAAAGAAGTCCCGGATGACCAAAAGGTCAAACTCGCGGCCTTCAAATTACGTAAGTATGCTTCCATTTGGTGGAGTAATGTTGTTGCTAAAAGGGCTAAAAAAGGGAAGGGGAAAATTAGAAGTTAGAGGAAAATAAAGGAAAAAATTAGGGCCAAGTTTCTCCTACCCCACTACCTTCAAGGCAACTACACCAAACTCCATAATCTTAGACAAGATTCTAAGAGTGTCGAAGAGTACACTCGTGAGTTTGAGAAGCTAGTCATGACTTGCGATCTTAGGAAAAGTGAGCACCACACCATTGTGCATTACTTAGGGGGGTTCAGTGAGGAATGTTATGGAGTTACAACATTATACTACCCTCGATGGAGTTTGTTCTCTAGCCAACAAGGTCGAACTACAAAAGAAAGCCAAACACAAAAAAGAGTCTCCCAAAGCCCTAACCCGTAGCGACCCTTTCAGCAAGGGGAGTTACCCTGCACCCTCAAGGCCTTAAAACTCCACTCCGGGGTCTTCAACCCACAAACCCAATGATCTAAATCCCTCTTTGATGTACCACTTAAGGATTAAGCTTAACTTAATTCAGGAGTAAAAGCTAAAACCAAGAAAGATTACAATCAAGGAAGAAGGATAGAAACTAAATCAATCCTTGGATACAGATTTCACCACCAAAGATGAATCTAGTGAATACTAAGCTCTCACTTAGATACAAATTTCACCACTAAACTTGTGTTTAGGGCCCTTAAGCTTAATTAGGATACAAATTTCACCACCTAATCAAGGCTTAAGACCCACTTGATCACCACTCTAATTGGCCTAATTAGAGATAAGGAAATAGAGAATTCAGGTAATAGCATTGAGGAGGTTTAAACTCAACTTTAGATTTTACTTAATCATCACTTGATTTATAAAATGAAATGGCTAGGCTATTTATAACGCATGCGTAAGGCTTTCCTTACTTATTAGGTAATCATTAAGAGATTACTTAATGGTTAGGAAACTTCTTAAGTTTGCTAGCTTACCTAAATTACATAGTTTGTTGCTAAACTACGCTAAAACATGAGGAAAAGCTTAATTACATAGCAAAATGGCTATCTAAGCTTCTTCCTTAATGTTTTTAGGAAGCTTGGTCACATTTTCCTCCCTAAGAAGGAAATCATCCATGGCTACTATCTTAAAAGGCGAGGAGTAATACATGCTTGCCACCTCCTACTTGAGTGTCCGAATGTAAGCTTGCAAAGTGGCACTATCTTCCGCTTCTACATGGCTTTCTCTCCATTTATGAGTCACATGGTGACTAAGCTCAGCGTATCAGCCAATCTAGCACACATCTTGGTGAAAGAAACCCACCTAGGAGGGTAAAACTCCCTTCCTAAGCAAGCTGCCATGGAGAAGCCGTGTGGGCTGTGTCTTCATACAGTGTCACTCCTTTGGTGACTAATCCTTGGTTTCCTTCCATGGGGGAAACCTCAGGATGTCTAAAGCCCCCCCTTTTTGAAAATTAGTATTTGGACACCATTAAGTACCTTAATCACCAAGATCTTTTAAACTATGTAGATTCAAATGCTTGCTGAGCAGCTACGACAAAACGGCTGAACTGGACTACTTAATGTCCTCTTCTGCCATTGTGATTAACATAAAAAATAACCTAAACATCCTAACTGGGCTAACCAAAAAGAAATTACATAATTTGGATGTCGTTCGAACTATGAAATAATTAAAAAAAAACCAAGTAAAAATTGTCGCAAACTGCAGGCTAGATAGTTTAAGTTCAAGAGCTGCGTTGAATTATCAAATGAAGTCCAATTGAGCTGAAACTTATTTTGTTGGAGAGACAACTTCTAGAGTCTCAAATCCATGAAAACATATTTGACTTAAACCTCGAAGAGGCCTAAGTAATTAAGCTCAAAATACTGGGTATGCTGCTTGAATTATTCTGACAACTACCTCCTCTTGAACTTGGAAAAATCTGATTTGTTTTGATGATTAATTTGGATTCCCTTGACTACTTTAGACCTTCAAATTAGTGTTGCTTGAGGGATTTACATCATCCTCACCTTGTTGGGAAGGATTTGGCCTCAAATCCAATGGGTAAGTGGGGATGGATTGGATTCTTGTTGAAAAATGACCCTCCTCTTCTGTTTTTCTGCTATGACTTGGTAGGAGAATTTGGTTTTTTGAAATTTAGACTTGACTAATCATGGTAAAATAACTTTTTCAAGGGTTTATCATGACAAGTAATGAGTCTAATTGCTTGATTTCTTGTTGAAGCTTATACTCAATCTTTATTTGCTTCAACTCAAACCTTAGTGTATTGTTCATGGAATGCAATGACTTGTAAGCACCATCACTTTTGTTTTGCTCACCTAAGTTATGAAATTTATTGAAGGTTTTTGTTAAGATCAGTGTCTCCTATTCCTCGACCTTCTGTACAACCTCTTCTTGATCCTCCAGGGTTAATTCCTAGTTATAGGGCTCAGTTCCATGTTGAAGCTTAAACTCAATTTCCTCTTGCTCTAACTCGAACCCTTGCAGACTACTTAAGATGAGAGATGATTCATTAGCACCATTTTCATCATTAAGCTCATCAGAACTTAAAGTTTGTCCTTTGGTGCCATCAAGATTACTCAAAGCCAACACTACATCTCCATCTTCATTTTCATTTACCTCTTGACAACGTCCGCACTAGGTTCCAAACCAATGTGGGTTTTTTGTGGAGCTAAGTCTTCTTGTGGGGTCAAAAGGGGTATAACTACGGGCTTAGGGACTTCTTTTTATGGGAAGGAAGAGGGTACAATTGTAGGTTCAAAGAAATCTTTCTTGAATGGTTTGGCTTTTGTTGATGTTTAGCTTTGAGAGCTCGATTACACTCTTTTTTATGAAGGTACGAAAGGAGCAGAAAATGATTTCTAAGTTTAGATCTCATCTTCTCCCATGATTGGATTTTGCTCTTTTTCCTTTTAACTCACATAGCACACAAGTTAGTCTACCAAATTGAGGCGTACTTTCTCAGCCTAAGAGCAACAAGCTTAACCTTCATTTCCTCAGGGACTTTGTGGTAATCAAAGATTCTTTCAACGTTATAGAGCCATAATAAGAATTCATTGGGATCAAGTTTCCCTTAAAACTTTGGAACCTTAACCTCATGATCATTAAGGTCAGGTCATCTTTTTTCTCTGAATAGGCGCCGAAAACATTTATTGTGACTCTTCAACTCTTCTTTTTGATTCTTCAACACTTCATTAGCTGAGGTCACTGCTTTGAAGTTCTTTATGAGAGCTTCGAACCTGTCTTTAAGAGTCATACTACTCATGTTGAAGGCTAAACAAGAAACAAGGCTACTTTTGGTGGTTTTTAGAAATTTTTATGGCATGGCAGGATGGAAAAATTTATGGGTTTTGATTTCAAAGGATGAGACTTAGCTCTAATACCAAAATTGATGTTCCACGCTTATGCTCTGATACCAAAATTGATGTACCTCTCAAGGGTTAAGCTTGGATACCGAAATCACCACCAAAGACTAATCTAGTGAATGCTAAACTCTCACTTAGATATAGATTTCAGCACTAAGCTTGAGTTTAGGGGCCTTAAGCTTAATTAGGATACAGATGTCACCACCTAATCAAGGCTCAAGACTTATTTGATGACCACTTCAATTGGCCTAATTAGAGGTAAGCAAGTAGAGAATGTGAACAAGCACACTGAGGAGTTTCAAACTCAATTCAAATTTCACTTAATCATTGCTTAAGTTACAAAATAAGTGCCAAGCTATTTATATTGGCATGCCTGAGGCTTTCCTTACACATTAGGTAATCATTAGGTGATTACTTAATGGTTAGGAAACTTCCTAAGTTTCCTAGCTTATCTAAATTACATGGTTTGTTGCTAAACTATGCTAAAGCATAAGCAAAAGCATAATTACATAGCAAAATGGCTATCTAAGCTTCTTCCTTAATGTTTCTAGGCTGCTTGCTCACATTTTCCTCCCTAAGAAGGAAATCATCCACGGCTACCATCTCAAAAGGTGGAGACTAATGCATGCTTGCCACCTCCTGGTTCAGTGTCCAAATGTAAGCTTGCACAGTGGCACTATCTTCCTCTTCTACATGGCTTTCTCTTCATTTATGAGTCACATGGTGACTAAGCTCAAGGTACCAGCCAACCTAGCACATATCTTGGTGGAAGAAACCCACCTAGGAGGGTAAAACTCCCTTGCTATACAAGCTACCGTGGAGAAGCTGTGTAGGCCGTGCATTCATGCAACAAGTGTCACTCCATTTTGGTGACTAATTGTTGGTTTCCTTCCATGGGAGGAAACCTTAAGATGTCTAAAAACCCCATCAATTTGAAAATCAGGATTTGGACACCATTAACAACCTTAATCACTAAGATCTTTTTAAACTGCGCAGATTCAGATGGCTGCTGGGTAGCTTTGACAAAATAACTAAACTAGACCCCTTAATGCACTCTTCTGCCTTTGTGCTTAGCATGACAAATACAATAGACATCCTAACGGAACTAACATAAAAAGAATTACATAATTTAGATGTCATTTGAACTATGGAATAATAAAAACAAAACTAAATAAAAACTATCCCAAAACCGCAGCCTGGACAGTTTAAGCTCAAGAGTTGAGTTAAATTATCAAATGAAGTCCAATCGAGCTGAAACTTCTTTCCTTGGAAGGTTAACTTATTGAACTTCAAATCCATGAAAAAATATTTAACTTAAACCTCAAATAGGCCTAGGTAATTATGCTCACAATACTAGGTATGCTGCTGGGATTATTCCGAGAACTACCTCCTCTTGAACTTGTAAAAATCTGATTGGTTCCAATGACTAATTTGGATTCCCTTAACTGCTTCGGACCTCCAAATTAGTGTTCCTTGAGGGATTTATATCACCCTTCTAACCCGTATGACAAGAGGAGGTGCTACAAGTGCCACAGTTTTGGACACATAGCCTACGAGTGCTCTAACCATAAGGTTATCACTTTGGCTGAATACCAAGCCTTGGAAGAAGCCGAATGTAGAGCAGAAGGGAGTGACAAGGAGGTTCAGATGATGGAGATTGTGGGGGAGGACCTAGAAGAGGCAGATGATGGTGAACTACTTGTACGTAGGAGGGCCTTAAGTGGTCGTAAGGGTGCTACTCATGAGGAGCAAAGAGAAAACATCTTCCACAAGAGGTGTACTACAAATGGCCGAGTGTGTTCTCTTATTATGGATGGAGGGAGTTGCACCAATGTGGCTTCTACTACCTTGGTGACAAAGCTCAATCTCAAGGCTGAATCACACTCCCAACCCTACTCTATTCAATGGCTTAACCAAGATAAAGGCCTACAAGTTTCACATCATTGCTTGGTGTCCCTCTCCATTGGTAAAAGCTATTGAGATGAACTATGGTGTTATATCATCCCCATGGATGCTTGTCATATTCTTCTAGGAAGGCCTTGGCATTATGATCGAAAGGTCATGCATGATGGGTTCCTTAATACCTACACCCTCCACAAGGATGGCCGAAAGATCACCCTAGCCACCTTAGCCCCGTAACAAATCACCAAGCCCAAGACCAAAGAGGCTCCCAAAGATGGGGAGGTATACCTTTCTTTCCTTGGGCCTACCCTTAAAGTCGATCACCATGGGTATAAACCCCTCAAGGAAATGATTCTTTTTACCCCCCTCACAAGATGACCACACCGAGACACCCTCACACCCCCTTGCCATTCAACTTCTCAAAAGCTTTGCCCATGTCTTCACCGATAAGATCCCCTCTGGTTTTCCCCCAAAATGGACCATCCAACATCACATTGATCTCATTCCCGGAGCCGTCCTCCGTAACAAAGTCGTGCCATCAACAAGATTACAATATAATACTAGCATCCCATACCTAAGTTGGAAGACATGCTTGATGAGCTCTACGAGTCCAAGTATTTCTCAAAGATAGACCTTCGAAGTGGGTGCTATCAAATTCGAATTCATGAAGGTAATGAATGGAAGATGGCCTTCAAAACTAAAGTTTGCCTTTACGAGTGCTTGATTATGCCTTTTGGCCTCTCTAACGCTCCAAGCACATTCATGAGGCTCATGAACCAAGTGTTCAAAGCCTTTCTTGGCAAGTTCGTCGTTGTCGATTTTGATGGGTGCATTTTGAGCATTTAAGGCAAGTCATGGAGGTTCTTTAGCAAGAGAAGCTATACGACAATCTTAAGAAGTGCAATTTCTTCCCCCTTGAAGTTCTATTCCTTGGTTACATTGTCTCAACCGAAGGAATACAAGTGGATCAAAGTAAGGTTGCAGCCATTAAGTCTTGGCCGGTTCCATCCTCCATGCATGATGTCCGAAGCTTTCACGGGTTAGCTTCCTTTTATAGGAGGTTCATCTGTAACTTTAGCTCCATTGCCGCCCTATGACCGAGGTTCTCAAGGGCACCAAGTTTGTGTGGACAAGCCAAGCTCAAAGATCGTTGGAAGAAGTCAAAGACAAGCTCATGTCACGCCTCGGTTCTAGCATTACCTTGTTTTTATAAAGTCTTTGAGGTAGAGTGTGATGCCACCAGAGCGGGGATAGGTGCGATTTTGATACAAGAGGGAAAGCCACTTCCCTACTTTTAGTGAGAAGCTAAGTGATGCAAGAAGAAGGTATTCAACATATGACAAAGAGTTCTTTATAATCATTTGAGCCCTTAAACATTGGACTCACTGTGTGATCTCCAATGAGTTCATTTTGCATTTTGACCATAAGGCCCTAAAGCACATCCAAGGGCAACCTAAGTTGAACTCCTGGCGCGCCAAGTGCGTTGAATACCTGCAATCAGTTCACTTTGTGATCAAACACAAGTCCGGGAAGCTTAATCAAGGTGCGGATGCCTTATCTAGGAGGCATTTTCTTTGTTCCAACTTGGTTCGTGTGTACTTGGATTTGAGCACCTCAAGTCCTTGTACAAAGAAGATGAGGATTTTGGGGAGCTTAACGAATCTTGCCAAGCTCACCTAACGGAAGACTTCATGCTTCAAGAGGGTTACTTATTCAAGGGAAACTGATTGTGTGCGCCGAGGTGTGGCACCCGAGAGCTTATTCTTAAAGAGATTCATGGTGGTTCACTTGTGGGCCACGTTGGAGAAGAAAAGACATACATTATGCCCAAAGAGCATTACTTTTAGCCTTACATGTTAAAGGATGTCCAAGACTTAATCAAGAGATGTGTTACTTGTCAAATGGCTAAATGCCATGCACTCCCTCAAGGGCTTTACACACCATTGCCGACTCCCCAAAGGCCTTAGCTAGACGTGAGCATGGATTTCATGCTTGGGCTCCTATGCACCCAATGCAACAAAGATTCTATCTTGGCGGTGGTAGATCGATTTTCATAAATAGCTCACTTTCATGCTTGTCCCAATGATGCTTCTCACATCGCCAACCTATACTTCAAAGAAGTCGTGAGACTTTGATAGAGTCCCCTTCAGCCAAGACATGGAAGAGGATCCTAAGAGTGCATAAGGTCCATTGTAAGTTCCAAAGTCCAAGCTATGGCTCAAAGATAGAAGAAGAGCCAAAAAGCAGTAACCGGGTTGAACAACCAGAATTTACCAAGTTTTGTTCATCTGATTTCTTAAGCTACATTATGGCTTAAGTTTGATATTTTTGCATTTTTGGGATCCTTCAGATGTTAACTTTTAGGTCCAAGCATTTAAAGTCCATCATGCACAATCGAAGTCAAGAGATCAAAATATTTTGTTCAACCTGCTAGTTTTGGTCCAAAACTGCACGGCAAAATATTTTAGTAGAAATCTTCTACTAAAACATGATTTAACCTTGATTTCTTTGCAGCAGGGTTTGTACACACCCTAAGGAGTACCCCCATGGCCTAAAATTAAAATCATGCTCACTTTTGGAGTGCTGAAAGAAGGGTAGAAAATCGGGTAAATTTTGTGCTTTGGGAACCCAATTAAGCCCCTAGGTGTTTGATGTAGATCGGTCCATGGTCCTCAATTAGCCCTAATCATTTTTTTTTTTTTTTGGTGTTCATGCACAAACTAACTTGTGCATCTGTTTTCCTAAACCTCCAGGAGGTTTACAGATTTTTCTTATGGTTAAGATGTTAATTGACATCCTTAACCTTCAAACCATGCCAAAGAGTCGTGTCAAAACCAAGATAGTATAGGAATTTTCAAGTCCTAGACTGAACACCTTTCAGTTTAGCAGTTTTGAACCATTTTCGGTTTTAGAGTTGATTCGTTAACTTAAACTTGATTTACCTTTAATTTCTTTACTAAGAGACTTTATTAACATTCCAACAAACTTAATTATGAATTAAATCAATTTTAATTAGGTATTTTTATCCAATCTTTCAAAGGATTCAAAGCAGCTAGTTGTCGGATTAATTTCAGCAGCGTGCTTGGTTTTGTGAGCTTAATTACTTAGGCCTCTTTGAAGTTTAAGTCAAATATTTTTCCATGGGTTTGAAGTTTTAGAAGTTAACTTTCCAAAGAAATAAGTTTCAACTCAATTGGACTTCCTTTGATAATTCAATTCAGCTCTTGAACTTAAACTGTCCAGGCTGTAGATTTAGGACAGTTTTTACTCGGTCTTGTTTTTATTATTTCATAGTTCAAATGACATCGACATTATGTAATTCTTTTTTTGTTAGCTTAGTTTGGATGTCGAGTTTATTTTTTATGTCAAGCACAAAGGCAGAAAAGTACGTTAAGGGTCCAGTTTGGCCATTTTGTCAAAGCTGCCTAGCAGGCATATAAATTTGCATAGTTTAAACATCTTGGTGATTAAGGTCTTTAATAGTTTCTAGATGCTGATTTTCAAAAAAGGGGGCGTTTCTAGACCTCTTGAAGTTTCCCCCCATGGAAGGAAACCAAGGATTAGTCACCAAAATGGAGTGACACTTGCTGTATGAAGACATGGCCCACACAGCTTCTCCGCGGCAGCTTGCTTAGCAAGGGAGTTTTACCCTCTTAGGTGGGTTTCTTCCACCATGATGTGTGCTAGGTTAGCTGGTACCTTGAACTTAGTCAATATGTTACTCATAAATGGAGAGAAAGTCACGTGGAAGAGGAAGATAATCCCACTTCGACAGCTTATATTCGGACATCCAAGCAGCAGATGGCAAGCATGTATTACGCCTCACCTTTTAAGATGGCAGTTGTGGATGATTTCCTTCTTAGGGAGGAAAATGTGATCAATCAGCCTAGGATCATTAAGGAAGAAGCTAAGATAATCATTTTGCTATGTAATTAAGCTTTTATTCACATTTTAGGATAGTTTAGGAACAAACTATGTAATTTAGCTAATCTAGCGTACTTAGTAAGTTTCCTGACCATTAAGTAATCCCCTAATGATTACGTATTGAGCAAAGAAAGCCTTAGGCGTGCATTATAAATAGCCTAGACGTTCATAATGTATTAAAGTGCTGATGAAGTGAAATCTAAAGTTGAGTTTGAAAGTTGCCAGTGTTGTTACCTTGAATTCTCTACTTGCTTATCTTTAATAAGGCCAATTAGAGTGGTAATCAAGTGAGTCTTAAGCCTTGATTAGGTGGTGATATCTGTATCCTAATTAAGCTTATGGGCCCTAAACTCAAGCTTAGTGGTGATATCTATATCCAAGTAAGAGTTTAGGTTTCACTAAATTAATCTTTGGTGGTGAAATCTGTATCCAAGGATTAGTTTAGTTCCTATCCTTTTTCCCTTGAATATAATCTTTCTGGGTTTTAGCTTTTACTCATGAATGAAGTTAAGCTTAACCCTTGGGAGATACATCAAGTTTGGTATCAGAGCAAGTTTAGATCCTAGCCTGAACCCCACGCTCCCAAAATCAATCCAAACACATTCCTCAAATTCAGCCCCAAACACAACCCTTATTCACCCACTATCACCATGAGTTCCAAGAAAGCCATATCCCGAAGAAAGCTCCTTAAACTACAGGACAAACTTGAAGCGTTTGATCGCAGAATGCAAGAAATAGACCTCAAAATGTTCCAATATGAATTTGATCTAGTCTCCTTCTAGTTTGAAATGAAGAAGGAAGGCAAACAGCCCTTGGTATCACAGGAAGTAGACCAAAGTCAAAAAGGTCATGAGGTTCACAATACAAGAGAAGAAAAGGAAGCTTGCATGGTAGACGTTCAAGAAGACGAAGGCAAAGAGGTTAATTTCATCCTACCTCCAAAGTTTGATGAGTATGAACCTGACGAGGGTGAAATGCTTATTTTGGAAAGCACTTGGGATGATCCAAAAGAAGAAGAAGCTGAACAAAGGGAGGACATATCTCACTTCAAACCTATGGGTCAGGGTAAGAAATGTTCATGGATTATCTATTGAGAGAGTTGTACACACAGCCCAGCCAATCTCCATGTTTTTGTCCAACCACGCCTCTATACTGATTCCCACCATCACCATATAACCCCACAAACACATCACATGAATCCAACCCCTTTCATTCTCAAAAGTGCACCGTTACTCCAAGCTTTAAATTTTGAATCAAAAGCTTGCAAGCGATGGAGTCCCAAAAAGTCCAAGTTTCCTTCCAAACGAGATTCTAACCCATATGGATCATGAGTGGAAGGGAACCTTAAAAAATAAGAAAGACTTGTTTGGGTGGTTGGTGTTATTTCAGCCAGATAATATGGTGAAAATTTGAAGACAAATTTTTTCTAATAAGGGGACGATGATGTAGATCGGTCCATGGTCCTCAATTAGCCCTAATCAATTTTTTTTTTGAGTTCATGCATAAACGAACTTGTGCATTTGTTTTCCTAAACCTCCAGGAGGTTTAGAGCACTTTCTTATGGTTAAGATGTTAATTGACATCCTTAATCTTCGAAACGTGCTAAAGAGTCATCACAAAACCAAGATAGCATGGGAATTTTCAAGTCCTAAACTAAACACTTGCAGTTTAGGCCATTTAAAACCATTTCTAGTTTTGAAGTTGATTCATCAGCTTAAACATAATTTAACTTTGATTTATTTGCTAAGAGAGCTTATTAACATTCTAACAAATGTATTTATGCAATTAAATCAGTTTTAAATTCAGTATTTTGTTCTAACATTTCAAAGGATTCAAAGGAGCTAGTTGATGGATTAATTTTAACAGCATACCTAGTATTGTGAGCTTAATTACTTAGGCCTCTTTAAGGTTTAAGTCAAATATTTTTCCATAGGTTTGAAGTTCAAGAAGCTAACTTTTCAACAAAATAAGTATTAGCTCAATTGGACTTATTTTGATAATTCAACTCAGCTCTTGAACTAAAACTATCGAGGCTGTAGTTTTAGGATAGTTTTTACTCGGTTTTATTTTTATTATTTAGTTGTTCAAATGACACCCAAATTATATAATTCTTATTTTGTTAGTTCTGTTTGGATGTCTTGTTTATTTATTATGTCAAGTACAAAGGAAGAAGAGCACATTAAGGGGTTCAGTTCAGCCATTTTATCAAAGGTACCTAGAAGGCATCTCAATCGATATGGTTTAAAAGATCTTGGTGATTAGATCCTTAATGGTGTCCAAATCCTGATTTTAAAAAAGGTGGGGCTTTAGGACATCTTGAGAATTCCCCCCTGGTAAGGAAACCAAGGATTAGTCACCAAAATAGAGTGACACTTGCTGTATGAAGACATGGCCCACATGGCTTCTCCTCAACAGCTTGCTTAGCAAGGGAGTTTTACCATCCTAGGTGGGTTACTTCCACCAAGATGTGCACTAGGTTCACTGGTACCTTGAGCTTAGTGACCATGTGACTCATAAATGGAGAGAAAACCACGTGGGAGAGGAAGATAGTGCCACTTTGCAAGCTGATATTCAGACACTAAACTAGGAGGTGGCAAGCATGTATTACTCCTCACCTTTTGAGATAGCAATCAGGGATGATTTCCTTCTTAGGGAGGAAAATGTGATCAATCAGCCTAGGAACATTAAGGAAGAAACTTAATAATCATTTTGCTACGTAATTAAGCTTTTGTTCACATTTTATCATAATTTATGAACAAACTATGTAATTTAGCTAAGCTAGAGTACTTAGTAAGTTTCCTAACCATTAAGTAATCACCTAATGATTGCCTAATGAACAAGGAAAGCCTTAGGCATGCATTATAAATAGCCTAGATGTTCATAATGTATTAAAGTGGTGATGAAGTGAAATCTAAAGTTGAGTTTGAATGTCCTCAGTGTTGTTACCTTAAATTCTCTGCTTGCTTATCTCTAATTAGGCCAATCAGAGTGGTGATCAAGTGAGTCGTAAGCATGATTAGGTGGGGATATCTATATCCTAATTAAGGTTAAGGGCCCTAAACTTAAGCTTAGTGGTGATATCTGTATCCAAGTAAGAGTTTAATTTTCACTTGATCAACCTTTGGCGGTGAAATTTGTATCCAAGGATTAGTTTCGTTCCTATCCTTTTTCCGTTGAATGTAATCTTTCTTGGTTTTAGCTTCCACTTGTGAATTGGGTTAAGCTTAACCCTTGAGAGATACATCAATTTTGGTATCAGAGAAAGTTTGGATCCTTGCCTGAGCCCTACGCTCCTAAAATCAATCCAAACACATTCCATAAATTCAGCACCAAACACAACCCTTATTCGCCCTCTTTCACCATGAGTTCCAAGAAAGCCTTATCCTGAAGGGAGCTCCTTAAACTACAGGATAAACTTGAAGCATTTGATTGCAGAATGCAAGAAATAAACCTCAAAATGTTACAAATATGAATTTGATCTACTCTCCTTCCAGTTTAAAATGAAGAAGGAAGGCAAACAGCCCTTGGTATCACCGAAAGTAGGCCAAAGTCACAAGCGTCATGAGGTTGACAATACAAGAGAAGAAAAGGAAGCCCGTGTGAAAGACGTTCAAGAAGACGAAGGCGAGGTGGTTTATTTTGACCTACCTCCAAAGTTTGATGAGTATGAACCTGACAAAGGTGAAATGCTTGTTTTGGAAAGCACTTGGGATTATCTACAAGAAGATGAAGCTAAAGAAGGGGAGGACATATCTCACTCCAAAGCTATGGGTAAGGGTAAGAAATGTTCATGCATTATCTATTCAAAGAGTTGTGCACACAACCCAGCCAATCTCCATCCTTTTGTCCACCCACACCTCTATACTCGTTCCAACCACCACCATATAACCCCACAAAAACATCACATCAATCCAACCCCTTCATTCTTAAAAGTGCACTGTTACTCTAAGCTTCTAATTTGAATTTAAAGCTTGTGAGCAATGGAACCCCAAAAAGTCCAAGTTTCCTTCCAAACCAGATTCAAACCCATATAAATCATGAGTGGAAAGGGAGCTTTAAAAATAAGAAAGACTTGTTTGGGTGGTTGGTGTTATTTCAGCTAGATAATATGGTGAAAATTTGAAGACAAATTTTTTCTAATAAGGGGACGATGATGTAGATCGGTCCATGGTCCTCAATTAGCCCTAATCAATTTTTTTTTTGTGTTCATGCATAAACTAACTTGTGCATTTGTTTTCCTAAACCTCCAGGAGGTTTAGAGCACTCTCTTATGGTTAAGATGTTAATTGACATTTAACATCTTAACCTTCAAACCATGCCAAAGAGTCATGTCAAAACCGAGATAGCATGAGAATTTTCAAGTCCTAAACTAAACACTTTTTAGTTTAGGACATTTTGAACCATTTTCAGTTTCGAAGTTGATTCGTCAACTAAACTTAATTTAACTTTGATTTCTTTGCAAATAGAGTTTATTAACATTCTAATAAACTTATTTGAGCAATTAAATCAGTTTTAAATTGAGTATTTTTGTCTAATCTTTTAAAGGACTCAAAGGAGCTAGTTGTCGGATTAATTTGAGCAGCACACCTAGGTTTGTGAGCTTAATTAATTAGGCTTTTTAAGGTTTCACTCAAATATTTTTCCATAGGCATGAAGTTTAAGACGTTAACTTTCTGACAAAATAACTTTCAGCTCGATTGGGCTTCCTTTCATATTCAACTCACTCTTAAGCTTAAGCTGTCTACGCTGTAGCTTTAGGACAGTTTTTACTCGATTTTATTTTTATTTGTTAATAGTATAAATGACATCCAAATTAGGTAATTCCTCTTTTGTTAGTTCCGTTTGGACGTCTAGTTTATTTGTTATGTTAAGCACAAACGAAGGAGAGCACATTAAGGGGTTCAATTCAGCCATTTTATCAAAGGTACCTATAAGGCATTTGAATCTGTATAGTTTAAAAGATCTTGGGGATTAAGATCCTTAATGTGTCCAAATCCTAATTTTCAAAAAGGTAGGGCTTTGAGACATCTTGACGTTTCCCCCTATTATAGGAATCCAAGGATTAGTCATCAAAATGGAGTGAAACTTGCTGCATGAAGATATGGATGACACGACTTCTCCTCAACAGCTTGCTTAGCAAGGGAGTTTTATCATAGTAGGTGGGTTACCTCCACCAAGATGTGTGCTAGGTTGGCTGGTACCTTGAGGTTAGTCACCATGTGACTCATAAATTGAGAGAAAATCACGTAGAAAGGAAGATAGTGCCACTTTGCAAGATCACATTCGAACACTCAAGCAGGAGGTGGCAAGCATGTATTACTCCTGACCTTCTGAGATGGCAATCATGGATGATTTCCTTCTTACGGAGGAAAATGTGATCAATCAGCCTAGGAACATTAAGGAAGAAGCTTAGATAATCATTTTGCTGTGTACTAAAACTTTTGTTCACATTTTAGCATAGTTTATGAACAAACTATGTAATTTAGCTAAGCTGGTGCACTTAGGAAGTTTCCTAGGCATTAACTAATCTCCTAATGATTACCTATTGAGGAAGGAAAGCCTTAGGCATGCATTATAAATAGCCTAGATGTTCATAATGTATTAAAGTGGTGACAAAGTGAAATCTAAAGTTGAGTTTGAAAGTCCTCAGTGTTGTCACCTTAAATTCTCGACTTTCTTATCTCTAATTAGGCCAATCAGAGTGGTGATCAAGTGAGTCCTAAATCTTAATTTGGTGGTGATATCTGTATCCAAATTAAGCTTAAGGGCCTCAAACTCAGGCTTAGCGGTGATATCTGTATCCAAGTAAGAGTTTAGTTTTCACTAGATTAATCTTTGGTGGTGAAATCTGCATCCAAGGATTAGTTTATTTCCTATTCTTTCTCCCTTATATGTAATCTTTCTTGGTTTTAGCTTTCACTTGTGAACTGAGTTAAGCTTAACCCTTGAGAGATACATCAACTTTGGTATCAGAGCAAGTTTAGATTCTTGCCCGAACCCCACGCTCCCAAAATCAATCCAAACACATTCCTCAAATTCAGCCCCAAACACAACCCTTATTCGCCCACTTTCACCATGAGTTCCAAGAAAGCCATAACCCAAAGAAAGCTTTTTAAACTACAGGATAAACTTGAAGCATTTGATTGCAGAATGCAAGAAATGAACCTCAAAATGTTACAAGACGAATTTGATCTACTCTTCTTTTGGCTTGAAATGAAGAAGGAAGGCAAACAGCCCTTGGTATCATCGGAAGTAGACCAAAGTCATAAAGCTCATGAGGTTGACAATGCAAGAGAAGAAATGGAAGCCTGTGTGCGAGACATTCAGGAAGATGAAGGAAAGGAGGTTAATTTTGACCTACCTCCAAAGTTTGATGAGTATGAACCTACCGAGGGTGAAATGCTTGTTTTGAAAAGCACTTGGGATGATCCAAAAGAAGAGGAAGCTGACCAAAGGGAGGAAATATCTCACTCCAAACCTACGGGTCAGGGTAAGAAATGTTCATGGATTATCTACTCAGAGAGTTATGCACACAGCCCAGCCAAACTCCATGCTTTTGTCCACCCACACCTCCACACTCCTCCCCACCATCACCATATAACCCCACAAACACATCACATCAATCCAACCCCTTTCATTCTCAAAATTACACCGTTACTCCAAGCTTCTAATTTTAAATTTGAAGCTTACGAGTAATGGAATGCCAAAAGGTCCAAGTTTCCTTCCAAACCAGATTCAAACCCACATGAATCATGAGTGGAGAGGAACCTTTAGAAATAAGAACGACTTGTTTGGGTGATTGGTGTTATTTCAGCCAGATAGTATGGTGAAAATTTGAAGGCAAATTTTTTCTAGCAAGAGGAGGGTGATGGAGATCGGTCCATGGTCCTCAATTAGCCCTAATCTTTTTTTTTTTTTTGAGCTCATGAACAAACTTACTTGAGCATCTGTTTTCCTAACCCTCCAGGAGGTTTAGAGCTCTTTCTTATGTTTAAGATGTTAATTGACATCCTTAACCTTCAACCCATGCCAAAGAGTCATGTCAAAATAAAGATAGCATAGGAATTTTCAAGTCCTAAACTAAACACTTTTCTGTTTAGGCCATTTTAAACCATTTCCAGTTTTGAAGTTGATTCATCAAATCAAACTTCATTTCACTTTGATTTCCTAAGTTTATTGACATTCT
This sequence comes from Carnegiea gigantea, assembly GCA_029747015.1. NCBI lineage: Eukaryota > Viridiplantae > Streptophyta > Magnoliopsida > Caryophyllales > Cactaceae > Carnegiea > Carnegiea gigantea. The sequence continues at coordinate 105,146 of JAKOGI010000293.1, forward strand.
AATAAACTTATTTATGCAATTAAATCAGTTTTAAATTCAGTATTTTTGTCTAATCTTTCAAGGGATTCAAAGGAGCTAGTTGTTGGATTAATTTCAATAATATACCTAATTCTGTGAGCTTAATTACTTAGGCCTCTTTGAGGTTTCAATCAAATATTTTTCCATAGGTTTGAAGTTCAAGGAGTTAACTTTCTAACAAAAGAAGTTTTAGCCTCATTGGACTTCCTTTGATAATTCAACTCAGCTCTTTAACCTAAACTATCCATGCTGTAGTTTTAGGACAGGTTTTTGCTTGGTTTTATTTTTATTATTTAATAGTCAAACGATATCCAAATTATGTAATTCTTTTTTGGTTAGTTCATTTTGGATGTCTATTTTATTTGTTACGTTAAGTACAAAGGAAGAAGAGCACATTAAGGGGTTCAGTTCAGCCATTTTATCAAAGCAACCTAGGGGGCATTTGAATCTGCATGGTTCAAAAGATCTTAGTGATTAAGGTCCTTAATGGCGTCCAAATCCTAATTTTCAAATAGTAGGGCTTCGAGACTTCTTAAGGTTTCCCCCAATGGAAGGAAACCAAGGATTAGTCACCAAAATGGAGTGACACCTACTGCATGAATATAAAGCCCACACAGCTTCTCCTCAATAGCTTGCTTAGCAAGGGAGTTTTACCATCCTAGGTGGGTTACTTCCACCAAGATGTGTGCTGGGTTGGCTTGTACCTTGAGCTTCACCATGTGACTCATAAAAGGAGAGAAAACCACGTGGAAGACAAAGACAATGCCACTTTGCAAGCTTACATTCGGACACTCAAGCAAGAGGCGGCAAGCATGTATTACTCCTCACCTTTTGAGATGGTAGTCATGGATAATTTCATGATTAGGGAGGAAAATGTGATCAATCAGCCTAGGATCATTAAAGAAGAAGCTTGGATAACCATTTTGCTATGTAATTAAGCTTTTGTTCACATTTTAGCATAGTTTAGGAACAAATTATGTAATTTAGCTAAGCTAGTGTACTTAGTAAGTTTCCTAACCATTAAGTAATCTACTAATGATTACCTATTGAGCAAGGAAATCCTTAGGCATGCATTACAAATAGCCTAGACGTTCATAGTCTATTAAAGTGGTGATGAAGTGAATTCTAAAGTTGAGTTTGAAAGTCCTCAATGTTGTTACCTTAAATTCTTTACTTGCTTATCTCTAATTAGGCAAATTAGAGTGGTGATCAGGTGAGTGTTAAACCTTAATTAGGTGGTCATATCTGTATCCTAATTAAGTTTAAAGGTCCTAAACTCAAGCTTAGTGTTGCTATCTATATCCAAGTAAGAGTTTAGTTTTTACTAGGTTAATCTTTGGTGGTGAAATCTGTATCCAAGGATTAGTTTAGTTCCTATCCTTTTTCCCTTGAATGTAATCTTTGTTGGCTTTAGCTTTTACTCATGAATTAAGTTAAGCTTAACCCTTAAGAGATAAATCAATTTTGGTATCAGAGTAAGCTTAGATCCTAGCTTGAACCCCACGGTCCCAAAATCAATCCAAGCACATTCCTCAAATTCAGCCCCAAACACAACCCTTATTTGCCCACTATCACCCCACCATCACCATGAGTTCTAAGAAAGCCATATCCCAAAGAAAGCTCCTCAAACTACAGGATAAGCTTGAAGGATTTGATCGCAGAATGCAAGAAATAAACCTTAAAATGTTACAATATGAATTTGATCTACTCTCCTCCTACTTTGAAATGAAGAAGGAAGGCAAACAGCCCTTGCTATCAACGGAAGTAGACCAAATCCACAAAGGTCACTAGGTTGACAATATAAGAGAAGAAAAGAAAGCCTGTGTGGGAGACGTTCAAGAAGACGAAGGCAAGGAGGTTAATTTCGACCAACCTCCAAAGTTTGATGAGTATGACCCTGACAAGGGTGAAATGCTTATTTTGGAAGCGCTTGGGATGATCCAACAGAAGAAGAAGCTGAACAAAGGGAGGACGTATCTCACTCTAAACGTATGGGTCAGGGTGAGATCTGTTCATGGACTATCTATTCATGGAGTTGTGCACACAGCCCAGCCAATCTCTATGCTTTTGTCCACCCATACCTCTACACTCCTTCCTACCACTACTATATAACCCCACAAACACATCACGTCAATCCAACCCCTTTCATTCTCAAAAGTACACCGTTACTCTAGGCTTCTAATTTTGAATTTAGAGCTTGCAAGCAATGGAATCCCAAAAAGTCCAAGTTTCCTTCCAAACCATATTCAAACCCACATGAATCATGAGTGGAACGGAACCTTTAAAAATAAGAAAGGCTTGTTTAGGTGGTTGGTGTTATTTCAGCTAGATAGTATGGTGAAAATTTGAAGACAAATTTTTTCTAGCAAGGTGAGGATGATGTAGATAGGTCCACGGCCCTCAATTAGCCCTAATCAATGTTTTTTTGGAGCTTATGCACAAACCAACTTGAGTATCCATTTTCCTAAACCTCCAGGAGGTTAAGAGCTCTTTCTTATAGCTAAGATGTTAATTGATATCCTTAACCTTGAAACCATGCCAAAAAGTCATGTCAAGACAAAGATAGCATGGGAATTTTTAAGTCCTAAACTAAACACTTTTTAGTTTAGGCCATTTTGAACCATTTCCAGTTTTGAAGTTGACTCATCAACTCAAACTTGATTTCACTTTGATTTCTTTACTAAGAGAGTTTATTGACATTATGGTAAATGTATTTATGCAATTAAATCGATTTTAAGTTATGTATTTTTGTCTATTCTTTCAAAGGATTCAAAGGAGCTAGTTGTCGGATTAATTTCAACAACATACCTAGTTCTGTGAGCTTAATTACTTAGGTCTCTATGAGGTTTAAGTCAAATAGTTTTCCATAGGCTTGAAGTTTAAGAAGTTGTCATTCCAGCAAAACAAGTTTTAGCTCAATTGGACTTCCTTTGATAATTCAACTCAGCTCTTGAACCTAAACTATCCAGGCTGTAGTTTTAAGGTAGTTTTTTACTCGATTTTATTTTTATTATTTAATAGTTCAAACGACATCCAAATTATGTAATTCTTCTTTTGTTAGTTCATTTTGGACGTGTAGTTTATTTGTTATGTTAATCACAAAGGAAGAAGACCACATTAAGGGGTTCAGTTCAGCCATTTTATCAAAGCTACCTAGCAGGTATCTGAATCTGCATGGTTTAAAAGATCTTAGTGATTAAGATCCATAATCACGTCCAAATCCTGATTTTCAAAAAGGTTGGGCATCGAGACATCTTGAGGTTTCCCCCCATGGAAGGAAACCAAGGATTAGTCACCAAAATGGAGTGACACTTGTGACATGAAGATATGGCCCAAACAGCTTGTCCTCAATACCTTGCTTAGCAAGGGCGTTTTACCAACCTAGGTGGGTTACTTCCACCAAGATGTGTGCCAGGTTGGCTTATACCTTGAGCTTAGTCACCATGTGACTCATAATAGAGAGAAAACCATATGGAAGAGGAAGACAGTGCCACTTTGCAAGCTTACATTCGGACACTCAAGCAAGAGGCGGCAAGTATGTATTACTCCTCACCTTCTGAGATGGCAGTCATGGATGATTTCCTTCTTAGGGAGGAAAATGTGACCAATCAGTCTAGGATCATTAAGGAAGAAGCTTAGATAATCATTTCGTTATGTAATTAAGCTTTTGTTCACATTTTAGCATAGTTTAGGAACAAACTATGTAATTTAGCTAAGCCAGCGTACTTAGTAAGTTTCCTAACCATTAAGTAATCGCCTAATGATTACCCATTAAGCAAGGAAAGCCTTAGGCATGCATTATAAATAGCCTAGACATTCATAATGTATTAAAGTGGTGATGAAGTGAATGCTATAGTTGAGTTTGAAAGTCCTCAGTGTCGTTACCTTAAATTCTTCACTTGCTTATCTCTAGTTAGGTAAGTTACAGTGGTGATCAAGTGAGTCTTAAACCTTGATTAGGTGGTGATATCTGTATCCTAATTAAGTTTCAGGGCCCTAAACTCAAGCTTAGTGGTGATATCTGTATCCAAGTAAGAGTTTAGTTTTTACTAGATTAATCTTTTGTGGTGAAATATGTGTCCAAGGATTAGTTTAGTTCCTATCCTTCTTCCCTTGAATGTAATCTTTCTTGGTTTTAGCTTTTACTTGTGAATTGAGTTAAGCTTCACCCTTGAGGGACACATTAGCTTTGGTATCAGAGCAAGTTTAGATCCTTGCCTGAACCCCACACTCCCAAAATTAATCCAGCCACATTCGTCAAATTTAGCCCCAAACACAACCCTTAATCGCCCACTTTCACCATGTGTTCTAAGAAAGCCATATCCCGAAGAAAGCTCCTCAAACTACAGGATAAACTTGAAGGATTTGATTATGGAACGCAAGAATTAAACCTCAAAATGTTGCAATATGAATTTCATCTACTCTCCCTTTAGTTTAAAATGAAGAAGGAAGGCAAACAGCCCTTGGTATCACCGGAAGAAGACCAAAGTCACAAAGGTCATGAGGTTGACAATACAAGAGAAGAAAAGGAAGCCTTTGTGGGAGACATTCAAGAAGACGAAGGCAAGGAGGTTAATTTTGAGCTACCTCCATAGTTTGATGAGTATGAACCTGACGAGGGTGAAGTGCTTGTTTTGGAAAGCACTTGGGATGGTCCAAAAGGAGAAGAAGCTGAACAAAGGGAGGACATATATCACTGTAAACCTACGGGGCAGGGTGAGAAATGTTCATGGATTATAAATGCATGGAGCTGTGCACACAGCCCAGCCAATCTCTATATTTTTATCCACCCACACCTCTATACTCCTTCCCACCACCACCATATAACCCCGCAAACACATCACATCAATCCAACCCCATTCATTCTCAAAAGTACACCGTTACACCAAGCTTCTAATTTTGAATTTAAAGCTTGTGAGTAATGGAATCCCAAGAAGTCCAAGTTTCCTTCCAAACCAGATTCAAACCCACATGAATCATGAGTGGGAAGGAACCTTTAAAAATAAGGAAGGCTTATTTGGGTGGTTGGAGTTATTTCAGCCAAATAGTATGGTGAAAATTTGAAGATAAATTTTTTCTAGCAAGGGGAGGATGACGTAGATCGGTCCATGGTCCTCAATTAGCCCTATTTAATTTTTTTTTTTACCTTATGCACAAACCGACTTGAGCATCTGTTTTCGTAAACCTCCAAGAGGCTTAGAGCTCTTTCCTATGGTTAAGATGTTAGATGATATCCTTAACCTTCCAACCATGCCAAACAGTCATGTCAAAACAAAGATAGCATGGGAATTCTCAAGTCCTAAACTAAACAATTTTTAGTTTAGGCCATTTTGAACCATTTCCAGTTTTGAAGTTGATTCATCAACTCAAACTTGATTTCACTTTAATTTATTTGCTAAGAGAGTTTATTGGCATTCTAATAAAATTATTTATGCAATTAAATCAGTTTTAAATTCAACATTTTTATCTAATCTTTAAGAGGATTCAATGGATCTAGTTGTCGAATTAATTTTAACGCCATACCTAGTTTTGTGAGCTTAATTACTTAGGCGTCTTTGACGTCTAAGTCAAATATTTTTACATAGGTTTGAAGTTCAAGAAGTTAAATTTCCAAAAAAACAAGTTTCAGCTGAATTGGACTTCCTTTGATGATTCAACTCAGCTCTTGAACTTAAACTGTCCAGGCAGTAGTTTTAGGACAATTTTTACTCAGTATTATTTTTATTATGGAATAGTCCAAACAGCATCCAAATTATATAATTCCTTTTTTGTTAGTTCAGTTTGGACGTCTAGTTTATTTGTTATGTTAAGCACAAAGGAAGAAGACCACATTAATGGTTTCAATTCGGCCATTTTATCAAAGCTACCTTGCAGGCATCTGAATCTAGATGGTTTAAAAGATCTTGGCGATTAAGATCCTTAATGGTGTCTAAATCTTGATTTTCAAAAAGGTACGGCTACAAGACATCTTGAGGTTTCCCCCCATAGAAGGGAACAAAGGATTTGTCACCAAAATGGAGTGACACTTGCTGCATCAAGACATGGCCCACACGACTTCCCCTCAACAGCTTGATTAGCAAGGGAGTTTTGCCATCCTAGGTGGGTTACTTCGACCAAGATGTGTGCTAGGTTGGCTTGTACCTTGAGCTTAGTCACCATTGTGACTCATAAAAGGAGAGAAAGCCACGTGAAAGAGGAAGACAGTGCCACTTTACAAGCTTACATTCGGACACTCAAGCAAGAGGTGGCAAGCATCTAGTACTCTTCACCTTCTACGATGGCAGTCATGGATGATTGCCTTCTTAGGGAGGAAAATGTGATCAATCAGCCTAGCATCATTAAGGAAGAAGCTTAGATAATCATTTTGCTATGTAATTAAGCTTTTGTTTGCATTTTAGCATAGTTTAGGAACAAACTATGTAATTTAGCTAAGCTGGAGTACTTAGTAAGTTTCCTAACCATTAAGTAATACCTATTGGGCAAGGAAAGCTTTTGGCATGCATTATAAATAGCCTAGACATTCATAATGTATTAAAGTGGTGTTGAAGTGAATTCTAAAGTTGAGTTTAAAAGTCCTCATTGTTGTTACTTTAAATTCTTTACTTGATTATCTCTAATTGGGCAAATTAGAGTGGTGATCAAGTGAGTCTTAAACCTTGATTAGGTGGTGATATCTGTATCCTAATTAAGCTTAACGGCCCCAAACTTAAGCTTAGCAGTGATATCTGTATCCAAGCAAGAGTTTAGTTTTCACTAGATTAATCTTTGGTGGTGAAATCTGTATCCAAGGATTAGTTTAGTTCCTATCCTTTTTTCCTTGCATGTAATCTTTCTTCGTTTTAGCTTTCACTCGTGAATTGAGTTAAGCTCAACCCTTGAGAGATACATCAATTTTGGTATTAGAGCAACTTTAGATCCTTGCCTAAACCCCACGCTCCAAAAATTAATCCAAACATATTCCTGAAATTCAGCCCCAAACACAGCCCTTGTTCGCCCACTTTCACCATGAGTTCGAAGAAAGCCATATCCCAAAGAAAGCTCCTCAAACTACAGGATAAACTTGAAGGATTTGATTGCAGAATGCAAGAAATAAACCTCAAAATGTTACAATATGAATTTAATCTACTCTCTTTCTGGTTTGAAATGAAGAATGAAGGCAAACAGCCCTTGGTATCACCAGAAGTAAACCAAAATCACAAAGGCCATTAGGTTGACAATACATGAGAAGAAAAGGAAGCTTGTGTGGGAGACATTCAAGAAGACGAAGGCAAGGAGGTTAATTTCGACCTACATCTAAAGTTTGATGAGTATGAACCTGACGACGGTGGAATGCTTGTTTTGGAAAGCACTTGGGATGATCCAAAAGAAGAAGAAGCTGAACAAAGGGAGGGCATATCTCACTTCAAGCCTATGGGTTAGGGTAAGAAATGTTCATGGATTATCTACTAAGAGGGTTGTGCACACAGCCCAGCCAAATGCTTTTATACCCCCACACCTTTATACTGCTTCCCCCCACCGGCATACAACCCGACAAACACATCACATCAATCTAACCCCTTTCATTCCCAAAAGTGCACCGTTACTCCAAGCTTCTAATTTTGAATTTAAAGCTTGCGAGCAATGGAATCCCAAAAAGTTCAAGTTTCCTTGCAAACCAAATTCTAACCCACATGAATCATGAGTGGAAAGGAACCTTTAAAAATAAGAAAGACTTGTTTAGGTGGTTGGTGTTATTTCAGCCAGATAATATGGTGAAAATTTGAAGGCAAATTTTTTCTAACAAGAGGAGGATGATGTAGATCGGTCCATGGTCCTCAATTAGCCTAAATCAAATTTTTTTAAAGTTCATGCACAAACTGACTTATGCATCTGTTTCCTTAACCTCTAGGAGGTTTAGAGCTCTTTCTTATGGTTAAGGTGTTAATTGACGTCCTTGACCTTCAAACCATGCTGAAGAGTCATGTCAAAACAAAGATAGCATGGGCATTTTCAAGTCCTAAGTTAAACACTTTTTTGTTTAGGCCATTTTGAACCATTTCCAGTTTTGAAGTTGATTCGTCAACTTGAACTTGATTTAACTTTGATTTCTTTGCTAAGAGAGTTTATTAACATTCTAATAAACTTATTATTTATGTAATTAAATCAGTTTTAAATTCAGTATTTTTTTCTAATCTTTCAAATGATTCAAAGGAGCTAGTTATCAGATTAATTTCAGTACCATACCTAGTTTTGTGAGCTTAATTACTTAGGCCTCTTTGAGGTTTAAGTCAAATATTTTTCCATAGGTTTGAAGTGCAAGAAGTTAAATTTCCAACAAAATAAGTTTCAGCTCAATTGGACTTCCTTTGATAATTCAACTCAGCTCTTGAACTTAAACTGTCCAGGCTGCAGCTTTAGGACAGTTTTTACTCGGTCTTATTTTTATTATGCAATTGTCCAAGCAACCTCTAAATTATATAATTCTTTTTTTGTTATTTCATTCTAGATGTCTAGTTTATTTGTTATGTTAAGCACAAAGGGAGAAGAGCACATTAAGGGTTTCAATTCGGCCATTATATCAAAGCTACCTTGTAGGCATCTGAATCTACATGGTTTAAAAGATCTTGGCGATTAAGATCCTCAATGGTGTCTAAATCTTGATTTTTAGAAAGGTGGGGCTCTTGAGGTTTCCCCCTATGGAAGGAAACTAAGGATTAGTCACCAAAATGGAGTGACACTTGTTGCATGAAGACATGGCCTACACGACTACTCCTCAATAGCTTGCTTAGCAAGGGAGTTTTACCATCCTAGGTGGGTTACTTCCACCAGGATGTGTGCTAGGTTGGCGTTAACTTGAGCTCAGTCACCATGTTACTCATAAATGGATAGAAAGCCATGTGGAAGAGCAAGATAGTGCCACTTTGCAAGCTTACAATCGGACACTGAAGCAGGAGGTGGCAATCATGTATTACTCCTCACCTTCTGAGATGGCAGTCATAGATGACTTCCTTCCTAGGGAGGAAAATGTGATCAATCAGCTTAGGATCACTATGGAAAAAGCTTAGATAATCATTTTGCTATGTAATTAAGCTTTTGTTCACATTTTAGCATAGTTTAGGAACAAACTATGTAATTTTGCAAAGCTAGTATACTTACTAAGTTTCCAAACCATTAAGTAATCTCCTAATGATTATCGATTGAGCAAGGAAAGCCTTAGGCATGCAGTATGAATAGCCTAGATGTTCATAATGTATTAAAGCGGTGATGAAGTGAAATCCAAAGTTGAGTTTGAAAGTCCTCAGTGTTGTTACCTTAAATTCTCTACTTGCTTATCTCTATTTAGGCAAATTAGAGTGATGCTCAAGTGAGTCTTAAGCCTTGATTAGGTGGTGATATCTGTATCCTAATTGAGCTTAAGGCCTCTAAACTCAAGCTTAGTGGTGATATCTGTATCCAAGTAAGAGTTTAGTTTTCACTAGATTAATCTTGGTGGTGAAATCAGTATCCAAGGATTAGTTTAGTTCCCATCCATTTTCTCTTGAATGTAATCTTTCTAGGTTTTAGCTTTTACTCGTGAATTGAGTTAAGCTTAACCCTTGAGAGATACATCAATTTTGGCATGAGAGCAAGTTTAGATCCCTGCCCAAACCCCATGCTTCCAAAATCAATCCAAACACATTCCTCAAATTCAGCCCCAAACACAACCCTTATTCGCCCACTTTCACCATGAGTTCCAAGAAAGCCATATCTCAAAGAAAGCCCCTCAAACTACAGCATAAACTTGAAGCGTTTGATCATGGAATGCAAGAAATAAACCTCAAAATGTTATAGTATGAATTTGATCTACTCTCCTTCTTGTTTGAAATGAAGAAGGAAGGCAAGCAGGCCTTGGTATCACTAGAAGTAGACCAAAGTCACAAAGGTCATGAGGTTTATAATATAAGAGAAGAAAAGGAAGCCTGTATGGAAGACGTTCAAGAAGACGAAGGCAGGGAGGTTAATTTTAACCTACCTCCAAAGTTTGATGAGTATGAACCTGACGAGGGTGAAATGCTTGTTTTGGAAAGCACTTGGGATGATCTAAAACAAGAAGAAGCTGATCAAAGCGAGGACATATCTCACTCCAAACCTGCGGGTCAGGGTAAGAAATGTTCATGGATTATCTACTGAGAGAGTTGTGCACACAACCTAGCCAATCTCCATGCTTTTGTCCACCTACACCTTTATACTCTTTCCCCCCACCACCATACAACCCCACAAACACATCTCATCAATCCAACCCCTTTTATTCTGAAAAGTGCACCATTACTCCAAGCTTCTAATTTTGAATTTGAAGCTTGTGAGCAATGGAATCCCAAAAAGTCCAAGTATCCTTCCAAACCAGATTCAAACCCACATGAATCATGAGTGGAAAGGAACCTTTAAAAATAAGAAAGACTTGTTTGGCTGGTTGGTGTTATTTTAGCCAGATAATATGGTGAAAATTTGAGGATAAGTTTTTTCCAACAAGGGGAGGCTGATGTGGATCGGTCCATGGTCCTCAATTAGCCCTAATCAACTTTTTTTAGAGTTTATGCACAAATCAACTTGTGCATCTGTTTTCCTAAATGTCCAGGAGGTTTAGAGCTTTTTCTTATAGTTAAGATGTTAATTGACATCCTTAACCTTCAAACCATGCCAAAGAGTCATGTTAAAAAAAACATAGCATGGGAATTTTCAAGTCCTAAACTAAGCATTTTTCAGTTTAGGCCATTTTGAACCATTTCCAGTTTTAAGTTGATTTAAATTTGATTTATTTGCCAAGAGAGTTTATTAACATCCTAATAAACTTAATTATGCAATTAAATCAGTTTTAAATTAAGTATTTTTGTCTAGTCTTTCAAATAATTCAAAGGAGCTAGTTGTCGGACTAATTTCAGCTACATACCTGGTCTTGTGAGCTTAGTTACTTAGGCCTCTTTGAGGTTTCAGTCAAATATTTTTCCATGGGTTTGAAGCTCAAGAAGTTAACTTTCTAGCAAAATAAGTTTCAACTCAATTGGACTTCCTTTGATAATTCAACTCAGCTCTTGAACTTGAATTGTATAGGCCATAGTTTTAGGATAGGTTTTACTCGGTTTTGTTTTTATTATTTCATAGTCCAAACGACATGTAAATTATGTAATTCATTTTTTCTTAGTTCATTTTGGATGTTTGGTTTATTTCTTATGTTAAGCACAAAGGAAGAAGAGCATGTTAAGGGGTCCAGTTCAGCCGTTTCATCAAAGCTACCTAATAGGCATTTGAATCTACACAGTTTAAACGATCTTAGTGATTAAGGTCTTTAATGGTGTGCAAATCCTTATTTTCAAATAGGGACGGTTTCTAGACACCTTGAGGTTTCCCCCCATAGAAGGAAACAAAGGATTAGTTGCCAAAATGAAGTGACACTTGCTGTATGAAGACATGGCCCACATGGCTTCTCCACGGTAGCTTGCTTAGCAAGGGAGTTTTAGCCTCCTAGGTGGGTTTCTTCCACTAAGATGTGTGCTAAGCTGGATAGTACCTTGAGCTTAGTCACCATGTGACTCATAAATGGAGAGAAAGCCATGTGAAAGAGGAAGATAGTGCTACTTTGCAAGCTTACATTCGGACACTCAAGCAGGAGGTGGCAAGTGTGTATTACTCCTCACCTTTTGAGATGACAGCCAAGGATGATTTCCTTCTTAGGGAGGAAAATGTGATCAATCAGCCTAGGATCATTAACGAAGAAGCTTGGATAATCATTTTGCTATGTAATTAAGCTTTTGTTCACATTCTAGCATAGTTTAGGAACAAAGTATGTAATTTAGCTAAGCTAGCGTTCTTAGTAAGTTTCCTAACCATTAAGTAATCTCCTAATGATTAGACCAATTAGAGTGGTGATCAACTGAGTTTTAATCCTTGATTAGGTGGTGATATCTATATCCTAATTAAGATTAAGGGCCCTAAACTCAAGGTTGGTGATGATATTTGTATCCAAGTAAGAGTTTAGTTTTTTTTAGATTAATCTTTGGTGGTGAAATCTATATCCAAGGATTAGTTTAGTTTCTATCCTTTTTCCCTTGATTGTAATCTTTCTTGGTTTTACCTTTCACTCTTGAATTGAATTAAGCTTAACCATTGAGAGATACATTAGTGTTTTTCCTTCTCAAGTGGGTTTGCTCAGCTTCTACCTTACCTACTTGCTTTAATCTCGAGTCTGGTAGCCAGGAACATCATCATTTACTGCTTAGAAGCCTTGAGACGCATTCATCCAATGAGAGCAAAAAGGAGGATGTCTCACCTTGCATTTTGATTAGCCAGCTGAAAATAAGACATGCTTTATGGCTACTTTTCTCTACATTTTTGCTAGTAACTGATGTATTAAGCTTAATTAAGTTGTGTTAAAGATAAGTACTGATGTGTCTAGGAAGGAAAACACAAATGCTCAAGCCTGAATTGAAGAGGCATAAGTAAGCAAGCTGAATTCAAGCTGAAGTTTAAATGTTGTCGTGTATGAAACTATGAAAGAAGGATAGTCTAAACTCTTCTTTAGATACAGAAACACCACTAAACTTGAGCTTACAGTCCCTAAACTGTGGTTAAGATACAGAAACGCCACTTAATTAAGGTTTAGGACTTACTTGATTACCACCTTAATCGACCAAATTAAGGATAAGCAAGTGAAGTATTTAGGGAACAAAAGCTAGTTGCTCTCAATTTTGGGTTTCATTCAAAATTCAAGTGTGTAATATAACATATGCTATGGTGAGGCATTAATACATGACAAAGCAAGCAGCCAAGTAGCTAAGTGAGCTGAATGAGGTTTCCTCCCTAGGAAGGAAATGTCTCAAACTAGTTAATCCATGTGCTTAAGACTAAACTAAATTACATGCTTGCTTAACTAAAATAATAACAGCAAAATATAAAGCAAAGAAAAAAAAATAATGTACTTAACTTTAACACAGCTTAATTAAGCTTAATACATCAGTTACCAGCAAAAATGCAGAGAAAAGTAGTAGCAAAGTGTGATCTCTCTTCGGCTATCCAATTAGAATGCAAGGTGTGTTTGCTTCCTTTTTGCTCTCATTGGATGGACACGTCCCAAGGCTTCTTTACAGCATATGATGATGTTTCAACTGCTGAGACTTATTATTGAAGCAAGTAAGCAAGGTAGAAGCTGAGCAAACTCACTTGAGAAGGAAAAACACCTAGGTGCTTAACCAGGTTGTAGAAACACAAAATTAACCCGATTTTCTGCCCTTCTTTCAGCCAATCAAAAGTAAGCATGATTTTGATTTCAGGCCATGGGGGGAATCCTTAGGGTGTGTACAAACCCCCTACAATGAAATTAAGGTTAAATCACGTTTAAGTAGAAGATTTCCACTAAAACATTTTACTGTGCAGTTTTGGACCAAAACTGGCAGGCTGAACAAAATGCCTTGATCCCTTAACTTCGACTGTGCATGATTGATTTTAAATGCTTGGACCTAAAAGCCAACATCATAAGTCCATTCACGTAATCATCTTCCTTTCTTTCCCTTCAAACTCCTTCTTCACGGTTGACCATTCCACTAAGGTGATTACCTTATGGTTTAGACAGTCCGAAGCTATATGCCTAAGTCCTTGACATTTGAAGCATCTTCTATTACTCATTAGATTGGGATTAAGTCTATTTTGAGGGGTTTGGATCTTTTGTGGCGCTGGGGTTCTTTGTGGAAAGGAAGGGGATGGATTTTGTGGCTTGGAGGTTGGATTAGATCTCCTCTTCTAAAAGGGTTGGTTCCAGGTATAAGGCTCTGGATTTTAAGGCTTAAAGGGCTGCGTTGCTTTCGTGTGCTGCTCAACCTTGCGAGCTAGCACACACACTTCATCAAAGGTAGTATGAGCTTGCAAAATAACCACATTAGCACACCTGGGATCAAGACCTCCTAAGTACCTAACAACGGTTTGTTCTTCAGGTTCTTGTAAATCACATTTAATTACAAGCTTCTCAAACTCCCGTGTACACTCTTCTACATTCAAATTACCTTGAGTTAAATTATGAAGTTGAGAATAGAAATCTTAAACATAGGTGGGGGGAAGAAACCTAGCCTTAGGCTTGGACTTCATCTTCTCCCATGTTTTGATTTTTTTATTTTCTATCCCTGCCTGTTTAGCACACAGGTTAGTGCATCATAATGAAGCATATTTTCTAAGTCTTAAGGCCACTAACTTGACCTTCTTATCCTCTTAAACATCTGTATACTAAAAGACAGGTCCAACCGTATGCAACCAATCTAGAAACTCTTCTAGATCAAGCATACCTTCAAATTCTAGGATTTCAACTTTGAAATCATTGGTATTGGTTTGAAATTGTGGTTCTAGTCTAGCCATTCTCAAAGGTTCATCTTCACTAAATGAATCAATGTTATGACTAAAGACTTGTTCTTGGCTCATTGGTTCGGATTGATAAGTTTCGTCATTCACCTTTTGCTTTTGCTTCGGAAAAGAATAAAGCTGCTTTTATAGATGCCCATTTTGAGCTTGAGTTTCTTGATTATCTTGAGCATCCTCATGCATCTTACTCACTAACATCTCATTCTACCTCATTAATGCTTTAAATTTCTCTTTCAAACTTATGCTAGAAGTCATCTTGCTCTCGGATTGTGTTCGGATTCAAACTAGGAATGTGTTTGGAATTTTGAGTGGGAATTATTTTCGGAAGTGGAGGGACATACCAGGCCAAGGAGGAACCAAAGCTCTAATACCAAATATGATGTATCTTGGAAGGGAAACACAAATACTCAAACCTGAATTCAGGAGCTAAAGGCAAGAAAGCTGAATTCAAGCTGAAGTTTAAGTGTTGCCATGCACAAAAGTATGAAAGAGGGATAGTCTAAACTCTTGTCTACAAATAGAAACACCACTAAACTTGCGCTTAGGGTCCCTAAACTGTGATTAATATCTAGAAATACCACTTAATCACGGTTTAGGACTGACTTGATCACCACCTTTATCGACCAAATTAAGGATAAGCAAGTGAAGTATTTAGGGAACAAAAGCTAGTCGCTCTCAATTCAGGTATTCATTCAAAATTCAAGTGTGTAATATAACATATGCTGTGGTAAGGCATTCATACATGACGAAGCAAGCAGCCAAGTAGCTAAGTAAGCTAAATAAGGGTTCCTGCCAAGGAAGGAAACGTCTTAAACTAGTTAATCCATGCACTTAAGACTAAACTAAATTACATGCTTGCTTAACTAAACTAATTCCAACAAAAGATTAAGAAAAGTGAAACAAATGATGTACTTAACTTTAACACAACTTAATTAAGCTTGATACATCAGTTACCAGCAAAAATGCATAGAAAAGTATCCGTAAAGTGTGATTCCTTTTCGGCTGTCCAATTAGAATGCAGGGTGTGTTTGCTTCCTTTTTGCTCTCATTGGATGGACACGTCCCAAGGCTTCTTTGCGGCATATGATGATGTTTCTACTACTGAGACTCATGGTTGAAGCAAGCAAGTAAGGTAGAAGCTGAGCAAACCCACTTGAGAAGGAAAAACACCGAGCTGCTTAACCGGGTTCTAGGAGCACAAAATTAACCCTGTTTTATGCCCTCCTTTCCGCCAATCAAAAGTAAGCATGATTTTGAATTTAGGCCATTGGGGGAATTCTTAGGATGTGTACAAAACCCCCTGTAAAGAAATCAAGGTTAAATCATGTTTAAGTAGAAGATTTCCACTAAAACATTTTACCGTGCTGTTTTAGACCAAAACTGGCCGGTTGAACAAAATGCCTTGATCCCTTGACTTCGACTGTGCATGATTAATTTTAAATGCTTAGACCTGAAAGCTAACTTCATAGATTCATTCTCATAATCATCTTCCTTTTCTTCTTCTTCAAACTTCTCCTTCACGGTTGGCCACTTCGCTAAGGTGATTACCATATGGTTTGGACAGTCTGAAGCTATATGCCCAAGTCCTTGACATTTGAAGCATCTTCTATTACTCATTGGATTGGCATTAACTCTATTTTGAGGGGTTTTGATCTTTTGTGGAGCTGTGGTTCTTTCTGGAAAGGAAGGGGATGGATTTTGTGGCTTGGTAGGATTAGAACTCCCCTTGTTAAAGGGTTGGTTCCGGGTATAAGGCTTTCATTTGGATTTTGAAGCTTAAAGGGCTGCCTTACTTTCTTTTACTGCTCAACCTTATAAGCCAGCACACACACTTTATCAAAGGTAGTACAAGCATGCAAATCAACCATATTAGCACACCTAGGATCAAGACCTCCTAA
This sequence comes from Carnegiea gigantea, assembly GCA_029747015.1. NCBI lineage: Eukaryota > Viridiplantae > Streptophyta > Magnoliopsida > Caryophyllales > Cactaceae > Carnegiea > Carnegiea gigantea. Next base: position 121,420 of record JAKOGI010000293.1, read on the forward strand.
GTACCTAACAATGGTGTGCTCTTCAGGTTCTTATAAATCACCTTTAATTATAAGCTTTTCAAACTCCCGTGCATACTCTTCTGCATTCAGATTCACTTGAGTAAAATTATGAAATTGAGAATAGTAATCTTGAACATACATAGGGGGAAGAAACCTAGCCTTAAGCTTAGACTTCATCTTCTCCCATGTTCTGATTTTTTATTTTCTTTCCCAAACCTGTTTAGCACACAGGTTAGTCCACCATAATGAAGCATATTTTCTAAATCTTACGGCTACTAACTTGACCTTCTTATCCTCTTAAACATCTTTATACTCAATGATAGGTCCAACCGTATGCAACCAATCTAGAAACACTTCTAGATCAAGCTTACCTTCATATTCTGGGATTTCAACTTTAAAATCATTGGCATTGGTTTGAAACTGTGGTTCTGGTCTAGCCATTCTCAAAGGTTCGTGTTCACTAGATGAATCAATGTTATGACTAAAGACTTGTTCTTGCCTCCTTGGTTCGGATTGATAAGTTTCTTCATTCACATTTCCCTTTTGTTTGAGAAAAGAACCAAGCTGCTTTCGTAGATACTCTTTTTGAGCCTGCGTTTCTTAATTTTGTTGAGCATCCTCATGCATCTTCTTCACCAGCATCTCATTCTACCTCATTAGTGCTTTAAATTTCTCTTCTAAACTCTTGCTAGAACTCATCCTGCTCTCGAATTGTGTTTACATTCAAACTATGAATGTGTTTGGAATTTTGAGTGGGAATGAATTCTGGAAGTAAAGGGATATACCAGGCCAAGGAGAAACCAAAGCTTTGATACCAAATATGATATATCTTAGAAGGGAAATACAAATACTCAAACCTGAATTCAGGAGCTAAAGGCAAAAAAGCTGAATTCAAGCTAAAGTTTAAGTGTTGCCATGCATGAAAGTATGAACGAGGGATAGCCTAAACTCTTGTTTAGACATAGAAACACCACTAAACTTGAGCTTAGGGTCCCTAAACTGTGATTAAGATCCAAAAATACCACTTAATTAAGGTTTAGGACTTACTTGATCACCACCTTAATTGACCAAATTAAGGATAAGCAAGTGAAGTATTTAGGGAACGAAAGCTAGTTGCTCTTAATTTAGGTTTTCATTCCAAATTCAAGTGTGTAATACAACATATGCCATTATAAGGCATTAATACATGACCAAGCAAGTGGCCAAGTAGCTAAGTAAGCTGAATAAGGTTTCCTCCATAGGAAGGAAACATCTTAACCTAGTTAATCCATTCATTTAAGACTAAACTAAATTACATGCTTGCTTAACTAAACTAATTACAACCAGAATATTCGGGAAAGCAAAATAAATGATGTAGTTAACTTTAATACAACTTAATTAAGCTTAATACATCAGTTACTAGAAAAAATGTTGAGAAACGCAGCAATTAAGTGTGATCCTTTTCGGTTGTCCAATTAGAATGCAAGGTGTGTTTGCTTCCCTTGTGCTCCCATTAGATAGACGTGTCCCAAGGTTTCTTTGCATTATACGATGATGTTTCTACTGCTGAGACTCATGATTGAAGTAAGCAAGCCAAGTAGAAGTTAAGCAAAACCATTTGAGAAGGAGAAAACCTAGGTGCTTAACCGGGTTCTAGAAGGATAAAATTAACCCGGTTTCCTTCCCTTCTTTCAGCCAATCAAAAGTGAGCATGATTTTGATTTCAGGCCATTGAGGGAATACTAAGGGTGTGTACAAGCCCCTGTAAAGAAATCAAGGTTAAGTCATGTTCAAGTAGAAGATTTCCACTAAAATATTTTACCGTGCAGTTTTGGACCAAGGCTAGTAGGTTGAACAAAATGCCTTGATCTGTTGACTACGACCATGCATGATTGATTTTAAATGCTTGGACCTGAAAGCTAACATCATAAGGAACCCAAAAATACAAAAATATCAAACTTAAGGTACAATGTAGATTAAGAAATCAGATGAACAAAACCGGGTAAATTCTGGTTGTTCAACTTGGTTGCTTCTGTTTGGTTCTTCTGCAAAGTTTAAACCATTGCGTGGACTTCAGAACGTGCATTGGACCTTGTAGGACTCTTAGGACCCTCTTCTTTGTCTTGGCTATAGGGGACTTGATGGAGATCCCTTAAGAAAGTATGTTTAAGGCATTCAAATAAGCTTAGGTAAATCATATTCAGTAGCCAAAGTCCAAGAAAAGGCCTTCATTTTGCTAAGGAACACAAGCAGCAGGTCATGGCTTAATTTCAGCAACATACCTGATTTTTGAGAGCTTAATTACTTAGGCCTCTTTGAGGTTTAAGCCTAATATATTTCAATGGGTTTGAAGTTCAAGAAGTTAGCTTTCCAGTAAAATAAGTTTTAACTCATTTGGACTTCATTTACCCATCCAATTCAGCCAATAAACCCAAACTGCGCAATTGAACCAGAATGTACCTGATTTTGAGTATGTGATTTCTTAAGTTACATTAGGGATCAAGTCCTGGATTTTTACATTGTTGGGCTCCCCTAGATGTTACCTTTCAGTTCCAAGAAAGCAAAACCAATCAAGCTCAGTTGAAGTGAAGAAATCAGGCCATTTTATCAACCCTGCTAGTTTTGGTCCGAATCTGCACAGTCAAATGTTTTAGTAGAAATCTTCTACTTAAACATGATTTAACCATGATTTCTTTGCAGGTGTAACACCTGAAGGAGTCCCCCATGGCCTAAAATTAAAATCATGCCCACTTTGTTTTGGTTTAAAAGAAGGCACAAAACTAGGCTGAAAAACAGGTTCTAGATCCTAGTTTAGTGCTAAGTGTAATTTGCTTCCTCCAAGGGTTTGCGCAGCTACTTAGTTGCTTAATCACTTCCAATCATGTTCAAGGCTACAAGAGACACCATCATATGCTGTAAACAAGCCTTGGAAAGAGCCTAGCCAATGAGAAAACAAGCGCAGATTCATCACCTTGCAATCTGATTGGTCAGCCGAAAAGGGGTTTTGCTTTATGGCAGCTTTTTGTTTATTTCTCTCGTATTATGACGTATTAAGCTAAATTAAGTGTTTACATGTTAAGCTTAGTCATTTGTTTTATATTGCAAAGCTTACAGGTTGTGATTAGCTTAGGTTAATAAAGCTGGTGTAATTAGCTTAGTTCTAAGCAAGGCTTAAGCATGCTTAAGAGTTTTCCTCCCTTAGAAGGAAACCTCCTAAGCATACAATCTGCCTTTGGCCATGTATATAAGGCCTTACAATGCTCATTTAAACCAAGCTTTGAATATCAATTGAAATTAGATTTGAGAGCATTGCTCTTGTTTCTCTTAAAACACTAAACTTGCTTATCGCTAACTAGGCCGGTTAGGGTGGTGTTCAAGTGCAGTCTTAAACTTAATTAAGTGATGTTTCTGTGTCTTAATCATAGTTCAAGGGCCCTAATCTTATTCTTGATGGCATTTCTGTATCCTTGAACAAGCTCAGTTCCACCCAGATTAGTCTTTAGTTGTGATTTCTGTATTCAAAGATTAGTTTAGTGCCTATCCTTTCTTTTCCTTTTCCCATTTAGAATCACTTAATTCTAAATCCATTCCCTCCTTGTATTTTAGCTAATTCACAACCAGCTTATAACATGCCATTCTCTTGAATTTTCCTTGATTGTACTCTATCTTGGTTTTAAGCTTTTGGTCTTGAATTGAGTTTTAGCATAGACTCTCAAAAGATATATTATATTTGGTATCAGAGCAAGTATCATCTTGCCTTGAAACCAACCCCCACATTTCCCAAAGCCATCCAAACACATTCCTAAACATAACCCCATACACTCATTCGATTCAACCTCAAACACAAACCATACCTAGCTACTATCATCATGTGTACTAGTATGAGTTTGGATGAGAGATTTGATGCGCTTCTGAGGCAGAATGAGTTGTTGTTCAACAAAATCCATAAAGATGACCAATCCGTGAACAAGGGGAGTCCATTTCCTACCCCTAAACTAATGACACCCATTCCTCCCACCCCACAAGCAAACCGAACTCCATAAAAAGCCTAGCCCCTCAAACTACACATAACCTCGGCCCTTTAAACCGTAGGAGCTGTTTTAAGTGCCAAGGCCTTGGTCACATAGCCTCGGAGTGTCCCAATAAGGAAATCATTTCCTTAGCTGAATGGGAAGCAACAATCGAGGAAGAGAATGAGGAAGAAAAGAAGGCTTATTTGATAAAAGATCAACAGTAGGGCGAACAAGAAGTTAAGACGAGATATGATGAGGGAGAAATGCTTTTTTTGAAGAGAGTTTCAAGTGGTTTTCAAGGAGATGAAGATGAACAAGGAAAGAACAACTTCTACTCTTGGTGTATGGGTCAAGATAAGGTATGTTTGTTGACCCTAGATGGAGAAACAAACCTCGCCTTAGTACCCTTATCCCCTCCTGAACTCCATCAAAACAAACCACCATAAATCTGTGAGCATTTAAACCCTTTTTTTTCTCATAGTGAACCATTACTTGCTGCTGAAGATGAGTACAAAGGTCCACCCCCAAGTCATCCATTAGCCACCTCAATACTTAAACATCCAAAGGTGTTTTCTAAGGTTGGTTTGAAGAAAATAGCTTTTAAGAACAAAACGGGCTTATTTGAGGCATTGATTACATTTCAGCCTAAAGGAGTTAAGCTCCCCACGTGGACTGTGATTATCTAGCAAATTTGAGGGCAAATTCTTGGAGCATACATGGGATGGGCTGAGTGAAGCTAGCTTGAGTTTAGTTTCAAATTTCTACTTAGCAATAAAATATGACTTCATTTAAATGCAAGGCCACCAATCAAGACTAAGGATCCACGAAGAATGTTTTAAAGGCCACCCACAATTCTATAAAGGATTCCACTCAAGACTCACCACCTTTGAGAAAGGATAAAGAGAACTTAAGATTTGAGAGAGAAAGCTTAGAGCTCTTCTCATATATCTGAATCAATGCCCCTTACAAGTGAGTTTGCTAGTTTTATATGCTTAAACTCAGCCAAAGCAACTCAAAAGTCAAAAGGAGGAATAGCAGTACACTTAGGGATGGGGAAAACATCCAATCGGCCACCCTAAGCACTCTAACACATCACTACTACCTTGTTAACCTCATTAGGGTTAATGATACCATTAAATGAGGTGTCAAGCTTACAAAAGGCCCTAAGTAGATCAGCACAAGCAATTTGTAGCAAGAAGTATAGATAGATACCCAAGGGATAACCTAGTACAAATGGCTAGGCTAGAACCGATTAAAGGGATGTTTTGCTTGTACTTGGAGTTGGATAAAGGCAGTATAAGCAGGTGCTTTTTGGGTCCTTTGGGCATTCGACTTGATAAACATTTAGATCATCTTTCTTGTCCTAAAGTTTCACAAAATTTGGACTTTAATAAGGTAACTTAACCAACCCCATATTCGGACTGTGCTGGAATCCGCCTAGTCTGTATAGTCTTCAATGATCTTGCTGTTTGACCCACCAAATAAAGTCCGAATGCCTTGCAACTTACCTTATTGGAATGCTAACATTTTAAACTTAAAGTGAGTGGCAGTTAATCCCAATCATGACCATCGAAACCATCTCCAAAAGGTGGATAAACTATGACTACATTCTGCCCAGAACTGGCTAAGGAAGCGCAACCTACTATTTTGACCTTTCTTTATTGTTGCCGAGGGTGTAAATCCATTTTGATGCATAAAACCCTTAGGAGGACTCTTGGCCTTCCCAAATGATAAGCATAGCGCACCCAAAGGGCTTAGGATGGGGTTGAAATTGGAGCTCCAAATCAGTACACGAACCAAGCCCCCTTTGGTGGAGCTTGTGAGCATTAAGGAGGATATGGGAGCTCTCTTAGACTTGAGTGGGCATGATATTTGCTTCATCCTCCCCTTCTTGATTGTGATTTGCCCTCAAATCATCAGCATCTTCTTCATCCTCATGGTAGGGTGTGAGATCACCCACATTGAATGTAGGAGATGCACCCATATCTCTGGGTAGCTCTAGCTTGTAGGCATTATCATTCACCTTCTTAAGGACCTTGAAAGGACCATCCCCTCTTAGCATGAGCTTGTTTCCCCTCCTTTATGGAAACCTCTCTTTTCTCAAGTGTAACCACACCAAATCCTCGAGTTTGAAGGTGACAGCTTTATGGTGCTTGTTGGCCCTACCCTTGTACATTTCATTGGTCTTCTTTATCTTGGCTCGAATCTATTGATGTAGTTTCTTCATCTCTTTGGCCTTTTCCTCGGCCTCATAACTCACTCTTAACTCAAGTGAAAGTGGTATGAGTTCTAGTGGAGTTAGACGGTTGATTCCGTAGCATGTCTCAGAGGGGGAGTGAGAAGTGGCACAACTTGGGGTTCGGTTGTATGCAAACTCAGCATGGGGAAGCTTGAGATCCCACTCGTTGATGTTCTTACTCACCAAACTCCTAAGTAATGTAGCAATTGTCCTGTTGGGGACCTCCGTCTGGCCATTAGTTTGTGGATGGTGGGAGGTGCTATACAAGAGCTTTGTGCCAAGGAGCCGCCACAAGCATCTCCAAAAATGACTAAGAAATTTTGTGTCTCGATCAGACACAATGCTCTCAGGAATACCATGGAGCCTAACAATTTCCTTGAAGCAGAGGTGGGATATGTGAATTGCATCGTCGATCTGTCACAAGGAATGAAGTGAGCCATCTTTGAGAAACAGGCCACCACCACCATAATAGAATCCTTGCCCCTTTGAGTCCTAGGGCGGGAAACTATGAAGTCCATACTCACATCGTCCCATGGGCCATTAGGGATGGGTAGTGAGTATACATCTCTTGGTGAAATTACCTTTTGGCCTTTTGACAAACAGAGCACTTAGAAATCACTTCATGAACATCACCACCCATTTGAGGCCAATAGAAGTGTTCCTTGAGCGTGTCAATGGTCTTATTGATCCTAAAATGGCCGGCTAGACCTCCTCCATGGACTTCCTTGACAAGAAGATTTCAGATAGGTCCCTTTAGGATACAGAGCTTGTTACCCTTGAATAAGAAGCCCTTTTGTTGAGTGTAGGGGCCATGTTTACTGCCTTCTTGATCATGAAGGTATGCTTGAAATCCTCATCCTCTTGGTAGAGATCACGGATGAATTGGAAGCCTAGGACTCTTGCTTCCATCATGGCTAGTAGGGAATGCCGTCTTGAAAGAGCATTCGCAACCATGTTGGTGCTCCTCTTCTTATGCTTGGCCACAAATGAGAAACTTTGCAAAAACTCAACCCATTTGGCATGCCTTGGATTGAGTTTATGTTGGCCGTTCAAATACTTCAAGGCCTCACGGTCCGAACAGAGGGCAAACTATTTCGGCCTTAAGTAATGAGACCAATGATCAAGAGCTCACACCAATGCATAGAACTTTTTATCATATGTTGAGTAGTTCTTCCTTGAGCCATTGAGTTTCTCACTAAAATAAGCAATGGGGCATTGATCTTGCATGAGGACAGCCCCTATGCCAACTCCACGTGCATCACAATCAACTTTAAAGAGCTTGTCAAAATCGAGAAGGGCTAACACTGGTGGCTTACATAGCTTGGCGTTGGCAACATGGGTAGCCTTGGTCTACTCAAATGATCCCTTCTTCATACACTCAGTGATAGGGGCCGTGAGGGTGCTAAATCCCTTAATGAACTACCTATAAAAGGATGCCAAGCTATGAAAGCTCTTAACTTCGGTGATAGAGGTAGCAGTGGGCTGTGACTTGATGGCTTCAACCTTAGCTTGATCCATGAAGATACCGTCCTTGGAGACCACATACCCCAAAAAGGTGACTTAGGGTGAAAGGAACTCATATTTCTCCAACTTGTCAAAGAGCCTTTGAGCTCCCAAGACCTTGAATACCTCTTGTAAATGGTGCGGGTGGTCCTCTTCACTCTTGGAGTATACTAGAATGTCATCAAAATAAACCACTATGAATCTTCTAAGAAAAGGTCTGAAGACTTCATCCATCAACCTCATCAATGTACTAGGAGCATTAGAGAGGCCGAAGGGCATCACTCGCCACTCATAAAGCCCACGCTTTATCTTGAATGCCGTCTTCCACTCATCCCCTTCCTTTATACGGATTTGGTGAAACCCACTTCTTAAGCCAATCTTAGAGAAGATGGAAGAGCCATATAGTTCATCAAGCATGTCATCAAGTCTAGGTATGGGGTAACTATACTTGATAGTAACATTATTTATGGCCCTACTATCCACACCCATACAAAAGGTACTATCCTTCTTGGGCATTAACAAAGCCGAAACCAAGCATAAGCTCACACTATCTCTTACATAACCTTTTGCCATCAATTCATCAACTCGCCTTTGGAGTTCCTTAGTCTCTTGGGGATTAAACCTATAGGCAGCCTTGTTAGGGAGTGGAGCACCGGTAATAACGTCAATTTGGTGCTCAATGCCTCGGATTGGACGGAAGCCGGGTGGTAGATCTTATGGAAAGACATCTTGGTATTGTGAAAGGAGGCGGTGGATTAGGGTGTGTAAGGGAGTCACTTCCTCACTTTTGTTGCTTTCAAGCATGAGTAAAGCTAGAACTTCCTTACCCCTACTTTAAAGCTCTCCCAACCCGTGTTTCACTCAACATGAGAAGGCCTCTCTTTTTCTCACTTCCCACCCCGGGCTTAGTTTTGTGGATTTGGTTTGGAGGTAGCGGGTTTAGGACTATCTTTTCCCTATCAATGATCGAGGAGTAAATGTTCTTGAACCCATCATGTATGACATGCCTATCAAACTGCCAAGGCTGACCTAAAAGTATATAACATGCACTTATGGGCACCACATCACAATGGACATTATCTCTATACTTTTTATCAATTGAAAAAGAGACGTAAGGAGGGGAATGGATTTAGAATCAAGGGATTCTATATGGGAAAAGGAAAAGAAAGGATAGATACTAAACTAATCTTTGGATACAGAAATCAGCACCAAAGACTAATCTAGGTAGAACTAAGCTTGTTTAAGGAAACAGAAACATCACCAAGAACAAGAATAGGGCCTTCAAACTATGATTACGATATAGAAACACAACTTAATCAAGTCTAAGACTACATTTGAACACCACCCTAACCGGCGTAGTTAGAGATAAGCAAGTTTAGTGTTTTAAGGCCTCAAATCTAATTTCAATTGATATTCAAAGCTTGGTTACAAAATGAGCATTCTAAGGCCTTATATACACGGCTAAAGGTAGCTTGTATGCTTAGGAGGTTTCATTCCAAGGGAGGAAAACTCTTAAGCATGCTTAAGCCTTGCTTAGAACTAAGCTAATTACACCAGCTTGATTATCTGAAGCTAATTACAACCTGTATGCTTGGTAATACAAAACGAATGACTAAGCTTAACATTAAAACACTTAATTTAGCTTAATACATTAGAATACTAGAAGAAATAAGGTAAAAAGTAGCCCTAAAGCAAAACCCTTTTTCGGCTGACCAATCAGATTGCAAGGTGCTTAATCTTCCTTTGTTTTCTCATTGGCTAGGCTCTTTCCAAGGCTTGTTTGTAGCATATGATGGTGTCTCTTGCAGTCCTGAACATGATTAGAAGTGATTAAGCAACCGAGCAGCTGAGCAAACCCTTAAAAGAAGGAAATTACATGTAGCACTAAACCTGGTTCTAGAATCCATTTTCAGCCTAGTTTTGTGCCTTCTTCTAAACCAATCAAAACTGAGCATGATTTCATTTCTAGGCTATGCGGGGAAACCTTAGGGTGTGCGCAAACCCCCCAAGTAAAGAAATCAAGGTTAAGACGTGTCTAAGTGAGAGAATTCCACTTAAACATTTTACCGTGCAGTTTTAGGCCAAAACTAACAAGGTTGATAAAATGGTCTGATTTCTTTAATTCAACTGAGCATGATTGATTTTGCATGCTTGGACCTGAAAGGTAACCTCTAAGGGAACCCAAAAATGCAAAAATCTAGGACTTAAACCACAATGAAGCTTAAGAAATCACATACCCAAAACGGGGTACATTCTTGATCAACTGGGCGGTCTGGATAATTTGGGTTTATTGGCTAAATTGGATCGGTAAATGAAGTCCAAATGAGTTGAAGCTTGTTTTGTGGAAAGCTAACTTCTTGAACTTCAAACCCATTAAAAAATATTAGACTTAAACCTTAAAGAGGGCTAAGCAATTAAGCTCTCAAAGACCAGGTTTGCTACTGAAAAAAACCTGTGACCTGCTGTTTTGCTTCTTAAACAAAATGTGGGTCATTTATTTACATTTTTTCCAGCAAAATAAGATTACCTTGACTGATTTGATTCTCCAAATTAAGGGGCATTGAGAGATCTCCATCATTTTAGTCTAATATCATTTTATGGGTTTGAAGTTTAAGAAGTTATCTTTCCAGTAAAACAAGTTACAACTCATATGGACTTCATTTAGCCATCCAATTCAGCCAATAAACCCAAACTATCCAAACTGCCCAGTTGAACTAGAATGTGCTCGGTTGGGGGAATGTGATTTCTTAAGCTGCATTATAGTCTAGATTTTTAGATTTTTGGGTTCTCCTAGATGTTACCTTTCAGGTCAAAGCAAGCAAAACAAATCATGCTCAGTCAAAGTGAAGAAATCAGGTCATTTTATAAACCCTGCCAATTTTGGTCCGAATCTACACAACAAAATGTTTTCGTAGAAATCTTCTACTTAAACATGATTTAACATTGATTTCTTTTTAGGGGGGCTTGTAGACACCGTAAGGAGTCCTCCCATGGCTTGAAATTAAACTCATGCTCACTTTTAATTGGTTTAAAAGAAGACATAAAATCAGGCTAAAAAATAGGTTCTAGAACTCGCTTTAGTGCTAAGTGTAATTTCCTTCCTTTAAGGGTTTGCTCAGCTGCTTGCTTGCCTAATCACTTACAATCACGTCCAAGGCTGCAAGAGACATCATCATATACTGCAAACAAGCCTTGGAAAGAGCCTAGCCAATGAGAAAACGAAGGAAGATTCAGCACCTTGCACTCTGATTTGTCAGCCGAAAAGGGGTTTTGCTTCATGGCTGCTTTTTGTTTACTTTCTCTAGTACTCTGATGTATTAAGCTAGATTAAGTGTTTAAATGTTAAGCTTAGTCATTTATTTTGTACTATTGAGCTTACAGGTTGTAATTAGCTTAGGTTAATCAAGCTGGTGTAATTAGCTTAGCTCAAAGCAAGGCTTAAGCTTACTTAAGAGCTTCCCTCCCTTAGAAGGAAACCTCCAAAGCATACAAGCTGCCTTTGGCCATGTATATAAGGCCTTAGAATGCTCATTTTAAACCAACCTTTGAATATTAATTGAAATTAGATTTGAGAGCATTGTTACTGTTTCTCTTAAAACACTAAATTTGCTTATCTCTAACTAGGCCGGTTAGGGTGGTGTTCAAGTGCAGTCTTAAACTTGATTAAGTGGTGTTTCTGTATCTTAATCATAGTCTAAGGCCCTAATCTTATTCTTGGTGGTGCTTCTGTATCCTTGAACAAGCTTAGTTCTACCTAGATTAGTCATTGGTGGTGATTTCTGTATCCAAAGATTAGTTTAATATCTGTCCTTTCTTTTCCTTTTTCCATTTACAATCCCTTGATTCTAAATCCATTCCCTTCCTTACGTTTTAGCTGATTCACAACCAGCTTATAACGTGCCATTCTCTTAAATTTTCCTTGATTGTACTCTCCCTTGGTTTTGAGCTTTTGCTCTTGAGTTGTGAGTTTCAGCATAGACCCTCGGGAGATACATCAGGACTCCATCAAGCACATCATTTGTTTTACTTTCCCTAATATTCTGGTTGTAATTAGTTTAGTTAAGTTAGCATGTAATTTAGTTTAGTTCTAAGCGCATGGATTCGCTAGCTTAAGCCATTTCCTTCCTAGGGAAGAAACCTCATTCTGCTTTCTTTGCTGCTTAGTTGGTTGCTTGGTCACGAATTAATGCCTTGCCAAGGCATATGTTGTATTTACACTTGAATTTTTAATGAAAAACCAGAATTGAGAGCAACTAGCTTCCGTTTCCTGAATACTTCACTTGCTTATCCTTAATTTGGTCGATGAAGGTGGTGATCAAGTAAGTCCTAAACCTTAATTAAGTGGCGTTTTTGTATCTTAATCACAGTTTAGGGACCCTAAGCTCAAGTTTAGTGGTGATTCTGTATCTAAACAAGAGTTTAGTCTATCCTTTATTCCTATAATCATTCACGAATTCACTTAGACTTAGCTTGTAGTCAATTGCTTTGCTTTTAGCTTTGAATTTAGGTTTGAGTGTTAGTGTTTTCCATGCAAGATATATCATATTTTGGATCTGAGCTTTGGTTTCTCCTTAGGCTGGTACATCCCTCCACTTTCCAGAATCATTCCCATTTCAATTCGAAACACGTTCCTAGTGTGAGTTTAAACACAATCCGAGAGCAAGTTGAGTTCTAGCAAGAGTTTGGAAGAGAAATTTGAAGCACTAATGAGGCAGAATGAGATGCTGGTGAAGGAGATTCATGGAGATGCTCAACACAATTAAGAAACTAAAGCTCAAAATGAGTATCTACAAAAGTAGCTTGGTTCTTTTTTGAAGCAAAAGCAAAAGGTAAATGAAGAATCTTATCAATCCGAACCAAGGAGGCAAGAATAAGTCTTTAGTCATAACATTGATTCATCTAGTGAAGAGGAACCTTTGAGAATGGCTAGACCACAACCACAGTTTCAGGCCAATGCCAATGATTTCAAACTTGAAATCCCAGAGTTTGAAGGTAAGCTTGATCCAAAAGAGTTTTTAGATTGGTTACATATGGTTGAATGAGTCTTTGAATACAAAGATGTTCCAGAAGACAAGAAGGTCAAGTTAGTGCCCTTAATACTCCATAAATATTCATCATTATGGTGGACTAACCTGTGTGCAAAACGGGTTAGGGAAAGGAAATCAAAAATCAGAACGTGGGAGAAGATGAAGTCCAAGCTTAAGGCTAGGTTTCTTCCCCCACTACAAAAAATAATGCATGCTCCCAGATTTGTATCACCATACTTAATTGAAGTTTGGGGAGAAAAATGATAAGATTTGGTAGTTTTCTCGATTCCATACTTAATAAGTGTGGGTAAATTATGAATCTATTCCTATACTTATTAAGTGTGGGGAATAAAAAAGAGCTTTTGTAATTACTTTTTATTATATTAATGCGTTAATTTGTACAAAACATTTCAATATTTATATGTAAATATATTAGCCAAAGGAATAAAACAAACAATCACAAAAATACACACATATCTAACAAAATAAAATTACCATTTGGAAGATTAAGCGAGTACCTTTTGCCTGCCTACCCCCTGAAAAAGCAAAAATAGCTCTCAGCGTGCAATCAATCCATAGAATTTGAACTCCTCAATTCGTTCTTCATCTGGCCTGGTAGCGAATTAGATCTTGGTAACAAAGACTTTCCCAGAATTCGAAATCCTCAATTCCTTCATCTGGGTAGCAAATTTTGGGCAGCAAATTGCGGTTAACATCGACTTCCCCAGAAGTCGAACTCATCAATTCTGTAATAGACAGGGTTTTCAACCTTAGGCTAACCATTTGAGTTTATATTTTTATTAACTTATTTGACTGAGTTAGCTATATTGGACTAATTTTTGGATGACAATTGGGCGTGATAAATTATGTGAACAATTTTTATTAATTTTTCTTGATTAATTACGCAATTTCATGAAATTATTGAATTCTTTAGAAATTAACCAAGTCATAATAACGCGAAATTAGCAAATCGTGTAAAAGTATATGGGGTTGAGAATAGTAAAATCAGATGAATTTGGATCGAATCCGGTCTAATGAGTATGGATCAAACACCTAAAAAAAAAAGAGCATAACCAAAAAGGGGCCGAAAAGCCCTCTTTTTTCGGCAGGAAACATGAAGAGGAGGGACTCTGCTTTCATGCCCCTCCCCCACCAGCGAGAACAAACCACCAGAATAGAGAGAGAGAAAGAGGTGAATCAAGAGAGTGAGGGGAGGAACGAGAGTAGGCCGACAGCCGACCAGTTCTTGGCTTCGCCACCGGCATGCTTGGACCGACAGTCACGCTAGGTAGGGTGCAAAGCTGGGGTCTTAAAAACCTGTCACCGCCACCGTTGCACCCACTGAACCAGAGGAAGAGAGCGAAAGAGAGAGTTAGAGTGGGTACAATTCGCACAATAGCAGTCGCAAGCGCAGATGGGTGTGAATTCACAGCCCAAGCATTAACCGCAACTTCAAGTCAGTGAGTCAATCCGGGTGAATTTGGGGGTCTGTTCGCGTGGGTTTGGGGCCTGACAGCAGCAAGTGAGTCAAAATCCTAGTTTTGAAGCATCCAAATCGAGCCCAAAAGCCCTTAGAGCAGGTCCTTAGCTTGGATTCGAGGTGGGTTTTCTCTTCCTCCTAATTATAATAATTTCAAAACCATTTAGTGATTTTAGGTAGTTTATGTTTAGATTTTGGAATTGTATCGATAATTGGAAGATTTAGGGTTAAATTGAAGTGAAAATGGTTTTGAAACTGATCCAGAGTTCATGAATGTTATTAACGCTTGATTTTACTAATCGAGCAATTTGAGGAAATTGTAGAGCAACCCGTAATCATGTTTTAATGTCATTGCTAAATCAATTTAATATGTCTAAGTTCTTTTTTTGATGGCTGCGTATGAGTGCTATGACTATAGAAGTTGGTTTCGTGAATCTGATGATTGAATTTATTGTGATATCGAACCGAGCTTGGTAGTTGGATGGCCTGATGTGAAACTATTGAGTGATTTGAGGTTTTTGTTGTCAATGTTGCGTGAGGAGGGAGCCTCCGTTTGATATTAATCGCGATCATGTGAATTGTGAAGTTTTTGGGGTATTAGATTGATTCTGCTAAAACTGTTCATGTGAAGTGACACGAATGTGCTTTTTGTGAACCCCTTCCCTCTTGAATTGTTTAAATGATGCTATGTGAACAGTTTGTGAACTTAGATATCTTTAAGAAGGGTTATTAAAAGCTTGTTTTCATAGATTTAAATGTTTCTAAATGTTCACCAGTTGCCAGTTCAATTGTTAAGATGTTTGTAGCAACCAGCTCCTCTTTGCGCCTTCGCCTCGGAGCCCGCGCCTGCGACCCTAGGACTGTTTGCACTTTTTTTTGTGCTTCGGGCTTTTTTAATCCAGAGTTGTGATCTAATGGTGATACTGTAACAACCTGCTCCTCTTTTCCTAGCATATCTTCTCTTGAGGCCAAGTCAAAGTGAAATATTCATTGTCATTTGACTTAAATGTCTCAGAAATAGAAAAAGGTTTTGTACTTGGAGAAACAGGTGTCATTTGCCTTCTGGCTTAGTCCAATGACATGTTTGCTAGCAGCAGAAGTGAAAATGCCAATGGTGTGTATGATGTTTTCTAACCAAAATGTGTTGTGTAAACTATATTGGGGGAATTTAGTCATAAATAGAAGGGAAAAATGTTAGATGAGATAGAATTTATCTAGGTACTGTGTCAGCAAAAATGACATTTGGTGTGATCTTCTACAGTATGCTGAGTTTTGTTGAATAGGATTTTGGTGCTATCATAATTCTTGTTAGGAATTGCATGATTGCCAGTGGCTTTACTTTGTATGCGTCAATTCTCAGCTGAGATTAACTTATTGTATCAGTAAGTAATTAAATCTTTGATTCTCTACAATCTCAAGCAAAAATAAATGTGGTGACTCTGAACAACTTCTTCCCTGTAGCCTTTTCTTCAATTTAGTTGTCTGATCATCTGGTACTGGATATCTCTAAATTATTTTACAAAAAAGCCAGGGTGCACAAGGGACATGATTGGATGGAGAATAGTTCAGATTCACTACTGAATGTTCCATGCATTGCCATTTTCTTTTGAGTCCTACAGGATGTGGAATTGCCACTCAATCTCTTTGATTCCCTGTTGTCAAAAGCCTCATAGATTCCCTAGAATTTTTTATAAATTTGATTAAGATATGTGCCAATTGATTTTCAAATCTTGAGATAAATAGTGGATTGACTTTTCGAAATGGGTCAGTTTACAAATTAAGACTTCTATAGATTTCTTCGTAAATTCTAAAGAACTTAGACTCTTCCAGAATTTCTCTCTGATTCCTCAGACTTCTCTTAATCTCTACAAATGCCTATATATTCTTACATGCTTTGAATTCCTTTGAAATTTGGCTTAGAAATAATCTCTTTAGACTTTAGATTATAGATTCTATCTCTTAATTTCTACATATTCTTTAGATTCCTATAGATTTTTTGCATATTGCAGATAATTGTACCTTTTTCTACAGATTCTGAATGAAAATTCAGAAGACAGGATGGAAGTTACAGATTAATCAAATAGGCCCTATGTGTTAGCATCACTCAACACTTTGTCTTTGTGATTTAAAAATACTTTCTGCAATCTGTGTAAGACAATTTTGAAAACTAAGTGATGGAGCAGTTGGCGTGGTATCTTTGGCCTTTTCTCTTGGAGTTGGAAAACATGTGGTCATTGTTATTGGCGGATTTCGACCATATTTTACCTTCTTTTGGAGGATTAGATCATACATGTAATCATTAGGAACATTCTTTGTTTACCATTATAGGGTGTTTTTCCGTTTGCTAATAAGCCAGGGTCTGGGGCATTCTGTTCTATCATTATTGGTTGTCTTTTCCTTTTACTAAGGCATCTGAAGCTATTCTAACCTCTAAGCATAGGCACGTGGGTCGCTAATCGTTCTGGGTTGTTGAATGAGTTCGCAGCTTTGGTACGCTACTTAGAAAGGCTCCTGGATCAATCACGAAGGGAAGTTATTATTGTGCCATTCAAGATCAAAACTTGATCGAGTAAAATAGACTGAGTTATTAAGCTTTAAGTTTTCTTCACGTCCAAGTTGATAGCTCAATGGTGGGAGCACATGTGTCTCTTACTAATGATTGGATAACTATGATTGTAAGTGGCAACTCACAACACCATGCTAGGAGCCTTGCTTGGGGTAATGTTTAGCATGGGTGGGCTGTGGGTGAAGCACCATTAAATTAGAAATGCTGGCTAATTGTAAGGGTCTGTAATCATGATGCAAAATAATCTGTGAAAGCCCTTTTATTTTGTATGGAATCTCTTGGGGATTAACTTGTGGAAAGATAGAAAGAGAGCTTAATGGCTTCTCCTGCTATTGCTAGCACTGGCTATTGGAGCCATCAGCCCCTCTTTCAAAAAGGGTAATTCTGGATGTTTAACCCAACTGAAAATTTTTGGGTTTAACCTGATAAACTGATGTACTCTCGCAAGTTGTACTTTCGAACTAGGGCTATACCCTTGCGATGCTAGGGTTTAAGTCAAAACAAAACTTAATCTTATTGATATTACTACATAAATTGAATTGACAAATTACATGATTGATGCTGTATGAAAGTAACCATTTTTATTTAAACATTAACTATAGTGGCATGATTTTTTCTTTTTTTTGGTGGGTGTATATGACATGTAGTCATCTTTGAACGTAATACATAAGAGAGCTCGGTTCCTTGCAAGGTCATTGGAGTGATAGTATGATTGAACAACCTCCTTGCTAAAATCATTCTTTAGCTAATTTTATGTTTTTCCCGCACAATTCTCATATTATGTACTGCGTCCAAGGAACACTCTACAATATGTAATCATTCTGCAGTTGTACCAACCTTTTTTAATTAGAATTAACCAATATTTGGTTTAGTAGTCTCTTACCTATGTGGCAATTCTGTTTGGCACCCTGACACCAAGCTGAAGTGTTCTTCTACCTTGCCAAAGATTCTAAACAGCCTAAATGGAGGGCATAACCCCCTTGATACTGACCTGTTATCTATTTACTTCAAGCTATCCTTTACAATTTCTAGTAAATAATATGTGAGACTGTGTGTTTATTGTGCACTTAGGCTGTACTAACCCTAACATCCGTAGATATTGAAGTCTTTATTCTACTGATGCAAGAATGAACTGAGATTGACCTACTCCATTATTGATGCATATCCCTTCATGCCCCTTGATTCAAAAGGATGCAAATCAATTAGGTAATCTTATTATGCTGGTTTAAGGATGAATAAATCATCCAAGTTTTGTTTAAGCATTGAAACTGCAGGGCAAGGGTTAATTCCAACAGCTAACCTGCTTTTGTGTGCTTAATTCATCAATCATCCTCAAGGTTTAAGTCTAATATTTTTTGATGGATTTGAAGTTCAAGAAGTCAGCTTTACAGACAAACAAGTTTCATCCAAGTTGGACTTCATTTGCCCATTGAAATTAGCAATTAAACCTAAGGTGTCCGAACTGTCCAGCATGACCAGATTATGCACGGTTTTGGTTACTTCATAACTCAAGCTATATGATAGCTTAAGTCTTGGAATTATACATTTTTGGAATCCTCATGATGTCTACTTTCAGGTGCAAGCATTAGTTTTCAATCATACCCACAAGAGGATGAGGGATCAAGGACTTTTCCCAAACCGGTCAGACTAGGGTCTAATCTGCGCGGTAAAATGTTTAAGCCAAATTACCTAACTTAAACATGTCATAACCTTGATTTCTTTGTGGGGGGGGTTTATACACATCCCAAAGTAACCCCCTATGGCCTGAAAACCGAATCATCATCACTTTTGCTAAGCCTAATCCTAGTCCCAAAACTGGCCAGAAACTGTCCTTGAACCCGGTTTGCTGTCCCGGTTTATTTGTGCCTTCACCGGTGGGTTTGCTTCAACGCAGCAGATTTGGCGCACTCTTCAAATCTTGGAACACGTCTCTAGGCATCAATGATGGGCTGCAAGACCTTGGGAAGGTCGGACCAATGACGAACACACAGCAAAAAGAGTGACTCTTGCATACTATTGGCTAGACAAAAGGAAAGGACCACTTTACAGCTAACCAATGGGAGCTCAGCAAAATCTCAGCATGTATTAAGCTTAGTTTAAGAGTAGATTGATGTACAATGAACATTAGTAATGTTTTACTTTATGTTTAAAATGTATTAGATTAGTTTAAGCAAGCTTGTAATCTAGTTTAGCACAAATCAGCTTATGTTAGCTCTTAATACCTTTCCTAACTATTAAGAAACGTAGAGGTGTGTGTGTGTGTGCTTGCTTGCTAGCTTAGCTCCATTTAAAGTGCTTGCACGCCCCTTGCATGAGAAGATAACCAGATTTGAATCAAAACTCAAGTTGAGAGCTTTGTGCTTTCGTGCTTTTGCACACTTAAACACTTCACTTTCTTATCTTAGTTTAGGCCAAACTAAGTGGCGATCAAGTAAGTCTTAACTCTTAATTAGGTGGTGTTTCTGTATCCTAATTGAGGTTAAGGGCCCTAAACTCAAGATTGGTGGTGATATCTGTATCCTTTCCATGAGTTTAGTCTATCCTATCCTGGTTTGATGTAACCGGATTTAAGGTGAATTAAGGTGAGATTATTAACTTGAGTTTTGAGTTAGTAATCTTTCACTTCAAAGCTCCTTCACATCCCTACATTCCCACACCATTCATACTCTCCATTCCATCCACAATCACAGCCTAGACAATCCCAAAAAGTCTAGCAAACATCCCCTCTTCAAAGCAACTCCAACCGTGCAAAGTGAGAAGACAAGTCATGGCCGGGTAGAATTTCGGCACGGCCATGCCGTGTCCATAGGCACGACCGTGCCACCTCAAGCCTTCTTGTTTCACTTATTCAAGTCGTGCACTTCGTGGTTTTAGCTTGGTTTTCGTCCTTCCCTTGATATACCCATCCAACATAATTCATCACTTTTCTTGGTTTTCACATGATTGTATTCTCCCTTGGTTTGTAAGCTTTCACTCTTAATTTGAGTTCTAGCTTGGACCCTCGGCAGATACATCATATTTGGTGTCAGAGCAAGTTTCTCCTTGGCCTGGTATTCATCCCCAAACTCCCCAGAACTCAAGAAAAAAAAAAATCCAAACACAAAACCTAAAACTTTGTTTAAACATGGCTTCAACAAGCATGACCTTGGAAGAAAGGTTCAAAGCCTTAATGAAGCAAACCGAGTTTTTGGTTAGCAATAGTAGAGAGGATTCACAAAGGAGTCAAGAAATTCAAGCTCAAAATGAGTACCTCCAAAAACAGCTTAGTGCATATTTGAAGCAAAAGCAACAAGCTAATGAAGAACCATTCCAATTTGATTCCGGAAGACAAGAACAAGTGTTTAGCCATACTTTTGATTCATCCAGTGAAGATGAACCATTGAGAATGACTAGACAAGACTCACGAAATCAAGCTAGTGCAAATGATTTCAAAGTTGAAATTCCAGAATTTGAAGGCAAGCTTGATCCTGAACAGTTTTTGGATTGGTTACATGCAGTTGAAAGAGTTTTTGAGTACAAGGACATCCCAAAAAGACAAGAAAGTGAAGCTGATTGCTTTAAGGCTTCATAAGTATGCTTCTCTTTGGTGGACTAACTTGTGTGCCAAAAGATTAAGAGAAAGGAGGTCCAAAATCAGAACTTGGGAGAAGATGAAGTCAAAGCTCAAGGCTAGATTTCTTCCTTCTACCTATATTCAAGATTGCTACTCTCAACTCCACCATTTGAACCAAGGTAATTTGAGTGTTGAAGAATACACTCGTGAATTTGAAAAGCTTGTAATTAAGTATGATATTCAAGAGCCAGAAGAACAAACAATTGTTAGATACTTGGGAGGTCTTGATCCTAGGTATGCTAATGTTATTGATTTGCAAGCTTACACTTCTTTTGATGAAGTATGTGTGCTAGCTCACAAGGTTGAGCAGCAAAGGAAGAGCAAACTGCCCTCACGGTATGAAATCCCAAATCCCTCACCCTAGGAACAAACCTTAAACAAGGAGAGTTCATCTTATGTCCCTCAACCCATGGCATCCCTTTCCCCTTCTCCACAAAAAAACCAAACTCCACAAAAAGGCCTACCCCCACAACTCACTCCAAAACCCCTTCCTAAAAACATCCCAAAGTGTTTTAAGTGCCAAGGCTTTGGTCACTTAGCATCAGATTGTACAAACCGAAGGTATGTTACCTTGGCTGAATGGAAGGCAACTGAGGAGGTCGAAATAGAAGAGGAAAAGAAGGAGGATGAAGAAGATGATCTTGAGGAGATAGAGATTGAGGCGGATGAAGGTGAAATGCTCACCTTAGACACTTACCACCCACTAAAATGCAAAGAGAATCAAAGTATTCTATTCATGACCTTTGGTGAACCATCAACCTTTTCCCCCACTCCACCCACGCCCAAAGCACTCAAACAAACCTTCTGTCAATTCAATTCATAATCATTCCTTGCAGTTCCTAATCCTGAATTAAGAGCACGGCAGAAAATGGTTCCAAGCATGTTCAAGGAGTCCCCTTCATCCACCATTCCAATCGGCAAGGGGAAGGTAAAGAAAAGAGTCTCTAAGTTCAAAAGAGACTTGTTTGATTGGCTGATTTTATTTCAGCCAAACTTGATTCAAAAAGGGAAGGTAATTACTTAATTAGATTTGTGGGAAAATCTTTTTTACAAGGGGAGAATGATGCATATCCCTTCATGCCCCTTGATTTAAAAGGATGCAAATCAATTAGGTAATCTTATTATGCTAGTTTAAGGATGAATAAATCATCCAAGTTTTGTTTCAGCATTGAAACTGCAGGGCAAGGGTTAATTCCAGCAGCTAAGCTACTTTTGTGTGCTTAATTCATCAAGCATCCTCAAGGTTTAAGTCTAATATTTTTCAATGGATTTGAAGTTCCAGAAGTCAGATTTACAGCAAAACAAGTTTCATCCAATTTGGACTACATTTGCCCATTCAAATTAGCAATTAAACCTAAGGTGTCCAAACTGCCCAGCAGGACCAGATTATGCACGGTTTTGGCTACTTCATAACTTAAGCTATATGATGGCTTAAGTCTTGGAATTATGCATTTTTGGAATCCTCATGATGTCTACTTTCAGGTCCAAGCATTATGTTTTAATTATAGCCACAAGAGGATGAGAGATCAAGGACTTTTCCCAAACCGGTCAGATTAGGCTCTAATCTGCACGGTAAAATGTTTAAGCCTAATTGCCTTACTTAAACATGTCATAGCCTTGATTTCTTTATGGGGGGGTTTATAAACATCCCAAAGTAACCCCCCATGGCCTGAAAACCGAATCATCATCACTTTTGCTAAGCCTAATCCTAGTCCCAAAACCGGCCAGAAACTGTCCTTAAACCCGGTTTGCTGTCCCGGTTTATTTTTGCCTTCATCGGTGGGTTTCCTTCAACGCAGAAGATTTGGCACACTCTTTAAAGCTTGGCACACGTCCCTACGCATCAATGATGGGCTGCAAGGCCTTAGGAAGGTCGGACCAATGAAGAACAAACAGCAAAAAGAGTGTCTCTTGCATACTATTGGCTAGACAAAAGGCAAGGACCACTTTACGGCTGACCAATGGGAGCTCAGCAAAATCTTAGCATGTATTAAGCTTAGTTTAAGAGTAGGTTGATGTATAATGAACATTAGTAATGTTTTACTTTATGTTTAAAATGTATTAGATTAGTTCAAGCAAGCTTGCAATCTAGTTTAGCACAAATCAGCTTATGTTAGCTCTTAATACCTTTCCTAACTATTAAGGAAGGTAGAGGTGTGTGTGTGTGTGCTTGCTTGCTAGCTTAGCTCCATTTAAAGAGCTTGCACGCCCCTTGTATTAGAAGATAACCAGATTTGAATCAAAACCCAAGTTGAGAGCTTTGTGCTTTCGTGCTTTTGCACACTTAAACACTTCACTTGCTTATCTTAGTTTAGGCCGAACTAAGTGGTGATTAAGTAAGTCTTAACTCTTAATTAGGTGGTGTTTCTGTATCCTAATTGAGGTTAAGGGCTCCAAACTCAAGATTGGTGGTGATATCTGTATCCTTTCTATGAGTTTAGTCTATCCTATCCTGGTTTGATGCAACTGGATTTAAGGTGAATTAAGGTGAGATTATTAACTTGAGTTTTGAGTTAGTAATCTTTCACTTCGGAGCTCCTTCACATCCCTACGTTCCCACACCATTCATACTCTCCATTCCATCCACAATCACAGCCTAGACAATCCCAAAAAGTCTAGCAAACATCCCCTCTTCAAAGCAACTCCAACCGTGGAAAGTGAGAAGACAAGTCACGGCCGGGCAGAATTTTGGCACGGCCACGCCGTGTCCATAGGCACGACCGTGCCACCTCAAGCCTTCTTGTTTCACTTATTCAAGTCGTGCACTTCGTGGGTTTTAGCTTGGTTTTCATCCTTCCCTTGATATACCCATCCAATATAATTCATCACTTTTCTTGGTTTTCACATGATTGTATTTTCCCTTGGTTTGTAAGCTTTCACTCTTAATTTGAGTTCTAGCTTGGACCGTCGGCAGATACATCAATTACCAGTTTGATTTCAGTTCTCTCAAATTATGCTCATCAGGTCCTTCTCTTTGCAACATCTTCTCTGATGTGCTATTTTTACCGTTCTTTGACAACGGGACTTTTCTGAGAAAGGATAGGCTATAAGATTTGTTGTAGTTATTTTTACGTTGGCTGCAGTAATGAGAGATCATGATTTGTTTTTCTTTGCTAAGTGTAGAGTAACCTATTATCTACTTCACTAAGGGTCTTGCAAGTACACTAACTTAAACCAAAGTGTATCAAGTGATTCTTAAAAAAAAAATTTGTGAACTAATCTATCATGGGCAAAAAATTGGGAGCAAAGCAAGGATCCTTCTAAAGGACTGTTATACGTTCAAAATGCATCCTATTCATATAGGATCTTGGAAGAATGCTAAAAGTTCCCACTATCCCAAAATAGAAATCTTTTAAAAATTATCGCTGATGTAAGTTGAAGAGGTTTCCCACTTACTTGAAGACTCATCTAGTTCTCTAACGCAAGATATTTTAAAATTTTACTTCTGGAATTAACATGGCATTTTATTTTCCTTATCATAAATGAAGAATGAAGAAGTTGCAAACTTACGGAGTGGTGTTGATCTTTTCTTGTTGTATCTTACACATCACTTACAACATTTTCAGTTGTGTTGAAGCCCCTCCCTCTCCCCTTCCCAGAAAAAACTTAGTTTGAACGGATAGTTTGTTTATATTCCACAGAATTTCGTATCCTCTAAGCAGCACTGTTCTGATTTGTTTCTTTTGTGCTTGGGCATGAATTGTTATTGCTTTGCTGTTTATGTTTCCGAAGTCATTGCTTAATGAAGGCAAACTATTTCACTGCCTTCAGCATGCAAGTTTGGTAGTAAAGGTCTATTTGCATGATTGTATCAGTTCAAGCTTATAATAGATAATAGTCATAATAGACAGGTTACACCAATGGCTTTCTTGCAAGGTCTACAGTTGTTGCCTCAACATTGCTGCTTCGTTTTACCAAAACTACAAAGTAAAGCAATGTATACACGTTGTTAGTAATTGAACTATCAGAAATAAGTATCACACGTATTCTGTGTGATGCCTAACATATTCATAGTTTATGTTACATAAGGTCAAAGTAAGGGCTAATTCTCAAATGCACTAAATACTATATAACATAAAAAGTGACATTAAAAGGAAAATTCTCTGTGCTTATTTGTAATCAGAGTATTTGTCTGTTTATACAGACAATCTGATCATAATATGTATTCTTTTGGCTTTCTCTATGGAATATATATGTCATTATACCAGCGTGTTCTCTCAATCCATTGTTCTTCGGCAATGTAGCAATGAAACCAGATACGTGTCTCATTAGAAATGATCACTTAAATTGGCAGCTGGATATCAGAAATCTGGATGTGATACTAGCTGTTTTCATGCAGATGTGCAAGGATGATTAGAACAGTAGATTATATGCTTACTTGACACTCGCAACATCCCGAGACATATCTCTGCTATCATCAGCCTGCTAGTGTATGCATTTGAGGTACTCATATCTGTGCCTCGAGTTTCATTCCAATATGTTGAGGGTACAATGGGTGCTTTGTGACTTTATTTTCAGTGTCCATTGTTAATAGAAATTGGATGTACAGTTGTTGTGGATGGTTATTAAAGCAAAGTAATCTTTCTGTTTCCCTTGCCCCTCTTCTTTTCGAGGGTCTTAACATAACTGCGAAGCCTAGTGCATGAAAGGGAAGGAAGTTAAGGTTCACAGGCATAGGTGGATTAATTACTGAAACCTTTTTTTTTTCATGAGTCTGCAATGTTTAGTGTCATGAATAGAGTTATCATAAGGGCCAATGGCAAATGATAAATTTTATTGAAGCAATGCCACCTGCTTAGCTGATATAGGTATTGGGGGAATAAAATAAATGGCCTTACAAATAAAAAAACACAATAAAACATTAAGGTAAAGGCAGGTGTAAGGTCTTTGCAAGACACTTTGATGGATGGGTGAGGCAATTTATAATACTAGTCATAGCTTAAAGGAAGAAACTGTAAGTGAGATTGTCAGCGGAAGAGGAGGAGCATTGTTCTTTTGTTTTAAAGGCAAGTTAGAGCACATGCAATGCAAGGCTCATGAGCCAAAAATCTAGCTCACGGTCCAAACAATATCACGCATTAGCGATCGGCTTCGCTTGTCCCATGGTCCAGCTCACGGCCGTGATTCCCCCCCAGATATTTTCTCTCTCTTTTTTTTGTTGCCAACTAAGCCCTCAAAAGTCTAAAACCTAATAATATGTTAGTAGTGGGGACTATAAAATATTATTTTATTTGGTGATCTAAGTTGGTGATCAATAGGATGTAGAGAAGAGAGAAAAAGTTGACTTATAGGATGATGTAGAGGGTGTGGCCCCCACTTATGACCTAAAATTATGGATTACCATTGCATATGCTCGATTTGGTTGTCTCCTTTTCTTGGGAGGACAATCCAGTTGGCAAACATTAGGCAATGGACTTTGTTCAAATCAAGCCCTAAAGTTATCATTTTCGTATAATCCGACTGGTGTCTAATGGCATAGCATTTTGCTTGTCCCTAATTGTGGTGATAAATCACACTTATGTGCTTAGTTAGAAAAAGCTTATGTGGCACGCCTCGGCATGAGGCTGCCAGGTCAGCTCGTTGGAGGGATGATGCGCATCTTTAAACTTGATTCTACCGAGTCTGCATCATAGTTAATTTCTTTGGTTATCTTTTCTAATAACTCATTTTTTTTGTGTGTTTCAATTGTCTACAGGTTGCATTCCTAGAGCAAACATCTCTCAGTGAAGAAAACGAAGATGGAGGTTTTTTTATATATTCTTGTATGATAGGCGTGTTTTCAAAGTATAGTTTTAGGTAGTATATTGAGTAATAAAATGTTCAATCAGCTACCTACAACAAAAAAAATGCGCAGGATGGATTCAAAACAGTGCAAGAATATTTAGTTTTGATTACCTTAGTCTTAGTTATTGTGCCTACAATTATTTTTTTCAGGCAATAATGTTTAATTTATTTACTTGATGTTTAATCTATTTTAATTTGTTGGTTTGTTAATTTTATTCACTTATGTAGGGTGATGCACGGTGGTAATTAATATAAAACTTGTTAATTAAAAAAAGAACCATTGTATAAAATTGTTCTATTTTTAACTTAATAAGTTTTATATTGATTACCAGCATTATTTTTTAAAAAACTAAAATGGCACTAGTAACACTTTTAAGTGTAGGGAAAATTATGGCTTCTTGCATCTTCCAGAGTGGGTATAGCGTAAAATGGCCATACATAAATTGTGGGTAATTAGTGCGTACTTTGCATTAATAAATGTGGAAAATATCTACCCGCATTTTAATGAAGTGTGGGAAACACTTCCACACACTTAAGTTTCCCACATTTAGCCTATGTGTGGGCAACTGTTATTTCTACACTTATAAGTGTGGTTATTAGCAAAATTAAATGTAGAGGGAAGGAACCTTCTTCGTAGTGCCCCTACCTACGTTCAAGATTGGTATTCTCAACATTATAATTTGACTCAAGGTAATATGAATATAGAAGAGTATACAATGGAGTTTGAAAAGCTTGTAATTAAATGTGATTTACAAGAACCCCAAGAGCAAACCATTGTTAGGTACTTAGGAGTTCTTGATCCTAGGTATGCTAATGTGGTCGATTTGCAAGCTTATACTACTTTTGATGAAGTATGTGTGCTGGCTCACATGGTTGAGCAGCAAAAGAAAGCAAGGTAGCCCTTTAATTAGGGGAGTTCTAATCCCACTTTCAAGCCACAAAATCCATCTCCTTCCTTTCCACAAAGAACCCCAGCTCCGCAAAAGATCCAAACCCCTTAAAATAGACCTAATCCCAATCCTATAAGCAATAAAAGATGCTTCAAATGTTAAGGACTTGGGCATATAGCTTCGGACTGTCCAAACCGTATGGTAATCACCTTAGCCGAATGGTCAGCCATGAAGGAGGAGTTTGAAGAGGAAGAAAAGGAAGATGATTAAAAGAATGAACTTGAGGAAACTCAAGAAGAAGTAGTAGAAGAGGCTGATGAAGGTGAATTGCTAGTTTTGAGAAGAGTTCTAAGCAATCAGAACGGAGTGAAAGATGAATAAAGGGAGAACATATTCCATTCTCATTGTACAATTCAAGGGAAGGTGTGTTCTTTGATTATTAATGGAGGAAGCAGTAGAAATGTGGTTTCTCTAAGCATGATTAAGAAACTAGGATTGCAAACTATGACTCATCCATATCCATATAACATTCAGTGGCTGAATCAAAGCAAGGGAATCCAAGTGAACTCATGGTGCTTAGTATCTTTCTCCATTGGAAAGAACTATCAAGATGAACTTTGGTGTGATGTTATGCCTATGGATGCTCGTCATATGCTTTTGGGAAGACCATGGCTATATAACCGAAAGGTTATATATAATGGCTACTTGAATACTTACTCTTTTACTAAGGATGGCAAGAAGATTACTGTAGCCCCTTTATCCCAATCAAAACTCCATGAAATTAAGCCTCAAAGTAAACCAAATCATTCTAATTTACTACTGGCTGTTAGTGAGCCATTGTTAAAGGCCTCTTATCATGAGTTCAAAGCCTTTAAAGAGTGGATTTTAAGCATTTAATAAGAACCAGAGCATCCTTTACCCACTCACCCCGTAGTCCAAACACTCACACAAAACTTCTATCACATGTTTCCTGAAGAGATACCCATAGGTTTACCTCCTAAAAGAGATAACCAACACCGCATTGATCGCATTCTATGTTCCATCCTACCTAATAAGCCAGCTTATAGGATGAATCCAAAGGATACCATGGAGATACAATGGCAAGTTGAAGAATTAAAGTCTTAGGGCTTAATCCGTGAGTCTTTAAGTCTTTATACCGTGCCTGCTCTTTTGGTTCCCAAGAAGGATGGTGGAATTACATGGCTCTAAGGTGTTTTCAAAGGTAGACCTTCGAAGTGGATACTACCAAATTCGGATTAGGGAAGGTGATGAATGGAAGATAGTCTTTAAGACTAAGGGAGGGCTTTATAAATGGTTGGTTATACCCCTTGGTCTTTCAAATGCACCTAACACATTCATGAGATTGATGAATCAAGTTTTTTGGCCATACATTGCCAAGTTTGGGGTGGTTTACTTTGATGATATCTTGATTTATTCCGAGGATGAGCATGAACATCAAGACCATTTAACTCAAGTTTTGCTTGCTCTGGAACGTCAGAGACTCTTTGGTAACCTTAAGAAATGTGCCTTTTTCACTCCTGAGGTAACATTCTTAGGTTACATCGTCACTAGCGATGGAATTAAGGCAGATGAATGCAGGATTGAAGTTATTCAATCATGGCCTACTCCTAAGTCAATCCATGATGTTTCGAGCCTTTCATGGATTAGCTCCTTTTTACAGGAGGTTTATTCGAAGTTTTAGTATAATTATGGCTCCCATGACTGAAGTTATCAAAGGTACATCATTCTATTGCACACCAAAAGCTCAATCTGCCTTTGACCAAATTAAAAGAAGACTTACTCAAGCACGTATCCTCTTCTTGCCATGCTTTAGTAAGATTTTTGAAGTTGAATGTGATGCCTCTGGAGTTGGTATAGGTGGTGTTCTTTCTCAAGAAGTTAAGCCATTAGCCTTGTTTAGTGAGAAATTATGTGATTCAAGAAGAAAACACTCCACCTATGATAAGGAGTTCTATGCAATCGTACGATGTCTAGAGCATTGGAGTCATTATTTGATTGCAAGTGAGTTTATCCTTCATTCTGACCATGAAGCTTGGAAGTATATTCAAGGCCAACACAAGTTAAACTCATGTCATGCTAAGTGAGTTGAGTTTCTCTAGCCATATCATTTCACAATCAAGTATAAATCCAGGAAACTTAATCAAGGCGTCGATGATCTATGGTAAAGATATCTACTTTTATTTCAATTAGATGCTTGTGTACTTGGTTTTGAGCATCTAAAAGCTTTGTATGCTGAAGATGAAGACTTTTGGGGAGTTGTTTGCTGAATGTTCAAAGCACCCCAAAAGAGATTTCCTTATTCAAGAAGGATTTCTTTTCAAGGGTATACGGCTGTGTGTACCAAGGTGTAGCACAAGGGAGCTTCTAATCAGGGAAGTTCCTAGAGGTTCTCCAGTTGGTCACTATGGTGAAAACAAGACACTCATTATGCCAAGGGAGCATTACTACTGGCCAGGCATGGAGAAGGATGTACAAGATATTTTCAAGAGGTGTGGGACTTGTCAAGTGGCCAAAAGTCACTCCTTACCCCACGGCCTTTACACACCTTTGCCCATTCCTACCGCTCCTTGGGTTGATGTAAGTATGGATTTTATTCTTAGACTGCGTAAAACCCAAAGGAACAAAGATTCAATCTTTGTTGTGGTGGATAGATCTTCAAAAATGTACCATTTCATTCCATGCAACAATACTAATGATGCTACACATATTACTGAGTTATATTTCAGGGAGGTCGCTAGATTACATGGTATACCTGGATTAATTGTTTTCTGATCGGGATACTAAGTTCCTTCGCTATATTTAGATAACACTGTTAAAGAAGTTGGGTACTAAACTCAAGTATAGTACCACTTGCCATCCACAAACTGATGGGTAAACTGAGGTTACAAATCGAACCCTAGGAACACTTCTAAGGGCTTTGATTAAACCTCATGCTAAAGCTTGGGATTTGCTTTTACCCCATGCAGAATTTTCTTACAGCCGGGCTCCTAGCAAGGCTATTGGTCTATCACCATTCAAGGTAGTCTATGGGATTGCTCCAATTAGTCCACTTGATCTTACTCCGTGGCCTTTATATCAATAGCCAAGTGCAGATGCAGCAGCTAGGGTAGAAGAAATCCAAAAGATACATGAGTTGGTGAGGAGTAAAATAGAGAAGACTAATGCAACCTATGAAGCGTAAGCCAACAAACACAAGAAGAAGGTTGTATTTCAACTTAGAGGCCTCGTATGGATATACTCAAGGAAAGAGAGATTTCCTTCAAAGAGGAAGAACAAGCTAATGCCAAGGGCTAATGGTCCATTCGAGGTACTTGAAAAGATTAATGATAATGCTTATAAAGTTGATTTGACAGGGGACTATAGAGTTTTAGCTACATTCAATGTGGCTGACTTGAGTGCATACCAAGCTGATGATCAGCTTGAAGATTTGAGGATCAAATCTCTTCAACAAGGGGAGGATGATGGAGTCCCCTTCAGCGAAGACATGGAAGAGGGTCCTAAGAGTCCAACAAGGTCCATTGTAAGTTCCAAAGTCCAAGCTATAGCTCAAATATTGGAGAAGAGCCAAATAGTAGTAACTTGGTTAAACAACCAGAATTTACCCAATTTTGTTCATCTGATTTCTTAAGCTGCATTGTGGCTTAAGTTTGATATTTCTGTATTTTTAAGATCCTAAAGATGTTAACTTTCAGGTCCAGGCATTTAAAGTCAATCATGCGCAGTCAAAGTTAAGAGATCAATGCATTTTGTTTAACCTGCCCGTTTTGGTCCAAAACTGCATAGTAAAATGCTTTAGTGGAAATTATCAACTTAAACATGATTTCACCTTGATTTCATCACAGGGCGGTTTGTGCACACCCTAAGGAGTCCCTCCATGGCTTGAAATTGAAATCATGCTCACTTTTGATTGGCTGAAAGATGGGTAGAAAACTGGGTTAATTTTGAGCTTCGAGAACCTGGTTAAGCACCTAAGTGTTTTTCCTTCTCAAGTGGGTTTACTCAGCATCTACCTTGCTTGCTTGCTTCAATCTCGAGTCTAGCAGCCAGTAACATCATCATTTGCTGCTTGGAAGCCTTAAGAAGCATTCATGCAATGAGAGCAAAAAGGAGGATTTCTCACCTTGTATTCTGATTGGCCAACCAAAAAGAAGACATGCTTTATAACTGCTTTTCTCTACATTTTTGCTAGTAATGGATGAATTAACCTTGATTATGTTGTATTAAAGTTAAGTACATCATTTTTTTGCTTTCCTTAATATTCTGGTTATAATTAGTTTAGTGAAGCAAGCATGTAATTTAGTTTACTTCTAAGCGCATGGATTAGCTAGCTTAAGCCATTTCCTTCCGAGGGAGGAAACCTCCTTCAGCTTTTTTTGCTCCTTAGTTGCTTGGTTGGTCATGTCTTAATGCCTTGCCAAGGCATATTATGTATTTACACTTGAATTTTGAATGAAAAACCAGCATTGAGAGCAACTAGCTTTTGTTCTCTAAATACTCTCACTTGCTTATCCTTAATTTGGTCGACAAAGGTGGCGATCAAGTAAGTCCAAAACCTTGATTAAGTAGTGTTTCTATATCTTAATCATAATTTAGGGACCCCAAGCTCAAGTTTAGGGGTGATTCTATATCTAAACAAGAGTTTGGTCTGTCCTTTATTCCTGCATTCATTCAGGGATTCACTTAGACTTGGCTTGAATTCAGACTGCTTTGCTTTTAGCTTTAAATTCATATTTGAGTGTTAGTGTTTTCCTTGTAAGATACATCAGACTCTAAGGAATTCCCTTTTCTGTTGTTTCGGATAGGGATTCAAAATTCCTAAGTCACTTTTGGATTTCTCTTTGGAAGAAGTTGGGCACAAAATTGAAGTTTAGCATCACCTACCACCCTCAAATGGATGGCCACACTGATGTGGTGAACAGGACCTTAGGAACCTTACTGTAGGTATTTGTAAGGAAAAACTTGAAGGCATAGGATCTCATCCTTGCCCATGCTGAGTTTGCGCACAACTGAGCCCCGAGTAGAACTACAAATGAGTCCCCCTTCAAGGTAGTGTACGGGCATAACCCTCTCGGCCCCCTTGATCTCTTACCCATACACCAAGAGAAGATGAATGTCGAAGCTAGCAACAGAGGGGAAGAGATCCAAGAACTCTATAAGAAGGTCTACGAGCAAATTGAGAGAGCCAACGAGAAGTACCAAAGCCAACTAATAAGGACTCGAAGCAACCTTTGTTCCAACCGGGAGACCTTGTTTAGGTTCACCTTAGGAAGGAACGATTCCCTTCCTAAAGGAAATCCAGGTTAATGCCCTTAGCTGATGGACCCTTTGGGATCCTTGAAAAGATCAATGACAACGCTTACTAGGTTGACCTCCCAGGAGAGTATGGGGTTTCTTATACATTCAATGTTGCCGACCTCAAACCATACTTCGATGATGATAACCTTGAGAATTTAAGTGCAAATTGTCTCTAAGGGAAGGATGATATACCCATGGAGGGCCAACCAAAGGAGCACGAGCATGATCAGTCCAACAACCTTAGTCCACAAGAGATCAAGGCCACAGTTCAACTTGTAAAGGAATTCCAAACTGCCCAAGTTTCTAGTTCAGCCCGTGAAACGGCTAAAGTTTGCTTCCTTGTAACTTGACTTCTAGGAAGGTAGGAGAGATGATTTTTGCACCAAAAGAAAGCTTCAGAAGTCAGGAATCTATGAAATCAAGTCTCAAGTCATTTGGAGATCATTTGGTTAGTTAACTTCGGCTCCAAAGTCAACTGCTCTAGATTCGTTCCCAGGAGCGCATGCTGAGACAATCAATGAGTGGATGAGCTACATCCATAACTGATTTATGGGGTTTCTTAGCACCAAAATGTGTCATAATATTTATCATCACCCCCCTAAAAGATGGTGTATTTTGTCCAAGGCATTTGCTATTAACTAGCCCCAAAGCTCACGAAAAACCATTTTAACTAGTTTGAGTTGTTTTGCATTTTAGGCTTAATAAAGCTGATGAACACATGTTTTTAGGCTGATCAAAGCTCAAATAAGCTGTCAAGAGTACATGTGAGGTGTTGGGATAGTACTAATAAGATTGTATTAAGTTTAGACACCTATTTTGATGTAAACTTAAAGCTAATGTGTTGTCAAGCTTTAAGCTCTCTTGTGTACTTAGATTAGCAAGTTATTAGTGGGGGTTCCCATGCTATTTTGAACATGGGCAATAGCTGAGAAGGGCTTTTAATACCCTCCTTTACTCTTATATTCATTAGTTCATGAGTGAAAGTATGGCTGAGTTCAAACTCCCTCTTGTGTTATCTTCTCTTGCTTATCTTTAGCCTAGCCCTCTATAGTGGTGATCAAGAGTCTTTTGTGATCCTTGATTGGTGAGATCTTATCTCAATTGATCCAAGGGAGAGCTCTATGTGTTCTTGGTGGTGATATCTTATTTAAGAGTGCTTCGTTTATCGTGCTACATTTGTTTAAAACAAAGAATAAGAGCATCCAACTGAAATAGGAGAAGATGTCGCCCAGATAATGCATCGGCACCTTAACTTTCCAAACTTGTGCTTAATGGTGAAGTGGAATGACTGAAGGAACTCAACCCATTTAGCATGGCGTGAGTTTAACTTATGTTGGCCTTGAATATACTTCAAAGCTTCATGATCTGAATGCAGAATGAACTCATTAGCCATTAGATAATGGCTCAAATGCTCCAAACACCGCACAATAGCATAGAATTCCATGTTACAGGTGGAGTACTTTCTTCTTAATCACATAACTTCTCACTAGAGAAGGCTACTGGCGTGCCTCTCCATGTAAGAACACCACCTATGCCCACTCATGATGCATCACATTCAACTTTAAAGACCTTCTCAAAGCACGGCAAAGCAAGGACAGGTGCTTAAGTTAGCCTTCTCTTTACTTCCTCAAAGGCAGATTGGGCTTTAGGGGTCTATTTAAATGATGTACCCTTAATCACCTTAGTTATGGGAGCCATAATTGTGCTGAAGTTTCGAATAAACCTCTTATAAAAGGAAGCTAATCCATGAAAGCTTCGAACATCATGAATGCTTTGTGGTAGAGGCTAAGACCGTATAGCCTCTAACTTGCTCTCATATGCCTTTATCCCTTCTTCAGAAACAATATAACTAATAATGTGACTTTATGAGTGAAGAAAGTATATTTCCTAAGGTTACCATATAGCTTCTCACGTTCAAGAGCAAGCACGACTTTATTGAGATGATCTTGATGGGTTTGCTCGTCCTTAGAATAGATCAAAATATCATCGAAGTAGACCACCATAAATTTACCAACGTAAGGCTTGAACACTTGATTCATTAGCCTCATGAATGTAGTAGGAGCATTAGAAAGACCAAATGGAATGACAAGCCATTCATATAAGCCTCCCTTGGTCTTAAATGCTGTCCTCTATTCATCTCCCTCTCGAATTCTGATTTGGTAGTATCCGCTTCTAAGATCAATCTTTGAAAATGCTTCAGAGCCATGTAGTTCATCTAACATGTCCTTAAGTATAGGTATGGGATCCCTATACTTGATTTTGATTTTGTTTATGGCTCTGCTATCCACACGCATTCGTCGGCTACCATCTTTCTTAGGAACCAACAAGGCAGGTACAGCACATGGGCTTAAAAACTCTCTTACAAGCCTCGTGGACATCAATTCTTCTACTTGCCTTTGAATCTCCATGGTTTCCTTTGGGCTCATCTTATAAGTTGGCTTATTAGGGAGGATTGAACCAGAAATGTGATTAATGTGGTGCTCGATATCTCTTTCAGGAGGTAACCCTGTGGGTATCTCCTCACGAAATAGGTGACAGAATTTTTGTATGAGTGACTTGGCTATGGGGTGAGCAGGCAAGGGGGTTTGATCGAGTCCCCTTCAGCTAAGACATGGAAGAGGGTCCTAATAGTCCAGCAAGGTCTATTGCATGTTCCAAAGTCCAAACTATGGCTCGAATTTTGGAGAAGAGCCGAACAGTTACAACTGGGTTAAACAACCAGAAATTACCTGATTTTGTTCATCTGATTTCTTAAACCATATTGTGGATTAAGTTTGATATTTTTGCATTTTTAGGATCCTTAAGATGTTAGCTTCCA
This sequence comes from Carnegiea gigantea, assembly GCA_029747015.1. NCBI lineage: Eukaryota > Viridiplantae > Streptophyta > Magnoliopsida > Caryophyllales > Cactaceae > Carnegiea > Carnegiea gigantea. Next base: position 156,648 of record JAKOGI010000293.1, read on the forward strand.
GGACCAAGCATTCAAAGTAAATCATGCACAGTCGAAGCCAAGCGATCAAGGTATTTTATTCAACCTGCCAGCTTTGGTCCAAAACTGCACGGTAAAATGTTTTAGTGGAAATCTCCTACCTAAACATGATTTAATCTTGATTTCTTTGCAGAAGGTTCTACACATTCTAAGGATTCCCCCATGGCCTGAAATTAAAATCATGCTCACTTTGATTGGTAGAAACAAGGACAAAAAATCGGGTTAAAAACTGTTTTTGAGAACCCGGTAAGCTGCTATGTGTTTTTCCTTCTCAAGTGGGTTTGCTCAGCTTCTCCTCTGCTTGCTTGCTTCAATAATGAGTCTGGCAGCCAGGAACATCATCATTTGCTACTTGGAAGCCTTCGGAAGAGTTCAGCCAATGAGAGCGAAACGGAAGAATTCTCACCTTGCATTTTGATTGGGCAGTCGAAAAGGAAGCATGCTTTACGGCTTTGTTTCTCCACATTTTTGTTAGAAAACTAATGTATTAGCTTAATTAAGTTGTATTAAAGTTAAGTACATCATTTGTTTTACTTTCCTTACTATTCTGGTTATAATTAGTTTAGTTAAGCAAGCATGTAATCTAGTTTAGCCTTAAGCGTGTAGATTAGCTAGCTTAAGTCGTTTCCCTCCTAGGAAGGAAACCTCATTCAGATTGTTTGCTGCTTGTTGCTTGCTTGGTCGTGTATTATGCCTTGCCGAGGCATATCTTGTAATCAGACTTTGATTTTGAAAGAAAAACCAGAATTGAAAGCACCATGCTTTCGTTCCCTTAAATACTTCACTCGCTTATCCTTAATTTGGTCGATTAAGGTGGTGATAAAGTAAGTCCTAAACCTTGATTAAGTGGTGTTTTTGTATCTTAATAACAGTTTAGGGACCCTAAGCTCAAGTTTAGTGGTGAGTTTGTGATGTGGCAAGCAAGGAAATGGGGAGATTATGTCTCCAAGAATAAAAATAAAGCAAGAGCAAAGGAAGGAAAAAGAGAAAATCAAAAACTAGTCTAAACTAGCTTCGGTCCAAGCAAAGAGAAATAGAGATAATTTGGTATGAAAAAAGATAAGACACACCACTATTATCGCACTAGGACTCTTAATCACACTTAGGGATAAGACACACCACCCTAAGCAAGATTAAGACTCACTTGATCACCATTTTGATTAGCCAAACCAAAGATAAGCAAGAGAGAATTCAAATGAGAGAGAATAATCTCTATCTTTTTATATATGTCAAATTTGAATATTATAACCTTTAATGAGCATATATATAGAGGGAAAAGGCCTAAGGGACATTTAGAAGTTGCATTGGGATTCAAATGGACAGCCAATGGGAGAAGAGAACCAAAAAGTAAGCAAAGTACAAAAGGTGCAAGTGACAGGCTGCCTGTCCCTTTCAGTGCACAACTTCCAACAACAAATTGCTATAACTTCTGCAGTTCTTTCCTAGATCTGCTCCAACAAGTGTTGTTAGAAAGCTTGGCAAGTCTAGTTGCATATGGCTCAAGTTACAATGGATTTAGAGCTACTGTTCGGAAGTTGTGGGTCAAAACGTCCAGGTTATCCAAACCGGATCAGATTCTACAGCATTCTAAAAGTGAACCCATTTGACTTATTACCCAATGACTTAACCTAGAACTCTTTTTATGTCCTTAAAGTTGACATATTAAGGGTTCCAAAAATTAGATTTGCAGCTTTTTAAATCCAAGTTAAGCTTAAATAATCAAGCTCACAAAACCGGGCTGATGCGTCGGATTCTGGGTAGATTGGGCAGCCGTGATATTCTTGATCATTTCAGCTAACTCGTGTGCCTTGGACTCATTTTCTTGACTTGGTTGAAAGGTAGGGATGTTAACTTGATCAATAGGGACTTGGTCCCCATTATCCTCAACTTGTTGAGAAGAATTTGCCCTCAAATTATCTAAGGTATCATCTTCCAAGTATGGTGCTAAATCAGCCACGTTGAAGGAGGTGGATACTCCATACTCTCTGGACAAATTAATCTTCTAATGATTATTGTTGATCCTCTCTAAGAATTTAACAGCACCATCGGCCCTAGGCATGAGCTTTGAGTTACGTTTGGAGGGAAAACGCTCTTTTCTTAAGTGCGCCCAAACGAGATCACCGGGGTTGAAGATGATTTGCTTTCTATGCTTGTTTGCGTAGGCTTGAGAGGAGGCATTGGATTGCTCAATCTTACGCTTAATCTTCTTATGAAGCTCTTGGATCTCTTGGACTCTCTTGGTTACCTCCACATTAGGCTTGGAGTCCATGGGCTGTGGGGTGAGATTAAGAGGGGAGAGTGGCTCAATCCCATAAACCACCTTGAGCTAGGACATTCCCGTGGTCTTGCTAGGAGTCCTATTGTAGTCAAACTCGACATGAGTTAGGAGGTGATCCCATAACTTGAGATTAGACTTGATCAAAGTCCTCAAAGGCACTCCCAAAGTCCTATTGGTAACCTCGGTTTGCCCATCCGTTTAGGGGTGGAAAGTGGTACTCTACTTGAGCTTAGTACCCAATTTCTTCCAGAAGATTACCCAAAAATGACTTAAGAACTTAGTGTCCCTATCCGACACTATAGACCTTGGAATTCCATGGAGCTTAACCACTTCGTTGAAGTACAAGTCGGCTATGTAGGGGGCAGCATGGGTGTTGCTGCATGGGATGAAGTGTCCCATCTTAGAAAAACGATCAATCGGCAAGGGTGCATAAAGGCCTTGAGGAAGGGTGTGGCTCTTGGCCATTTGACGTACAACACGTCTTAATCACATCTCGTACATCCTTATCCATGCAAGGCCAAAAATAATATTCCTTAAGCATAATAAGGGTCTTCTTTTCCCCAAAATGGCTAGATAGGGAACCTCCATGGATCTCACGGATCAAGAGCTCTCTTGTACTACAATTTAAGACACAAAGCTGTGTGCCCTTGAATAAGTATCCTTCTTGAACTAGGAACTCTCCCTTGTGATACCTCTTGCATTAATTGAACAACTCACCAAAGTCCCCATCCTCGGCATATAGTGATTTCAAGTGCTCAAATCAAAGAACGCAAGCATCAAGTTGAAACAATAAGAGATACCTTTTTGAAAGAGCATCGGCACCCTTGTTCAATTTCGCAAATTTGTGCTTAATGGTGAAGCAGAATGTTTGTAAGTACTCTACCCACTTGGCATAGCAAGAGTTCAGCTTGTGTTGCCCTTGGATGTACTTAGGGGCCTCATGATCGGAATATAGAATAAACTCATTTACCACCAAGTAGTGGCTCCAATGCTCAAGTGACTGAATGATAGGAAAGAATTCCTTGTCATAGGTGGAGTAATTCCTCTTAGAATCACAAAATTTCTCACTAAACTAGGCAATGGAGCGCCCTTGTTGAGAGAGAAACCCACTAACACTAACTCCAGATGCATCGCACTCTATTTCAAAGATCTTTTCGAAGCATGGCAAGGCTAGCACCGGGGGTTGAGTGAGCTTCTTCTTGATCTCCTCAAAGGCTTGTTATGCCTTTGGATTCGACATGAATGATGATTGCTTGAGTACTTCGGCCATAGGGGCTGTGATTGTGTAAAAGTCCCGAATGAACCGCCTATAAGAGGAGGCTAGTCCATGAAAACTTTACACATCATGAATGCTTGAAGGTGTAGGCCAAGACCGAATGGCCTCAATCTTACTTTCATCCACCTTGATTCCTTAACCCCTGACAATGTAGCCCAAAAATGTGACTTCTTGGGTGAAGAATGAACACTTCTTCAAGTTACTATAGAGCTTTTCTTTCTCAAGGACCTTCATGACTTGGGTGAGATAACGAAGGTGTTCTTCCTCACTTTGACTATAAACCAAAATGTCATCAAAGTAAACCTTAACAAAGTGCCCAATGAATGGTCTAAACACTTAATTCACTAGTCTCATAAAACTATTAGGGGCATTTGAAAGTCCAAAGGGCGTTACCAACCACTCATATAATCCCCTTTTAGTTTTGAATGCGGTTTTCAACTCATCCCCTTCCCTAATTCGAATTTAGTAATACCCACTCCTTAAATCCACTTTAGAAAAGACTCTTGAGCCATGAAGCTCATCCAACATATCCTCCAATGCAGGTATGGGATGCCTATACTTAATGGTGATCTTATTCATGGCTCAGCTATCCACACACATCCTTATTGAACCACATCTTTCTTTGGGACTAGGCGGGCGGGCACCGTGCGTGGGCTAAGACTTTCCTTCACAAGACCCTTGACTATCAACTCCTTAACTTGCCTTTGGATTTTTGTGGTTTCTTTTGGGTTCATTCTATGGGCAGGTTTGCTTAGGAGGATAGCACCGGGAATAAGATCAATGTGAAGTTAGATGGTTCTTTTTGGAGGGAGGCCATGGGGCATATCTTCGGGAACACATGGGAAAATTGTTCAAGTAAAGAGGCGATTAAAGGGTGAGTTTTGGAGGGAGGAGTTTTGGTTTCTTCAAAGGGAGAAGAGTAACCATTTTCTCATGGCCTTGACCTCATGTTGTGAGGCCTTAAGGAAAGGTTCTCCAAGGGTAAGTAGCATCTCGATTTGGTCTTGGCTCTTTTATGTCTTGGACTTTATAAGTTGAGGGGGGGAAAGTGGGGCTAAGGTGATCTTCTTTCCATCGCTGATGAAGGTGTAAGTCTTTAAGAAACCGTTATGTAAGACACTCCTATCAAATAACCAAGGTCTCCCTAGTAAAACATGACAAGCATCCATGGGTATGACATCACGCCAAAGTTCATCATAATAATTCTTACCTATGCTTAAAGAAATAAGGCATTTGGAGTTAACTTAGAGGGCTTTACCTTGGGGAACGCAAGCCGTGGCTTTGAGTTGGAGTTTCTCCACCATGCTTGAGGATGCAATGTTGGCATAACTCCTACAATCAATGATGAGTGAGCACACCTTCCCTTTGATGGTGCATCTTAAACGAAAAATGTTCACCCTTTGCTGATCTTAACTCTCCTTAAGGCCACTCAAAGTTCTCCTTAGGACAAGCAAGTCCCCTTCCTCTACCTCTTCTATTACTTCCTCCACACCTTCCATGAGACACAAGTCTTTCTTTTCTTCCCCCTCCTGTGCTTGAGCTGCTTCATATTCGGCCAAGGTGATAACTACTCGATTTACGCACTCTGAGGCTATGTGACCCAAGCCTTAGCACTTGTAACACTTCGGTTGGAATTAGTGCCGAATGGTAGCTTGTTTTGTAGGGTTGGGTTCTTTAAGGGGGTGTTGGGAAGGGAAGTCATGGGTTTAGGAGGGGGTTGGAAACTCCCTTGGTAAAGGGCGAGCTCTTGGGTAAAGGAGGTTTAGGTAGGTCTTTCTTGAAAGCTTTGGACTTCTTTTGTTGTTCAACTCTATGGGCTTGGACACAAACATCATTAAAAGAGGAGTATTGTTGAAGTTCAACTACATGAGCATACCTTGGATCAAGACCACTCAAGTATCTCACAATACTTTGATCTTCACTCTCCTGGATATCACATTTGATCAAGAGTTTCTCAAACTCCGTTATGTATTCTTCAACATTCAAACTCCCTTGTTGAAGATTATAGTGTTTAAAGTAGTTGTCTTCAAGGTAAGGGGGGGGAAGGAAACGATCCTTCAACTTTGATCTCATCTTCTCCTAACTTCTAATCTTTACCTTACCTCTCTTAGCCCTTTTCTTAATCAAGTTCTCCCACCAAAGAGGGGCATATTTTCATAGTTTAAGTGCTACTAACTTCACTTTCTTATCTTTGGATACATCGTTGTACTCAAAACCCTCTCTACGGTTCGTAGCCACTCAAGGAATTGATTCGAATCCAAACAACTTTCAAACTCTGGAATTTCGACCTTGAAATCTAAGGAAGGATTGGGGTTCCTTTGATTTCTTCTTGCTCTTAGACGGCCTTCATCACTAGAGGAAGCAAAAGGGTTGCTTTCCTCTCCCTCATCATTTTACTCGGATTCGGATGGCTCATAAGAAGGCATACTTCGAAGGTCCCTTCTTTGGTTGCTCATGGATTTTGCTAGTTTCATCTTCAAGTACTTATTTTGGCTTCTCACTTTTTCAAAGTTTCTCATGAGGGCCTCAAATCTTTCCTCCAAGCTAATACTGCTAGTCATGCTTGACCTAGGTAACTTTAGGCTTGTGAAATGGCACAGACTAGGGAGGTACGGTTGTGCTTGGGCAGCACAGGGTGATCTTACTAAGTTTCTGCCTGATATGGGTGGAGACTGCGGGTTTTGTGGTCTGTGTTTGGGAATATGTTTGGGTTGGAAGCTAGGTCAAGAGGGTAGCCTAAGCTCTGATACCAAATATGATGTGCCAAGCAAGAAAATGGAGAGATTAAGTCTCCAAGAATCAAAACAAAGCAAGAGTAAAGGAACGAAAAACAGAAAATCAAAAACTAGTCTAAACCAGCTTCGGTCCAAGCAAAGAGAAAGAGAGATAATCTAGTATGAAAAAGGATAAACACACCACATTTATCACACTAGGGCTCTTAGTCACACTCAGGTATAAGAGACACCATCCTTAGTAAGATTAAAACTCACTTGATCACTACTTTGATTAGCCAAACCAAAGATAAGCAAGAGAAAATTCAAATGAGAGAGAGTAATCTTTATCTTTTCATTTATATCAAATATGAATATTACAACCTTAAATAGGCATATATATAGAGGGGAAAGGCCTAAGGGACGTTTATAAGCTGAATTAGGGTTCAAATGGATAGCCAATGGGGGAAGAGAACTAAAAAGTAAGCAAAGAACAAAAGATGAAAATGACAGGCTGCCTATTGCTTTCAGTGCACAGCCTCCAACCTTAAACAGCTATAACTTCTGCAATTCTTTTCTAAATCTGCTCCCATGGGTGTTGTTAGAAAGCTTGGAAAGTCTATTTTTATATGCTCCAATTACAATGGATTTGGAGCGACCGTTTGGATGTTGTGGGTCAAAATGTCTAGGTTGTCCAAACTAGATCAGATTCTACAGCATTCTGAAAGTGAACCCATTTGACTTGTTACTGAATGAGTTAACCTAGAACTCTTTTTATGTCTTTAAAAGCTGACATATTAAGGTTTCCAAAAAGTGGATTTGAAGCTTTTGAAATCTAATTTGAGCTTGAATAATCAAGCTTATAAAGCCAGGTTGATGCGCTGGATTCTGGGCAGATTGGGAAGCCATGATGTTCTTGATCATTTGAGCTAATTCTTGTGCCTTGGACTCCTTTTCTTAACTTGGTTGGATAGTGGGGATGTTGACTTGATCATTAGGGGCTTGATCCCCATCATTTTGTAACCAAACAAGAGTTTACTCTATCGTCCTTTCATACATTCATACATGGATACACTGAGACTTTAGCTTGAACTCAGATTGCTTAGCTTTTAGCTTTGAATTCACGTTTGAGTGTTTGTGTTTTCCTTCCAATCTACATCATATTCGGCATTAGAGCTTTGGTTTCTCCTTGGCCTGGTATGTCCCTCCACTTTCCAGAGTCATTCCCACTCAAATTCCAAACACATTCCTAGTGTGAGATTATACACAATTCGAGAGCAAAATGAGTTCTGGCAAGAGTTTGGAAGAGAAATTTGAAGCACTTATGAGGCAGAATGAGATGTTAGTGAAGAAGATTCATGAAGATGCTCAACACAATCAACAAACTCAAGCTCAAAATGAGTATCTACGAAAACAGCTTGGTTTCTTTTTAAAGCAAAAGCAAAAGATGAATGAAGAATCTCTTCCATCTGAACCAAGGAGACAAGAGTAAGTGTTTAGTCATAATGTTGATTCATCTAGTGAAGATGAACCTTTGAGAATGACTAGACCAGAACCACGAATGCAAGCTAATACAAATGATTTCAAGGTTGAAATCCTAGAGTTTGAAGGTAAGCTTGATCCAGAAGAGTTTTTAGATTGGTTGCATACTGTTCAATGAGTTTTTGAGTACAAAGATGTTCCAAAAGACAAGAAGGTTAAGTTAGTGGCCTTAAGACTCTGTAAATATGCTTCATTACGGTGGACTAACCTATGTGTTAAACGGGTTAGAGAAAGAAAGTCTAAAATCAGAACATGGGAGAAGATGAAGTCCAAGCTTAAGGCTAGCTTTCTTCCCACTACCTGCATTCAAGATTGCTATTCTCAACTTCATAACTTGACTCAAGGCAATCTGAATGTAGAGGAGTACACAAGGGATTTTAAAAAGCTTGTAATCAAATATGATTTACAAAACCCGAAGAACAAACCATTGTTAGACACTTAGGAGGTCTTGATCCTAGGTATGCTAATATCATTGATTTGCAAGCTCAAACCACTTTTGATGAAGTATGTGTGCTGGCTTACAAGGTTAAGCAGCAAAAGGAAGCTAAACAGCCCTAAAAGCCACAAAATCCTAAGCCTTTTACTCGGGACCAACCCTTTAACAAGGGGAGTTTTAATCTCATTTCCAAGCCACAAAATCCATCCCCTTCCTTTCCACAAGGAACCTTAGCTCCATAAAAGATCTAAACCCCTCAAAATAGACTCAATCCCAATCCTATGAGCAATAGAAGATGCTTCAAATGTCAAGGACTTGGGCATACAGCCTCGAACTGTCCAAACCGTAAGGTAATCACCTTAGCTGAATGGTCAATTGTAAAGGAGGTGTTTGAAGAGGAAGAAAAGGAAGATGATTATATAGGTGAGCTTGAGGAAACTCAAGAAGAAATAGTGGAAGAGGCTGATGAGGGTGAATTACTAGTTTTGACAAGAGTACTAAGCAATCAGAAGGGAGTAAAAGATGAACAAAGGTAGAACATATTCCATTCTTGTTGTACAGTTCAAGGAAAGGTATGTTCTTTGATCATTGATGAAGGAAGCTGTGCAAATGTGGTTTCTCTAAGCTTGATCAAGAAGCTGGGATTACAAACTATGACACATACATCCACACTTCATTCAATGGCTGAATCAAAGCAAGGGAATCCAAGTGAACTCAGGGTGTTTAGTTTCTTTCTCCATGGGAAAGAACTATTAAGATGAACATTAGTGTGACGTTATTCCTATGAATGCTTGTCATATGCTTTTGGGAAGACCATGGCTATATGATGGAAAGGTTATGGATAATGGTTACCTGAATACTTACTCCTTTACTAAGTATGGTAGGAAGATCACTTTAGCCCCTTTATCCCTATCAAAACTCCATGAAATCAAGCCTCAAAATAAGCCAAACCATTCTGATTTGCTACTGGCCGTTAGTTAGCCATTGTTAAAGGCCTCTCAACATGAATTCAAAGCCTTTGAAGAGTGGATTTTAAGCATTTAAGATGAACCAGAAAACCCTTTACCCATTCACCCCATGGCCAAGACACTCATACAAAACTTCTGTCATTTGTTTCCTGAGGAGATACCACGGGTTTACCTCCTAAAAGAGATATCCACCACCACATTGATCTCATTCTTAGTTCCATCTTACCTAATAAGCCAACTTATAGGATGAACCCAAAGGATACAGTGGAGATATGATAGCAAGTTGAAGAATTGAAGTCTAAGGGCTTAATCCGTGAGTCCTTAGGTCTTTGTGTCGTGCCTGCTCTTTTGGTGCCTAAGAAGGATGGTGGGATGCGTATGTGTGCGAATAGTAGAGCCACTAACAAGATCAAAATCAAGTATAGGTATCCCATACCTAGACTTGAAGACATGTTAGATGAATTACATGGCTCTAAGGTGTTTTCAAAGATAGACCTTCGAAGTGGATACTACCAGATTCGGATCAGAGAAGGTGATGAATAGAAGACAGCCTTCAAAAGTGAGGGAGGGCTTTATGAATGGTTGGTTATGCCCTTTGGTCTTCCAAATGCACCTAGCACATTCATGAGATTAACGAATTAAGTTTTTAAGACGTACGTCGGCAAGTTTGTAGTGGTTTACTTCGATGATATCTTAATTTATTCCAAGGATAAGCATGAACATCAAGACCATTTAACTCAAGTTATGCTTGTTCTGGAACGTGAAAAACTCTTTGGTAACCTTAAGAGATGTGCCTTCCCTACTCATGAGGTAACATTTTTGGTTTACATTGTCACTGGTGATGGAATTAAGGTAGATGAAAGTAAGATTGAAGCTATTCGGTCATTGCCTACTCCTAAGTTAATCCATGATGTTAGAGCTTTTCATCAATTAGCTTCTTTTTAGAGGAGGTTTATTTGAGGTTTTAGCATAATCATGGCTCCCATGACTGAAGTTATCAAAGGCACATCATTCCATTGGACGCCAAAAGCTCAATCTGCCTTTGAAGAGATCGAAAGAAGACTTACACAAGCACCTGTCCTTGCCTTATCATGTTTTAGTAAGATCTTTGAAGTTGAATATGATGCCTCTGGAGTTAGCATAGGTGGTGTTCTTACTGAAGAAGGTAACCTGTTAGCCTTCTTTAGTGAGAAACTATGTGATTCAAGAAGAAAGTACTCCATCTATATAATTGTAAGATGTTTAGAGCATTGGAGTCATTATTTGATTGCGAGTGAGTTTATCCTCCATTCTAACCATAAAGCGTCGAAGTATATCCAAGGCTAACACAAGTTAAACTCACGTAATGCTAAGTGGGTTCAGTTTCTCCAGTCATTTTATTTCACAGTCAAGCATAAATCTGGAAAGCTTAACCAAGGTATCGATGCTCTATCATGGGGGTATCTACTTTTGTTTCAATTAGATGTTCGTGTACTTGGTTTTGAGCATCTAAAAGCTTTGCATGCTGAAGATGAAGGCTTTGGGGAGTTGTCTGCTGAATGTTCAAAGCACCCCAAAAGAGATTTCCTTATTCAAGAAGGGTTTCTTTTCAAGGGCATACGGCCGTGTGTAGCAAGTTGCAGCACAAGAGAGCTCTTAATCAGGGAAGTTCATGGAGGTTCTCTAGCTGGTCACTATGGTGAAAACAAGACACTCATCATGCTAAGGGAGCATTACTACTGGCCAAGTATGGGGAAGGATGTACAGGATATTTTGAAGAGGTGTGGAATTTGTTAAGTGGCTAAAAGTCACTCCTTACCCCATGGCCTTTACACACCTTTGCCCATTCCTACTATTCCTTGGATTGATGTATGTATGTATTTCATTCTTGGACTGCCTAAAACCTAAAGGAACAAAGATTCAGTCTTTGTTGTGCTAGATAGGTTTTTAAAAATGCCCCATTTTATTCCATGTAACAAAACTAATGATGCTACACATATTGCTGAGTTGTATTTCAAGGAGGTGGCTAGATTACATGGTATACCAAGATCAATTGTTTCTGATTGGGATACTAAGTTCAGTAGCCATTTTTTGGATTACTTTGTGGGGGAAGTTGGGTACTAAACTCAAGTATAATACCACTTGCCCTCCACAAACTGATGGGTAAACTTAGGTTACAAATCGAACCCTAGGAACACTTCTAAGTGCTTTGATTAAAGCTCACGCTAAAGCTTGGGATTTGCTTTTTCCCCATGTAGAATTTGCTTACAACAGGGCTCCTAGCAAGGCTACTGATCTATCACCATTTAAGGTGGTCTATAGGATTGATCCTATTAGTCCACTTAATCTTCCTCCATGACCTCTAGATCAAAAGCTAGGTGCAGATGCAGCAGCTAGGGTAGAAGAAATCTAAAAGATACATGAGTTAGCGAGGAGCAAAATAGAGAAGACCAGTGCATCCTATCAAGCTCAAGCTAATAAACATAAGAAGAAGGTGGTATTTCAACCTAGAGACCTTGTGTGGATACACTTAAGGAAAGAGAGATTTCCTTCAAAGAGAAAGAACAAGCTCATGCCAAGGGCTGATGGTCCATTTAAGGCACTTGAAAAGATTAATGATAATGCTTATAAGGTTGATTTGCCAGGGGACTATGGAGTTTCATCTGCATTCAATGTGGCTGACTTGATTGCGTAGCAAGCCGGTGATCACCTTGAAGAATTGAGGATCAAATCTCTTCAACAACGGGAGCATGATGGAGTCCCCTCTAGCCAAGGCATGAAAGGGGGTCCTAATAGTCCAATAAGGCCAATTGCAAGTTCCAAAGTCCAAGCTACGGCTCAAATTTTAGAGAAGTGCCAAATAGTTGCAATCGGGTTAAACAACCAGCAATTATCGACTTTTGTTCATCTGATTTCTGAAGCTAAATTGTGGCTTAAGTTTGATGTTTTTGCATTTTTGGGATCCTTAAAATGTTAGCTTTCAAGACCAAGCATTCAAAGTCAATCATGTATAGTCAAAGTCAAGGGATCAAGGCATCTTGTTCAACCTACCAGTTTTAGTCCAAAACTTGATGTACCTGTGGGGAAGAATCACGAATACTCAAGGCTGAATTCAAAAGCTAAACTAAGTAAGCTGAATTCAAAGCTGAGTTTAAGTGATATCACGATTGGAAGGAACGAATATGATAGAACTAAACTCTCTCTTAGATACAGAAGCACCACTAAGATTGAGTTTAGGACCCACCACCTAATTAAAAGTTAAGACTCACTTGATCACCACCTTAATCGACCCAATTAAGGATAAGCAAGTGAAGTGCTTAAGAGAAATGAAAGCAAATACTCTCAATTTTGGTTTGTATTCAATGTCAATAGTCAAGTACAACACAAGCCCTCTAAGGCCTTATATACACGGCCCTTAGGCAGAATGCTAGCAAAGGAGGTTTCCTGCTTAGGAAGGAAACGTTTAAGTAAGCCTAGCTAGGTGCTTAGGACCAATCTAGTTTATAAGCTTGATTAATCTAAGCTAATTACAACCAGAATACAAGGAAAGCAAGACAAATGATCACACTTATCCTTAATACGTGTATTTGAGCCTAATACATTAGCTTTACTAGAGAAAAGAAAGAAAAACAGCCATAAAGCAAAAACCCCTTTTCGGCTGACCAATCAAATTGCATGGTGCTAAATATTCCTTTGTTTTCACATTGGCTAGGCTCCTTCCAAGGCTTGTTTGCAGCAAATGATGGTGTTTCTTGCAGCCTTGAACGTGATTGTAAGTAAATAAGCATCCAAGCAGCTGAGCAATCCCTTAGAGGAAGGAAATTACACCTAGCACCAAACCAGGTTCTAGAACCTGTTTTCAGCCCGGTTTCTGAGCATGATCTTAATTTCAGGCCATGGGGGGAATCCTTAGGGTGCATTCAAACCCCAAAGTAAATAAATCAAGGTTATGATATGTTTAAGTAGGAGAATTCTACTTAAACATTTTACCGTGCAGATTTGGACCAAAACTAATAGGGCTGATAAAATGTTCTGATTTCTTAACTTCGACTGAGCGTGATTGGTTTTGCTTGCTTGGACCTGAAAGGTAACATCTAGGGGAACCCAAACGTGCAAAAATCCTAGACTTAAACCATAATGTAGCTTAAGAAATCACATAGTCAAAACTGGGTACATTCTGGTTCAACTGGCCAGTTTGGATAGTTTGGGTTTATTGCCTGGATTGGATAGGTACATGAAGTTCAAATGAGTTGAAACTTGTTTTGCTAGAAAGCTAACTTCTTGAACTTCAAAACCATTATCAAATATTAGACTTAAACCTTTAAGAGGCCTAAGTAATTAAGCTCTCAAAGATTGTGTTTACTGCTGGAACTAACCTGTGACCTGCTATTTTACTTCTGTAACAAAATATATATGATTTATTTACATTTTGGCTAGCAAAATATGATTACCTTGGCTGATTTAATTCTCCAAATTAAGGGCCATGGAGAGACCTCCATCATCCGCTCCTTGTTAAGAAAGATTTGACTTTAAATCGATTAGGTAATCATCTTCCATGCTTTGATCAATTCTGGCTGAAATAAGATCATCCATGCAAATAAGTCTCTCTTGTTCTTAGAGACACTTTTCCATTCATTCCCCTTGCTGATTTGAATGTGGTTTAGAGGGGACCCTTTGGACTTACCTTGAACCCATTTCTTAAATACTCTTAATTCAGAAGTAGGAGCATTAAGTAATGGTCCACTAAAAGTGAGAAAAAGGCTGAGATGCTCATGGCTCCTTGGTGGATGGTTAGTGCCCAAAGTGAACATTTCACCTTCATCTGCTTCTACTACTATCTCCTCTAGAGTTTCCTCAAAATCATCCTCAATTTCCTCCTTAGTTCCTTGCTTTTCCATGGGTTTTCATTCGGTTAAGGTAACTATCCTTTTAATTGCGCAATCTGATGCTAAGTGTCCAAATCCTTGGCACTTAAAACATCTTTGGAAGCCCTTAAGAAGGGGTTTAGGTCTAGGTTGTGGGGGTAGGCTTTGCTGTGGAGTTTGGTTCTTTTGTGAGATGGGAGGAATGGGTGCCGTAGGTTTAGGGGTAGGGAATGGACTCCCCTTGTTTACGGATTGTTCATGGGGTGAAGGCTTTGGAAACTCATGCTTAAGGTGCTATTTAACCTTCTTTTACTGCTCAACCTTGTGAGCAAGCACACAAACCTCATCAAATAAAGTATAAGCTTGTAAATCAACAACATTAGCATACCTAGGACCAAGACCTCCTAAGTATCTAATGATTGTTTGTTCTTCTGGTTCTTGTAAGTCACACTTGATTATAAGCTTTCCAAATTCTCTAATGTATTCTTCGACACTCAGGTTACCTTGGTTCAAGTTGTGGAGTTGAGAGTAACAATCTTGAACATAAGTAGGAGGAAGAAATCGAGCCTTAAGCTTAGATTTGATCTTCTCCCATGTTCTGATTTTGGACTTCCTTTCTCTAACTCTTTTGGCACACAAGTTAGTCCACCAAAGAGAAGCATACTTATGGAGTCTCAAGGCTTCTAATTTCACCTTCTATTCTTCAGGAACATCCTTGTACTCAAAAACGTCTTCAACTATGAGTAACCAATCCAAAAACTCTTCAGGATCAAGCTTGCCTTTATATTCTGGGATTTCAACTTTTACATCATTTGTATTAGCTTGAATCCGTGGTTCTGGTCTTGCCATCCTCAAGGGTTCATCCTCACTAGATGAATCCAAGGTATAACTAGACACTCGTTCTTACCTTTTTGGATCACATCGAAATGGTTCTTCATTGACTTGTTGCTTTTGCTTCAAAAAAGAGCCAAGCTGCTTTCGTGGATACTCGTTTTGAGCTTGAGTTTCTTGATTATCTTGAGTATCCTCACTGATTTTTTTCAACAGCAACTCATTCTGCCTCATGAGTGCATCAAATCTGTCTTTCAAACTTATACTAGTACTTATGATAATAGTAGCTAGGTGCGGTTCGTGTTTTGGCCAGAATAGGATGAGTGTTGGGGGTCATGTTTGGACGGCTTTAGGGTATGTGGGGGTTGGTTTTAGGCCAAGATGAAACCTGCTCTGATGCCAAATATGATGTATCTATGGGGGAGAATCACGAATACCCAAGGCTGAATTCAAAAGCTAAACTAAGCAATATGAATTCAAAGGTGAGTTTAAGTGATATCACGATTGGGATGAACGAATATGATAGATAAACTCTCTCTCAGATATAGAAATACCAGTAAGATTGAGTTTAGGGCCCTTAACCTTAATTAGGATACAGAAACACTACCTAATTAAAAGTTAAGCCATGCTTGATCACCACCTCAATCGGCCTAATTAAGGATAAGCAAGTGAAGTGTTTAAGGGAAACGAAAGCAAATGCTCTTAATTCTGCTTTGTGTTTAATATCAAAAGTTAAGTACAACACAAGCCCTCTAAGGCCTTATATACACAGCCCTTAGGAAGAATGCTAGCAAAGGAGGCTTCCTCCTAAGGAGGGAAATGTTTAAGTAGGCTTAGCTAGGTCCTTAGGACCAATCTAGTTTACAAGCTTGATTAATCTAAGCTAATTACAACCAGGATACAAGGAAAGCAAGATAAATGATCGTACTTATTCTTAATACATGTATTTAAGCCTAATACATCAGCTTTACTAGAGAAAAGAAAGAAAAAGCAGCCATAAAGCAAAAACCCCATTTTGGCTGACCAATCCGATTGCATGATGCTAAATCTTCCTTTGTTTTCTCATTGGGTGGGCTCTTTCCAAGGCTTGTTCGTAGCAAATGATGGTGTTTCTTGTAGCCTTGAACGTGATTAGAAGTAAATAAGCATCCAAGCAGCTAAGCAAACCCTTAGAGGAAAGAAATTACGCCTAGCACTAAACTGGGTTCCAAAACCTATTTTCAGCCTGGTGTTGTGCAGTTGTTTCCACCAATCAAAAGTGAGTGTGATTTTAATTTCAGACAATGGGGGGAATCCTTAGAGTGTGTATAAACCCCCTAAGTAAAGAAATCAAGGTTACGACATGTTTAAGTGTGAGTATTCCACTAAAACATTTTACCATGCTGATTTGAAGCAAAACTAACAGGGTTGATAAAATGGTCTGATTTATTCACTTCAACGGAGCATGCTTGCTGTTGCTTACTTGGGCCTAAAAGGTAACATCTAGGGGAACCCAAAAATGCAAAAATCTAGGACATAAACCATAATGTAGCTTAAGAAATCACATACTTAAAACTAGGTACATTTTGGTTCAACTAGGTTGCCTGGATAGTTTGGGTTTATTGGCTGGATTGGATGGGTAAATGAAGTCCAAATGAGTTGAAACTTGTTTTTCTGGGAAGCTAACTTCTTGACCTTCAAACCCATTATAAAATATTAGAGTAAACCTCAAAGAGGTTTAAGTAATTAAGCTCTTAAATACTAGGTTTACTACTGGAATTAACCCATGACCTGTTGTTTTGCTTCTTTAATAAAATGTGGATGATTTATTTATATTTTGGCCAGCAAAATAAGATTACCTTGACTGATTTAATTCTCCAAATTAAGGGGCATGGAGAGATCTCTATCAAAACTACACGGTAAAATGTTTTAGTAGAAATCTCCTACTTAAACATGATTTAACCTTGGTTTCTTTGAACGGGCGGTTTGCACACCCTAAGGATTCCCCCCATGGCCTGAAATTAAAATCATGCTCACTTTTTGTTGGTGGAAACAAGGACACAAAACCAAGTTAAAATCTATTTTTGAGAACCTGATAAGCTGTCACGTGTTTTTCCTTCTCAAGTAGGTTTGCTCAGCTTCTCCTCTGTTGGCATGATTCAATCATGACTCTAGCACCCAAGAACATCATCATTTGCTACTTGGAAGCTTGGGAAGAGTTCAACCAATGAGAGAACAAAGGAAGAATTCTCACCTTGCGTTCAGATTGGCCAGCCGAAAAGAGAGCATGCTTTACGGCTGTGTTTCTCCACATTTTTGTTGGAAAACTGATGTATTAGCTTAAGTAAGTTGTATTAAAGTTAAGTACATCATTCATTTTGCTTTCCTTAATATTCTGGTTATAATTAGTTTAGTTAAGTAAGCATGTAATCTAGTTTAGCCCGAAGCACATAGATGAGCTAGCTTAAGTCGTTTCCTTCCTACGAAGGAAACCTCATTCAGCTTGTTTGCTGCTTCGTTGCTTGCTTGGTCCTGTATTAACGCCTTGCCAAGGCATATTTTATAATCAGACTTTGATTTTGAATGAAAAACCAGAATTGAGAGCACCTTGCTTTTGTTTCCTTAAATACTTCACTTGCTTACTTAATTTGGTTGATTAAGGTGGTGATCAAGTAAGTCCTAAACCTTAATTAAGTGGTGTTTCTGCACCTTAATCACAGTTTAGGGACCCTAAGCTCAAGTTTAGTGGTGATTCTAGATCTAAACACGAGTTTAATCTATCCTTCTTTCATACATTCATACACGGATACACTTAGACTTTGGCTTGAATTCAGATTGCTTAGCTTTTAGCTTTGAATTCAGGTTTGAGTGTTTGTGTTTCCTTCCAAGATACATCAGGGTTTCTGGTTCATCTTAGATGTTTAGTATCCACGCTTTTGAAGCTTTAAACTCATGATATGAGGCCTTTAAAAGAGATTCAGTAAATGACAACGAACAACCGAAATGTTCAGGCTTTCTTGTGGGCTTGTTTTTGTGGAGTTCGGATGGCGAGGAAGGCTTTAAGGTAATCTTCTTTCCTCGATCAGAAAAGGAGTAAGTATTCTGGAATCAATCATGCATTACCTTCCTATCATACATCCAAGGTCTACCCAATAAGACATGACACGCATCCATGCGGACAACATCACACCATAATTCATCTCGGTAGTTCTTACCAATTGACAAAGAAATGAGGCATGGGGAGTTAACTTGTAATCCCTTGCTTTGGTTTAGCTGTTGGATGTTGTAAGGATGGGGATGGGTCGTGGCTTGCAAGCCTAACTTCTCGATCACGCTAAGAGAAACTACTTTGGCACAACTTCCTCCATCTATAATCAAAGAACAAACCTTGTCTTTAATCGTACATCTGGTATGAAAGATGTTCTCCCTTTGCCCATCTTTAGGTCCATTGTAGCCATTCAAGACTCTTCTTAAAATCAGCATCTCATCCCTCATCTGCTTCCTCCTCAACCTCCTCTAGTTTCTCCTGAAGATTCCCCTTATTTTCTCCTTCAATTTCCTCTTTAGGTTCTGATGTAGTCACGTCGGGAAAAAGAATGAAAGGAAATCTTAAGTGTTTAGGGGAAAAGAGAGGAGATGACATGGGAAAGCAAGGGAGATGGCGTGGGAGGAACGGAGAATTCAAGGCCTTGAAGAAGGAAATCAAGAAACTGAACTTGGTATCGATGGAACTGAAATGTTTCTTAGATACAGATTTAACCACTAAGGAATGTTTCAGGGCCCTTAGTCCTAGATTAAGATACAAATTTCACCACCTAATCAAGGTTAAGACCCACTTGAACACCACTCTAATTCGCCAAATTAGAGATAAGCATGTAGAGAAGTTAAAGTAACACACAGAGGAGTTTATAACTTAACTTCTGATTTCAATTTCTTTGCTTATGTTTAATTCGGCCAATTAGAGTGGTGTTCAAGTAAGCCTTAATCTTGATTAGGTGGTGAAATATGTATCCTAATCTTTGATTAAGGGCCCTGAAATAGTTCATAGTGGTGAAATCTATATCTAAGAAACAATTAAGTTCTGTCGATACCAAGTTCAGTGCCTTGATTTCCTTCTTCAAGGCCTTGAATTCTCCTTTCCTCTCACGCCATCTCCCTTGCTTTCCCATGCCGTCTCGTCTCTTTTCCCCTAAACACTGAAGCTTTCCTTTCATTCCCTCTTTTCCTAGCATGACTACCTTAATTTTGGTGTCAGAGCAAGTTCATTCTTGGCCTGAAATCAAACTCCCACACGTTTCTCTCCCCTGTCACGCCACAAAATTCTAAAACAAAAAAAAAAAAATTCCAGCCTTGGTTCGTGTCCTTGTGTTCCAACATGGCTAGTACTAGTGAAATGACCTTTGAAGAAAAGCTTGAAGCCCTTATGAAGAATTATCAAGATGTGTCTTGATCAAAGGCAGAATTGGAGAAACAAAATGAGTACTTGCGAAAGCATCTGGGAAATGGCACGAAACAACAGCAGAAGGCTCTTGAAAGTCTTGCTGTGTCTGTTCATGGCGATGAAGAAGCAAGTAATTTGAATAGTTCCTCAAGTGAAGAAGAACCTTTAAGAAGGGTTAGAGGTGCTCGAAGAACGCCCCAAAACTCAAATGATTTCAATGTTGAAAGTCTTGAGTTTGAAGGTGAACTGGGTCCAGATGAATTCCTGGAATGGTTACACACTGTGGAATGAGTTTTTGATTACAAGGACATTCCAGATGACAAGAAATTGAAGTTAGTTGCACTTAGGCTTCAAAGATATGCATCCCTTTGGTGGACCAACCTTTGTGCTAAGAGAACTAGAAACAACAAAGGCAAAATTAGAGCCTGGGAGAAAATGAAATCCAAATTGAAGTCCCGATTCCTCCCAGCAACGTTTCTCCAAGATAGTTCTTCCCAATTGCATAATCTGACTCAAGAGAATATAACTGTTGAGGAACATACAAGAGAGTTTGAAAAGCTCCTAATTGAATTTGATTTTCAAGAGCCTGAAAAGCAAACAATTGTTAGATGCTTGGGTGGCCTTGATCCTAAGTATTCAAATGTCGTTGAGTTACAGTAATATACCACTTTTGACGAAGTTTGTGTGTTAGCACTCAAAGTTGAACAACAATAAAGACATAAACCAATCAAACGTGATTTCTCGAAACCTCCAACTTGTACTTCACCTTTTATCAAAGAACCCAAACTCCTTAAAGAACCCAACCTCCAGCACGGCCGTCATACCCCCAGCCATGACCTCAGTCTGGTCCAGAACATCCCACTCCATTTCCAATGAGTAATCGACGTTGTTTTAAGTGTCAGGGACTTGGGCATATTGCTTATAATTGCCTAAATCGAATAATTATTACTCTTGCTGAATGGGATGCAAGTAGAGAAGTGGATAAAGAGGAGGAATAGAGAGAGGACGAAGAAGAAGAACAGGAGGATGAATAGGAGGAAGTAGTAGAAGCTGCAGATGAAGGACAAATGCTAGTACTTCAAAGGGTACTTAGCAATCAATGTGGAGTTAAGGATGGACAATAGAAAAACATCTTCCACTCCCGTTACACTGTTGAGGGTAAAGTATGTTCTTTGATAATCGATGGAGGCAGTTATGCTAACGTCGTTTCATTGAACATAATTGAGAAATTAGGCCTCGAGGCCACGACACATCCCCACCTGCACAACATCCAGTGGCTCAATCAGAGTAAAGGTGAAGCAAATGTCATGCCTACACAAGTCGAAGTGAACTCATAAATCCTTCTTAGTGCTCGCAAGCTATGACAAAGGGAACTTGGTCCATGTAATAATTTGGAGCTTCAATTGCATCCTCATTCTAAGCCTTTAAGATGTGTTACTCTCCTATTTTGGGAAGGTCAGGAAGCTTCTAAGTGGTTTAATTATGAAAATGAGGTTAAACCCATGGCAAGAATAAGTTAAGCTCCAAACAGTAGCACGCTCCCAAACTGCCTAGAAGCCAACGCACATACCCGGTTTTGCAAGCTTGATTACTCAAGCTTTGTTTGGACTTATGAGACTGCAAATCCATTTTTTGGAGCCCTTAATATGTTATTTTTAAGGACATATAAATATTTTTGGCTTAGGTCATTGGGTAATAGGTCAATTAGAGCCATTTTCCAGATGTTGTAGAAACTATCTTAGCCTATACATGCCACACCTTTTGGCCTATATCACCTAAAAGGTAGCTCCAAAGTTCTACCAATGTGAGCTAGCTGAAAGCTAACTCCCTAAGATTTCTATCAAGGTTTGTTTCACCCAATTTGAGCAAGAGACCTAGGAGATATAGCTGTTTGAATTTGGCAGTTGTAATCTAGAAAAGCTGCTGACATAAAGCATAAAGCACTTTTTAGCTTTTATCCTTGCATATAAGAGAGGCCTTTAGGTTGTAAGAAACCAGATTTTAATGATGTGAAATAGCTCAAAGCTTTCTCTCTCAAAAATCTCATTTCTCTTTATCCTTGTTTATAAGGTGATGAGAGTAGAGTGGAGCCTTTATAGAAGTGTTGGTGGCAAAGCCCTTAGGCATTTCGTGACGGTTCCTTCGTCTTGATGGGTGGCTTAGCCTTTAAACCAAGTCATATCGTATGCACAAGGGAAATTTACAACTAAACTCAAGTAAGCTACAATTCGGTCCATCCAGTGCACGCTCCATTTGGCATCAGAGCTAATCTAGGTTAGTGTTCTTGAGTTTATATCACATTTCCCTACTTTGGTTTCATTATTATCAAGCTTTTTTTCTTTCTCCCTTGTTATGAAAACCATGGTGAAGCTACACCTCTCCCTACCTTGATCTATCCCACTTTTCCTTCCCAAAATAACCTTGGCCAAACACTTTCTTATGCCCACAAACCCTTCGTAACCCACACTTGATTTTCCCACAAAAACGCCTCTTTTACTGCTCAAAGAACCCCATAAAACAACCCAAAACAACCCAAATACAATCCCCAACCAAAACCCCGCTAAACCTTCCAACCATAAAAATGTGTTTTCTGGGTAGCTGCATGGCACTCCACCCTGTACCTATAGGCATGACCATGCCACCACCTTTCAGTCCAGAACTCTAGCACGGCTACCCAAAGCCCTTAAGCACCACCATGCCTCTCTTACCGAGCTTGTTTTTGCACCGTGCTACCACTAACTGCAACCGTGCCCCTCTTCTTTCCAAGCCTTTACCCCCTTGCCTCCTCCTTTTCTAATTCCTACTATATCTAATGAGGAAAACCCATCGACAAACTCTCCCCAATCGGCAAGAGTGCTAAGAGGAATGAGCTTGGAACAAGCTCATATCATGGGATAAGATAATGCCATTCTAGCCTCACAATAAAGTGTCAGGTAAATTAGTAGGCAACTTGAGCAAATGACAACCCAATTTATGGCCCTCCAAGGAGGCCAACCAGCTCAAGAGCCTACTGCTCATGGAGATGAACATGACTTCTCTAGTAACTCTAGTATGGGAAGCAATCCAAGAAGGGGACGTAGGAGATATCCTATGGACGACTTTAGAGACATCAAAGTTGAACCCCCGTAGTTCAATGGCAACTTGAACCCTAACGAGTACCCCGAATGGGTTCAAGCCTTGGACTGAATCTTCGAGGCCGAGGGCTATAATGATGAAATAAGTTTCAAGGTTGCTAGCCTTAAACTCACAAGGTATCCCTCCTTGTGGTTTGAGAACATCAAGAAGCCAAGGGCTAGAGAAGGCAAGAGAAAGATCAACTTATGGAAGAAACTTAAGACCCTCATGAACAAGAGGTTCCCTCCTGAAAGCTACAAGCAAGACATCTACAACCGACTCTTCTCACTCAAGCAAAACAACATGAGTGTGGGTGAGTACATGAAGGAATTTGAGCAACTTCTCTTGAGGAGAGGTATCCATGAACCTTAAGAACAAACTGTGGCTTGGTTTCTCAATGGGTTAAGCCCCCTCATTACTAGAAAGGTGGAACTCCAAACTTATTTCACCTTAGATAATGCTCTTAAGCTAGCTCTCAAGGTTGAAAAGTGAAGAAAAGAGAAGAAGGTCTTCACTAGGCCTTTCCCTAAGGATCAAGTAAGCTCAAAACCCCCTTTCAAACCCTTCCCTCATCCTAATCTCGAGAGCTCCTCACGGGTTGACAAGGGTAAAGCTATGGCTCTTCCTTCTCTAAAGGAATTATCTAAGAAGCTTGAAGGGAATAAGTGCTTTAAGTGTTAAGGATATGGTCATTTCCAGTATGATTGCCCAAACCAAAGGGTCATAACCATACAAGAAGTAGAAGAAGTTTATGCTTTGTTGATGAAGGCTCAAGAAGAAACTTATAGAGTGGAATCGGATAACATGGAGGAAGGGACTTCACTTGAAGCTGATGAAGGTGAACTACTTATCTTAAGGAGGTTATTAATACCCAAGGCAGTCCTTATGACAAGGCTTAAAGGGTTTCACTCTCAGTGTACCATCTAAGATAAGGTGTGCAACTTGATCATCAATAGAGGGAGTTGCACCAACGTGGCTCCCAGTATTCTTATTCACAAGCTTGGCATTCCTGCTATTCCTCATTCTAAGCCTTATTCTTTCAAGTGGCTCAATGATGGCAGCAACAATAAGGTAACCAAACAAGCCCTTATCTCCTTTTCAATTGGAAAGAAATATAGGGATAATGTCTATTGTGATGTGGTTCCTATGACTGCTTGTTATATTCTTTTAGGTCAACCTTGGCAATTTGATAGGCATGTTATGCATGATGGTTTCAAGAACACATATTGTTTGAATATTGATAAGGAAAAGATTGTTCTAAACCCATTACCTCCTAACCAAGTCCATAAAATTAAGCTCGGGGTGCGAAGTGAGAAAAAAAGAGACCTTCTACTATTGAGTGAAACACAAGTTGAGAGGGCTTTAAGCAAGGGTATGCAAGTTTTAGCTTTACTCATGCTTGAAAGTAACAAAAGTGAGGAAGTGACTCCCGTACATCCTATGATCCACTTTCTCATTTCGCAATATCAAGATGTCCTTCCACAAGATTTACCCCCCAACCTCCCATCCATCTAAGGCATTGAGCACTAAATTGACCTTATCCCCGGTGCCCCACTTCTTAACAAAGCGGCCTACAGATGTAACCCTAAAGAGACTAAAGAGTTTCAAAGACAAGTTGATGAGTTGTTGGCTAGAGGTTATGTAAGAGAGAGCATGAGTCCTTGCTCAGTTTTGGCTTTGTTAGTGCCCAAGAAAGATGGAACTTTCCGCATGTGTGTGGATAGTAGGCCTATTATCAACATTACTATCAAGTATAGGTATCCCTTACCTAGGCTTGATGACATGCTTGATGAACTCCATGGCTCCTCTATCTTCTCCAAGATTGATTTAAGGAGTAGGTATCACCAAATCCGCATGAGGGAAGGTGATGAATGAAAAATGGCATTCAAGAGCAACAGAGGGCTTTATGAGTGGTTAGTCATGCCTTTCGGCCTCTCCAATGCCCCTAGTACATTTATAAGATTGATGAATGAGGTTTCGAGGCCTTTTCTTGGGAAATTTATGGTGGTCTACTTTGATGATATCCTCACTTGTTGAAAGAGCCAAGAAGATCATCTACATCAACTAGAAGAAGTATTCAAGGTTCTAAGAGGTCAAAGGCTTTTTAGCAAGCTAGAGAAGCATAAGTTCTTTGCACCCCAGGTCATCCTTTTAGGGTTTGTTGTTTCTAAGGATGGCATCTCCATGGACCAAGGCAAAGTGAAAGCTATCAAGTCATGGCCAACTCCCACCACCATGACCGAAGTTAGGAGTTTATATGGCTTGGCATCTTTTTATAGGAGATTCATTAAGGGGTTTAGCACCCTCGCGGCTCCTATAGCTGAATGCATGAAGAAAGGTTTATTTGAGCGGACCAAGACCACCCAAGATGCCCTTGAGAAACTCAAATCCAAGCTAAGTGAGGCCCCGGTGCTAGCCCTTCCCAACTTTGATAAACTCTTTAAGGTTGACTGTGATGCAAGTGGAGTGGCCATAGGGGTTGTCTTTGTGCAAGATCAATGCCCCATTGCCTATTTTAGTGATAAGCTCAATGGTTCAAGGAAGAACTATTCAACTTACAACAATAAGTTTTATGCATTGGTGAGAGCTCTTGATCATTGGTCCCATTACTTAAGGCCGAAACAATTTTTTCTTTATTCGGATCATGAGGCCTTAAATTACTTGAGTGGCCAACATAAGCTCAATCCAAGGCATGCTAAATGGGTTGAGTTCTTGCAAAGCTTCGCCTTTGTGGCCAAACATAAGAAGGGGAGCACTAATGTTATGGCGGATACACTATCAAGGCAGTATTCTCTATTGGCCGTGATGGTAGCAAGGGTTCTAGGCTCCCAATTCATCCATGAGCTCTACTAAGAAGATGAAGATTCCAAGCACTATCTCTATGAGCAAGAAGGTCACAAGCATAGCCCCTACACTCTCTATGAGGGCTTCTTATTCAAAGGCAACAAGTTATGTATTTCAAAGGGTTAAATCCAAAAGCTTCTTATCAATGAAGTTCATAGAGGAGGTCTAGCCGGTCACGTTGGGATCAACAAGACTATTGATATGCTCAAAGAATATTTTTATTGGCCAAGAATTGGTGGTGATGATCATGAAGTGATTTCCAAGTGTTCTCTATGTCAAAAGGCCAAAAGTCATACTCCATTGCCCGTGCCTAATGGTCCGTGGGAAGATGTGAGCATGGATTTCATAGTTGCCCTTCATAGAACTCAAAGGGGCAAAGATGCTATTATGGTGGTGGTGAATCGTTTCTCAAAGATGGCTCACTTATTTCCTTGTGAGAAGGCCGATGATGCCGCTCACATAGCCCATCTCTACTGTCAAGAAGTTGTTAAGCTACATGGCATTCCTAAGGGCATTGTATCCGATCAAGATACAAAGTTTCTTAGCCATTTTTGGAGATATTTATGGAGGCCCCTTGGTACTAAACTATTGTGTAGTACCTCCCACCACCCCTAAACTGATGGCTAAACTGAAGTAACCAACCAGACCCTTGCTACTTTACTTCGGAGTTTAGTGAGTAAGAGCATCAAGGAGTGGGATCTCAAGCTTCCGTACGCTGAGTTCGCATATAATCGAACTCCTAGCTTTGCTGCTTCCCACTCTCCTTTTGAGCCTTGACATGGAATCAACCCTCTAACTCCCCTAAAACTGATACCACGTCCACTTGAGTCTAGAGTGAGCTATGAGGCCGAGCAGAGGACCAAAGAGATGAAGAAGATTCACTAACAAATTCAGGCCAAGATTGAGAAGACAAACGCGATGTATAAAGCTTAGGCCAACAAGCATTGCAAAGCCATTACCTTCAAGCCCGGGAATTTATTGTGGATACATTTGAGGAAGGAGAGGTTCCCTTCTAAGAGAAAGAACAAATTCATACCAAGGAGTGATGGTCCTTTCAAGGTCCTTAAAATGGTGAATGGTAATGCCTACAAGTTACAGCTACCCGGGGACATGGGTGTATCTTCTACATTCAATATGGGTGATCGCACACCCTATCTTAAGGATGAAGAAGATGGTGATGATTTGAGGGCAAATAACATTCAAGAAGGGGAGGATGAAGTAAATGTCATGCCTATACAAGTCCAAGTGAACTCACAAATCCTTCTTAGTGCTCACAAGCCACAACAAAGGGGCCTTGGTCCATGTACTAATTTGGAACTTCAATTCTAACCTCATTCTAAGCCTTTAAGATGTGTTACTCTCCTATTTTAGGAAGGTCAAGAGGCCTCCTAGGTGGTTTAATCATGAAAATGAGGTTAAATCGATGGCAAGAATAAGTTTAGCTCAAAACTGTATCATGCTCCTAAACTGCCCAGAAGCCGCTGCACATACCCGGTTTTACAAGCTTGATTACTCAAGCTTAATTTGGACATAAGAGGCCGGAAATCCACCTTTTGGAACCCTTAATATGTCAGATTTAAGAACATATAAAGAGTTCTAGGTTAGGTCACTAGGTAATAAGTCAATTGGAGCCATTTTCCAGATGCTGTAGAAACTGTCCCAGCCTGCACATGCTTCACCTTTTGGCCTATATCTCCCAAATGGTAGCTCTAAAGTTCTGCCAAGTTAAGCCACTTGAAAGCGACTTCCTAAGCGTTCTAGCAAGGTTTGTTTCACACAATTTGAGCAAGAGACCTAGAAGATATAGCTGTTTGAAGTTGGCAGTTGTAATCTAGAAAAGCTGCTGACATATAGCATAAAGCACTTTTCCGCTTTTGTCCTTGCATTGCTTTTTGGTTTCCTCTTGCTTCATAGATGTGTGTGGCCCCTTTTCCCCCTCCTTTCAGCTTGTTAGAGGCTCGCATATATAAGGGAGGCCATTAAATTCTAAGAAATCAGATTTGAATGATATGAAAGAGCTCAAAGCTTTCTCTCTCAAAAATCTCATTTCTCTTTATCCTTATTTCTAAGGTGGTAAGTCTTGAGTGGAACCTTTATAAAAGTGTTGGTGGCTAAGCCTTTAGGCATTTCTTGGTGGTTTCTTAGTCTTGGTGGGTGGCTTAGCCTTTGAACCAAGTCATATCTTATGCACAAGGGAACTCTAATTTGGAGGTCCATGGTGGCCATGGTAATCTAAATTAGTCATCAAAGTTCAAGGACTTAATCAGATTTTTGCAAATTCAAGAAGAGCTAGTTGTCGGATTAAATCTAACAGCATACCTGGTTTTATGAGCTTAATTACTTAGGCCTCTTTGTGGTGTAAGTCAAACAATTTGCCATGGGTTTAAAGTCCAAGAAGTTAGCTCTCCAGAAAAATAAGTTTCAGCTCATTTGGACTTCGTTTGATAATTCAATTTAGCTCTTAACCTCAAACTGTCCAGGTTGCACTTTTGGGACAGTTTGTACCCCATTTTATTTTTCTTATTTTTCAGATTAAACGATATCCAATAGTTGTAATTCTTTTTTTGTTACTTCATGGATGTCTAGCTTATTTGTCATGCTAAGCACAAACCAAGAAGAGCATGTTAAGGGGTCCAGTTAAGCTGATTTTATCAAGCTGCCCAGCAGGCTCCGGAAACTAAACAGTTAGAAAGACCATGGTGATTAAGCCCCCTAATGATATCCAAATCCTAATTTTTAAAAGGGGAGGGTCAATAGACATCTTGAGGTTTCCCCCTATGGAAGGAAACTGAAGATTAGTCACTAAAATAAGGTGTCACAAGCTGAGGCAACCTGCTGTCCACACGACTCCTCACGGTAGGTTGCTTCACCTAAGAGGTTTTCCCCCTTAGGTGGGTTTTCCTCCACCAAGGTGAGTATGTGCTTAGCTGTCTGCTTGAGCTTAGTAACCATGTGACTCATCCATTAAAGAAACAGCCACGTAGAGCAAGGAAAAAAAAGCCATTTGGAAAGCTATTCCTCGGACACTATGACATGAAGTGGCGAACGCATACAAGCTATGATCCTTTGACGTGGCAGCCGTGAACGAAGTGCTTCCAAGGGAGGAAGACCTGACCAAGCAGCTTAGGAACATTAAGAAAGAAGCCTAGATAACCATTTTGCTATGTAATTCAGGTTTGTTTCATGTTTTAACATAGTTTAGAAACAAACTATGTAATTTTGATAAGCTAGCATACTTAGTAAGTTTCCTAACCATTAAGTAATCTCCTAATGATTACCTAAATTGAGTGAGGAAAAGCTTGGACGTGCCCTATAAATAGCCTAGCCATTCATTTTATAATCAAGTGACGATTAAGTTAATCTGAAGTTAAGTTTGAAACTCCTCAGTGTTATTACCTGAATTCTCTACTTACTTATCTCTAATTAGGCCAATTCGAGTGGTGACCAAGTGAGTCTTAAGCCTTGATTATGTGGTGAAATCT
This sequence comes from Carnegiea gigantea, assembly GCA_029747015.1. Taxonomy (NCBI): domain Eukaryota; kingdom Viridiplantae; phylum Streptophyta; class Magnoliopsida; order Caryophyllales; family Cactaceae; genus Carnegiea; species Carnegiea gigantea. Next base: position 185,412 of record JAKOGI010000293.1, read on the forward strand.
GTATCCTAATAAAGCTTAAGGGCCCTAAACTCAAGCTTAGTGGTGAAATCTGTATCTAATTTAAAGTTTAGAATTCACTTAATTAATCTTTAGTGGTGAAATCTGCATCCAAGGATTGATTTAGTTTCTATCCCTCTTCCTTGATTGTAATATTTCTTGGTTTTAGCTTTTACTCAGGAATTGAGTTAAGCTTAACACTTGATAGATACATCAATTTTGTACTTAGTAGTTATTTCTTGAAAGGAACAAGTGCTTACTTGTTACGACCTTGATCACCAGAGAAGTTTAAAGTGGTTATTTCAAGATTGAGATGTTGTGCACTTCAATGGTGGCAGAATTGTAAGATTAAGAGAAGAAAGAAAGAAAAAGAAGAAGGCTCTTGTAAGTCCAACTGTATCTGTTCATGATGAAGAAGAAGCAAGTAACTTGAATAGTTCTTCAAGTGTTGAGGAATTGTATTCAGAAGTTAAATTGTTGTAGCCGCACTATGAAAAGAGGGAACGAAAGGAAAGCTCAAGTGTTTCGGGCAAAAGAGAGGAGATGGCATGGGAAAGCAAGGGAGATGGCGCGAGAGGAAAGGAGAATTCAAGGCCTTGAAGAAGGAAATCCAAGCACTGAACTAGGCATTGATAGAACTGAAATATTTCTTAGAAACATTCCTAGATTAGGGGCCCTGAAACAGATCATAGCTGTGAAATCTATATCTATGAAACATTTCAGTTCTATCGATACCAAGTTCAGTGCCTGGATTTTCGTCTTGAAGGCCTTGAATTCTCCTTTCCTCTCATGCCATCTTTCTTGCTTTCCCACGCTATCTCCTCTCTTTTCCCCGAAACGCTTAAGCTTTCCTTTCATTCCCTGTTTTCCCAGCATGACTACATCAATTTTGGTATCAAAGCAAGTTCATTCTTGGCCTGAAATGAAACCCTCACACGTTTCTCTCCCCTGTCACGCCACAAAATTCCAAAACACAAACAAAATTTTCTAGCCTTGGCTCGAGTCCTTATGTTCCAACATGGCTAGTACCAGTGAAATGACCTTTAAAGAAAAGTTTGAAACTCTCATAAAGAATTATCAAGTTGTGTCTTCATCAAAGGCAGAATTAGAGAAATGAAATGAGTACTTGCAAAAGCAACTGGGAAATGACACGAAGCAGAAGTCAAAGGCTCTTGAAAGTCCAGCTGCGTCTGTTCATGGTGATGAAGAAGCATGTAATTTGAATAGTTCCTCAAGTGAAGAAGAACCTTTAAGAAGCGTTAGAGGTGCTCGAAGAACGCCCCAAAGCCCAAATGATTTTGAAGTTGAAATTCTTGAGTTTGAGGGTAAACTAGATCCTGATGAATTCCTGGAATGGTTACACACTGTGGAATGAGTTCTTGATTACAAGGACATTCCAGATGACAAGAAAGTGAAGCTGGTTGCACTTAGGCTTCGAAGGTACGTGTCCCTTTGGTGGACTAACCTTTGTGATAAGAGAACCAGAAGTAGAAAAGGCAAAATCAGAACCTGGGAGAAAATGAAATCCAAATTGAAGTCCCGATTCCTCTCAGCAACGTGTCTCTAAGACAGTTATTCCTAATTGCATAATCTGACTCAAGGGAATTTAACTATTGAGGAATACACAAGAGAGTTCGAAAAGCTCCTAATTAAATGCGATATTCTGGCACCTATAGAGCAAATAATTGTTAGATACTTAGGTGGCCTTGATTCTAAGTATTCTAATGTTGTTGAGTTGCAGCAATATACCATGTTTAACGAAGTTTGTGTGTTAGCACGCAAAGTTGAACAACAACGAGGAAATAAGCCAATCAAATGTGATTTCCTAAAACCTCCAATTCGTACTTTACCTTATAACAAGGGGAGTTCGAATTTTCCTCCAAAATCGTACGCACAACATTCATTTTCTCCTATGCCACAAAGAACCCAAACTCCTCAAAGAACCCAACCTCCAGCACAGCCGTCGTACCCCAAGCCACGACCTTAGTCTGGTCCTGAACGTCCCACTCCATTTCCATTTAGTAGCCGACACTGTTTTCAGTGTTAGGGACTTGGGCATATTGCTTCTGATTGCCCAAAACGAAGAATTATTACCCTTGCTGAATGGGATGTACTTAGAGATGAGGATAAAGAGGAGGAACAGAAAGGGGACGAAGACGAAGAACAAGAGAACGAACAGGAGGAAGTAGTTGAAGCTGTAAATGAAGGAGATATGCTAGTGCTTCGAAGGGTACTAGGCAATCAACATGGGGTTAATGATGAACAATGGGAAAACATCTTTCACTCCCGTTACACTATCCAGGGTAAAGTATGTTCTTTGATAATTCACGGAGGCAGTTGTGCTAACATCATTTTATTGAACATGATTGAGAAATTAGGCCTCCAGGCCACGGCACATCCCCACCCATACAAAATCCAGTGGTTCAATCAGAGTAAAGGTCTTGAAGTTGATTCCCGGTGTTTGATTTCGTTATCAATCGGGAAGAATTATTGAGTCAAGTTGTGGTGTGACGTGATTCCAATGGATGTGTGCCATATTCTTTTGGGGTATCCATAGATGTATGATTATAAGGTTATGCATAATGGATTTCTGAATACCTATTCCTTCTCTAAAGGAGGAAAGAAGATTACTTTGGTGCCGTGATCTCCATCAGAACTTTCCAAACACAAACTACAAAAAAGCCCCGAAAGATCAGATATGTTATTTGCCTACAGTGAGCCCTTACTGAAAGCATTTTATCATGAGTTTAGAGCCTGCAGAGAGCGGATTTTAGCCACCCAAGAGGAATCTGAATCACCTTTGCCAGACCATCCAATAGCTAAATCGTTACCCCAACAGTTTAGTTATGTATTTCCTGAAGAGATACCGTCTGGATTACCTCTACAAAGGGATATCCACCATCATATCGACCTTATTCCTGGTTAAATCCTTCCAAACAAACCTGCCTATAGAAAGAACACAAAAGACACCTCTATTTAGGAGGAAGTAGAAGAATTGATAGCTAAAGGATTAGTTCGAGAATCCTTAAGCCGTTGCGCCGTTCCTGCACTCTTAGTGCAAAAGAAAGACGGGAGTATGCGTATGCATGTCGATAGTCGAGCTATTAACAAGATTACTATTAAGTACCGGTATCTAATACCGAGACTTAAAGATATGCTTGATGAGTTGCATGGCTCAAGGGTACATTCGAAGATCGATTTACGAAGCGGTTATTATCAGATTCAAATCAGAGAAGGTGATGAGTTCAAAGCTCTCAAAACAATGAGTGGTCTATTCGAATGATTGGTTGTGCCATTCAGTTTATCAAACACTCCGAGCACCTTTATGAGGTTAATGAATCAAGTATTCAAACCTTATGTTGGTAAGTTTGTTGTCGTTTATTTTGACGATATTTTGATCTTCAACAAAGATGAGAAAGAGCACCACAATCATTTGACTGAGATTATGAGTGTGCTTGAACATGAAACATTATATGGGAATCTTAAAAAGTGTTCCTTTTTCACTTCTAAGGTAACTTTTTTAGGGTATATCGTGACGACTGAAGGAATTGAAGCTGATGAAGCCAAGATTGAGGCTATTCGGAATTGGCCTATGCAACAAGGCATACATGACGTCCATAGGTTCTATCGACTTGCTTTGTTTTACCGGCATTTTATTCAGAATTTCAGCACTATTACTGCGCCAGTGGTCGAGGTGCTCAAGGGCGCATCTTTTAGATGGACCCCTAAGGCGCAAACGACCTTTGAAGAGGTGAAGGCTAAGCTAACGCAAGCACCAGTGTTAGCTTTTCTCAATTTTGACAAAGTGTTCGAAGTGGAATGCAATGCATCTGGTGTTGGTATTGGCGGTGTTCTTGCTCAAGAGGGCAAACCATTAGCCTCCTCTACCAAGAAACTTTGTGACTTGAGGCAAAAATACTCCACTTGCAATAAAGAATTCTATCCTATAGTTCGATGTTTGAAGCACTGGAGTCATTATCTTATGGCCTATGAGTTTATTCTCCACTCTGATCACGGAGCTTTGAAGTATATTCAAGGCCAGCATAAATTAAACTCCCAGCATGCTAAATGGTTCAGGTTTCTCCAATCATTTCATTTTACTACACGGCATAAATTTGGGAAGCTGAATAAAGGCACTGATGCCTCATCCAGAAGATATCTATTACTGTTCCAGTTGGATGCTTGTGTTCTGGGTTTCGAGCATCTAAAATTATTATATTCTGAAGATGAAGACTTTGGGGAACTCTATGGTGCATGTCAAAAGCACCCTAAAGATGATTATTTGATTCAAGAAGGATTTCTATTTAAGGGTACGTGCCTATGTGTGCCTATGTGTGCCTAAATGCAGCACTCGGGAACTTCTGATTCGAGAAGGCCATGGAGGATCATAAGTAGGTCATTATGGTGAGGCTAAAACTCTTACCATTTTGAAAGAACACTATTATTGGCCCGGGATGGATAAAGATGTCCAACAAGTTTTGAAGCGGTGTGCAAGATGTCAAGTGGCCAAAAGTCATTTACTCACGCAAGGACTATTTACACCATTACCGGTACCTACCTAACCTTGGGTTGACGTGAGCATGGATTTTATAACGGGTTTGCCTAAAACTCAGAGCGATAAAGGTTCCATATTTGTGGTTATAGACCAGTTTTCAAAGATTACCCATTTTATACCCTGCAATAAGACCAACGACACTGCCAATATTGCATATTTGTATCCAAGTATTAGTTTAGTTTCTATCCTTTTTCCCTTTATTGTAATCATTCTTGGTTTTAGCTTTCACTCTTCACTTGAGTTAATCTTAACCCTTGAGAGATACATCAACTTCTTGCTCATCCACGGCTCTCCATTCAACTAGCGTGATTCCCTTTCTATTGGGACAGTCTGAGGCTACGTGTCCTAACCCTTGGCACTTAAAACACCTTCTTGTGCTCATAGGATTGGGATTGGGTCTGGTTGGAGGTGGTTGGATCTTTTGTGGAGTTGGGATTCTTTGTGGATTGGAAGGGAAAGGATTTGTAGGCTTAGGAGGTGGATTAGAACCCCCCTTGTTAAAGGGTGTGTTCCGGGTTAATGGTTTAGAATTTTGAGGTTTAAAAGACTTTCTTGCTTTCTTTTCTTGTTCAACTTTGTGACCAAGCACACAAACCTCATCAAATGAAGTACAAGCTTGTAAATCAATAACATTAGCATACCTAGGATCAAGGCCTCCCAAGTATCTAACGATTGTTTGCTCTTCTGGTTCTTATAGGTCACACTTGATTAAAAGCTTTTCAAACTCTCTCATGTATTCTTCTACACTTAGGTTACCTTGGGTCAAGTTGTGGAGTTGTGAGCAACAATCTTGAACGTAAGTAGGGGGAAGAAACCGAGCCTTAAGCTTAGATTTCATCTTCTCCTATGTTAGTCCACCAAAGAGAAGCATACTTATGGAGTCTCAAAGCTAGTAACTTCATTTTCTTCTCTTCAGGAATGTCCTTGCACTCAAAAACTCGTTCAACCGTGTGTAAACAGTCCAAAAGCTCTTTAGGATCAAGCTTACCTTTATATTCTGGAATTTCCACCTTGAAATCATTTGTATTTGCTTGAATTCGTGGTTCTGGTTTAGTCATTCTTGAAGGTTCATCTTCACTAGATGAATCAATGTTATGACTGAAGACTTACTTTCATCTCCTTGGTTCAGATTGAGGAGATTCTTCATTCATCTTTTGCTTCTGCTTCATAAAGAAACTAAGCTGCTTTCGTAAATACTCATTTTGAGCTTGAGTTTCTTGATTATGTAGAGCATCTTCATGAATCTTCTTCACTAGCATCTCATTCTGCCTCATAAGTGCTTCAAATTTCTCTTCCAAACTCATGCTAGAACTCATCTTGCTCATGGTTTGTGTTTAATCTCAAACGAGGAATGTGTTTGGAATTTGAGTGTGAATGATTTTGGAAAGTGGAGGGACGTACTAGGCCAAGGAGAAACTAAAGCTCTGATACCAAATATGACATAAAGTTCAATGGAAATCACTCACACTCAAAGGAGAACACACGAACAAGTAAAGGGACTCATGGCCTTAGCTTACACTAATGCAATCCGAACTAAAATGTGCTATCCTTTATAGTTCTGAACTTGAATCTTGGATATAGTAATCCACCAAGACCGAGGTTAGGGCCCCTAAGCTTGATTAAGATATAGAAATCACCACTTAAATAAGATTAGGATTAAATATGATTCCAAAAGTGAAGAAGACAAGGCCTTATAAGCTACAACCAACCAACCAAGTAGCTAAAGCCTAGGAAGTAGGGTTTCTTCGGAATTAGGAAACCTCCTAATCTTGCTTACTTCACACTTTTAGCTAACCCGTGAGGTTCCAATGCAAATCCTAGCTTAATCTTTGCTAGGTACAACCATTGCGTCTATCTAATCTTTAGGACTAAAGCTAAACTTGTTACTAAGCAAGCAATTATACAAATAAGCGGCTTCCTTGAAGTGAAGAAAAGGAGCGATGTGACAGGCTGCTTTATGCTTTCCGGCTGACCACTAGTATTATTGGTATCTTTCTCACTTGCTCTTCATTGGATAATCAGGTGGCTCCTTCATGATTGTGTCTCACAGCTTGTTAACTACTCATTCCAATAGCTAGACATGGATTAGACACCAGAAAAGGCTTCAACCACCAAATGCACCAATTAGGTGCAACCGGGCAGTAGCTGCCAGATTGCAGGCTCTGATTGGAGGCCACGTTTTGCATGCAAAACGTGGGCATGATTTGGCTTGCCATACACAGTTGGAAAGCCCTGGAAGTCTCCTAACTCCTTCAGGTGGAATCACACGTTTTAGAGTTCATTTGCCAGCTCAAAAGATCAAAATACCCGGACTGGTCTAAACCGGGTTCCAAACTGCACTATTTGGAAAATTTACCTAGTTCTTCATCTTCCACTTGACATAACTTGATTTAGTCACTTCGACTAGGTAAGTAACATCTTGAGGACCTACAATATGCAAAAATTCAGGACTAAACCTCATGGAGGCGAAAGTAATTAGAAACACAAAATCGGGCTTAAAAACTGTTTCGTACCCATATGGTTTTGTTTGTGTTTACAGCAAAAGGTGAGCCATCCTTTGAACTTTTGATGTAAATCCATCAAGGAACTCTAGTTTGGAGGTCCATGGCAGCCATGGTAATCCAAGTTAGTCGTCAAAGTTCAAGGACTTAATCAGATTTTCTCAAATTCATGAAGACCTAGTTGTCGGATTAAATCCATCAGCATACCTAGATTTGTGAGCTTAATTATTTCGGCCTTTTTGCAGCTTAATTCAAATAATTTATCATCGATTTAAAGTCCAGGAAGTTAGATTTCTAGAAAAATAAGTTTCAGCTCATTTGGACTTCGTTTGATAATTCAACTTAGCTCTTAAACTCAAACTATCCAAGCTGTATTTTTAGGACAATTTGTACCCCATTTTGTTTTTCTTATTTTTTTGATTAAACGACATCTAACAATTATAATTCATTTTTCGTTAGTGCATTTAGGATGTCTAGCTTATTTGTCTTGTTAAGCACAAACCAAGAAGAGCATGTTAAGGGGTCTAGTTTAGGTGATTTTTTCAAGCAGCCTAGTAGGCTCCTGAAACTGCACGGTTAGAAAGACCATGGTAATTAAGCCCCTTAATGATGTCCAAATCCTAATTTTCAAAAGGGGAGGCTGAATAGACATCTTGAGGTTTGCCCCATGGAAGGAAACTAAAGATTTGTCACCAAAATAAGGTGTCACAAGCTGAGCCAACTTGCTATCCACATGACTCCACACGGTAGGTTGCTTAACCTAAGAGGTTTTCCCTCTTAAGTAGGTTTTCCTCCACCAAGGTTAGCGCGTGCTTCGCTGTTTGCTTGAGCTTAGTCACCGTGTGACTCATCCGTTAAAGAAACAACCATGTAGAGTAAGGAAAAAAAGCCATTTGGCAAGCTATTACTCGGACACTATGACATAAAGTGGCGAACATGCACCAGCTGTGATCTTTTGATGTGGTAGCCGTGAATGAAGTCCTTGCAAGGGAGGAAAACCTGACCAAGCATCGTAGGAACATTAAGGGAAAAGCTTAGATAGCCATTTTTCTATGTAATTAAGGTTTTGTTTCTTGTTTTAACATAGTTTAGCAGCAAACTATGTAATTTAGGTACGCTAGCATACTTAGTAAGTTTCCTAACCATTAAATAATCTCCTAATGATTGCCTAATGAGTAAGGAAAAGCTTGGACGTGCCCTATAAGTATCCTAGCCATTCATTCTGTAATCAGGTGGTAATTAAGTTAAATTTGAAGTTGAGTTTGAAACTCCTCAGTGTTGTTACCTAAATTCTCTACTTGCTTATCTCTAATTAGGCCAATTAGAGCAGTGATCAAGTGAGTGTTAAGCCTTGATTAGGTGGTGAAATCTGTATTCTAATTAAGCTTAAGGGCCCTAAACTCAAGCTTATTTGTCAAATCTATATCTAAGTCAGAGTTTAGTATTCACTAGATTAACCTTTGTTGGTGAAATCTGTATCCAAGGATTGACTTGGTTTCTATCCTTCTTCCTTGATTGTAATATTTCTTGGTTTTACCTTTTACTCTTGAATTGAGTTAAGGTTAACAGTTAAGAGATACATCAATTTTGTACTTAGTGGTTATTTCCTGAAAGCAACGAGTGTTTACTTGTTGCAACCTTGATCACTAGAGAAGTTCAAAGCGGTTATTTCAAGATTGAGAGGTTGTGCACTTGAAAAGTGGCAGAATTGTAAGATTAAGAGAAGAAAGAAAGGAAAAGCAGAAGGCTCTTGAAAGTCCAACGGCATTTGTTCATGATAAAGATGAAGCAAGTAACTTGAACAGTTCTTTAAGTGTTGAGAAATTCAATTTAGAAGTTAAATTGATGCAGTCACACTAGGAAAAGAGGGAATGAGAGGAAAGCTTAAGTGTTTAGGGGAAAAGAGATGTCGTGGTCAAGCAAGGGAGATGGCGTGAGATTAAAGGAGAATTCCAGGCCTTGAAGAAGGAAATCAAGGCACTGAACTTTGTATCGATAGAAGTAAAACATTTCTTAGAGGTGAAATCTGTATCTAAGAAATGTTTCAGTTCTATTGACACCAAGTTCGGTGCCTTGATTTCACTCTCCAAGGCCTTGAATTCTCCTTTCCTCTCACGCCATCTCCCTTTCCTTTACTGCACCATCTCCTCTCTTTTCCTCTAAACACTTAAGCTTTCCTTTCATTCCCTCTTTTCCCAGTATGACTACATTGTTGAATTAGAGAGTACACAACCACAAGAGGGGGGGTGAATTATGGTGTCTGATTTTCGCAAGTTGCTGACAAACAGTCTTAGACCCTGTTCGCACAGGTTGTATCTGAGATAAGCAGAAGCGAAAATCCAACAAAATTGCATGCGGTAATAATAGACACAGGATTTTTACGTGAAAAACACCTCTATCCCAACTGAGGTTAAAAACCACGACCTACCTCGTGTAGGATTTAAACACTTCACTAAACGGGCTAATCACGTTACAATAGTAACACACCTTGTTACAACTTGTAACACACGTAACCTGTCTTCCCTAAGACAAGTTACCCCACGTCCAAAATCCCCTTGATTTGGACATACACTCTACTCACTCTTGTGAAAGAAGAATATAAAGAAAAAAATACCCTATTACAATGCTTCTCAACTAAGCTAATATAGGGTACAATGAAGTCCTAGTATGCCAACTTTGAAAGCTCAATTAATTCACTCACAAGGCTCGGTTTTCTTTTCAAACGTTTTAGCTCATGAACTCAGATTTTTTATCTCTGAAAACCGATGTGTCCAAGATTGTAAGAAGCCGCCTTTTATAGTGCGTGGAAAACAATTCATCAAATTTTTGAAAACTAAAAAATCTAAAGAATATAGAATCCTTTACCCACAAGGGATGGAAAAACTATTTCTGAAATTTTTGAAACTAAAATCCTAGAGAAAATAGAATCCTTTAGCTACAAGGGGTAAGGTGACATGAGCTGAAAACACTTCCTGAACCGCGTGCATAAGGCGGTGTTCTTCAGCAGCTAGCCCATGTTTTTCTCAACTACCTTATCCACTTGCCAAAAATTGGATATTCTTTTTATTCAAAAAGATTTTGCAAATCCCTTAAGATTTTTGATAACCGTTTTTTAGGGTAAAGAATAAGATACTCCATAGAAAAATCTTTCTTGCAAATCTTTGAAGAAGCTGCTCAAAATCCAAAAGATAAAAATCGTGCAAAGCAGTTTTTCGCAGCTTATTCTGGAAACACCCTGATCGCCCTGTTCCCAGGGTTGTTCTGAAGGGTGATCCGAAATATTTTCCGAAAAGCAAAACCGTTTCCAGTGAGTGGTAAATTAAAACATTCTAATTGGCATATTAACAAGAGTCTAAAAATATAAAACCAAATCAAATCAAGACATCTTGTTGTAACCACTAGTCATCTTGTAGAACGACTTTGCTGCAAACACTTCACAGAATATGCTTCAAACACCGCACGGAACCTGTTTGTCACAGCTGCACATATCTTATGTTTCAAACACTTCTCAGGATATGCTTCAAAACACCTCACAGAACCTGTTCCTCACAGGTGTTCTTACATTGCTGACTTGAGTACCTGTTCTTGATAAACCATTAGTCAAGCAGTTTTAATATATTGAGAACAGCAGTAAGGTCCTGTTTGGAAAGCATGTTTGGAGCAACAACAACAACACTTGGATTTGTTATCATCAAAACTTTATACATTCTAACAAATTCCCCCTTTTTGATGATGACAAACCAAGTGACCATATTGACTTTCAAGGGCAATTTAAGTGATTTGTACCAATTATTCAAATTCACATGAAGCAGTTAGTATCGAAAAGATTGTAAGAAAATTAACTCGTCCATGGCAGAACTAAAACAATATTGGTCAACCCATCTTCCCCCTTTTGGCATCATTAAAAAGTAGGGGCGAACAGTCAAACAGAGGGTGTTTGCTATCACTACCACTTGGGTAATGGAGGAAAGTCAACAGGCGATACACTCAAGTGTTTTGGTACGGTAATGAGATTGGCCATCCTAGTCACACACAAGCAATTCACAACAAAAAGCAAGCAAGGCAAAGCCAATCAAAAAACAAGATATCCTGTCATTCATCAAAAGAGTGCAACAGAGTCCAAACTGATTCACCAAGAGAAGTGAGAACAGGCTATGAGAACAACAGATGGGAACAGCTCATGAGGGGTGTTCAAGGAGCAGAAGGAGAAAATTTTGCTGAAAGTGAAGAGAGAAGGGCGAGGAGATCTGCATGGCGTTTTGCATTTAGAGCTTTTTCCTCGTCCAGGGCAGCCTTTACAACGTTAAGCTCAGTACTGAGGCGAGAGTTTTCTTCCAAAGCAGCCTCAAGCTTGGTTGAGGAACTGCCAGGAACAGGAGGACCGGGTGTTCTGGTCCCCTGTTCTGAGGCAGACCCTTCAATCAAAGCATATCCATACCCCATAAGGGTGTTACTCCCGATCTCGTCAATGAACTGAGCGCTCACCTTCTTCTGCAGTGTCACCCCAAAGTGCTCAAACACACTAGTTAGAAAGAAGCCGTATCCCAGATCATGTTCCCTTGAGGTGTTTGCAATTCTTACAATATGTCGAATCATGATGGCAGGAAGGTTAATTTGCACTTCCGTGTCCATCAGATCCATCAAACACTGATCCATGGCATCAGCAAGATTACGACCCTGGCCTCTGGGGATGACATTCTTGATGATAAACCAAAATAGCAATTGATGGAGCGATGTCATGTCCCCTTTCTTCACAGACTTGGGTGTTTGCAGGCTTGGTTGCTGGCTAAATTTCTGGGCGAGTTCCAGCAGCCTGGCTATCCCTAGAATAGTCTTGTCTTCCCTCACATATATATCAAAGCCTGTGGAGGGAATCCCTAGAATGTCCTCTAATATCTTCGCATCAAAGCGAAGCTGCTTCCCATTAACAATACTTGTCACCACTCCTTCGGTGACAGTGCAGTTGGCATAAAACTCTGCCAACTCATGTACAGAACACCCCAACTGGGTGTTTGTAAACAACTCATACCACCCTTGTGCACGCAGCTTGTGCAGAAACACCCCCAGACCCTGTTTCTCAAAATACTTGACCTTTATAATTTTGCCCCTGACAACCCGTCTCTAAATCAATTGGGTCAGTTTGGCTGAGATTGTAGACGGGGTAGATTTCTTGGCTCGTTTAGGTTGGGGCTCAGTAGGAGGGTCTTGGGTGGAGGCGTGTTTGAGGGAGGCTTTTCTCTTGGGAGTTTTGAGGGGTGATGGTTTTGGTGTAGGAAGAGGCTTATTCTATGAGGACTCTGAGAACACGGGCGTGCCCTATTTGAAGGCAGTGTTCTCAGTGTCGCTATCTGATGAAGGTTCAGAGGAGGAATAATCTCCTCAATAACAGGGGCTAACTGTTTGGCAGGATGAGGAGTGGAGTGAAAAGCTATTCGGGCTAATTTTCTTATGGGTCTATTTGTGGGTTTGGCCGAAGAGGGGATTTGTGGTTTTAGTTTGACAGGGGGTTCACTTTTTGAGGGCTCTTCAGTCTGGCCGCTTTTAGGCCTTGATGGTGGTCGTGTTCTTGGTACTCTAGCACGCCTAGGCACAATTTTGTACCTTTTGCGTCTCTCACCGGTTTGTGTTACCGGTGTGGCTTGTGCAGGCTTAACAGGGGACTCCTCCATTTGACCACTACTTCCCCCTTTGTTTTTTGACAAATCCTCCCCTATGTCATCCTTAAAAACTTCAGGCCCTGTTTCTGACCCTGTTTCCTGCTCAGGAAACAGCCCAAACGAATTGATGTCATCTAACCCATGGTCCAACAGAAAGAGTTCATCTAAAGCCCCAATTTCTCTTTCAGATGCCCCAACAAGTTCTTGGGGTTGACATGCGCCCGTTTCACCAAACAAAATCAATTCCCACCCAAATTTGTATGGGATGTCTTCCAATTTCAAATTCACTGTTCTAAGGTCGATACTTTTCAAAAACCCAAAATGTTTATACGCAATGGATCGAGGAGGTTCAGTATTTTTACCTTCCATTAGGGCCGTCAGAAATTGTGTAGGTGTAAACAGGGTTGTCGCTGTTTGCAAGGCTGTGCCCTGTGTCTGGTTGCCCTGGGTTAAGGTCGAGGAGCTCTCGAAGCTAATGGGGAACGCCATTTTTCAGAGGAAGGAGAGAGATTAGGGTTTCTTGAACAGAGTTTCAAAGCAAGAGAGTTTCGGTGGAGGTGAGAGATTGAGCAAGAGCTTTAAAGGGAGAGAGAGACGTGCGAAATCTTTAAAAGATTTTGCTCATTTTTGCAACGGACTTTAGCATTTATTGCGCACGCCTCGGGAAGAGATTAGCAGTTTTCAATTTGTTGCACACATTTGACAAACAAGAGGCGTACCTGTTCCTGATGCTTGTTCTTGAGGTTACTTGCTCGGTAACATTGGACAATAAGGGCAATCTCATTAGACCTCAACGAGTGTCAGCAAGTCGCAAACCTCACATATGCTAAACATAGCACACAAGTTGATTGCAAACAAAAATTTAACATGTTGTACCCGTCACTTTTAAATTTTGCAAATAGGGAGAGAGAACAGGTTGGTCAGGTTGTTCTAATTAAGCCTAGTTCGAGTCTATTCCTTTCAAATTGTTCTCTACTCAATGCCTTTGTGAATATATCATCAATTTGATTTTTAGTGGCACAAAAATTCATTGAGATCACTCCCTTTTCAACATTGTCTCTCAAGAAATGATGACGAATGTCAATATGTTTTGTTCTTTTGTGTTGACATGGATTTTTGGCAATGTTAATTGCACTTGTATTGTCACAATAAATAGGAATGCATCCTATGTCAACACAAAAGTCCTTGAGTTGTTGTCTTATCCATAATAACTGAGCACAACAAGATGCAGCTGCCACATACTCAGCTTCTGCTGTGGACAAGGCAACAGAGAGTTGTTTCCTGGTTGCCCAAGATACCAAACAAGGTCCAAGAAAGTGAGCCATACCTGAGGTGCTTTTCCTATCAACTAAGAAACCTGCGTAATCAGCATCAGCATACCCAACAAGATCAAAGTTGCAACCTTTAGGATACCATAAGGCTAGATCAGGTGTATGTTTTTAGTGCCTAAAAATCCTTTTAATAGCCTTTAGATGAGTTTCTTTAGGGTTTGACTGAAAACGTGCACATAGATCAACACTAAAAACAATGTCAGGTCTACTAGCAGTTAGATATAAGAGTGACCCTATCATGCCCCTATAGGATTTCTCCTCAACTGAGGGACTACCATCATCCATTACCAACCTAGTTGAAGGAGAGATGGGAGTATCAATGGGCTTGGCTGACTCCATCCCAAAACGCTTAAGTAATTCCTTAATATACTTTTGTTAATGGATCATGGTGCTGTTTCAAGTTTGCTACCAACCTAGTTGAAGGAGAGATGGGAGTATCAATGGGCTTGGCTGACTCCATCCCAAAACGCTTAAGTAATTCCTTAATATACTTTTGTTAATGGATCATGGTGCTGTTTCAAGTTTGCTTGACTTGCAAGCCTAAAAAGAAATTAAGCTCACCCATCATGCTCATTTCAAACTCACTCCTCATCATTTTTGAAAATTCATTGCACAATTCATGATGAGTTGCACCAAATATGATGTCATCGACATATACTTGGACAATCAACAAATGTTCCCCCTTAGATTTTAGAAACAAGGTATTGTCTACCTTGCCTCTTGCAAAATTATTTTCCAATAAAAAGCTTGATAACCGCTCATACCAAGCTCTAAGAGCTTGTTTTAAACCATAAAGTGCCTTGTCAAGTTTGAAAACGTGGTTAGGAAATTCATCACTTTCAAAACCGGGGGGTTGTTTGACATACACTTCCTCTTTAAGGTACCCATATAGAAACACACTTTTAACATCCATTTGATATAACTTGATCTCCATGTGGGCTGCAAAAGCTATCAATTTCGAATGGCTTCCATCCTTGCAACAGGTGCAAAAGTCTCTTCATAATCAATTCCCTCTTCTTGGTTGTAGCCTTGAACCACCAGCCGGGCCTTGTTCCTAGTGACTGTTCCGCACTCATCTAGCTTGTTACGGAACACCCACTTGGTTCCAATGATTGTTCTATCCTCTGGCCGTGGCACAAGGTGCCATACCTTGTTTCTTTCGAACTGATGGAGTTCTTCTTGCATGGTTGTGACCCAATCTGAATCTGCAAGAGCTTCATTAATATTCTTAGGCTCAATTTTTGAGAGAAAAGCATAGAAAGCACAGAAATTTTTAAGCCTAGATCTAGTTTGAACTCCTGCATTAATATCAGACAAAATTTGATCAAGAGCATGTGAACTTTGGTATTTCCATGATCGTGGTGAAAGTGGGTTCACAGATATGCTCTCCATCCTAGCTGGAATACTTGGTGAAACAAGTTCAGAACCTGTTCCCAAGCCTGTTTGGGAGCCTGTTCCTGAAATTATCTCAGAAGGGTTCGGCTGATGTTGTCCCGAACAGGGTTCCACCCTGTTTCCCCCTGTTTGGTTCACACCCTGCCTACCTTCCTGAAGAACAGCTTCAGGCCTTGATCTCTCAGGTTGATCCTTACCTGGTTCATCTTGAAGCAGCATGTCTTTTTTAACAAGACCTAGTTCGAGGTCTTCCTCCTGTGCATCATTCTCACTTAGAGAGTTAGTTTCATCAAAAAACACATGCACACTTTCTTCAACACACAAGGTTCTCTTATTAAACACTTTGTATGCCTTACTATGTGAGGAGTAACCGAGGAATATTGCCTCGTCACTCCTTGGATCAAATTTCCCGAAGGCATCCTTTCCATTATTATGCATAAAACATTTACACCCAAAAACTCTCAAATGCAAAATATTTGGTTTTCTTCTTTTGAGGATCTCATAAGGAGTTTTGTTAAGAACAGGTCTAATCATGCATCTATTTATAATGTAACATGATGCGTTTAAAGCTTCAGCCCAAAAATTTCTCGGAAGACCACTAGCAACAAGCATTGTTCTAGTCATGTCCTCTAGA
This sequence comes from Carnegiea gigantea, assembly GCA_029747015.1. Classification (NCBI taxonomy): domain Eukaryota; kingdom Viridiplantae; phylum Streptophyta; class Magnoliopsida; order Caryophyllales; family Cactaceae; genus Carnegiea; species Carnegiea gigantea. The sequence continues at coordinate 201,482 of JAKOGI010000293.1, forward strand.
GTACGATTTTTGCGCTCTACCACCCCATTCTGTTGGGGTATTCTTGGAGCTGAAAAATTCTGATCAACACCATGCTCATTACAATAGTCAATAAAGCTCAAATTTTCAAATTCTGTACCATGGTCAAACCTTCTCCATACCAAAGAGTGTCCTACCCTCTTTTCAGTCTTTTTAATGAAAGTAAGAAATTTTTTAAAAAATTTCATCTTTAGAAGCCAAAAACAAAGTCCAAGTGAAACGAGAGTAGTCATCCACTATCACAAGCACATACCTCTTGCCACCTCGGCTCATGATCCTCATTGGACCACATAGATCCACATGTATTAATTCAAGGGGTCGAGTAGTGCTTATACACTTTTTAGACTTAAATGAATTTTTGACTTGTTTGCCTTTGGCACATGCATCACATACTTTGTCATCATTGAATTTGATGGAAGGTAAGCCAACTACTAAATCTTTGGTTACAAGTTTGTTCAAAAGAGAGTGGCTTGCATGACCTAGTCTTTTGTGCCAAAGCATAACATCATCTTTTAAGGCACTCAAACAAGTCAAATTATTTTGGGGAAGAGTAGAAATACACACTTTATAAACATTTTTGTGTCGCTTCCCCCTCAACACAACATCTCCTGTGTTCATGTTTACAGCCAAGCAACGTGTTGGAGAGAACACTACTGGGTTGTCTTTGTTACATAGTTGGCACACACTTAGCAAGTTGTGTTTTAAACCATCCACAAAATAAACATTGTCAATTGAATGGGAGAGTGACTCACTTATCTTACCTATACCGACAATTGTCCCAGATTTGCTGTTTCCAAATGCCACACTCCCTCCTTCTGATGCTGTAAGTGAGAGAAAATTGGATTTTTCACCAGTCATATGCCTCGAACACCCACTGTCAACATACCACAGCTGCCTGTTCCCTAGACTATTTCCTGCACTGTTTGCTGGGTTGTTTGCTGGGTTGTTCTCTCTCACTTCAGCCTGCAAAACAAATCAAGGGTTAGTTTTGGGAACCCAGATCCACTTGGGTCCCATTCCTTTAGACGTGTAAATCTCATCTTTCCTAACCCACATTTGTTTTACATGCACTGAGTTCTTTTTAATGGCATACTTTCTTATAGGACAAACATATCGATAATGCCCCGTTTTACCACAATGAAAACAAACAATATTTTCAGGTAATCCCACATATTTGTTATTCACTGGGTAGGTCATCTTAGGCACAAAACCTAGTCCTCTTCTATTTTGACTATGATGAGTGTTTAACCATTCCAACGCCCTTGAGGACCTGTTCCAGAGCTTGTTTGTGGCAAGGTCCAATTCTAAGTGTTTTATTTTTCCAAGCAAGTTTCTGTTTTCTTCCAGCAAAGACTCGACCTTACCTTTTAAGTCAAGAGATTCTTTTTCTAGCTCAGTCAGTTTAGTGGAACAAGTCTCTTCTTTCATGAGTAGAGTTTCTTCAAGCACATTGATGTTTTCATGCAAGGTAAGAGTCTCTTTGTCAACTTCAAGCTTTTCTAATTTAAGGGTTTCATTTTCAAGTTCTAAATCTCGAACATCCCCTTTTAATTCAGCACATATATCCATTATATTGTACACTAATTTCTCAAGAGTTGATTTATTTAGACCACGTACCTTGTTCTTGAGTTGAGTCAGACTATCCGTTGACCCATCATCTGAATCAGTGTCACTCCTTGCCATGAGTGCTACATCAGCTTGCCCAGCTTCAGACCCTTCCTCATCCTCACTTGAATCTCCCCAGGCCGCGAGCATAGCTTTTGAGAATCTTTTCGCTGAGCTGCTTACACCCTCTTTCCTCCCCTGTTTTCTGGGGTGTTCGGGTTCTTGTTCTTCCTTGTGCAGTGGGCAGTTTCTCACAATGTGGCCCAGCTTACCACACTTGAAACACCCAGTGAACTTTTCCCGAGGGGTGTTCCTGGCTTTGCCGAAGTCCTTCCTTTTGATGTTTTCTTTGACTTTCTTGAAGAACTTCTTAAATTTTTGAGTCATCATGACAATCTCCTCCTCCTCAGAATCAGAATCATCTTCTAAGGCCTTTAGTGCAAGACCTCGTTCTCTCTTTGTCTCATCTTTCTATTGAGAATATTTCCTAAGTTCATATGTTTGGAGGTTTCCAATCAGCTCATCTAGGGTGATCTTGTTCATGTCCTTAGCATCTTGGATGACCGTTACTTTTGCTTCCCAAGAATGAGGTAAAATTCTTATGATCTTCCTTACCAATTCTTCGGTGGTGAAGGATTTTCCCAAGGATTTCAACTCATTCGTTATGTGAGTGAAGCGAGTGTACATGTCCATCGCACTTTCCCGATCACCCATCTCGAACAGCTCATACTTTCTCATAAGCAATTCAATCCGGGATTGCTTTACTTGATTGGTCCCTTCGTGAGCTACTTGCAAAGCATCCCAGATTTCTTTGGCCGACTCACATTCAGATATGCGAGTATATTCATCAGGACCTAGGCCAAAATATAGGAGTTTCTTGGCCTTGGCATTCTTCTCCATCATCTTGTAATCTTCAGCATTGAACTCCTTAGGCTCCTTGGGGATTGACTTTCCATCTTCAGTTGTTTTCTTAGGGATGAGTGGTCCATGCTTGATGAGCATCCACAACTCATAGTCCTCGGCTTGGATGTAGTTTTCCATCCTATTCTTCCACCAACTATAGTGTTGGCCATTAAAGTATGGTGGACGAGTTATGGATTGACCTTCAAGCATGCCTTGTGGAGTACTCATCTTCAAGGATCTCTCAAAGGTGTTAGCTTTTCAAAGGAGAACCTGCTCTGATACCACTTGTTGAATTAGAGAGCACACAACCACAAGAGGGGGGTGAATTATGGTGTCCGATTTTCGCAAGCTGCTGACAAACAGTCTTAGACCCTGTTCACACAGGTTGTTTCTGAGATAAGCAGAAGCGAAAATCCAACAAAATTGAATGCGGAAATAATGGACACAAATTTTTACGTGGAAAACACCTCTAGCCCAACTGAGGTTAAAAACCACGACCTACCTCGTGTAGGATTTAAACACTTCACTAAACGGGCTAATCACGTTACAATAGTAACACACCTTGTTACAACTTATAACACACGTAACCTGTCTTCCCTAAGACAAGTTACCCACGTCCAAAATCCCCTTGATTTGGACACACACTCTGCTCACTCTTGTGAAAGAAGAATGTAAAGAAAAAACACCCTATTACAATGCTTCTCAACTAAGCTAATATAGGGTACAATGAAGTCCTAGTATGCCAACTTTGAAAGCTCAATTAATTCACTCACAAGGCTCGGTTTTCTTTTCAAACGTTTTAGCTTATGAACTCAGATTTTTTCTTTCTGAAAACCGATGTGTCCAAGATTGTAAGAAGCCGCCTTTTATAGTGCTTGGAAAACTTTCATCAAATTTTTGGAAACTAAAAAATCTAAAGAATATAGAATCCTTTACCCACAAGGGATGGAAAAACTATTTCTGAAATTTATGGAAACTAAAATCCTAAAGAAAATAGAATCCTTTAGCTACAAGGGGTAAGGTGACATGAGCTGAAAACACTTCCTGAACCGCGTGCATAAGGCGGTGTTCTTCAGCAGCTAGCCCATGTTTTTCTCAACTACCTTATCCACCTGCCAAAAATTGGATATTCTTTTTATTCACAAAGATTTTATAAATCCCTTAAGATTTTTGATAACCGTTTTTTAGGGTAAAGAATAAGATACTCCATAGAAAAATCTTTCTTGCAAATCTTTGAAGAAGCTGCTCAAAATCCAAAAGATAAAAATCATGCAAAGCAGTTTTTCGCAGCTTATTCTGGAAACACCCTGATCGCCCTGTTCCCAGGGTTGTTCTGAAGGGTGATCTGAAATATTTTCCGAAAAACAAAACCGTTTCCAGTGAGTGGTAAATTAAAACTTTCTAATTGGCATATTAACAAGAGTCTAAAAATATAAAACCAAATCAAATCAAGACATCTTGTTGTAACCACTAGTCATCTTGTAGAACGACTTTGCTGCAAACACTTCACAGAATATGCTTCAAACACCGCACGGAACCTGTTTGTCATAGCTGCACATATCTTATGTTTCAAACACTTCTCAGGATATGCTTCAAAACGCCTCACAGAACCTGTTCCTCATAGGTGTTCTTATATTGCTGACTTGAGTACCTGTTCTTGATAAACCATTAGTCAAGCAGTTTTAATACATTGAGAACAGCAGTAAGGTCCTGTTTGGAAAGCCTGTTTGGAGCAACAACAACAACACTTGGATTTGTTATCATCAAAACTTTATACGTTCTAACATACATCAATTTAGGTATTACAGCAAGTTCATTCTTGGCCTGAAATCAAGCCCCTACACGTTTCTCTCCCCTATTGCGCCATAAAATTCCAAAACATAAAAAACAATTTTCCTGCCTTGGTTCGCGTCCTTGTGTTCTAGCATGGCTAGTACCAGTGAAATGACCTTTGAAGAAAAATTTGAAGCCCTTAAAAAGAATTATCAAGCTGTGTCTTCATCAAAGGCAGAATTAGAGAAACAAAATGAGTACTTGCGAAAGCAGCGGGAAAAGTACATGACACAGAGGCGGAAGGCTCTTGAAAGTCAAGCTGTGTCTGTTCATGGCGATGAAGAAGCAAGTAATCTGAATAGTTCCACAAGTGAAGAAGAACCTTTAAGAAGGGTTAGAGGTGCTGGAAGAATTCCCACAAACTAAAATGATTTCAAAGTTAAAATTCCTGAGTTTGAGGGTAAACTGGATCCAGATGGATTCCTGGAATGGTTACACACTGTGGAATGAGTTTTTGATTACAAGGACATTCCAGATGACAAGAAAGTGAAGCTGGTTGCACTTAGGCTTCGAAGGTATGTGTCCCTTTGGTGGACAAACCTTTGTGATAAGAGAACCAGAAATAGAAAAGGAAAAATAAGAACCTGGGAGAAAATGAAATCCAAATTGAAGTTCCGATTCCTCCAAGCAACGTCTCCAAGATAGTTATTCCCAATTGCATAATCTGACTCAAGGAAATTTAACTGTTGAAGAATACACAAGAGAGTTTAAAAAGCCCCTAATAAAATGTGATACTCAGGAGCCTAAAGAGCAAATAAGTGTTAGATACTTGGCTGGCCTTGATCCTAAGTATTCTACTATTATTGAGTTGTAGCAATATACCACGTTTGACGAAGTTTGTGTGTTAGCACACAAAGTGGAGCAACAACAAAGAAATAAATCAATCAAATGTGATTTCCCGAAACCTCCAATTTGTACTTCTCCTTTTAACAAGGGGCGTCCGCATTTTCCTTGAAGATCAACCCACAAAATCCGTCTTCCCCTATGCCGTAAAGAACCCAAACTCCTCAAAGAACCTAACCTCCAACACGACCATCGTACCCCGAGCCACGACCTCAGTCTAGTCTAGAACATCCCACTGCATTTCCAATGAGTAACCGATGCTGTTTTAAGTGTCAAGGACTTGGGCATATTGCTTCTGATTGCCCAAATTGAAGAATTATTACCCTTGCTAAATGGGATGCAACTAGAGACAAAGATAGAGAGGAGGAACAGAAAGAGGACGAAGAAGTAGAACAGCAGAACGAATAGGAGGAAGTAGTTGAAGCTGAAGATGAAGGAGAAATGCTAGTACTTGGAGGGGCACTAAGCAATCAACATGGAGTTAAGGATAAACGATGGAAAACATCTTTCACCCCCGTTGCACTGTCCAGGGTAAAGTATGTTCTTTGATAATTGACAGAGGCAGTTGTGCTAACGTCGTTTCATTGAACATGATTAAGAAATTAGGCCTCCAGGCCACGACACATCCCCACCCATACAACATCCAATGGCTCAATTAGAGTAAAGGTGTTCAAGTTGATTCCCAGTGTTTGATTTCATTATCAATCGGGAAGAATTATCGCGACGAGTTGTGGTGTGATCTGATTCCAATGGATGCGTGCCATATTCTTTTGGGGCATCCATGGATGTATGATTGCAACGTTATGCAAAATGGATTTCTAAATACCTATTGCTTCTCTAAAGGAGGAAAGAAGATTACTTTGGTGCCATTATCTCCATCCGAACTTTCCAAACCCAAACTACAAAAAAGCCCCGAAAGATCAGATATGTTATTTGCCCGTAGTGAGCCTTTACTGAAAGCATCTTATCATGAGTTTAGAGTTGCAGAGAGTGGATTTCATCCACTCAAGAAGAAGCTTAATCACCTTTGCCAGACAATCCAATATCGACCTTATTCCTGGTTCAATCCTTCCAAACAAACCTATTTACAGAATGAACCCAAAAGACACCTTTGAAATTCAGAAGCAACTGGAAGAGTTGATGGCTAAAGGATCAATTCGAGAATCCTTAAGTCGTTACCCCGTTCCTGCACTCTTAGTGCCAAAGAAAGATGGGAGTATGCATATATGAGTCGATAGTCAAGCTATTAACAAGATTACTATCAAGTATCGGTATCCAATACCGAGACTTGAAGATATGCTTGATGAGTTACATGGCTTGAGGGTATATTCGAAGATTGATTTACGAAGCGGTTACTATCAGATTCAAATTAGAGAAGGTGACAAATGGAAAGCTTTCAAAACAAAGATTGGTTTATTCGAATGGTTGGTTGTGCCATTCGGTTTATCAAATGCTCCGAGCACTTTACGAGGTTAATGAATAAAGTATTCAAACCTTATACTGGCATGATCATTATCGTTTATGTTGATGATATTCTTATCTTCAACAAAGATGAGAAAGAGCACTATAATCATTTGACTGAGATTATGAGGGTGCTTGAACGTGGAAAATTATGCGGGAATCTCAAAAAGTGTTCCTTTTTCACTTCTAAGGTCACTTTTTATGGGTATATCGTGACTGCTGAAGGAATTGAAGCTGATCAAGCTGAGATTGAGGCTATTCGGAGTTGGCCTATGCAACAGAGCGTACATGACGTCCTTAGCTTTCACAAACTTGTTTCATTCTACCGCCATTTTATTCGGAATTTCAGCACTATTATTGTGCCAATGACCGAGGTGCTTAAGGGCACATCTTTTAGATGGACCCGTAAGGCACAAATGGCCTTTGAAGAAGTGAAGGCTAAGCTAACGCAACCACCAGTATTAGCTTTTCCCTATTTTGACAAAGTGTTCGAAGTGAAATGCGATGCATCTGGCGTTGGCATTGGTGGTGTTCTTACTCAAGAGGGCAAACCATTAGCCTTCTCTAGTGAGAAACTGTGTGACTTGGGGCAAAAATACTCCACTTACGATCAAGAATTCTATCCCATAGTTCGATGTTTGGAGCACTGCAGTCATTATCTTATGGCTAGCGAGTTTATTGTCCATTCTGATCGCGAAGCTTTGAAGTATACTCAAGGCCAGCATAAATTAAACTCCCGGCATTCTAAGTGGGTTGAGTTATATGGCATAAATCAAGGAAGCTAAATAAAGGCGCTGATGCCTTATCCAGAAGATACCTATTACTGTTCCAGTTAGACGCTTGTGTTCTGGGTTTTGAGTATCTAAAATTATTATATTCTGGAGATGAAGACTTTGGGGAACTCTATGGTGCATGTCAAAACCACCCCAGAGATAATTATTTTGATTCAAAAAGGATTTCTGTTTAAGGGTACATCCCTCGGTGTGCTTAAATGTAGCACTCGAGAACTTCTAATTTGAGAAGTCCATAGAGGATCATTAGTAGGTCATTATGGTGAGAATAAAACTCTGACCATTTTGAAAGAACATTATTATTGGCCTAGGATGCATAAAGATGTCCAAGAGATTCCGAAACAGTGTGCAACATATCAAGTGGCCAAAAGTCATTTACTCCCGCAAGGACTATAGACACCGTTACCCGTACCTACCTAACCTTGGGTTGACATGGGCATGGATTTTATTCTGGGCTTGCCTAGAACTCAGAGGGGCAAAGATTCCATATTTGTGGTAGTAGACCGATTTTCAAAGATGGCCCATTGTATACCCCACAATAAGACCAACAACGCTACCAATATTACAAATTTGAATCCAAGGATTCATTGTAGCTTTCACTCTTAAATTGAGTTAAGCTTAACCCTTGAGAGATAAATCAAGTTCTTGCTCATCCACGACTCTCCATTCTGCTAGCGTGATTACCTTTCTGCTTGGACAGTCTAAGGCTATGTGTCCTAGCCCTTGGTACTTAAAACACCTTCTTGTGCACATAAGATTAGGATTGGGTCTGGTTGGAGGTGGTTAGATCTTTTGTGGAGTTGGGGTTCTTTATGGATTAGAAGGGAAAAGATTTGTAGGCTTAGGAGGTGGATTAGAACTCCCCTTGTTAAAGGGTGTGTTCCGGGTTAATGGTTTGGAATTTTGAGGTTTAAAAGGCTGTATTGCATTCTTCCATTGTTCAACTTTGTGATCAAGCATGCAAACCTCATCAAATGGGGTGTAAGCTTGTAAATCAACAACATTAGCATACCTAGGATCAAGGCCTCCCAAGTATCTAACGATTGTTTGCTCTTTTGGTTCTTGTAGGCCACACTTGATCACAAGCTTTTCAAACTCTCTCGTGTATTCTTCTACACTTAGGTTACCTTGGGTCAAGTTGTGGAGTTGTGAGTAACAATCTTGAATATAAGTAGCGGATCTTCTCGCATGTTCTGATTTTGGACTTTCTTTCTCGAACGCTTTTGGCACACAAGTTAGTCCACCAAAGAGAAGCATACTTACAGAGTCTCAAAGCTACTAACTTCACTTTCTTCTCTTCAAGAATGTCCTTGTACTCAAAAACTCATTCAACCGTTTGTAACTAGTCCAGAAACTCTTCAGGATCAAGCTTGCCTTCATATTATGGAATTTCTACCTTGAAATCATTTGTATTTGCTTGAATCTGTGGATCCGGTTTAGCCATTCTCAAAGGTTCATCTTAACTAAATGAATTAGTGTTATGACTAAAGACTTGCTCTTGTCTCCTTGGTTCAGATTGAGGAGATTCTTCATTCATCTTCTGCTTCTACTTCAAAAAGGAACCAAGCTGCTTCCATAAATACTCATTTTGAGCATCTTCACGAATCTTCTCCATTAGCATCTCATTCTGCCCCATAAATGCTTCAAATTTCTCTTCCAAACTCATGTTAGAACTCATTTTGGTCTCGATTTGTGTTTAAACTCAAACTAGGGATGTGCTTGGAATTTGAGTGGGAATGATTTTAGAAAGTGGAGGAATGTATCAGGCCAAGGAGAAACCAAAGTTCTGATACCAAATATGATGTAAAGCTCAATGGAAATCACTCACACTCGAAGGAGAACACACGAACAAATAAAGGGACTCATGGCCTTAGCTTGAACTCAATGCAATTCGAACTGAAATGTGCGATTAGTATAGTTCTGAACTGAATCTTAGATACAACAATCATGACCAAGACCAAGGTGAGGGCCCCTAAGCTTGATTATGATACAGAAATCACCACTTAAACAAGATTAGGATTAAATCTGATTCCAAAAGTGAAGAATATAAGGCCTTATAAGCTAGCAAGCGAGCAACCAAGTAGCTAACGCCAAGGGAGTGGGGTTTCTTCAGAATTAGGAAACCTCCTAATCTTGCTTAGTTCACGATTTTAGCTAACCTGTGAGGTTCCAATGCAAATTCTAGCTTGATCTTTGCTAGGTACAACCATTGGGTTTATCTAGTCTATAGGATTAAAGCTAAACTTGTTACAAAGCAAGCAATTAAGCAAACAAGTAGTTGCCTCAAAGTGAAGAAAAGGAGTGATGTGACGGGCTACTTTATGCTTTCTGGCTGACCACTAGCATTGTTGCTATCTTTCTCCCTTGCTCTTCACTGGATAATCAGGTGGCTCCTTCATGATTATGTATAACAGCTTGTTAACTAATCATTCCAACAGCTAGACACGGATTGGACACCAGAGCAGGCTTCAACCACTTAATGCACCAATTAGGTGCAACCGGGCAGTAGGTGGCAGATTGTAGGCTGTGATTAGAGGGCACATTTTGCATGCCAAACATGGGCATGAATTAGCTTGCCCTATATGGTTGGAAACATCTGGAAGTTTTCTAACTCTTTCAGTTAGAATCACACAGTTTAGAGTTCATTTGCCTACTCAAAAGATCAAAATGCCCGGACTATTCCAAATGGGGCTCCAGCCTGCACTGTTTTAAAAATTGACCTAGTTCTTTATCTTCCACTTGACTTAACTTGATTTAATCACTTGCACAAGGTAACTAACATCTTAAGGACCCAAAATATGCAAAACTTTAGGGCCTAAACCTCATGGAGGCCTAAGTAATTCGGAACACAAAATTGGGCATAAAAACTATTTTGTATCCGTATGGTTCTATTTGTGTTTCTAGCAAAAGGTGACCCATCCTTTGAACTTGTGACGTAAGTCCCTCAGGGAACTCCAATTTTGAGGTCCATGGTTGCCAAGGTAATTTAAATTAGGCTTCAAAGTTCAAGGACTTAATCACATTTCTTTAAATTCAAGAAGAGCTAGTTATCGGATTAAATCCAGCAGCATATCGGGTTTTATGAGATTAATTACTTAGGCCTCTTTAAGGTTTTAGTAAAATAATTTGCCATGGGTTTAAATTCCAAGAAGTTGGCTTTCTAAAAAAACCAGTTTCAGCTCGTTTGGACTTCGTTTGATCATTCAGCTTGGCTCTTAAACTTAAACTGTCCAGGCTGCAGTTTTGGTGTAGTTTGTACCCAGTATTATTTTTGGACATCCAACAATTATAATTCTTTTCTTGTTAGTTCATTTAGGATGTATAGTTTATTTGTCATGTTAAGCACAAACCAAAAAAAGCATGTTAAGGGGGCCAGTTCAGCTGATTTTATCAAGCTGTCCAGTAGGCTCCTGAAATTGCATGATTAGAAAGTCTATGGTGATTAAGCCCTTTAATGATGTCGAAATCCTGATTTCGAAAAGGGGAGGGTTAATAGACATCTTGAGGTTTCCCCCATGGATGGAAACCAAAGATTAGTCACCAAAATGAGGTGTCACAAGCTGAGCCAACTTGCTGTCCAGACGGCTCCTCACGGTAGGTTGCCTAACCTAAGAGGTTTTCCCTCTTAGGTGGGTTTTCCTCCACTAAGGTGAGTGTGTGCTTGGCTGCCTACTTGATCTTAGTCACCATATGACTCATCCATAGAAGAAACAGCTACGTTGAGTAAGGAAAAGAAGCCATTTGGCAAGCTATTACTCAGACACCATTGCATGAAGTGGCGGATATGTACAAGCTGTGATCTTTTGATGTGGCAGCCGTGAATGAATTCCTTCCAAGGCATGAAAACCTGACTAAGCAGCCTAGGAACATTAAGGAAGAAACTTAGATAGCCATTTTGCTATGTAATTGAGCTTTTCTTTCATGTTTTAACGTAATTTAGCAACAAACTAGGTAATTTAGATAAGGTAGCATACTTAGTAAGTTTCCTAACCATTAAGTAATGTCCTAATGATTACCTATTGAGTAAGCAAAGGCTTGGACATGCCCTATAAATAGCCTAGCCATTCACTTTGTAATCAAGTGACGACTAAGTGAAATCTAAAGTTAAGTTTGAAACTCCTCAATGTTGTTATCTGAATTCTCTACTTGCTTATCTCTAACTAGGCCAATTAGAGTGGTGATCAAGTGAGTCTTAAGCCTTAATTAGGTAGTGAAATCTGTACCCTAATTAAGCTTAGGGGGCCTAAACTTACGCTTATGGTGAAATCTATATCTAAGAAACGTTTTGATTTTGAGTATCTAAACTCCTTAGCATTGCTACCACCAAAATTGATATATCTCTCAAGGGTTAAGCTTAACTCAATTCAAGAGTGAAAGCTTTGCTTTTTTGTATCTTCTTTTGGTTCAGTCCAAGTTTGCTCCAAAGGAAGCATGTCACCCTTGTTAGCTTTCATTATGAGTTCCTTTTGAGTTTCCTCAAGATCACCCTCACCATCCTCATCAATTTCAGACTCTTTCACAGCCTTCCATTCGGCTAATGTGATGATTCTTCAGTTTGTACAATCCGAAGCCAAGTGCCTAAATCTTTGGCTCTTAAAACATCGTGGGATACTCTTAAGAAAGGGTTTAGATCTTTCTTAAGGTGGTTAGCTATTTAGTGGGGCTGGGGTTTTTGTGGTGTGGAAGGGAATGAACCCGTGGGCTTAATGGAGACACTTTCCTTCATGGGCGTGTAAGTGGATGGGCAAAAGGAACCCTTCAACTTACTACTTAATTTCTTCCAACTTCTCACCTTTTCTTCCTTTCTTTCTTCTCTTAAACTTGTAATTATTCCCCCTTTGAAGTGCACAACCTCTCAATCTTGAAATAACCACTTTGAACTTCTCTTGGTCGTTAAGGATACAACAAATTAAAATTCGTTCCGCCTTAAAAATTCAGCATGTAAATTCTTCCTTTTTGCCATGAAATTTTTGGATTTCAAGGCTGTCGTACTCAAAATCAATCAACGCCTCAAAATCAATCAAGTCGAGCTCTTTCTTCAAGCTCCTAGGTAAAGGCATGATGGATAAGTTCTAAGGGTTCTTTGTGTTTGGATTGTGTTTGGGGCTGAATTTGAGGAATGTGTTTAGGGAATGTGTTTGGATTGAATTTGGGAGCGCGGGGCTCAGGCAAGGATCCAAACTTGCTCTAATACAAAAATTGATGTACCTCCCAGGGGTAAATCCTTAACGTGACACAAGGGATTTTGTACTTAGAATCAACTGATTCTAAGTGAGGAAAAAACAAAGAAAAGGATAGAGAACTAGTTGTGTACGAATGCTCACAAAACCAGGAAAGCAAGTGTCCAGGTTGCAGTTTGGGATAGTTTTTACTCGAATTTATTTTTATTATTGTGTAGATCAAACGACATCCAAATGTTGTAATTCCTTTTTTATTAGTTCATTTAGGATGTCTAGTTTATACCCATGTCAAGCACGGGCCAAGAAGAGCACGATAAGGGGCCTAGTTTAGCCCATTTTGTCAAGCTGCTTAGAATGCTCCTGAAAATGCACGATTAAAAAGATCTTAGTAATTAAGGTCCTTAATGATGTCCAAATCGTTATTTTGAAAAAGGAGGGTTTCTAGACATCTTGAGTTTCCCCCCTTTGGAAGGAAACCAAAGATTAGTCACCAAAGTGGAGTGACACTTGCTGCATGAAGAGAGGGCCCACATGGCTTCTCCACGGTAGCTTGCCTAGCAAGGGAGTTTTACCCTCCTTGGTGGGTTTCTTCCACCAAGATGTGTGCTAGGATACTAATAGCAAAATTAATGTATCTTTCAAGGGTTAAGCTTAACTCAATTCAAGAGTGAAAGCTAAAACCAAGAAAGAGTACAATGAATCGAAAAAGGATATAAACTAAACTAATCCTTGGATACAGATTTCACCACCAACGATTAATCTAGTGAAAACTAAACTCTTACTTGGATATAGATATCACCACCAAGTTTGAGTTTAGGGACCTTAAGTTTAATTAGTATACAAATGTCACCACCTAATCAAGGCTTAAGAGATACTTGATCATTACTCTAATTGGCCTAATTAGAGATAAGCAAGTAGAGAATTTAAGGTAACAACACTGAGGAGTTTCAAACTCAACCTCAGATTTCAAATATTCATCACTTGAATACATTATGAACATCTAGGCTATTTATAATGCAAGCCTAAGGCTTTCCTTTCTCATTAGGTAATCATTAGGACATTAATTAATGGTTAGGAAACTTGCCATGTACGCTAGGTTAGCTAAATTACATAGTTTGCCCCCAAACAATGCTAAAATGTGAACAAAAGCTTAATTGCATAGCAAAACGATTACCTAAGCTTCTTCGTTAATGATCCTAGGCTGATTGATCACATTTCCCTCCCTAAGAAGGAAATTATCCACGGCTTCCATCTCAAAGGGTGAGGAGTAATACCTGCTTGCCACCTCCTGCTTGAGTGTCTGAATGTAAGCTTATAAAGTGGCAGTATCTTCCGCTTCCACATTGCTTTCTCTCCATTTATGAGTGACATGGTGACTAAGATCAAGGTACTAGCCATCCGACCACACCTTCTGGTGGAAGAAACCCACCTAGGAGTGTAAAATTCCCTTGCTAAGGAAGCTGCCATGGCTAAGCTGTATGGGCCGTGTCTTCATGCTGCACGTGTCGCTCAATTTTGGTGACTAATTGACGGAGATCCCTGCATGCCCTTTGCTTTAAAGAAGCAAATCAAGCTAGGTAATTTCATTTTGTAGCCCAATGGATGAATAAATCATCCTTGTTTTGTTTAATTAATAAAACAGCAGGTCACGAGCTCTAGTCAGCAGTAAACTCATTTTTGAGAGCTTAATTACTTAAGGCTCTTTTAGATTTAAGTCTAATATTTTGCATTGGGTTTGAACTTCAGGAAGTCAGCTTTCCACCAAAACAAGTTTCATCCCATTTGGACTTCATTTACCCACTCAAATTCGCCAATAAACCCAAGCTATACAAACTGCCCAGTTCACCCATAATGTACCCGGATTTGGGTATGTGATTTCTTAAGCTTAATGGTGGTTTAAGTCTTGGATTTTCATCTTTTTGGAATCCCCAGGATGTCTGCTTTCAGATACAAGCTTTGAATTCCAATCATACCCTGAGGAAGCAAAGAAATCAAGTCATTTTGTCAAACCTGCCAGTTTTGGTCCAAAACTGTACGGTTAAATGTTTTAGTAGAATTAACCTACTTAAACATGGTTTAACCTTGATTTCCTTATTGGGGGGGTTTGTACACATCCTGAGGATTCCCCGCATGGCCTGAAGACAAAATCATGCACACTTTGGCTGAGGTGAAAATTGGTTATAAAACCGGTCCAGAATCTATCTTGGACCTGATTTAAGAGTACGGTTGAAGTTTTCCTTCTCGAACGGGTTTGCTACTTCAATTGATGAGTGGCACATGTCCCAACCTATGTAGAAGCACAATGATTAAGCTGCAAAGCAATTGGCCATGAGAAGAACAACCAATAGGAAGCAAAGGCAGCAAAGATTTCCTTGAAGCTCATTGGCTAGCCAAAAAGTGGTTCTATTTTACGGCTGCCCCCTTCCCCTTTGCTAGATAAGCTGGTTGTATTAGGACTAAATAAGAATGGTTATGTTGTAAACATCATTTATTAGCTTTGTTTAATGCTTTGAATGTAGTTTGATTAAGCTAGAATTAGGTTAGTACACGGTTAGCACTAACCGTGTGGATTAAGCTTAAGTTAATACCTTTCCTCTCTAAGAAGGTAAGGTCTAGGTGTGTGCTTGCTTAGATGGGTGCTTGCTAGGCTTGTTTAAAAGAGCAACACACGACCACTTTGTGAGAGATGTCATATTTGAATTCAAAAACCAGAATTGAGAGCATTACTCTTAATTAGGTGGTGTTTCTGTATCCTAATTGAGATTAAGGGCCCTAAACTCAAACTTAGTGGTGTTTCTGTATCTAAGTGAGAGTTTAGACTATCCTTTATTCATCCTTCATCCACACGGGTTCAAGGGAAGCAAACTGAATTCATTTGCTTAAACCGTGAGCTTAATGAATTCTAGCTTTGATTTCTTTCTATCCTTCATACATAGCTCAAATTCCTTTCCCTTAACCATTCAGAATCCCTTGATTCGAAATCCCATCCCTTATTTCACGTTGTTGCTGCCTCACAACCAGCCTCTAATGTGCCACTTTCCTTGGTTTTTCAATGATTGTATTCTCTCTTGGTTTTAAGCTTTCACTGTTAAATTGAGTTTGAGTTTTAACCCTCGGGAGGTACATCATATTTGGTATAAGAGCAAGTTCACAACTTGGCCTGAAACCTATGCCATCCATACACCCTCAAAGCAAAACACAAACCTCAAAACTTGCTGTTATCAATCGTACCGGGCAGAAATACAGCATGGTCACCCCGTGCCGCCATAACACGACCGTGCCACCCCTGTTCCATGCTATTTCACTTGTTCAAAGCCACCTAGCTCAAGCATGAGTGCTACAAGCATGACCTTGGAAGAGAGGTTTGAAGCCTTGATGAAACAAAATGACTTTATATCTAGAAAGATTCAAGAGGATGCACAAAAGAATCAAGAAACTCAAGTACATAACGAGTACTTGAGAAAGCAATTAGGTTCGGTTTTAAAGCAAAAGCAAAAGCTGAATGAAAACACCTTTCAATCTGAACATAGAAGGCATGAACAGGTCTCTAGTAATGATGTTGCTTCATCAAGTGAAGAGGAACCAACAAGAATGACAAGAGAAGAGCCACGGTTTCAAACTCAAACGACTTCAAAGTGGAAGTTCCTGAATTTGAAGGTAAGCTTGATCCTAAAGAGTTCCTTGATTGGTTGCATACTGTTGAGAGAGTTTTTGAGTACGAGGACATCCCAGAGGACAAGAAAGCAAAGTTGGTTGCTTTAAGGCTTCGTAAGTATGCTTCTCTTTGGGGGACTGATTTGTGTGTCAAAAGAATAAGAGAAAGGAAGTCCAAAATCAGAACTTGGGAAAAGATGAAATAAGCCTTGGTTTCTTCCTCCTACCTATGTTCAAGATTGCTAGTCTCAACTCCACCACTTGAACGAAGGTGATTTGAGTGTAGAAGAGTACACTTGTGAATTTGAACAGTGTTCGTACCAAAAATGAGCTATTTTTAAGGTACTTTTACACCTATTTTATGCTCGTTATAATCGTATTTTTAAGGTTTTTATTTGATTTTATTTTATTTTGCCGGTTTTGAATAATTTCAAGAAAATGGCCAAAAATGCGAGAAAAATGGTGAAAAATGTACGGAATTGAAGAACCGGGCTAAACTGAGTTGAACTGGCCCAAAATTACCATGAACCGGCCCAATATTGAGGATGAACCGGTTCATTTCGAAAACCGGCTCAGGCAATTCAACCCGGTTCAGCGTTATTAAACCCCCTCCCCTTCACTCTCTCTCTCATCGCGATCCTCTTCTTCCCCACATTCCCCAAACCCCAGAACCTTGAGAAAACCCGAATCCCTGCCGCGTCTTCTCCATCCTCGTTCCATCTCTCTCTACCCGGTCTCTCTCTTCAAACCTTCATCTGTCATTCACGCTGCAAACACCACGACGCACACCAGTTGCCCCCATCGTCACCGTCCAGATACCTACAAATAGAAGGGTTGAAGATCGAGAGTTCAGGCATAAAGGGAGCTCGCAGACGCCATTGAAGCTTAGGTAGGTAATTTTAGGGTTTAATTTAGGGTTAGATTAGGGTCAATTTAAGTTTAGATTTTGTTTTAGGTTCGATATTATTTCGATTTTCAGAATTAGGGTTTCATGGATTTCAGTTTGCCTAGCGTCGAATTTCTTGTAATTATACTATATTTTGAGTTTCCCAGTAGCAATTCACATTACTAGTTCAACTTTGCAAAAGTTGAATGTTAGTTTGTCAAATTTCGTTCGAATCCCCCTCACCTGTTTTTATGTTCGTGCAACCATCCATGATGAATCCGCCATTTTTTTGAAGAATTTTGAAGCTCGTACATCACTGAGGTGTGGGTTCTGCTTCGATTTGCTTTTAGTTCCTTAGCTCTTCTATTAATTTTACAAGTTACTGTTGATAGTTGAATGATGATGATTTCGATTTTGATTTAATGAGTTAGCATCGTTTATAGTTGATTGATTGTGGTGATACAGTTGTGTTATGTTTAGTTGTTGGTGATAATGTTCTAGCTGGGTATTCGACTATGGAGATTGAGCTTTGAAAAGTTGATTGTTGGTGTTGAGGTGGTGATTGTGCCTGAATTGTTGATAGTCCTACTCTATTTTTCTCCCCTTTTCCTTGTGATTTAGCCGGTTCAAATGGCTTGCGATTAATGTTATAAATTGATGCTGAAATCGAATCTGGTAGCTTGATAGAAGGTGTTGGCTGAAGGTTGATTTTAGATTGTGGGTTTTAGCTTTAGTAAACTAATGTTGAACATGCAAACTCATTCATAGGGTTTTGTTTATTTGCCTAGGTCTAGTTCATTTTAGTTCATGTAGGCTACTTGAATGTTCAGCCAAGTGCATAGCCAAATGTTTAGTTAAATTAAGGCATTAGTTCACTTTGAAAAGTTTAAATTAGTCTAGTATAGATTAACTAGTTAACTCACCCTTCTCTGTGACCATAATCTTGACCATCGTCCCTGAGGATTTGACCCTCAAGTACTGCGACGTCCGTCGTACACTTGCGGCTTTTATTTAAACTTTCAATTTTTCCCAACAAGTTTTTGGCGCCGTTGCCAGGGACGACGGCATGAGATTAGGTCATATTTTCATTTTCCTAGCTACTTTTTTATTTCGTTGCTTTGATTTGTCTATTTCGTTTATTAGTGATGATTTGTTTAAATGATGTGTTTTGGTCATTTCGTAACTTTATTTTGGCATTGATTCCAACTTTCTTTATTTTGATATCAACTGTTATTTAGTTTAATCGTTTCTTCAAAAAAATTCAAAAATCACAAAAAAAGGGGAAAACTTAAAATCCAAAAACATTTGAAAAACTTGAAAACCACAAAAAAGTTTTGAAAAGCCGAAAAACCCAAAAAAATTGAAAAATTGAAACCTCTAAACATTAAAAACTTTAAAAACTTTAAAAATTTCAAAATGCCGGTTTTCAATTTCCCGCAATATGAGCTCGAACCTTTTTGGAGTTATTTTTCAAGGCTCAATGATTATCGTGCTCAACTGAATCATAATTTTCAAAAGTGGAAAATTTGTGAGGTCATTATTGAGGGTCTAAATTTTGAGTCAGGGAGTTATATTGAATCACTTTTTCCTAGAGGTTTTATAGAATTATTATCTAAAACTCAAAATGAAGTTTGGGATTCATTTGAAAAATTAGCCAGGGAAACTTACGCATTTGAGCAAGCTAATGAGACTTTTTGATACCCGACTCATGGAGAGTGTGATTTTCATGCTAATTCTTACCCTTCAGAACATTTTGTGAATTCATATGACCCATTTTATTTTTGTGTGCCTCCTGTCTTCTGCGATTATTGTGAATCTCCTAATCATGATGCTTATACTTGTCCTTTTCGTGTTTATGTTGATGCTACTTGTGTAAGTTTTGAAAAGAAAATTAATGAATTGACTGATTAAATGGTAGAGACAATGAAAAAAAAATTTACTGAATACTCTCCATGTTTTAATCAAAATAGGGAGACTTCTAGTGAGATTGATGCTAGTTTAGGATCTCCTAAACCGGACATTAGTCTCTATGATGATTATGAACCCTCTTATTCTGCTAGGCCTGATTTGAATGAAAAGATGTGTTTGCCTAATCTAGATCAAGAGCGTGACCTCCCTATATCTCTATCAATAGACCTTGCACACTGCACTAGCTCACTCAAAGATGTCACTGAAGATATCTTAGTTTATATGGACCTACCCACCACTCTGAATGACTGTCGTGCACTGGAAGTGGGTGAACAATCTGATTTGGTTAGTGAGTTAGAAACAAGCATCGCACCTGCAGTTAAGCTTCATGATTTTGATGATATAAAAGATATTTCACAGGAATTACATGATGAGACACCTGAACTCACTATGTTGGACTTCAATGATGATATTCTTTATGCAAAATATAAATCTTTTTCATATGGGCTTGATGTTACTGAAGGTTTTGATGTGGGTTTTCATGTTGAATTTGAATCATTCTCTTTTGATCCCATCTTTCCTGCTCTTCTGTTTAAATTAGATGGTAATATTCTGCCTGTAGAATACGAATCTTTTTCTTATACATTCGAGACCCATGGAAGTTCTAATGATGGATTTTGTGCTGAGTATGAGTGCTTCTCTTTTGACTCCATCCAAACTGACTTCCTTTTTGATTATTGCAAGTCTGATTTTGTTGAGTCTGAGATCATTGCCACTAAGACTTTTACTATAGACCAGACTCATACGCACATTGGACTTAACAGACTTGTGAAATTTGCACCCCTTATTTTGCCTAGATTGCTCGTTTATGTTGATATTGTTTCTAGGCCAATGACCTCACTACTGGCTCATTCTGAGTATGTCCATTTCTTTCCTGATTGGGCCCAACTGTTTGATAAGTTGAAGCGGGCCCTTACCTATGCTTTATTGGCTCTGTTGATGTACTCTATCTGGCTTCAACTTACTGCTTTTCATTGTTGCTATATTATTGAGAGTTGGGTTTCTTTGTTTGATAAGCTGTTACGTGCTCTAACGAGTTTTGAATTAAATAGTACTTTTCAGCTTAATATGGAGTGGCTGATACTCCATAAGTCTCATAGTTTGGGTACAATCTGTATCCAATCTGATATGATTGTTCCAACCTTCTTCTCTTTTTCCTTTCTTTTCTTTCTTTTTTGTAATTAGTTGTAGATAATTAGGACTGTGAATATACGGGTGATCAATCTTGAGGAGCAATTTGGGAAATGTTGAGCCGTGTGGGCTATGATCACCCTTGGTTGTGTTATAATTTTGTAAATATTTGTTAGTTGTTGATATCTAGGATTGTAAGTAGTTGTGAATATCTAGGATTGTTCGTGTATGTTTAGTTCCTTTGTTTGGTTTCTTTGATTTTGTATTCTGTTTCCTTGGTTTTGTGTTTCGTCTAGTTTAGCAAGTTTTGGTTTTTGTTTGAATAGTTTCCTTTTGTTCTCTTTTTGGTGTTTTAGTGACCTTGTTTTGGTCTTGTATTTTTGTTTTTCTTTTCTTTTGCCTTTTGTCTCGTTTTAGGTTTCCTTTGTGTTAGTTTGGGATTAAGTAGGTCCTTGATTTTGGTTTTGTGTTTGTGAATATGTGTGTTTGCTTTGGTTTTAGTTTCGATTTTGGCTTTCTTTTGTGGCTTTGTTTTTCTTGGATTTTGTAAATGTGTGTGTGTGTGGTTTTGTTTTGTTTTTGGCTTTGCTTTTGATTTTTGTGGTGTCCTAGTTTGTATATATTTGTAATTTAGTGTGGTTTTACGGTTGTATAGCTGATGTGCTTCCTTTTTAGCACCTTAGTTCCCACAATGAGGACATTGTGAAGTTTTGGTGTGGGGGTGAGGTGCCCATTTTTGAAATTTTTAAAATTTTTGAAGATTTTTGATTTTGTTTTTTGGGAACGTTTGTACTATATCTGATTAGCTTAACACCCATGCGCTTTATTTATCATACTGTATGTAAGTAGGATGTGCATTATAAGTCTCTAACCTCAAATGTGATATTCTAAACTCTAATTCTAACTCCAGTTGTTCATTATACCTTGTATAATCCAGTCCGTTCTTATTCCTTCATCATTATCTTTAGGTCTTAGGTTTCCATGAATGATTCTCCCACTAGCTTGTGACACGATTACTTTGAAAAATACTTTGAAAAGAAGTGTACTATGAATAAGAATGAAAGAAAGAAAAAAGAGATGAAATAATATTTGGAATAACAAGTATCCATTTGAGGCATGCGCTACAGGGCGCTACCCTTTACGGCACGTGCTACTGGGTGTTATCCTTTGAGACAATATTGCTACTGGGAAAACTTGCTTCCAAAGTCAGTATGATAATGTAGTTGTGTCAGCCAAGTAGGATTGAGTCTAATTCTGGTGAATCTAAACCCCGGGATGATGATCCAAGTGCACATGAGCACCGGGATGGATTCAAAATCTTGATGTTCAGTGGGGTGAAAAACTAGTGCTTTGATGTCATTTAAGAGGTAGAGGGCTTTGAAGTACATTCTATGTATATGCAGGTCAATAATTGAGTACATGGGTGATTTAGTTGATTAGAGATGTGTGCATATTTTTTCCAAATTTTGTACATATTTGTTTTGAGAAAAAAACCCAAAAAGATTTTTCTTTATTTTTGAAATAATTTTGTGGGTATTTCATTTGGAAACTCTCACGAGACCTCACTCGTCCACTTGGGAGACCGAGGGGTTTAAAGGAGTTGTTGCATACGCTAAATGCAACCGTGATTCCTGCGACAGTGAGTTAGGATTCCGTTCCCTTATTTTTCATTTTCTTTTTAGTTAGTTTAGTTTGTTTTACTCGAGGACGAGCAAAATCTTGGCGTGTGGGTATTTGTTCGTACCAAAAATAAGCCATTTTTAAGGTACTTTTACACCTATTTTATGACCATTATAATCGTATTTTTAAGGTTTTTATTTGATTTTATTTTATTTTGTAGGTTTTGAATTATTTCGAAAAAATTGCCAAAAATGCGAGAAAAATGGTGAAAAATGTCGGGAATTGAAGAACCGGGCTAAACTGAGTTAAACCGACCCAAAATTACCATGAACCGGCCCAACATTGAGGATGGACCGGTTCATTTCGAAAACCGGCTAAGGCAATTCAACCCGATTCAGCGTTATTAGACCCCCTCCCCTTCACTCTCTCTCTCTCCTCGCGATCCTCTTCTTCCCCACATTTCCCCGAAACCCAGAACCCTGAGAAAACCCAAGTCCCTGCCTCGTCTTCTCCATCCTTGTTCCATCTCTCTCTACCCGATCTCTCTCTTCGAACCTCCATCCGTCATTCACGCTGCAAACGCCACGCCGCACACCAGCTGCCCCCATCGTCGCCGTCCAGATACCCACAAATCGAAGGGTTGAAGATCAAGAGTTCGGGTACAAAGGGAGCTCGCAGATGCCATTGAAGCTTAGGTAGGTAATTTTAGGGTTTAATTTAGGGTTAGATTAGGGTCAATTTAAGCTTAGATTTGGTTTTAAGTTCGATATTATTTCAATTTTTAGAATTAGGGTTTCATGGATTTCGGTTTGCCTGGCTTCGACTTTCTTGTAATTATGCTATAATTCCGAGTTTCCCAGTAGCAATTCACAATGCTAGTTCGACTTTGCAAAAATTGAATGTTAGTTTGTCAACTTTCGTTCGAATCCCCCTTCCCTGTTTTTATGTTCGTGCAACCATCCATGGTGAATCCGCCATTTTCTTGAAGAATTTTGAAGCTCGTACACCACTGAGGTCTGGGTTTTGCTTCGGTTTGCTTTCAGTTCCTTAGCTCTTCTATTAATTTTACAAGTTACTGTTGATAGTTGAATGATGACGATTTTGATTTTAATTTAATAAGTTAGAATCGTTTATAGTTGATTGATTGTGGTGACACAGTTGTGCTATGTTTAGTTGTTGCTGATAATGTTCTAGCTAGGTATTCGACTATGAAGATTGAGTTTTGAAAAGTTGATTGTTGGTGGTGAGGTGGTGATTGTGCCTAAATTGTTGATAGTCCTGCTCTGCTTTTCTCCCCTTCTCCTCGTGATTTAGTCGGTTCAAATGGCTTGTGATTAATGTTATAAGTTGATGCTGAAATCGAATCTAGTAGCTTGATAGAAGGTGTTGGCTGAAGGTTGATTTTAGATTGTGGCTTTTAGATTTAGTAAACTGATGTTGAATATGCAAACTCATTCATAGGGTTTTCTTTATTTACCTAGGTCTAGTTCATTTTAGTTCATGTAGGCTGCTTGAATGTTCAGCCAAGTGCATAGCCAAATGTTCAGTTAAATTAAGGCATTAGTTCACTTTGAAAAGTTTAAATTAGTCTAGTATAGATTAACTAGTTAACTCACCCTTCTCTGTGACCATAATCTTGACCATCGTCCTTGAGGATTTGACCCTCAAGTACTGCGACGTCCATCGTACGCTTGCGGCTTTTATTTAAACTCTCAATTTTTCCTAACAAAAAGCTTGTGATTAAGCGTGATTTTCAAGAACCAGAAGAGCAAACAATCGTTAGGTACTTAGGAGGTCTTGATCCTAGGTATGCTAATACTGTTGATTTGTATGCTTATACTTCATTTGATGAGGTATGTGTGCTGGCTCACAAGGTTAAGCAGCAACAGAAGAATAGACAGCTTCTAAGACATGAAAATCCAAAGCCCTGACCACACGACCAAACCGTGAATAAAGGAGTTCGTCTTACACCCCTAAACCCACGACATCCCTTTCCCCTAATCCACAAAAAATCCAAACTCCACAAAAAGGCCTACCCCCATAACCCACACCAAAACCCCTTCCTAAAGGTGTTCACAGATGTTTTAAGTGCCAAGGCTTTGGCCACTTAGCATCAGATTGGACAAACCAAAGGTTTGTTACCTTGGCCGAATGGACGGCAGTAGAGGAGGTCGAATTAGAGGAGGAAAATGAAGAGCATGATGAAGATAATCTTGAGGAGATAGTGGTAGAGGCAGATGAAGGAGAAATGCTCACCTTGGACACCCACTATCCACCAAGAAGCAATGAGCATCTCAGCCTTCTTATCACTTTTGATGAACCACCAAACCTTTTCCCCATTCCACCCATAATCAAAACACTCAAACAAAACTTCTGTCAATCTATTTCAAAACCATTACTAGAAGCTCCTAAACTTAAGTTAATAGCATGTGAGGAAGTGGTTCAAAGCAAGTCCAAGGAGTCCCCTATGTACAACACTCAAATCAGCAAGGGGAATGAAAGTATAAGAGTCTCTATGCTCAAGAGAGACATATTTGAGTGGCTAATTTTATTTCAGCCAAAACTGAAGCAAGAAGGGAAGGTAATTACCTAATATGATTTGTGGATAAATCTTTTTCAACAAGGGAAGGATGATGGAGATCCCTCCATGCCCCTTGCCTTAAAGAAGCAAATCAAGCTAGGTAATTTCATTTTGTTGCCCAAAGGATGAGTAAATCATCCTTATTTTATTTAATTACTAAAACAGCAGGTCATGGGTTCTAGTCAGCAATAAACCCGTTTTTGAGAGCTTAATTACTTAAGCCTCTTTGAGGTTTAAGTCTAATATTTTGCATTGGGCGTTAATTTCAGGGAGTCAACTTTGCATCAAAACAAGTTTCTTCCCATTTGGACTTCATTTACCCACTCAAATTAGCCAATAAACCCAAGATATACAAACGGCCCAGTTCAACCAGAATGTACCCGGTATTGGGTATGTGATTTCTTACGCTTAATGGTGGTTTAAGTCTTGGATTTTTACCTTTGTGGAATCCCCAAGATGTATACTTTCAGGTCCAAGCATTGAATTCCAATCATACCCAGAGGAAGTAAAGAAATCAAGTCATTTTGTCAAACCTACTAGTTTTGGTCCAAAACTGTGCGGTTAAATGTTTTGGTATAATTAACCTTCTTAAACATGGTTTAACCTTGATTTCCTCATTGAGGGGGTTTGCACACATCCTAAGATGCCCCCCACAGCTTGAAAACAAAATTGTGCACACTTTTGCTAAGGTGAAAATTGGTTACAAAACCGGTCCAGAATCTGCCTTGGACCCGGTTTAAGAGCACGGTTGAAGTTTTCCTTCTCCAAAGGGTTTGCTACTTCCATTGCTGAGTGGCACATGTCCCAAGGTATCTAGAAGCATAGTGATCAAGTTGCAAAGCATTGGGCTTGAGAAGAACAACCAATGGGAAGCAAAGGCAGCAAAAGATGTCCTTGAAGCTCATTGGCTAGCCGAAAAGTGGTTCTACTTTACGGCTGCCCCCTTTCCCTCTGCTAGATAAGCTGTTTGTATTAGGACTAAATCAGCATGGTTATGTTGTAAACATCATTTATTAGCTTTGTTTAATGCTTTGAATGTAGTTTGATTAAGCTAAAACTAGGTTAGTACACGATTAGCACTAACCGTGTGGATTAAGCTTAAGTTAATACATTTCTTCTTTAAGAAGGTAAGGTCTAGGTGTAAGCTTGCTTAGATGGGTGCTTGCTAGGCTTGTTGAAAAGAGCAACACACGGCCACTTTGTGAGAGATGTCATATTTGAATTCAAAAACCAGAATTGGGAGCATTGCTCTTGTTTCGCCTTAAACACTTCACTTGCTTATCCTTAATTAAGCCAATTAAGGTGGTGATGAAGTACGTCTTAACTCTTAATTAGGTGGTGTTTCTATATCCTAATTGAGGTTAAGGGCCCTAAACTCAAACTTAGTGGTGTTTCTATATCTAAATGAGAGTTTAGACTATCCTTTATTCACCCTTTATCCACACGGGTTGAAGGGAAGCAAACTAAATTCTATTGCTTAAACCGTGAGCTTAGTGAATTCTGGCTTTGATTTCTTTCAATCCTTCACACATACCTCAAATTCCTTTCCCTTAATCAATTAGAATCCCTTGATTGTAAATCCCATCCCCTATTTCACGTTGTTGTTGCCTCACAACCAGCCTCTAACGTGCCACTTTCCTTGGTTTTTCATTGATTGTATTCTCTCTTGGTTTTAAACTTTCACTCTTAAATTGAGTTTAAGTTTTAACCCTCGGGAGGTACATCTCTGATCCTTAGTTTCCTTTCATGGGGACAAACCTCAAGATGTATAGAAACCCCCCCCCTTTGAAAATTATGATTTGGGCGCCACTAAGGAACTTAATCCCTAAGATCTTTTTAACCGTGCATGTCCAAGCCCATTATGAGCAAGTTGAAAAATTGGGTTGAACTGGGGCCATCGCCGTGCTCTTCTTGGTCCATGCTTGACATGGCCGCAAACTAGACATCCTAGGTGAACTAATAAAAAAAGGAATTATAACATCTGGATGTCATTTGATCTAGAAAATAATAAAAAGTAAAACTGAGTAAAAACTATCCCAAAACTGCAACTTGGACAGTTTAAGTTCAAAAGCTGAGTTGATTATCAAATGAAGTCCAATTGAGCTGAAACTTATTTCGTTGGAAAGTTAACTTCTTGAAATTAAAACCCATGAAAAAATGTTTGATTTAAATCTTAAAGAGGCCTAAGTAATTAACCTCAAAAAACCAGGACTGCTGCTGGAATTAATCCCACAACTAGCTCCTTTTAAAGATTAGATAAAAACACTTAATTTAAAACAAATTTAATTGAACAATTAAGTTCATTAGAATGTTAAAAAATTCTCTTAGCAAAGAAATCCAAGTTAAATGAAGTTGAAGTTGACAAATCAACTTCAAAACTGGAAATGCTTTAAAATGGCCTAAACTGAAAAGTGTTTAGCTTAGGACTTGAAAATTCTCATGCTATCTTGGTTTTGACATGACTCTTTGGCATGGTTTAAAGGTTAGGGATGTCAATTAACATCTTAAACATAAGAAAAAGCTCTAAACCTCGTGGAGGTTTAGGAAAATAGATGCACAAGTCAATTTGTGCATGAACTCAAAAAAATTGATTAGGGCTAATTGAGGACTATGGACCGATCTACATCATCCTCCCCTTGTTAGAAAAAAAAAATTATCCTCAAATTTTTGCCAGCGGATCAGGCTGAAAAATCACCCCCCTCTTTTGTTTTTCTACTATGGCTTGGTAGGAGGATTTGGTTTTCTAAAATTTGGACTTGACTAACTCATTGTAAAACACCTTTTTGAAGGGTTCATTATAAGCAAGTAATGAGTCCAATTTCTTGTTTTCTTATTAAAGCTCATACTCAATCTCCTTTTGTTTCAACTCATCAACACTTTTCTCTTCTTGACCCTACCTTTTTTGTTCTTCCTTAATTTCCTTCTGTTCGTTTTCATACTCGTCAAGCTTAGGAGGTAGGTCGAAGTTAACCTCATTGCTTTCTTGAGTTTCCTCTTGATTAGCTATCACATCTTCTTCTAAATCCGCCTGCAACACCTCTTCTTCCTCCTTTTCTTCTTCACCATAGTCACCAAAGATGAGAGGTAGATGAAAGTCAACCTTATTATCATGATGACTTTGGTAACTTGATTTAAGACAAAGGGTTATTCAGCTCCCTTTTCATTTCAAGATTGAATTCACGACCATTTAACTCAAGTTATGCTTGTTCTGGAACATGAGAGATTGTTTGGTAACCTCAAGAAATGTGTCTTTTTCACTCTTAAAGTAACATTCTTGGGTTACATTGTCACTAGTGATCGAATCAAGGCAGATGAAGGCGAGATTGAAGCTATTCGGTCATGGCCTACTCCTAAGTTAATTCATGATATTTGAGCTTTTCATGGATTAGCTTCTTTTTACAGGAGGTGTATTCGAAGTTTTATCATAATCATGGCCCCCATGACTGAAGTTATCAAAGGTACACCCTTCCATTGGACACGAAAAGATCAATCTGCCTTTGAAGAGATTAAAAGGAAACTTACTCAAGCACCTGTCCTCCCTTTGCCGTGCTTTAGTAAGATCTTTGAAGTTGAATGTGATGCCTTTGGAGTTGGTATAGGTGGTGTTCTTACTGAAGAAGGTAAGCCATTAGCCTTCGTTAGTGAGAAACTATGTGATTCAAGAAGAAAGTACTCCACCTATGCAATTGTAAGATGTTTAGAGCATTTGAGTCACTATTTGATTGTAAGTGAGTTTATTCTCCATTCGGACCATGAAACTTTGAAGCACATTCAAGGCCAACACAAGTTAAATTCACGTCATGTGAAGTGGGTGAGTTTCTCCAGTCATTTCATTTCATAATCAAGCATAAATCTGGAAACCTTAACCAAGGTGTCGATGCTCTATCACAGAGGTATCTACTTTTGTTTCAATTAGATGCTTATGTACTTAGTTTTGAGCATCTCAAAGCTTTATATGCTAAAGATGAAGACTTTGGGGAGTTGTTTGCTGAATGTTCAAAACACCCTAAAGGTGATTTCCTTATATAAGAAGGGTTTCTTTTCAAGGGTACACAACTATGTGTACCAAGGTGTAGCACAAGAGAGCTCTAAATCAGGGAAGTTCATGAAGGTTCTCTAGCTAGTCACAATGGTGAAAATACAACCCTCATCATGCTAAGGAAGCACTACTGCTGGCCAGGTATGGAGAAAGATGTACAGGACATTTTGAAGAGGTGTGGGACTTATCAAGTGGCCAAAAATTACTCCTTACCTCACAGCCTTTACACACCTTTGCCCATTCTGACTACTCCTTGGGTTGATGTAAGTATGGATTTTATTCTTGAACTACCTAAGACCCAAAGAAATGAAGATTCAATCTTTGTTATGGTAGACAGGTTCTCAAAAATGTCCTATTTCATTCCATACAACAAAACTTATGATGCTACACATATTGCTGAGTTGTATTTCAGGGAGGTGGCTAGATTATTACATGGTATACCCAAATCAATTATTTCTGATCGGGATACTAAGTTCCTTAGCCATTTCTGGATTACTTTGTGGAAGAAATTAGGTACTAAACTCAATGTATAGTACCACTTACCATCCATAAAACTGATGGGCAAACTGAGGTTACAAATTAAACCCTAGAAACACTTCTAAGGTCTTTGATTGAATCGTATGCCAAGGCTTGGGATTTACTTTTACTCCATGTAGAATTTGCTTACAACAGGGCTCCTAGCAAGGCTACTGGTCTATCACCATTCAAGGTGGTCTATGAGATTGATCCTATTAGTCCACTTCATCTTACTCAATGACCACTAGATCAAAGGCGAAGTGTGGATGCAGCAGCTAGAGTAGAAGAAATCCAGAAGATACATAAGTTGGCGAGAAGGAGAATAGAGAGAACCAATGCATCCTATCAAGCTTAAGCCAACAAACACAAAAAGAAGGTGGTATTTCAACCTGGAGACCTCATATAGATACACTAAAGGAAAGAGAGATTTCCTTTAAAGCGGAAGAACAAGCTCATGCCAAGGACTGATGGTCGATTTGAGGTACTTGAAAAGATTAACGATAATGCTTATAAGGTTTATACGCCAGGGACCATGGAGTTTCAAGTACATCATATGTGGCTGAATTGAGTGCGTACGAAGCCAATGATCACCTTGAAGATTTGAGGATCAAATCTCCTCAACAAGGGGTGTATGATGAAGTCCCCTTCTGCCAAGACATAAAAGAGGGTCCTAGGAGTCCAATAAGGTCCATTACAAGTTCCAAAGTTCAAGTTATGGATCAAATTTAGGAGAAGAGCCAAATAGTTACGGCCGGGTTAAACTGCTAGAAATCACCCAGTTTTGTTTATCTAATTTCTTAAGCTACATTGTAGCTTAATGATGTATCTTGGAAGGAAAACACAAACACTCAAATCTTAATTCAAAGCTAAAACCAAAGCAATCTGAATTCAAGCTAACGTTTAGGTGAATCCGTGTATGAATGTTTGAATAAAGGATAAACTGAACTCTTGTTTAGATACAGAATCACCACTAAACTTGAGTTTAGGATCCCTAAACTGTGATTAAGATATAGAAATGCGACTTAGTTAAGGTTTAAGACTTACTTGATCACCACCTTAATCGACCAAATTAAGGATAAGCAAGTGAAGTACTTAGGGGAACAAAAGCAAGGTGCTCTCAATTCTGGTTTTCATTCAATATCAAAGCCTGATTACAAAATGCCTTTGTAAAGCATTAATACATGACCAAGCAAGCAACTAGGCAGCAAACAAGCTAGAATGAGGTTTCCTCCCTAGGAAGGAAAGGGCTTAACCAAGGTAACCTATGCGCGTAAGGCTACACTAGATTACATGCTTGCTTAACTAACTAATTACAACCAGAATATTAAGGAAAGCAAAAAAATTGATGTACTTAACTGTGATACACTTTAATTAAGCTAATACATCAGTTTACTAGTAACAAAGTGGAGAAACACAACCGTAAAGCATGCTCTCTTTTCGGTTGGCCAATCAGAATGCAAGGTAAGATTTCTTCCTTTTTGCTCTCATTGGTTAAGCTTTTCCCAAGGCTTT
The DNA here is from genome assembly GCA_029747015.1 of Carnegiea gigantea. Classification (NCBI taxonomy): domain Eukaryota; kingdom Viridiplantae; phylum Streptophyta; class Magnoliopsida; order Caryophyllales; family Cactaceae; genus Carnegiea; species Carnegiea gigantea. The sequence continues at coordinate 232,023 of JAKOGI010000293.1, forward strand.
AAAGTAGCAAATGATTATGTTTTTGAGAACTAGGTAAGCAGCTACGTGTTTTTTCTTCTCAAGTGGGTTTGCTCAGCTTCTTCTCTACTTGCTTGCCTCAATCACGCATCTAGCAGCCAGGAACATCATCAGTTGCTGCTTTGAAGCCTTGGGAAGAGCTTAACCAATGAGACAAACACGAAAAATCTGACATTGTGTTCTGATTGGCCAGCCGAAAAGGGAGCATGCTTTACAGCAATGTTTCTCCACTTCTTTGCTAGTAAATTGATGTATTAGTTTAATTAAAGTGTATTAAAGTTAAGTACATCATTTGTTTTACTTTCCTTAATATTCTGGTTTTAGTTAGTTCAGTTAAGCAAGCATGTATTCTAGTTTAGCTATAAGCGCATAGGTTAGCTGGTTTATTCCGTTTCCTTCCAAGGGAGGAAACCTCATTCTAGCTTGTTTGCTACCTAGTTGCTTGCTTGGTCATGCATTAATACTTTGCCAAGGCATATTTTGTAATCAGACTTTGATATTGAATGAAAACCAGAATTGAGAGCACCTTGCTTTCGTTCCCCTAAATACTTCACTTGCTTATCCTTACTTTGGTCGATTAAGGTGGTGACTAAGTAAGTCTAAAACCTTGATTAAGTGGTGTTTCTGTATCTTAATCACAGTTTAGGGACCCTAAACTCAAGTTTAGTGGTGATTCTATATCTAAACAAGAGTTTAGTTTATCCTTTATCCAAACGTTCATGCACGGATTCACCTAGCCTTTAGCTTGAATTCAGATTGCTTTGTTTTTAGCTTTGAATTTCGGTTTGAGTGTGCGTTCCTTCCTTCCATGGTACATCACCTCCTAAGCCCCCTAGCTACATTAGGATGTTTATTTAAGGCCTTTAGAAGGCTCATTTTGTACTCAGCTTATTATCATTGAAATTGAAATAGAATTAAGAGCATTACTCTTGTTTCACTTAAACACTTAACTTGCTTATCTCTAACTAGGCCGGTTAGAGTAGTGATCAAGTAAGTCTTAAGCCTTAATTAGGTGGTAATATATGTATTCTCATTAAGCTTAAGGGCCCTAAACTCAAGCTTAGTGGTGATATCAGTATCTAAGTAAGAGTTTAGTTCTACCTGGATTAGTCTTTGGTGGTGATTTATATATCCAAAATTTAGTTTAGTACTCAAGATACAAAGTATGGAAAGGCGTCTATAACTTCTCTGCTAGGGCCTACTGCCCAACCTAGAGTTAGTAGATGGGGAAGTAAAATTAATCCTTGTTTTAATATCAGCCCCTCTGGCACGAAATGAGCCACTTTAAATAGGTTCATTGCTCCAGCCCAAAATACGATTAATCTGGCATGGGCTACATGAGATCCTTGTAGTTTACCGGATAAATTCATAAGCCGAGCATTCCTGGCCCACCAAGCGAAATCGGTGTTTTTTTGGTCACGACCGGTTAAAGCTAAAGTTCCATTAAAGAGCGCTTCCACGGGGTAGAACCTCCTTAGGGAATATAAGGTTTTTATGAGGCCGATCTTGAGCCGCCATCCAAGCACGAATACCTTCATTTAAGAGAATATTTTTGGTGCAAAAAGTCTCAAATTCAGGATCTTCGGCTGCACCGATTTCCTAGGAAACAAAGTCATAGGCATGTAGGTTCAAAGCCAGACTGACTACCCCAAGAGCACTCATCCATAAACGGATCCTTTCTTTTTTGGTTTCCATTTGGAATCCCTTGATTCTAAATCCATTACTTCCAAACGTTTTAGCTAATTCACGACCATCTTATAACGTGCCTTTCTCTTAAGTTTCCCTTGATTGTACTCTCTTTTGGTTTTAAGCTTTCGCTCTTGAATTGAGTTTGAGTTTTAACCCTCAAGAGATACAGCAGCTTTGGTATCAGAGCAAGTTCAGATCCTTGCCTAAGCCCCATGCTCCCCAAATTCAATGGAAACACATTCCAAACACATTCCATAAATCAGCCCAAACACATCCCCAAAACACAATCTATAATCTCCCACCATATCCCTTAGAAAACTTCTCAAATTGAAAGTTGAATTTGATGACTTTGATCTCAACATGCAACAAAGGGACCTTGAGAGGCAATGAATAAAGCTTGAGTTATAACAACAAGAATTTGATGGATGTATCTTAGAAGGGAAACACGAATGCTCAAACCTGAACTCAAAGCTAAAGCAAAGCAAACGAAATTGAAGCTAAAGTCTAGGTGAATCCGTAGATGAATGTTTGAATAAAGGGTAGACTAAACTCTTGTTTACATATAGAATCATCGTCAAACTTGAGTTTAGGATAACTGTTAATTAGGATACAAAAACACCATCTAATTATAAGTTAAGACTTACTTGATCACCACCTTAATCGTCCAAATTAAGGATAAGCGAAGCATTTAAGAGGAACGAAAGCAAATGCTCTTAATTTTGGTTTGTGTTTGATATTCAAGTTCTGATTGCAAAATGAGCCTTGCCAAGGCCTTATACATGACCCAGCAACCAACTAGGCAGCATACTAGCTTAGAATGAGGCTTGCTCCCTAGGAAGTAAGCGTCTTAAACAAACTAATCTATGCGCTTAAGGCTAACCTAATTTACATGCTTGCTTAACTAAACTAATTACAACCAGAATATAAAGGAAAGCAAGACAAATGTTGTACTTAACTTTAATACAATTTAATTAGGCTAATACATTAGTTTACTAGCAATGAATTGAAGGAAAGCAGTCGTAAAGCATGCTCACTTTTCGACTGGCCAATCAGAATGCTTGGTGGGATTTCTTCCTTTATGTTCTCATTGGTTGCTCTTCCCAAAACCTATTTTAGTCACCAATGATGATGTTCCTGGTCTCCCTGATGCATGATTGAAGTAAACAAGCATGAACATAGCTGGGGAAACCCACTTGAGAAGGAAAAACACGTAGCAGCACTAACTGGGTTCTAGAAGCTCAAAATAGCCTGGTCTTCTGACCTTGTTTCCACCAATTAAAAGTGAGCATGATTTTGATTTTAGGAAATGAGGGGAAACCTTAGGGTGTGTACAAATGCCCCTATAAAGAAATCAAGGTCAAATCACGTTTAAGTAGGAGATTTCTACTAAAACATTTTACCGTGCAGTTTTGGACTAAAACCTAGCAGGTTAAACAAAATGCCTTGATCCCTTGACTTCAACTGTGCATGATTGACTTTGAATGGTTGGACCTAAAAGGTAACATCTTAAGGATCCCAAAAATGTAAAAATATAAAACTTAAGCCATAAAGTATCTTAAGAAATTAGATGAACAATACCGGGAAGGTTCTGGCCGTTTAACCCGGCTGCTTCAGTTTGGCTCTTTTCCAAACTTTGAGCCATAGCTTGTACTTTAGAGCTTGTATTAGACCTTGCTGGACTCTTAGGACCCTCTTCCATGTCTTGTCTTAGGGTGACTCCATCATCCTCCCCTTGTTGAAGAGATTTTTCCTTAAATCTGCAAGGTGATCATAAGCTTGGTACGCACTGAAGTCAGCCACATTGAACGTAGTTGAAACTCCATAGTCACCTGGCAAATCAACCTTATAAGCATTTTTATTAATCTTTCAAAGTACCTCAAATGGACCATTAGCACTTGGCATGGGCTTGTTCTTTCTTTTTGAAGGAAATCTCTCTTTCCTTAAGTGTATCCATATGAGGCCTCCGAGTTGAGATACCACTTTCTTCTTATGTTTGTTAGCTTGAGCTTGATAGCATGCATTTGTCTTCTCTATTATGCTCCTCACCAACTTATGTATCTTCTTGATTTCTTCTACCCTTGCTGCTGCATCTGCACTTGGCTTTTAATCTAGAGGTCGTGGAGTAAGATCAAGTGGACTAATAAGATCAATCCCATAGACCACCTTGAATGGTGATAGACCAGTATTCCTTGCTAGGAGCCCTATTATAAGCAAACTCTGCATGGGTCAAAGTAAATCTGAAGCCTTGACATGCAGTTTAAGCAAGGCCCTCAGAAGTGTTCCTAGGGTCCGATTTGTAACTTTAGTTTGTCCATTAGTTTGTGGATGGCAAGTGGTACTACACTTGAGTTTGGTACCCAATTTCCTCCACAAAGTAATGCAGAATTGGCAAAGGAACTTAGCATCCTGATCAGAAACAATTGATCTAGGTATACCATGTAATCTAGCCACCTCCCCAAAATACAACTCAGAAATATGTGTAGCATCATTAGTTTTGTTTCATGGAATGAAAAGGGACATTTTTGAGAACCTGCCACCACAACAAAGATTGAGTCTTTGTTCCTTTAGGTTTTAGGTAGTCCAAGAAAGAAATCCATACTCACATCAACCCAAAGAGTAGTAGGAATAGGCAAAGGTGTGTGAAGGCCATGGGGTAAGGAGTGACTTTTGGCCACTTGACAAGTCTCGCACCTCTTCAGAATGTAATGTGAATCTTTCTCCATACCTGGCCAATAGTAATGCTCCCTTAGCATGATGAGTGTCTTGTTTTCACCATAGTGACCAACTAGAGAACCTCCATGAACTTCCCTTATTAAGAGCTCTCTTATGCTATACCTTGGTACACACAACCGCATACCCTTGAAAAGAAACCCTTCTTGAATAAGGAAGTCACCTTTGGGGTGTTTTGAACATTCAGCAAACAACTCCTCAAAGTCTTCGTCTTCAGCATATAAAGCCTTTAGATGCTTAAAACCAAGTACACAAGCATCTAATTGGAACAAAAGTAGATACCTCCGTGAGAGAGCATCGGCAGCTTCATTAAGCTTTCCAGATTTATGCTTAATTGTGAAGTGAAATGATCGGAGAAACTCAACCCACTTAGCATGGTGTGAGTTTAACTTGCGTTGGCCTTGAATATACTTCAAAGCCCTATGGTCGAAATGGAGAATAAACTCAGTTGCAATCAAATAATGACTCCAATGCTCTAAACATCTTATAATTGCATAGAATTCCTTACCATAGGTGGAGCACTTTCTTCTTGAATCACATAGTTTCTCACTAAAGAAGGCTAATAGCTTACCTTCTTGAGTAAGAACACCACCTATACTAGCTCCAGAGGGATCATATTCAACTTCTAAGATCTTAGTGTAGCAGGGCAAGGAGAGGACAAGTGCTTGAGTAACTTTTTTCTTGATCTCTTCAAAGATAGATCGAGCTTTTGGTGTCCAAAGGAATGATGTACCTTTGATAACTTCAGTCATGGGTGCCATGATTGTGCTAAAACTTCGAATATACCTCCTGTAAAAGGAAGCTAATCCATGAAAATCTCGAACATCATGAATTAACTTAGGAGTGGGCCATGACCGACTACCATCAATCTTGCTTTCATCTGCCTTTATACCATCATCAGTAACAATGTAAACCAAGAATGTTACCTTAGGAGTGAAAAAGGCATATTTTTTAAGGTTACCAAAGAGTCTCTCACGTTCCAGAACAAGCATTAGTTGAGTTAAATGATCTTGAAGTTCATGCTCATCCTTGGAATAGATTAAGATGTCATCGAAATAAACCACCACAAACTTGGCTATGTACAGCCTGAAAACTTGATTCATTAATCTCATGAATGTGCTAGGTGCATTTGAAAGACCAAAGGGCATAATCAACCATTCATAAAGCTCTCCCTTAGTCTTAAAGGCTGTCTTCCATTCATCACCTTCTCCAATCCAAATCAGGTAGTATCCACTTCGAAGGTCTATCCTTGAAAACACCTTAGAGCCATGTAATTCATCTAGCATGTCTTCGAGTCTGGGTATAGGACACCTATACTTCATTGTGATCTTGTTAATGGCCCTATTATTTGCACACATACGCATCCCACCATCCTTTTTTGGAGCTAAAATAGCAGGCACAACAGAAGGACTTAAGGACTCATGTATTAAGCCCTTAGACTTCAATTCTTCAACTACCCATTGTATCTCTCAGATTCATCCTATGAGCTAGATTATTGGGTAGGATGGAACCAGGAATGAGATCAACGTGGTTTTAGATATCCCTTTTAGGAGGTAAACCCGAGGGTATCTCCTCATGAAACAAATGAAAGAAGTTTTGAATGGGTGCTTTGACGACGGGGTGAGTAGGTAAAGGTGTTTCTAATTCATCTTTAATGCTTAGAATCCACTCCTTAAAGGCCTTGAATTCATGCTGAGATGCCTTTAACAATGGCTCACTAACTGCTAGTAGCAAATCAGAAGGGTTTGGCTTGTTTTGAGGCTTGATTTTGTCGAGTTTTAATGGAGACAAAGGAGCTAAAGTAATCTTCTTACCATCCTTATTAAAGGATTAAGTATTCAAGTAACCATTATGCGTAACCTTATGGTCGTATAGCCATGGCCTCCCCAAAAGCATATTACAAGCATCCATAGGAATGACATCACAGCAAAGTTCATCTTGATAGTTCTTTCCAATGCAGAAAGAAACAAGGCACCGTGACTTAACCTGCATTCCGTTGCTTTGATTCAGCCATTGAATGTGGTAAGGGTGGGGATAAGTCATGGTTTGCAATCCTAGCTTCTCAATCATGCTTAGAGAAACTACATTTGATGTATCTTGTGTTGAATTAGAGAGTACACAACCACAAGAGGGGGGTGAATTGTGGTGTCCGATTTTTGCAAGTCGCTGACAAACAGTCTTAGACCCTGCGCACAGGTTGTTTCTCAGATAAGCAGAAGCGAAAATCCAACAAAATTGAATGCGGAAATAATGGACACAAGATTTTTATGTGGAAAACACCTCTAGCCCAACTGAGGTTAAAAACCACGACCTACCTCGTGTAGGATTTAAACACTTCACTAAACGGGCTAATCACGTTACAATAGTAACACACCTTGTTACAACTTGTAACACACGTAACCTGTCTTCCCTAAGACAAGTTACCCCACGTCCAAAATCCCCTTGATTTGGACACACACTCTACTCACTCTTGTGAAAGAAGAATGTAAAGAAAAAAACACCCTATTACAATGCTTCTCAACTAAGCTAATATAGGGTACAATGAAGTCCTAGTATGCCAACTTTGAAAGCTCAATTAATTCACTCACAAGGCTCGGTTTTCTTTTCAAACGTTTTAGCTTATGAACTCAGATTTTTTCTCTCTGAAAACCGATGTGTCCAAGATTGTAAGAAGCTGCCTTTTATAGTGCTTGGAACACAATTCATCAAATTTTTGGAAACTAAAAAATCTGAAGAATATAGAATCCTTTACCTACAAGGGATGGAAAAACTATTTCTGAAATTTTTGGAAACTAAAATCCTAGAGAAAATAGAATCCTTTAGCTACAAGGGGTAAGGTGACATGAGCTGAAAACACTTCTTGAACCGCGTGCATAAGGTGGTGTTCTTCAGCAGCTAGCCCATGTTTTTCTCAACTACCTTATCCACTTGCCAAAAATTGGATATTCTTTTTATTCAAAAAGATTTTGCAAATCCTTAAGATTTTTAATAACTGTTTTTTAGGGTAAAGAATAAGATGCTCCATAGAAAAATCCTTCTTGCAAATCTTTGAAGAAGCTGCTCAAAATCCAAAAGATAGAAATCGTGCAAAGCAGTTTTTCGCAGCTTATTCTGGAAACACCCTGATCGCCCTGTTTCCAGGGTTGTTCTGAAGGGTGATCCGAAATATTTTTCGAAAAGCAAAACCGTTTCCAGTGAGTGGTAAATTAAAACTTTCTAATTGGCATATTAACAAGAGTCTAAAAATATAAAACCAAATCAAATCATGACATCTTGTTGTAACCACTAATCATCTTGTAGAACGACTTTGCTGCAAACATTTCACAGAATATGCTTCAAACACCGCACGGAACCTGTTTGTCACAGCTGCACATATCTTATGTTTCAAACAGTTCTCAGGATATGCTTCAAAACACCTCACAGAACCTGTTCCTCACAGGTGTTCTTACATTGCTGACTTGAGTACCTATTCTTGATAAACCATTGGTCAAGCAGTTTTAATGCATTGGGAACAGCAGTAAGGTCCTGTTTGGAAAGCCTGTTTGGAGCAACAACAACAACACTTGGATTTGTTATCATCAAAACTTTATACATTCTAACAAATTCCCCCTTTTTGATGATGACAAACCAAGTGACCATATTGACTTTCAAGGGCAATTTAAGTGATTTGTACCAATTATTCAAATTCACATGAAGCAGTTAGTATCGAAAAGATTGTAAGAAAATTAACTCGTCCATGGCAGAACTAAAACAATATTGGTCAACCTATCTTCCCCCTTTTGGCATCATTAAAAAGTAGGGGCGAACAGTCAAACAGAGGGTGTTTGCTATCACCACCACTTGGGTAATGGAGGAAAGTCAACAGGCGATACACTCAAGTGTTTTGGTACGGTAATGAGATTGGCCATCCTAGTCACACACAAGCAATTCACAACAAAAAGCAAGCAAGGCAAAGCCAATCAAAAAACAAGATATCCTGTCATTCATCAAAAGAGTACAACAGAGTACAAACTGATTCACCAAGAGAAGTGAGAACAGGCTATGAGAACAATAGATAGGAACAGCTCATGAGGGGTGTTCAAGGAGCAGAGGGAGAAAATGTTGCTGAAAGTGAAGAGAGAAGGGCGAGGAGATCTGCATGGCGTTTTGCGTTTAGAGCTTTTTCCTCGTTCAGGGCAGCCTTTACAGCGTTAAGCTCAGTACTGAGGTGAGAGTTTTCTTCCAAAGCAGCCTCAAGTTTGGTTGAGGAACTGCCAGGAACAGGAGGACTGGGTGTTCTGGCCCCCTGTTCTGAGGCAGACCCTTCAATCAAAGCATACCCACACCCCATAAGGGTGTTACTCCCGATCTCATCAATGAACTGAGTGCCCACCTTCTTCTGCAGTGTCACCCCAAAGTGCTCAAACACACTAGTCAGAAAGAAGCCGTATCCCAGATCATGTTCCCTAGGGTGTTTGTAATTCTTGCAATATGTCGAATCATGATGGCAGGAAGGTTAATTTGCACTTCCGTGTCCATCAGATCCATCAAACACTGATCCATGGCATCAGCAAGATTGCGACCCTGGCCTCTGGGGATGACATTCTTGATGATAAACCAAAATAGCAATTGATGGAGCGATGTCATGTCCCCTTTCTTCACAGACTTGGGTGTTTGTAGGCTTGGTTGCTGGCTAAATTTCTGGGCGAGTTCCAGCAGCCTGGCTGTCGCTAGAATAGTCTTGTCTTCCCTCACATCTATATCAAAGCCTGTGGAGGGAATCCCCAGAATGTCCCCTAATATCTTCGCATCAAAGCGAATCTGCTTCCTATTAACAATACTTGTCACCACTCCTTCGGTGACAGTGCAGTTGGCATAGAACTTTGCCAACTCATGTACAGAACACCCCAGATGGGTGTTTGTAAACAACTCATACCACCCCTGTGCACGCAGCTTGTGCAGAAACACCCCCAGTTCCTGTTCCTCAAAATATTGGACCTTTATAATTTTGCCCCTGACAACCCGTCTCTGAATCAATTGGGTCAGTTTGGCTGAGATTGCAGACGGGGTAGATTTCTTGGCTCGTTTAGGTTGGGGCTCAGTAGGAGGGTCTTGGGTGGAGGCATGTTTGAGGGAGGCTTTTCTCTTGGGAGTTTTGAGGGGTGATGGTTTTGGTATAGGAAGAGGCTTATCCTCTAAGGACTCTAAGAACACGGGCGTGCCCTGTTTGAAGGCAGTGTTCTCAGTGCTGCTATCTGATGAAGGCTCAGAGGAGGAATCAATCTCCTCAACAACAGGGGCTTACTGTTTGGCAGGACGAGGAGTGGAGTGAAAAGCTATTCGAGTTGATTTTCTTGTGGGTCTGTTTATGGGTTTGGCCGAAGAGGGGATTTGTGGTTTTGGTTTGACAGGGGGTTCACTTTTTGAGGGCGCTTCAGTCTGGCCGCTTTTAGGCCTTGATGGTGGTCGTGTTCTTGGTACTCTAACACGCCTAGCCACAATTTTGTACCTTTTGCATTTCTCACCGGTTTGTGTTACCGGTGTGGCTTGTGCAGGCTTAACAGGGGAATCCTCCATTTGACCACTACTTCCCCCTTTGTTTTTTTTTGACAAATACTCTCCTAGGTCATCCTTAAAAACTTCAGGCCCTGTTTCTGACCCGGTTTCCTGCTCAGGAAACAGCCCAAACGAATTGATGTCATCTAACCCATTGTCTAATAGAAAGAGTTCATCTAAAGCCCCAATTTCTCTTTCAGATGCCCCAACAAGTTCTTGGGGTTGACATGCGCCCGTTTCACCAAACAAAATCAATTCCCACCTAAATTTGTACGGGATGTCTTCCAATTTCAAATTCACTGTTCTAAGGTCGATACTTTTCAAAAACCTAAAAGGTTTATAGGCAATGGATCGAGGAGGTTCAGTATTTTTATCTTCCATGAGGGCCGTCAGAAATTGTGTAGGTGCAAACAGGGCTGTGGCTGTTTGCAAGGCTGTGCCCTGTGTCTGGTTGCCCTGGGTCAAGGTCGAGGAGCTCTCGAACCTAATGGGGAACGCCATTTTTCAGAGGAAGGAGAGAGATTAGGGTTTCTTGAATAGAGTTTCAAAGCCAGAGAGTTTCGGTGGAGGTGAGAGATTGAGCAAGAGCTTTAAAGGGAGAGAGAGACGTGCGAAATCTTTAAAAGATTTTGCCCATTTTTGCAACAGACTTTAGCATTTATTGAGCACGCCTCGGGAAGAGATTAGCAGTTTTCAATTTGTTGCACACATTTGACAAACAAGAGGCGTACCTGTTCCTGATACTTGTTCTTGAGGTTACTTGCTCGGTAACATTGGACAATAAGGGCAATCTCATTAGACCTCAACGAGTGTCAGCAAGTTGCAAACCTCACATATGCTAAACATAGCACACAAGTTGATTGCAAACAAAAATTTAACATGTTGTACCCGTCACTTTTAAATTTTGCAAACAGGGAGAGAGAACAGGTTGGTCAGGTTGTTCTAATTAAGCCTAGTTCGAGTCTATTCCTTTCAAATTGTTCTCTACTCAATGCCTTTGTGAATATATCAGCAATTTGATTTTCAGTGGCACAAAAATTCATTGAGATCACTCCCTTTTCAACATTGTCTCTCAAGAAATGATGACGAATGTCAATATGTTTTGTTCTTTTGTGTTGACATGGATTTTTGGCAATGTTAATTGCACTTGTATTGTCACAATAAATAGGAATGCATCCTATGTCAACGCAAAAGTCCTTGAGTTGTTGTCTTATCCATAATAACTGAGCACAACAAGATGCAGCTGCCACATACTCAGCTTCTGCTGTGGACAAGGCAACAGAGAGTTGTTTCTTGGTTGCCCAAGATACCAAACAAGGTCCAAGAAAGTGAGCCATACCTGAGGTGCTTTTCCTATCAACCAAGAAACCTGTGTAATCAGCATCAGCATACCCAACAAGATCAAAGTTGCAACCTTTAGGATACCATAAGGCTAGATCAGGTGTATGTCTTAAGTACCTAAAAATCCTTTTAACAGCCTTTAGATGAGTTTCTTTAGGGTTTGACTGAAAACGTGCACATAGACCAACACTAAAAACAATGTCAGGTCTACTAGCAGTTAGATATAAGAGTGACCCTATCATGCCCCTATAGGATTTCTCCTCAACTGAGGGACTACCATCATCCATTACCAACCTAGTTGAAGGAGAGATGGGAGTATCAATGGGCTTGGCTGACTCCATCCCAAAACGCTTAAGTAATTCCTTAATATACTTTTGTTGATGGATCATGGTGCCGTTTGAAGTTTGCTTGATTTGCAAGCCTAAAAAAAAATTAAGCTCACCCATCATGCTCATTTCAAACTCACTCCTCATCATTTTTGAAAATTCATTGCACAATTCATGATGAGTTGCACCAAATATGATGCCATCGACATATACTTGGACAATCAACAAATGTTCCCCCTTAGATTTTAGAAACAAGGTATTGTCTACCTTGCCTCTTGCAAAATTATTTTCCAATAAAAAGCTTGACAACCATTCATACCAAGCTCCAGGAGCTTGTTTTAAACCATAAAGTGCCTTGTCAAGTTTGAAAACATGGTTAGGAAATTCATCACTTTCAAAACCGGGGGGTTGTTTGACATACACTTCCTCTTTAAGGTACCCATTTAGAAACGTACTTTTAACATCCATTTGATATAACTTGATCTCCATGTGGGCTGCAAAAGCTATCAAGATTCGAATGGCTTCCATCCTTGCAACAGGTGCAAAAGTCTCTTCATAATTAATTCCCTCTTCTTGGTTGTAGCCTTGAACCACCAGCCGGGCCTTGTTCCTAGTGACTGTTCCGCACTCATCTAGCTTGTTACGGAACACCCACTTGGTTCCAATGATTGTTCTATCCTCTGGCCGTGGCACAAGGTGCCATACCTTGTTTCTTTCGAACTGATGGAGTTCTTCTTGCATGGCTGTGACCCAATCTGAATCTGCAAGAGCTTCATTAATATTCTTAGGCTCAATTTTTGAGAGAAAAGCATATAAAGCACAGAAATTTTTAAGCCTAGATCTAGTTTGAACTCCTGCATTAATATCAGACGAAATTTGATCAAGAGGATGTGAACTTTGGTATTTCCATGATCGTGGTGAAAGTGGGTTCACAGATATGCTCTCCATCCTAGCTGGAATACTTGGCGAAACAAGTTCAGGTCCTGTTCCCAAGCCTGTTTGGGACCCTGTTCCTGAAAGCCTTGATCTCTCAGGTTGATCCTTACCTGGTTCATCTTGAAACAGCATGTCTTTTTTAACATGACCTAGTTCGAGGTCTTCCTCCTGTGCATCATTCTCACTTAGAGAGTTAGTTTTATCAAAAAGCACATGCACACTTTCTTCAACACACAAGGTTCTCTTATTAAACACTTTGTATGCCTTACTATGTGAGGAGTAACCGAGGAATATTGCCTCGTCACTCCTTGGATTAAATTTCCCTAAGGCATCCTTTCTATTATTTTGCACAAAACATTTACACCCAAAAACTCTCAAATGCAAAATATTTGGTTTTCTTCCTTTGAGGATCTCATAAGGAGTTTTGTTAAGAATAGGTCTAATCATGCATCTATTTATAATGTAACATGATGTGTTTATAGCTTCAACCCAAAAATTTCTTGGAAGACCACTAGCAACAAGCATTGTTCTAGTCATGTCCTCTAGAGTACGATTTTTTCGCTCTACCACCCCGTTCTGTTGGGGTGTTCTTCGAGCTGAAAAATTGTGATCAACACCATGCTCATTACAATAGTCAATAAAGCTCGAATTTTCAAATTCTGTACCATGGTCAGACCTTATGCATACCAAAGAGTGTCCTACCCTCTTTTCAGTCTTTTTAATGAAAGCAAGAAATTTTTCAAAAGTTTCATCTTTAGAAGCCAAAAACAAAGTCCAAGTGAAACGAGAGTAGCCATCCACTATCACAAGCACATACCTCTTGCCACCTCGGCTCATGATCCTCATTGGACCACATTGATCCATATGTATTAATTCAAGGGATCGAGTAGTGCTTATACACTTTTTAGACTTAAATGAATTTTTGACTTGTTTGCCTTTGGCACATGCATCACATACCTTGTCATCATTGAATTTGATGGAAGGTAAGCCAACTACTAAATCTTTGGTTACAAGTTTGTTCAAAAGAGAGTGGCTTGCATGACCTAGTCTTTTGTGCCAAAGCATAACATCATCTTTTAAGGCACTCAAACAAGTCAAATTATTTTGGGGAAGAGTAGAAATACACACTTTATAAACATTTTTGTGTCGCTTCCCCCCTCAACACAACATCTCCTGTGTTCATGTTTACAACCAAGCAACGTGTTGGAGAGAACACTACTAGGTTGTCTTTGTCACACAGTTAGGACACACTTAGCAAGTTGAGTTTTAAACCATCCACAAAATAAACATTGTCAATTGAATGGGAGAGTGACTCACCTATCTTACCTATACCGACAATTATCCCAGATTTGCCAATTCCAAATGCTACACTCCCTCCTTCTGATGCTGTAAGTGAGAGAAAATTGGATTTTTCACCAGTCATATGCCCCGAACACCCACTGTCAACATACCACAGCTGCCTGTTCCCTGGACTATTTCCTGCACTGTTTGCTGGGTTGTTTGCTGGTTGTTCTCTCTCACTTCAGCCTGCAAAATAAATCAAGGGTTAGTTTTGGGAACCCAGATCCACTTGGGTCCCATTCCTTTAGACGTGTAAATCTTATCTTTACTAACCCACATTTGTTTTACATGCACTGAGTTCTTTTTAATGGCATACTTTCTTATAGGACAAGCATATCGATAATGCCCCATTTTACCACAATGAAAACAAACAATATTTTCAGGTAATCCCACATATTTGTTATTCACTGGGTAGGTCATCTTAGGCACAAAACCTAGTCCTCTTCTATTTTGACTATGATGAGTGTTTAACCATTCCAACGCCCTTGAGGACCTGTTCCAGAGCTTGTTTGCGGCAAGGTCCGATTCTAAGTGTTTTATTTTTTCAAGCAAGTTTCTGTTTTCTTCCAGCAAAGACTCGACCTTACCTTTTAAGTCAAGAGATTCTTTTCTAGCTCAGTCAGTTTAGTGGAACAAGTCTCTTCTTTCATGAGTAGAGTTTCTTTAAGCACATTGATGTTTTCATACAAGGCAAGAGTCTCTTTGTCAACTTCAAACTTTTCTAATTTAAGGGTTTCAGTTTCAAGTTATAAATCTCGAACATCCCCTTTTAATTCAGCACATATATCCATTATATTGTATACTAATTTCTCAAGAGTTGATTTATTTAGACCACGTACCTTGTTCTTGAGTTGAGTCAGACTATCCGTTGACCCATCATCTGAATCAGTGTCACTCCTTGCCATGAGTGCTACATCAGCTTCCCCAGCTTCAGACCCTTCCTCATCCTCACTTGAATCTCCCCAGGCTGCGAGCATAGCTTTTGAGAACCTTTTCGTTGAGCTGCTTACACCCTGTTTCCTCCCCTGTTTTCTGGGGTGTTTGGGTTCTTGTTCTTCCTTGTGCAGTGGGCAGTTTCTGATAATGTGGTCCAGCTTACCACACTTGAAACACCCAGTGAACTGTTCCCGAGGGGTGTTCCTGGCTTTGCCGAAGTCCTTCCTTTTGATGTTTTCTTTGACTTTCTTAAAGAACTTCTTAAATTTTTGAGTCATTATGGCAATCTCCTCCTCCTCAGAATCAGAATCATCTTCTAAGGCTTTCAGTGCAAGACCTCGTTCTCTCTTTGTCTCATCTTTCTGTTGAGAATATTTCCTAAGTTTATATGTTTAGAGGCTTCCAATCAGCTCATCTAGGGTGATCTTGTTCCTGTCCTTAGCTTCTTAGATGGCTGTTACTTTTGCTTCCCAAGAATGCGGTAAAATTCTTAGGATCTTCCTTACCAATTCTTCGGTGGTGAAGGATTTTCCCAAGGATTTCAACTCATTCGTTATGTGAGTGAAGCGAGTGTACATGTCCATCGCACTTTCCCGATCACCTATCTCGAACAGCTCATACTTTCTCATAAGCAATTCAATCCGGGATTGCTTTACTTGATTGGTCCCTTCGTGAGCTACTTGCAAAGCATCCCAGATTTCTTTGGCCGACTCACATTTAGATATGCGAGTATATTCATCAGGACCTAGGCCAAAATATAGGAGTTTCTTGGCCTTGGCATTCTTCTCCATCATCTTATAATCTTCAGCATTGAACTCCTTAGGCTCCTTGGGGATTGACTTTCTATCTTCAGTTGTTTTCTTAGGGATGAGTGATCCATGCTTGATGAGCATCCACAACTCATAGTCCTCGGCTTGGATGTAGTTTGCCATCCTATTCTTCCACCAACTATAGTGTTGGCCATTAAAGTATGGTGGACGAGTTATGGATTGACCTTCAAGCATGCCTTGTGGAGTACTCATCTTCAAGGATCTCTCAAAGGTGTTAGCTTTTCAAAGGAGAACCTGCTCTGATACCACTTGTTGAATTAGAGAGTACACAACCACAAGAGGGGGGTGAATTGTGGTGTCCGATTTTCGCAAGTTGCTGACAAACAGTCTTAGACCCTGTTCGCACAGGTTGTTTCTGAGATAAGCAGAAGCGAAAATCCAACAAAATTGAATGCAGAAATAATGGACACAGAATTTTTACGTGGAAAACACCTATAGCCCAACTGAGATTAAAAACCACGACCTACCTCGTGTAGGATTTAAACACTTCACTAAACGGGCTGATCACGTTACAATAGTAACACACCTTGTTACAACTTGTAACACACGTAACCTGTCTTCCCTAAGACAAGTTACCCCACGTCCAAAATCCCCTTGATTTGGACACACACTCTACTCACTCTTGTGAAAGAAGAATGTAAAGAAAAAAACACCCTATTACAATGCTTCTCAACTAAGCTAATATAGGGTACAATGAAGTCCTAGTATGCCAACTTTGAAAGCTCAATTAATTCACTCACAAGGCTCGGTTTTCTTTTCAAATGTTTTAGCTCATGAACTCAGATTTTTCCTTTCTGAAAACCGATGTGTCCAAGATTGTAAGAAGCCGCCTTTTATAGTGCTTGGAACACAATTCATCAAATTTTTGGAAACTAAAAAATCTGAAGAATATAGAATCCTTTACTTACAAGGGATGGAAAAACTATTCTGAAATTTTTGGAAACTAAAATCCTAGAGAAAATAGAATCCTTTAGCTACAAGGGGTAAGGTGACATGAGCTGAAAACACTTCCTGAACCGCGTGCATAAGGCGGTGTTCTTCAGCAGCTAGCCCATGTTTTTCTCAACTACCTTATCCACTTGCCAAAAATTGGATATTCTTTTTATTCAAAAAGATTTTGCAAATCCCTTAAGATTTTTGATAACCGTTTTTTAGGGTAAAGAATAAGATACTTCATAGAAAAATCTTTCTTGCAAATCTTTGAAGAAGCTGCTCAAAATCCAAAAGATAAAAATCGTGCAAAGCAGTTTTCGCACCTTATTCTGGAAACACCTTGATCGCCCTGTTTCCAGGGTTGTTCTGAAGGGTGATCCGAAATATTTTTCGAAAAGCAAAACTGTTTCCAGTAAGTGGTAAATTAAAACTTTCTAATTGGCATATTAGCAAGAGTCTAAAAATATAAAATCAAATCAAATCAAGACATCTTGTTGTAACCACAAGTCATCTTGTAGAACGACTTTGCTGCAAACACTTCACAGAATATGCTTCAAACACCGCACGGAACCTGTTTGTCACAGTTGCACATATCTTATGTTTCAAACACTTCTCAGGATATGCTTCAAAACACCTCACAGAACCTGTTCCTCACAGGTGTTCTTACATTGCTGACTTGAGTACCTGTTCTTGATAAACCATTAGTCAAACAGTTTTAATACATTGAGAACAGCAGTAAGGTCCTGTTTGGAAAGCCTGTTTGGAGCAACAACAACAACACTTAGATTTTTTATCATTAAAACTTTATACATTCTAACATCTTGGAAGGAAAACATAAACACTCAAATCTGAATTCAAAGTTAAAAGCAAAGCAATCTGAATTCACGCTAATTTCTAAGTGAATCTGTGTATGAATGTTTGAATAAAGGATAGACTAGACTCTTGTTTAGATACAGAATCACTACTAAACTTAAGTTTAGGGTCCTTAAACTATGGTTAAGATACAAAAACACCACTTAATTAAGGTTTAGGGCTTACTTGATCACCACCTTAATCAATTAAATTAAGGATAAGCAAGTGAAGTATTTAGGGAATGAAAGCAAGGTGCTCTCATTTCTGTTTTTTCATTCAATATCAAAGTTTGATTACAAAATCTACCTTGGTAAAGCATTAATACGCGACCGAGCAAGTAACTAAGTAGGAAACAAGCTAGAATGAGGTTCCCTCCCGAGGAAGGAAACAACTTAACAAACTAACATATGCGCTTAAGGCTAAACTATATTACATGCTTGCTTAACTAAACTAATTACAACCAGAATATTGAAGAAAGCAAAACAAATGATGTACTTAGCTTTAATACACTTTAATTAAGCTAATACATTAGTTTGCCAGCAAAAATGTGGAGAAAAGCAGTCGTGAAGCTTGCTTCCTTTTTGGCTGCCCAATCAGAATGCAAGGTGAGAATTCTTCCTTTTTGCTCGCATTGGTTAAGCTCTTCCCAAGGCTTCAATGTAGCAAATGATGATTTTTGAACTGCTAGACTCATGATTAAAGCAAGCAAGCAGAGGAGAAGCTGAGCAAACCCACTTGTGGAGGAAAAACACATAGCAGCTTACTGGGTTCTCAAAAACAGCTTTTAGCCCGGTTTTGTGGCCTTATTTCCACCAATCAAAAGTGAGCATGATTTTAATTTCAAGCTATCGTGGGAATCCCTAAGGTCTTTACAAACACCCGTTGTAAAGAAATGAAGGTTAAATCATGCTTAAGTTGGAGATTTCTACTAAACATTTTACCATGCAGTTTTGGACCAAAACTAGCACCTTAAACAAAATGCCTTGATCCCTTGACTTCCACTATGCATTACATACTTTGAATGCTTGGACCTGAAAGGTGACATCTTAAGGATCTAAAAAATGCAAATATATCAAACTGAAGCCACAACATAGCTTAAGAAATTCGATGAACAAAACTGGGTAATTTCTAGTTGCTTAACCCGGTTGTAACCATTTGGCTCTTCCCCAAAATTCGAGTCATAGCTTGGACTTTGGAACTTGCAATGGACCTTGTTGGACTCTTAGAACCCTTTTCCGTGTCTTGGTAGAAGGGGACTCCATCAACATTTGCACAGCTTCCCCCACCAATAATCACAGAACATACTTTCCTTTGAACTGCACAACGGGAATGGAATATGTTCTCCCTTTGTTCATCCTTTACTCCTTTCTGATTGCTTAGAACTCTTCTCAAAACTAGCGATTCACCATCATCAGCCTCCTCCACTACCTCTTCTTTGGTTTCCTCAAGCTCATCCTTAAAATGATTCGCCTTTTCTTCCTCCTTAAACTCCTCCTTCATAGCTGACTATTCAGCTAAAGTGATTACCTTACGGTTTGGACCGTCCGAAGCTATATGCCCAAGTCCTTGACATTTGAAGCATCTTCTGCTCATGGGATTGGGATTGGGATTGGGTCTATTTTGAGGGGTTTGGATCTTTTATGGAGCTGGGGTTCTTTGTTGAAAGGAAGGCGATGGATTTTGTGGCTTGGAAATGGGATTAGAACTCCTCCTGTTAAAGGGCTTAGGATTTTATGGTTTAGGGGCTGTTTAGCTTTCTTTTGCTGCTCAACCTTGTGAGCCAGCACACAAACCTCATCAAAAGTGGTGTAAGCTTGCAAATCAACCACACTAGCATACCTAGGATTAAGACCTCCTACGTGTCTAACAATGCTTTGCTCTTCGGGTTCTTGTAAATCACATTTGAGCACAAGCTTCTCAAACTCCCTTGTGTACTCCTCTACATTCAGATTGCCTTGAGTCAAGTTATGAAGTTGACAATAGCAATCTTGAACATAGGTAGGGGGAAGAAACCTAGCCTCGAGCTTGGATTTCATCTTCTCCCATGTTCTGATTTTAGACTTTCTTTCTCTAACATGTTTAGCACACAAGTTACTCTACCATAATGAAGCATATTTTCTAAGTCTTAAGGCCACTAACTTGACCTTCTTGTCTTCTGGAACATCTTTGTACTCAAAAACTCGTTCAACAGTATGCAACCAATCTACTAACTCCTCTGGATCAAGCTTACCTTCACACTCCGGGATTTTAACCTTGAAATCATTCATATTAGCTTAAAACCGTGGTTCTCGTCTAGCCATTCTCAAAGGTTCATCTTCACTAGATGAATCAAGATTGACTAAACATTTGTTGCTGTCTTCTAGGTTCATATTGAAGAGGTTCTTCATTGATCATTTGCTTTTGCTTTAGAAAGGCACCAAGTTGCTTTCGCAGGTACTCGTTCTGAGCTTTAGTCTCTTGATTATGTTGAGAATCCTCACTAATTTTCTCCAACAGCAACACATTCTGCCTCATGGGTGCATCAAATCTCTCTTCCAAACTCATACTGGTACCCATGATGATAGGAGCTAGGTATGGTTTGTGTTCTGGGCAGAATAGGATGAGTGCTTGGGGCTGTGTTTAGGAATGTGTCTGGATGGCTTTGGTGCCTGTGCAGGTTGGTTTTAGGCGAAGATGAAACTTGCTCTGATACCAAATATGATGTATCTTGGAAAGGGAACATGAATACTCAAACCTGAATTCAAAGCTAAAGCAAAGCAAACTGAATTCAAGCTAAAGTCTAGGTGAATCCATGGATGAATGTTTGAATAAAGGATAGACTAAACTCCTGTTTAGATACAGAAGCACCACTAAGATTGAGTTTAGGGTCCTTAACTCTTAATTATAGTACAGAAATACCACCTAATTAGAAGTTAAGACTTACTTGATCACCACCTTCATCGACTAAATTAAGGATAAGCGAGGGAAGTATTTAAGAGGAGCAAAAGCAGATGCTCTCTATTCTAGTTTGTGTTTGATATTCAAAGTTATGATTGCAAAATGAGCCCTACTGAAGCAAATGTCATGCCTACACAAGTCCACGAGAACTCACAAATCCTTCTTAGTGCTCACAAGCTACAACAAAGGGGACTCGGTCCATGCACCATTTTGGAACTTCAATTCCAACATCATCCTAAGCCTTTACAATGTGTTAATCTCCTATTTTGGAAAGGTTAAGAGGCCTTCTAAAGGGTTTTATCCATCAAAATGAAGCCAAACCCATGGAAAGAATAAGAAACTCCCAAACAGTACGGCGTATGCAAGCTGCAGTTTTAACCCGATTTTGTAAGCTTGATTGTTCAAGCTTAATATGGGTTAAAAATGCTGCAATCCTACTTTTTGGGAGCCTTTTTATGTTAGCTAGAAGGTCATAAAAATATTTCTAGGTTAAGTCATTGGGAGATATGTCAAATGAAGTCACTTTTAGGAAGCTGTAGATTCTAATCTAGTCTGGACCACTTGGAGAGTTTGATCTATAACTTCCCAACAGCAGCTCCAAATGCCTTCCCACTTCAGCCATTTGCAAATAGACTTCCAAGGCTTTCTAACAACACCTGTTTGAGCTAATTGTGGTAAGTGTGATAGAAGTTATAGCTATTGGAAGTTGAAGGTTATGCATTGAAAGCGACAAGACAGGATGTCACTGTCACCTTTTGTACTTGCTTTGCTTTTTTCTTTCCCCTTTGTTTTATGGACGTTTGTAAGGCCCTTTTCCCCCATCTTTCTGATTGTTAAAGGCTCACATTATATAAGGGATGCCTTAGGTTGTAAAATCCAGATTACAATGATATGAAATAGCTAAAGCTTCCTCTCTCAAAAATTTCATTTCTTTTTATCCTTGTTTCTAAGGTGTTGTGTCTTGAGTGAAACCTTTATAGAAGTGTTGGTGGCTAATCCTTTAGGAATTTATCGGTGGTTCCTTAGTCTTGGTGGGTGGCTCAGCCTTTAAACTAGGGCATGTCTTATACACAAGGGAAATTTGCAACTAAACTCAAGCAAGCTACATTCCGGCCCATCTTCATCATGCTCCATTTGGTATCAGAGCAAACCTAGGTTGGTGTTCTTAGGTTTATACCACATTTCCTTGCGTTGATTTCATTCTTGTTAAGCTTCTCTTTCACTCTTATTATGGAAACCTTAGGGAAACTACCACTTTGCTTTAGCTTGTCCAATACCTCTTTCCCCTTTCAAAACAACCGTGACCAAAACACCTTCTTAGACCCTTAACCCTCAACAAAAATCCCTTTTTTACTCGTCAAAGAACCCTGCAAAATAGCCCAAACACAATCCCCAACCAAAACCCCGCAAAAGCTTTCAACCACAAAGCCGTGTTTTTCCGGGCAGCAACTTCGCACGGCCCCCCCGTGCCTACAGGCACGCCTGTGCTACCAATCCTAGTACCAGAAACTAGGCACGGGCACCCAGTGCCCTTGGGCACTATCGTGCCTCCCTTCCCCAGCCTGTTTTTTTGCACCGTGCTACCCCTAGTGCAACCGTGCCCCTCTTCTTTTCAAGCCCTTAATGTTTTCTCTCCTACTTTCTAATTCCCACCATGTCTAATGAGGAAAACCCCTCTATGGACTCTCCCGAACTGGCAAGAGTACCAAGAGGGATGAGCTTGGAAGGAGCTTATATCGTGGGGTAAAATAATGCATTCTAGCTTTTTAACAAAGTGTGAGATAAATTACTAGGCAACTTGAGCAAATGACCACCCAATTCATGGCCGTCCAAGGAGGCCAAAGAGCTTAAGAGCTAAGTGATCATGGAGGTGAACAAGGCTTCTCTACTGACTCAAGTATGGGAAGCAATCCAAGAAGGGGAGATAGAAGACCTCCTATAGACGAGTTTAGAGACATCAAAGTAGAACTCCTGGAGCTCAATAGCAACTTAAACCCCGATGAGCACCTTGAATGGGTTCAAGCCTTGGACTGAATCTTTGAGGCCAAGGGCTATGATGATGAGAAAAGTTTCAAGGTTGCTAGCCTTAAACTCACGAGGTATGCTTCCTTGTGGTTTGAAAATGCCAAGAAGAAACGGGCTAGAGATGGCAACAAGAAGATCAACTCATGGGAGAAATTTAAAACTCTCATGAACAAGAGGTTCCTTCCTGAGAGCTACAAGCAAGACATCTACAACCGACTCTTCTCACTCAAACAAAATAACATAAGTGTGGGTGAGTACATGAGATTTTGAACAACTGCTCTTAAGGGGTGGCATTTATGAACCCAAAGAGCAAACTGTGGCTCGGTTTCTCAACAGGTTAAACCCCCTCATTGCCCAAAAGGTGGAACTCTAAACTTATTTCACCTTGGATGATGTTTTCAAGCTTGCCCTCAAGGCTGAGAAGCGAAGGAATGAGAAGAAGGTTTTCACTAGGCCCTTCTCCAAAGATCAACCAAACCCAAGACCCCCATTCAAGCCCTTTTCTCACCCTAAACCTGAGAGCACCTCATGGATTGACAAGGGTAAGTCTGTGGCTCTTTCTTATCCAAAGGAATTCCCTAAGAAGCTTGAAGGGAATAAGTGCTTTAAGTGTTAAGGATATGGTCATTTCCAATATGATTGCCCAAACTAAAGGGTCATGACCATGCAAGAAGTAGAAGAAGTTGATGCTTTATTGATGGAGGCTTAAGAAGAAACTCATGGGGTCGAATCGGACGATATGGAGAAAGAGACCTTACTTGATGCTGATGAAGGTGAACTACTTGTCTTGAGGAGGTTATTACGTACCCAAGACACTCCTTATGACGAGGCTCAAAGGGAAATGATCTTTCACTCTCAGTGTACAATCCAAGATAAGGTGTGCAACTTGATCATCGATGGAGGGAGCTGTACCAATGTGGCCTCCACTATTCTTATTGAGAAGCTTGATATTCTTACTATTCCTCACTCCAAGCCCTATTCTTTGAAGTGGCTCAATGATGGTGGTGACATTAAGGTAACTAAACAAGCCCTTATCTCCTTTTCAATTAGGAAGAAGTATAAGGATAATGTCTGATGTATCTGTGGGGGAGAATCACGAATACTCGATGCTGAATTCAAAGGTAAGTTTAAGTGATATCGCGGTTGGAATAAAAAAATAGGATAGAACCAAACTCTCTCTTAGATACAGAAACACCACTAAGATTGAGTTTAGCACCCTTAATCTTAACTAGGATACAGAAACACCACCTAATTAAAAGTTAAGACTTACTTGATCACCACCTTAATTGGCCTAATTAAGGATAAGCACGTGAAGTGTTTAAGGGAAACAAAAGCAAATGCTCTCAATACTGATTGTAGTCAATATCAAACGTTAAGTTCAAAATAAGCTTTCTAAGGCCTTATATACACGGCCCTTAGGCAGAATGCTAGCAAAGGAGGTCTTTTCCTTAGGAAGGAAATGTCTCAGTATGCTTTGATAGATACGTAGGACTAATCTAGTTTACAAGCTTGATTAACTAAGCTAATTATAACCAGAATTCAGGAAAAGCAAGACAAATGATCATACTTATCCTTAATACATGTATTCAAGCCTAATAAATCAGCTTTACTATAGAAAAAGGAAGTAGAATAGCTGTAAAGTACTTCCCCCTTTTGGCTAGCCAATCCGGATGAAGGGTGCAAAATCTCCCTTTGTTTTCTCATTAGTTCACTCCCTTTAAGGTTTTTTCTTTAGCATATTATGATGTTCCTACTATTTAGACTAGTGATTGAAGCAAACAAGCAAAGAAGGAGCTAAGCAAACCCACTTGAGAGGGAAAAACACCTAGGTGCTTAATCGGGTTCTAGAAGCTCAAAAACAACCCGGTCTTCTGCCCTTATTTCAGCCAATCAAAAGTGAGCATGATTTTGATTTCAGGCCATGAAGAGAAACATGAGGATTGTAGAAATTACCCAGGCAAAAAAAACAAGGTTAAGACGTGTTTAAGTGGGAGAATTCCACTTTAACATTTTACCGTGCAAATTTGGACCAAAACTGGCAGGGTTCACAAAATGGCGTGATTTCTTCACTTCGACTGAGCATGATTGGTTTTGCTTACTTGGACCTAAAAGGTAACATGTAGCGGAACTGAGAAATGCAAAAATGTTGGGCTTAAACCATAATGTTACTTAAGAAATCACATACTCAAAAATGGGTACATTCTAGTTCAACTAGGCAGTGTGGATAGGTTGGGTTTATTGGCTGAATTAGATGGGTAAATGAAGTCCAAATGAGGTGATACTTATTTTGTTAGAAAGCTAACTTCTTGAACTTCAAACCCATTGTAAAATATTAGACTTAAACCTCAAAAAGGCCTAAGTAACTAAGCTCTCAAAAACTAGATTTGCTATTAGAATTAACCCATGACCTGTTGTTTTCCTTCTTTAAAAAAATATGGATGATTTGTTTAACTTTTGATCAAAAAAATAAGATTACCTTAACTAATTTGATTCTCCAAATTAAGGGAACCCAAAAATACCAAAATCCAGGACTTAAACCATAATGTAACTTAAGAAATCACATACACAAAACTGGGTACATTCTGGTTCAATTGGGCAGTGTGGATAGTTTGGGTTTGTTGGCTGAATTTGATGGGTAAATGAAGTTCAAATGAGATGAAACTTATTTTGCTGGAAAGCTAACTTCTTGAAATTCAAACCCATTGTAAAATATTAGCCTTAAACCTCAAAAAGGCCTAAGTAATTAAGCTCTCGGAAACTAGGTTTGCTGCTAGAATTAACCCATGACATGTTATTTTACTTCTTTAAAACAATATGGACGATTTATTTAGCTTTTGGCTAGAAAAATAAGATTGCCTTGACTAATTTGGTTCTCCAAATTAAGGGGCATTGGGAGATCTCCATCATTCTCCCCTTGTTGAGAAAGATTTGACCTCAAATCGGTTTAGGTAATCATCTTTCATACTTTGGTCAATTCTGGCTGAAATAAGATCATCCATGTGAATAAGTCTCTTTTGATCTTAGAGGCTCTTTTCCATTCATTCCCCTTGCTGATTTGAATGTGGTTTGGAGGGGACCCTTTTGACGTGCCTTGAACCCTTTCCTTAAATGCTTAAGAGTACTTTGACTAATTTGATTCTCCAAATTAAGGGACATGGAGAGATCTCCATCATTCTCCCCTTGTTGAGAAAGATTTGGCCTCAAATTGGTTTAGGTAACCATCTTTTATACTTTGATCAATTCTGGCTGAAATAAGATCATCCATGCAAATAAGTCTCTCTTGATCTTAGAAACTCTTTTTTTTTACATTCATTCCCCTTGCTGATTTGAATGTGGTTTGGAGGGGGCCCTTTGGACTTACCTTGAACCCTTTCCTTAAATGCTCTTAATTCAGAATTAGGAGCTTTAAGTAATGGTTCACTAAAATTGAGACAATGGCTAAGATGCTCATGGTTCCTTGGTGGATGGTTGGTGCCCAAAGTAACCATTTCACCTTCATCTGCTTCCACAACTATCTCCTCAAGAGTTTCCTCAAAATCACTCTGAATTTCCTCCTTAATTTCTTACTTTTCCACAACTTTCCACACGGCCAACGTAACAAACCTATAGTTTATGCAATCCGAAGCCAAGTGCCCAAATCGTTGGCACTTAAAACATCTTTGGATGCCCTTAGGAAGGGGTTTCGGTCTAGGTTCTAGGGATAAGCTTTGCTGTGGAGTTTGGTTCTTTGGTGGGATGGGAGGAATGGGTGTCGTTGGTTTAAGGGTAGTGCAATAGCCCAACCCTAAAATTATTTAATTATGTTCATTTATTCAATTACTTCATGTTTATAATTTTTCTTCTCTCATTTCATTTATTTCATTTATTCACCCCGGTGGAAAAATTTTATTTGGGTCTTTACTTGGCAATTTGGATTTTAATTGTTTATTTTATTGATTAACGAAAACTTTAGAAGAATTGATAGTAGGCCCTAACAAGTTTAACCTACGTAATTTATTTTGTTTTCTGTAACATTCCAAAGATTTAATTTTTAGTTTCAAAAAAATATTATCGTTACAAAGCGTTTTATTCCCGAACCCAATTTATGTCGGCCGTTTTGAAGCCCAACACGTTTGCCTATTAATCAAACTAATTACCATGGTTAAACTCAACCATGGTTAGTTTAAACAGGGTTATTTTTCTAGCGTTAAACTCAGCCAAGCAAGTTGACTAATCAAAACACACACAATCCAATCCAATGCTCATTTTCTCTCTCCTCTCTCTCGTCCCCCATGGCAATCAGCAGTAGTAGCAGGTTGGGCTATTTTCTGGCTAGTTTTTGGCCAACTCTGGTGATCTCTGACCCCCCGACATCCTAGTACCTCAAGCTATCATCCTCCATCATGAAAACCCCTTAAACCTCATCTCCATCTCAACTTATTTGCACCCAAAGTGAGTAATCTTGAAATTTATTTTTGTTGGTTTTGATTTTTATCTTAGTTTTGATTCTTGTTTTGATGTTTTTGAATGTTGATCATGATGTTTTGATAAGAAATAAGAGTTATTTTGATGATTGATCATGGTGGTGTTGAGGTTGGATCATGCTAGGTTAGGGTTAGTCTTTGATCATGCAAGCTTAATGTCAAAGTCTTGGATTTTGATTGTTTTATCTTTGATTTGGTCATCTTCTAATCTATTGGTGCTTATGTTGATGTTTTTGGTGATTTCACATGAGGTGGAGAGAGTCCAAGTTGGTCTTAAACAAGGGTTTTGGCAAATAATGCATGGTTTGGATTAATTTAGCCTTAAGCTTGGTTTATATGGATGTGTGATTAAAAAATGATCACTTTTGGATGTGATTATGAAGTGCTTTTGAGTGTAGTGATTTTGTATGCCGTTGGGATGGACCAAAGCTTGCTTACATGATTTTAAAGTACGGTTTAAGTTGAGAATTTGGGTGAAAAAGAGAGGGAAAGGCGAAAAACAGTGAGGGCTGAAAATTTCAAGAAAACAGGGCAGACTTTGGCAATAAACTGGTAATGCACGGCTCAACCAAAAATTATGATTTTTGGTGGGTAGATAGTTAATTATGTTAGCTTTCAAAGGGCTTTTGAATCGACTTTATCCGAGCTCTGTGGAAAACATTATGATCGTTTTACCAAAACTGCGCAGAATGGACCAAAACTAACATGCTTTAGTTCTAGCCTCATTTTGCGAATCCTATTGAGGGAATCAAGCTTGGTGTTCTAAATGAAAAATTTTTAGGACTTCTTAAGCTTTCTATATTGGGGTTTTAAGTCTCAGATGATTAAGTTATGAGTCATTCTTTTTAAGCCTCTGCTATGCTTACTTTGCTTTTTCTAAATTATTAGCTATGGAATAAATATTTTTGCTAACCGTATGTTCCTACAACGACAATTTTGTACAGAATTCGGGCCTAATCTATGATTCCTTCCACTTTTGTGCATAATATTATTCCGTGCGCTTACATTTAAAAATTTCAGGCACATTCTTTGCTTGCATCTTTAGAAATCAGCACATATTTATCATAATTACAATGTTTTGGTAAGTACATCAATGAATCAGTTTAATCAATGATTTCTCATATAATTAGTGACCCCATCAATTATCAGTTATAGGGAATAGCCCTTCAGTTACCCTCGCAGCTTCAGGCCAGGTCCCGATCGGCTTGGCAGGTGTACACCTATCTTCAGATCGCACAGTCACCAGGGGTTCACTATCAGATAATAATTGACAATGCAGTTTCATATTCATCTTATTCCCCGTGTTTAATTAAAAATGAATTGCAATACAGGCCCAATCAATTTTTGTTTCATGAATGTTTAACAATATAGGAATGCATGTGCTGAGCTTCCGCTCATATTTCGAAATGTTTTCATGTTTTGTTTTAGGAAAGTGTTCAGTGAATCGCCCTCAGGCCGGCAGAACGGTTCAAGATGATAAGTGAGCCTGGAAATCTTTATGGAATGGGGGTGTATTATCATTGAAATGTTATCGTGTTGTGAATTATTTTAGAGTTGACATTGTATATTTTATCATAATTGTATATTTTGGTGTAATCCTTGAGATGTTTGTATGGTCTTGATGTTAGAACAATTTCTATATTTATCGAAATGGTTTGATAGGTTGTGATGGTGTGAATGCCTTTGATGGTAAACATTGATTATTACGTGATGCAAGTCTCAAGGGAAGGAACAACCTAAGCCAACTTACAACAAGAACATAACCAAGACAAGTGAGAACTCACGGTCCAAAGGGGGGCACGGTCGTGCTTGATGGCACGGTATGGCTGTGTCAACTTGCTGCCTTGCACGCCAAGAGTTTGTGAAAGTTCACGGTTTGAAGTGGTTTTTGTGTTTAGGGAAAAACTGAATCAAAGCAAGATGTCTTGGGCTTGATTAAGCTTGAAAAGAGTATGAGAAAGAATAGGGAATGTGTGGAATGAAAAAGAATAAGAAGCCCATTGATTAGAATGCAAAGAGAGCTTACGGTTTAAGGAATCCGAAAGCTAACTTCAAGAACTTTAAGTGTCTTCAACGTGTTTGGATAGTTCTAAACTATATGATTAGATAAGATACACCACTAATCACTTAGCTCAGGGCCCTTAATCTTTTGGATTAGGATAAGATCCACCACCAAACTAAGGATTAAGACTCACTTAGTCACCACCTTAATCGGCCTAATTAAGGATAAGCAAGTTAAGTGTTCAAGAGAAACTCAAGACATAAAGTCTTTTCTTAATTTCAATACTCAAGCTTATACTTCACAAAAGAGCAGCAAAGGCACTTTTATGGCCTTGAGTATACACAAAAAAGGCTTTCCTTCTAGGCAAGGAAAGTCATTAAGTTAATCCTAAACTAAGTAGTGCACAGTTTAAGCTTAAACATACATAAGCTGAATGTCTAAGCTACAAAACACAATATTTCTTCCTTAAAATCTTTCTTAAGAATTAAGAAACCTTGTTGACTCAATTTCCCTTCAACAGGGGTAAGTTTCACACGGCTGCCACCTCAAAAGGTTGATGAATGCATGGCTGCCATGTAGAGCGAGTGTGGCCGGTTCATAGCTTGCCAAGTGTCGCCTTCTTCTTGCTTCCACGTCTCTCACTCCTATGTGGCTGGGTGGAAGCTTACCAAGCAGCTCAAAATGATGAAGTAGGCAAGCGCACACCTCTAGCAAACCCATCTAGGAGGGAAAACCAGCTACCTAAGCGACCGGGTGTCTAGGTGCCTGTTTCTGCCTTGTCTTGTGCTTCATGGTTGACACCTCAAATGCTGCGTAATCTGAGCTTTCTTTACATGAAAGGAAACCTCAAGATGTCTAGTTTGCCCTCCTTTTTGAATCAAAGCATTTGGACGTCATTTACCCTCTGAAACAGCCTGATTCCCCAAGCCGTGCAGAATTGACTCCAAAACAGTACAGGTTTACTAATTAGCTTAAATCACTAACCAATTGAACTCCAAAGCTGGTAATTCCAATTGGATATGAAATTGAAGACCTTAAGCTTGTAATCACACCAAAAAACAAGCACTTAAGCTAGGATTAAACTTGAGAAATCAAGTAACAAAAATCAGGTGAAAATTCGGATGAAAAACCGGGTGCGTCACCTGCAATGTTCTTCACCAAACAACTAATGGCCGTGGCTTTGGACTTAGTTTCTTGACTATTTTGGATCATTTGAACATTAATGGACCTTGTGGATGGACCTCCATCATTCTCCCCTTGTTGGGAAGATTTGATCCTCAAATCTGAAAGATAGTCATCTGCTTCATAAGGACTTAAATTAGCAACGTTAAACGTAGCTGATACTCCATAATCTCCTGGTAGTTCCACCTTATAAGCATTATCATTGATCTTCTCCAAAACCTCGAATGGACCATCTGCTCGTGGCATCAACTTAGTTTTCCTTTTAGAAGGAAAACGCTCTTTGTGTAGATGTATCCAAACCAAGTCGCCTCGCTTGAAAAGCTTCTCCCTCTTATGCTTGTTAGCTTGGGCCGTGTATGACAGGGTGGTTTTCTCAATCTTGGCCTTTACTAACTCATGTAACTTTTGGATTTCTTCCACTCTAACTGCAGCATCCGCACTAGGCCTTTGATCTAAAAGTCGAGGAATAAGATCAAGTGGACTTAGGGGATCAATCCCATAGACCACCTTGAAGGGTGATAGACCAGTAGCCTTGCTAGGAGTCCTGTTGTATGCAAACTCAGCATATAGAAGTAACAGATCCCACGCTTTTGCTTGGTGTTTAATTAAAACCCTTAATAGAGTACCAAGGGTTCGATTAGTAACCTCCGTTTGCCCATCTGTTTGTGGATGACAAGTGGAATTGTATTTGAGTTTGGTACCCAATTTCTTCCACAAAGTAATCCAAAAGTGACTTAAGAACTTGGTATCTCAATCTGAGACAATGGAAGAGGGAATTCTATGTAATCTCATCACCTCCTTGAAATAGAGCTCAGCGACATGAGTAGTATCAATAGTTTTGTTGCAGGGAATAAAATGAGCCATCTTTGAAAATCGGTCCACCACCACGAAGATAGAATCCTTATTCCTTTGTGTCTTTGGTAAACCAAGTATGAAATCCATACTAACATCTACACAAGGTAATGTGGGAATAGGTAGTGGCGTGTAAAGCCCTTGGGGGAGCGAATGACTCTTTGTAATTTGACATGTACTGCATCTTCTAATGATATCTTGAACATCCGTCTCCATGCCTGGCCAGCAATAATGTTCCCTAAGCATGATTAGGGTCTTGTCTTCACCAAAATGACCAGCTAAAGATCCAGCACGGACTTCTCGAACCAATAACTCACGTATGCTGCATTTAGGGACACATAATCGGGCATCCTTAAAGAGAAAGCCTTTTTGAACTAGGAAATCCCCCTTGGGATGTTTGGTGCATTCAGAATATAACACCCCAAAGTCTTCATCATCCTGGTATAATGCCTTTAGATGCTCAAATCCTAGGATATAAGCATCTAACTGAAATAATAATAGATAACGCCGAGAAAGGGCATCGGCGCCTTGATTCATCTTGCCGGACTTATGCTTGATAGTGAAGTGAAAGGACTAGAGAAACTCAACCCATTTGGCATGGCGTGAGTTTAATTTATGTTGACCTTGAATATACTTCAAAGCCTCATGATCCGAATGCAGAATAAACTCACTGGCAATCAAATAATGATTCCAATGTTCTAAGCATCGAACGATTGCATAGAATTCTTTGTCATAGGTTGAATATCTCTTTCTGGTATCACATAACTTCTCACTGAAGAAGGCCAAAGGACGTCCTTCTTGAGTAAGAATACCACCAATACCAACTACAGAAGCATCGCACTCAACTTCAAAGACTTTCTCAAAGCAAGGTAAAGCTAGGACCTGTGCTTGAGTTAGTCTTTCCTTACTTCTTCAAAGGCAGCTTGAGCTTTAGGATTCCAAGTGAATGAGGAACCCTTAAG
Source organism: Carnegiea gigantea (assembly GCA_029747015.1). Lineage (NCBI taxonomy): Eukaryota > Viridiplantae > Streptophyta > Magnoliopsida > Caryophyllales > Cactaceae > Carnegiea > Carnegiea gigantea. The sequence continues at coordinate 263,913 of JAKOGI010000293.1, forward strand.
AACTTCAGTCATAGGAGCTAAAATGGAGCTGAAATTGCGTATGAATCTCCTGTAGAGAGAAGCTAAGCCATCAAAGCTTCGAACATCATGAATACTTTTAGGAATAGGCCAAGTCCGAATAGCCTCAATGTTGCTTTCATCCGTCTTAATACCGTCTTCAGAAACAATATAACCTAAGAAGGTAACTTCATGGGTAAAGAAGGTACACTTCTTAAGGTTGGCAAACAATTTTTCCTTTTCAAGAACGAGCATCACCTGAGTTAAGTGATCTTGATGCTCCTGCTCATTCTTGCTAAACACCAAAATATCATCAAAGTAAATGACCACGAACTTACCCAAGTATGGCCGAAATACTTGATTCATCAACCTCATAAACGCACTAGGGGCATTGGAAAGACCAAAAGGCATGACTAACCATTCATACAATCCCCCTTTAGTCTTAAAAGTAGTTTTCCACTCATCATCCTCCCTAATACGAATTTGATAGTAACCACTCCTCAAATCAATCTTACTAAACACCTTAGAGCCATGTAACTCATCCAACATATCTTCAAGCCTAGGTATAGGATACCTATACTTGATAGTAATTTTGTTTATGGCCCTACTATCAACACACATCCTCATACTACCATCCTTCTTTGGAACCAAGAGAGCTGGGACAGCACACGGACTCAAGGATTCTCGTACCAACTCCTTAGACATCAATTCTTCAACTTGACATTGAATCTCTTGGGTTTCTTTTGCGTTTGTTCTGTAGGCTGGTTTATTTGGTAGAATGGATCCTGGGATAAGATCAATACGATGTTGAATGTCACGCTTAGGTGGTAAGCCCGATGGTATCTCATCAGGAAATAGGTGACTAAACTGATCTAATATGACCTTAGCTACAGGATGGTATGGAAGTGGTGTATCTGGTTCATCTTGTACTTGCAATATCCACTCTTTTAAAGCCTTAAACTCATGTTGAGTGGCTTTCAAAAGTGGTTCCCCATATGTCAAAAGCAAGTCAGATTGATTTTCGCTTTTTTGTGGTTTCATTTTATGGAGTTCGGATGGTGATATAGGATTAAGGGAAATTTTCTTGCCATCTTTGGTAAAAGAATAGGTGTTTAGGTAACCATTACGCATGACCTTCCTATCATACATCCATGGTCTCCCTAGTAAAATATGGCAAGCATCCATGGGGATAACATCACACCAAAGTTCATCTTGGTAGTTCTTACCAAGAGAGAATGAAATCAAGCAATGAGAATTAACCTATATTCCCTTGCTTTGATTTAGCCATTGAATATTGTACAGGTGTGGATGTGTCGTGGCCTGAAGGCTCAATTTTTCAATCATACTTAATGAAACAACGTTGGCACAGCTTCCTCCATCGATGATTAAGGAACAAACTTTGCCTTGACTGTACACCGTGAGTCAAAGATGCTCTCACGCTGTTCATCCTTAGCAACTCGTTGGTTACTCAATACCCTTCGAATTACTAGCATTTCACCTTCATCTGCATTTTCCTCAAACTCCTCCTGAACTTCTTCATGATCTCCCTCAGCATCTTCTTCCTTTTCCTCCTCTTTCTCCTCGGTAAATTCTCCCTCTATAGCTTCCCATTCAGCTAAGGTAACTACCTTTCGACTAGGACAATCAGAAGCAATATGTCCTAAGCCTTGGCACTTATAACACCTTCTTTGGCTTATGGGGTATGGGTTTGGACGTGGGGGATTCAGTCGTGGTAGCCTCTGAGGAACTTGGTTCTTTTGTGGATTGGTTGGGAAAGGAGTTGATGGTTTAGGCTCAGGTGTGGTACTCCCCTTATTGAAGGGTTGCCTACGGTTTGGTGCAAAATAGGGCATGAAAGAATCACGAATAGTCATCCTGGATCTTCTTTGTTGTTCCACCTTATGTGCTAGAACACATACTTCATCAAAGGTGGCATAGGCTTGCAATTCAACCACATTGGCTATCCTAGGATCAAGCCCTCCTAGGTAACAAACCATGGTTTGTTCTTCAGGCTCATGAATGTCACACTTAATCATGAGTTTCTCAAACTCATGTGTGTATTCTTCTACATTCATTTTTCCTTGATTGAGATGGTGAAAGAGCATGTAGTTGTCTTGGACATAAGTTGACGGCAAGAACCGTGCTTTCATCTTTGATTTCATTTTATCCCATGAATTGATTTTGCTCTTTCTCTCCCTAGTACTATTAGCATTGAGGTTTGTCCACCATAAGGAGGCATATTTCCTCAGTCTAAGAGCAACCAATTTCACCTTCCGGTCCTTTGGAATATCCTTGTACTCAAAGATTTGTTCAACAGTTTGTAACCATTCAAGGAACTCATTTGTGTCAAGCTTACCCTCAAACTCAGGAATTTCAACTTTGAAATCACTTGAGTTGAAAGTAGGTCGTGCTCTTCTTCTTGTTCTTTCGAATGGTATATCATCTTCAGAGAAAGATAATGCATTGCTAGCTTCCTCTTCACTTCCATAATTTACCCCAATTCGCTCACTATCCTCTTGAAGCTTTTGTTTTTGTTTCATATTGCTCCCAAGCTGTTTTCTCAAGTACTCATTCCGAGTCTTAAGTTCCTGATTGGTCATAGACATCTCATGCATCTGCTTGGCCATAGCTTCAAGTTTCTCTTCCATAGTCATACTAGAAGTCATTTTGGAAGTTTGAATGAACAGGTTTGTGTTTGAGTTTAGGATTCAGAGATAAGCTGGAAAGGCGTGTGGTAGGCTCCAGGCAAGGATGAACTTGCTCTGATACCAAAAATGATGCAAGTCTCAAGGGAAGGAACAACCCAAGCCAACTTACCACAAGAACACAACCAAGACAAGTGAGAACTAACGGTTCAAAGGGGGGGCACGGTCGTGCTTGGTGGCACAGTATGGTCGTACGAACTTGCTGCCTTGCACGCCTAGAGTTTGTGAAAGTTCACGGTTTGAAGTGGTTTTTGTGTTTTGGGAAAAACTGAATCAAAGTAAGATGTCTTGGCCTTGATTAAGCGTGAAAAGAGTATGAGAAAGGATAGGGAATGTGTGGAATGAAAAAGAATCAGAATCCCACTGATTAGAACGCAAAGAGAGCTCACGGTTTAAGGAATCCGAAAGTTAACTTCAAGAACTTTAAGTGTCTTCAATGTGTTAGGATAGTTCTAAACTATGTGATTAGATAAGATACACTTAGCTTAGGGCCCTTAATCTTTTGGATTAGGATAAGATACACCACCTAACCAAGGATTAAGACTCACTTAGTCACCACCTTAATTGGCCTAATTAAGGATAAGCAAGTTAAGTGTTTAAGAGAAACTCAAGACACAAAGTCTTTTCTTAATTTCAATACTCAAGCTTATATTTCACAAACGAGGAGCAAAGGCACTTATATGGCCTTGAGAATACACGAAAAAGGTTTTCCTTCTAGGCAAGGAAAGTCATTAAGCTCATCCTAAATTAAGTAGTGCACGGTTTAAGCTTAAACATACATGAGCTGAAAGTTTAAGCTATAAAGCACAATATTTCTTTCTTAAACTCTTTCCTAAGCATTAAGAAACCTTGTTGACTCAATTTCCCATCAAGAGAGGTAAGTTTCACATGGCTGCCACCTCAAAAGGTTGATGAATGAATGGCTGCCATGTCAAGTGAGTGTGGCCGGTTCATAGCTTGCCAAGTGTCGCCTTCTTCTTGCTTCCACGTGTCTCACTCCTATGTGGCCGGGTGGCAGCTTACGAAGCAGCTCAAAATGACCAAGTAGGCAAGCACACACCTCTAGCAAACCCATCTAGGAGGGAAAACCACCTAGCTAAGCAACCGGGTGTCTAGGTGCCTGTTTCTACCTTGTCTTGTGCTTCATGGTTGACACCTCAAATGCTGAGTAATCTGAGCTTTCTTTACATGGAAGGAAACCTCAAGATGTCTAGTTTACCTTCCGTTTTGAATCAAAGCATTTGGATGTCATTTTCCCTCTGAAACAGCCTGATTCCCTAAACCCTGCAGAATTGACTCCAAAACAACATAGGTTTACTAATTAGCTTAATTAACAAACCAATTGAACTCCAAAGCTGGTAATTCCAATTGGATATGAAAGCTAAGACCTTAAGCTTGTAATCACACCAAAAAACAAACACTTAAGCTAGGATTGAACTTGAGAAATCAAGTACCAAAAACCGGGTGAAAATTCGGATGAAAAACCGGGTGCATCACCTTCAATGTTCTTCACTAAACAACTAATGGCCATGGCTTTGGACTTAGTTTCTTGATTATTTTTGATCATTTGAACATTAATGGACCTTGGAGATGGACCTCCATCATTATGGCTCAGTTGTCAAGTAAAGCCTTGTCCTTAATTGGATGACGGTAACGCCTAATCATTTGGGTTAACACTTTAATTGGGGAAAACTAGTGCAAGATATGAAAAAAGTGATTGATGTATCTTTGGGGTGTTACAGATTTGGTATCAGAGCCAGGGTGAGATTTTCTTTGTGGAATGTGGAGTTTAAAAATAAGAAGGTGAGAATGGTGGGTAGTGAGGGCCATTTTATACTGCTAGAATGACATTAGAAGTGTAGTAATGATCGTAGAAATGCAAGTTGTTTACATTTGCATGTTTCTTTATTATGGTTATGTATGCTTCTCATATATATCTTTTTTTTGTTAGATGGACCCTTATGCTATAACTTGATACCGGGTGCATCTATGGCTACTCACATTGCACTGCTGCATGCTAGTATAGAGGTCTATGCATGGGACCCTTTCTCTGAGTTTCATAGTGCTACGGTCCGTGGACACAGACTGCTGTGGTCCTTACTCGTAGTTCATCCGTGGGTGGAGTTTAGGCTTCGTTATCATCACTATATGGTAACAGGGAACCTCGGTTGGGACGGGCTTAGGTTTCAGGCCCAGGGGGCATGGACTACACTCGCTACCGAGTTGTTATTGAGGGAAGAGTTTGATTAGAGGGGGATCACCATGGTAACGCTATAGTATGTCTTTCCGCTACATCATGCACCTCCCCCACATGCAGCCCCAGCACCAGCATAGGGGCCACCTTCCCTGCCCGTACCAGGTACCCCATTGATGCCTGATAGTCTTGGGGAGGCTCATGTGGTGATAGACCTCCCTGACATACTAGAGGTAGTGATGATTAGTTCTGAAGAAGATAGCCACTAGGAAGAAGAGGATGATCCCGATGAGGATCAAGACATTAATGAGGTGGTGGTAGAGCAGCAGTGAGAATAGGAGATTGATGAGTTGATGGCGGAGTTATAGGATGAGCAGGGGCAATAGGTTAAGCAGGAGGTTGGTGATGCCGAATCAAAGGCATCTACTAGCAGCTTTGATTCAGGCGAGGAGCCTGATGATGAGTCTGACCCGGATTATGATCCATCTAGGGATCGTTAGATGGGTCAAGGGGTTCGGGGTAGTAGTTTTCTTTCGAGCCCGATTTGTTTATAGTATGGTCCGTTGGGATGGATGTATTTTGTATAGGATATGACATTGCATATAGTTAGTTAGATCCGTTCCGACCGGCATGACATGGTCCATATTTCTTTTTGGTTATATGACGGACCTAGTATCTTGGGGCTAGTTAGTATTTGGGGTTGAGTTAGGAGTTAAAACTGACTTTGCCTAGTCAGTTAGATGTAGTCTATTTTGCTAATCATATGGATAAATAGGCGGATAAATAAGTAGTTATGTATGTAAATAAGCAGTTATGAAATGATATAATGAAGCTTTGGGTTATTTTCCATAATCTTCGAGTTTTAAGTGTGTTTGTTGGGCATGCTTATCTTATATGGTTGAGTATTCCAGTGATTGAATTGTTTCATTTCATGGATAATCAGAATGTCTAAATCAGTGCACAACAATAAAGAGGCTCATGTAGAGGAAATCTTGGATTATGGCCAGGGATCAGGTGATTAAGCCTCCCATTATGTGCCACCAAATGTTGGCCAAATGTCACCGATCCCTTCTGAGGTGGCTCACAATATTGGGGACCTGAACTATTGGCCGACCTTAGTTGCTGAATTGATGAAGCGGATTCTCCAGTTACCTACTGAAGCCGCTCCTAAAGAGGATAAATTAGCGGATAGGGTGGCGCGACGTAACCCTAAAGTTTATGATGGATCTTATGATCCAGTAGTACTGGAGGAATGGGTAAGGGGAATGGAGAAAATCTTTATAGTGGTAGAGGTGCCAGAAGGAAAGAAAGTAAACATTGGGATGTATTATTTGACTAGTGAAGTTGACATTTGGTGGGATACTCTCGTAGGGCCTGATTTTACCTGCAATAAAATCCTGAGTGAGTTAAGGGAAAAATTCTACCCAATTGTGGTCCAAAGGCAAAACGAAAAAGAAGTTATGAAGCTGAAGATGAGTGGCACCATGACTATGATGCAGTACACCAGTAAGTTCACAGAATTATCTAGGTTTGTTCCGGAGTTTGTATCATCTGAAAGGTTGAAAATGAAGAGATTTGATGAGGGTTTGGCCTTCTATATTCGGAATCAGTTAGCTGGACAACCAATTTTGACTTACTAAGAACTATATGAATGAGCAGCTGAAGTGGAACGAGTGAAGACAGAGTTGAGAGCACTAAATCCAATCAACCAAAAGAGAAAAGGGTTTGAGTGAGGAACTCAGAGTGAGAGTGTGAACCAGAACCAGAACCAGAAGAAACATACTCCAGTTCCCCGCAAAAGCCGTCCTACAGGCTCGACAGCATCTTGTACGAAGTGTGGCAGAACAAATCACACCACCCCGGAATGCCGAGTAGGAACTAGTAACTACATGTGGTGTGGAAGCCCTGAACACTTGATTGCTGCACGCCCCCGAAGGATGAAGGCTGTAGATAAAGGGGCAGCAAAGCCCTTGGCCCCACCTCACCAAGGGGCCCCACCACCGAGGCCTGCAGCAGTAGGACGGGCATATGTAATGTTTAAGAAGGAAGCTGCCACCTCTGGTATGGTAGTCACTGGAACTCTCTTTTTAAATTCAAAGCCATTTTGTATATTATTTGATTCGGGTGCTACTCATTCATTTATCTCCACCCAATCTACCATGCAATTGAACCTGGAAGACAGGAGGATGGAAACCGATTGCAAGATCAAGCTATCCAATGATTGTGCGATTGAATGCCCTATCTCCTATAAACTTGTTCCCATTACCATTGGTGGAACCACCTTCCCCGTGGATTTGATTTAATTTCATTTATCTGATTTTGACATCATTTTGGGAATGAATTAGTTGCACACTTATGGAACTGAGATTGACTATGAGGATCTTAAGGTTATTTTGAAAGATAAAAAAGGGGAAGAAGTAGTCTTCTATAGGCAGAGAGAGGAAAAATCCTATCTCTTGATTTCTGCCATGAAAGTAAGTAAGGTATTATGTCAAGGGCGTATGGGATATTGGTGTTATGCTATGGACGCCTGAGCAAAAGAAGAGGAAGTTGAAAATATTCCTGTAGTCTGCGAGTTTGAGGATGTTTTCCCTGAAGAGTTTCCAGGATTACCCCCACAGAGGGAAGTTGATTTTGGAATTGAGTTAATCCCTGATGCCCAACCTATTTCCAAAGCCTCATATCGTATGGCCCCAACTGAACTTAAGGAACTGAAGCTTCAATTAGAAGAGCTGTTGTAGAAGGGCTTTACTAGGCCAAGTGTGTCACCATGGGGTGCCCCAATGTTGTTCGTAAAGAAAAAGGATGGAACCTTAAGGCTGTGTATTGACTACAGGGAGTTGAACAAGGTCACCATTAAAAATAGATATCCTTTGCCATGAATAGATGACTTGTTTGACCAATTGCAAGGAGCAGGAGTCTTTTCTAAGATTGATTTGAGGTCAGGGTACCACCAACTTAGGAATAAACCTGAAGACATCCCCAAGACTGCATTTAGAACTAGGTATGGTCACTATGAGTTTACAGTGATGCCATTTGGCCTCACCAATGCCCCCGCAGCTTTTATAGATCTTATGAACAGAGTTTTCAGACCCTACCTAGACAAATTTATGGTGGTGTTCATAGATGACATTCTTATCTATTCCAAGGACAGAGATGAACATGCTGATCATTTGAGGATGGTGTTACAAACACTGAGGGAGCATAAACTTTATGGCAAATTAAAGAAGCGCGAGTTTTGGTTGGAAGAAGTGGTATTCTTAGGACATGTGGTTACAAAAGAAGGAATCAAAGTTGACCCTCAAAAGGTGAAGGCAATCACGGAATGGTCAAGGCCTGCTAATATCACTGAGATTAGAAGCTTTTTAGGTTTAGTGGGTTACTATTGAAGATTTGTCAAGGACTTTTCAAAGATAGCTTCACCCATGACCAATCTGTTGAAAAAAGCAAACAAGTTTGAGTGGACTGAAAAATGTGATAAAGCTTTTCAAGAGCTAAGGCAGCGACTAACTATCGCCCCAATCCTAACGCTACCAATGGAAGGTAAGGAATATACCATTTATGGTGATGCTTTAAAGAACGGATTAGGGTGTGTTCTGATGCAGGAAGATAAGGTAGTAGCTTATGCCTCTCGACAGCTTAAGCCTTACGAGAGAAACTATCCTACTCATGACTTGGAATTAACAGCCGTCGTCTTTGCGCTGAAAATTTGGAGACATTACTTATATAGAGTACCATGCTAGATTTATACTGGCCATCAAAGCTTGAGGTATACCTTCACTCAGAAGGAGCTCAACTTGAGGCAACGGCGTTGGCTTGAGCTGTTTAAGGATTATGATTTACAAATTCACTATCATCCGGGAAAAGCAAATGTTGTAGCAGATGCCCTGAGTAGAAAAGTGTAACGTAGCCCAAATACTGTTATGATTACTCAGTTGAGTCTCTTGAAAGAACTTGAGGACTTGGGAGTTCAACTAGTGTCCCATAGGCAAGCACATGTTCAATTATCGGCACTTACCTTATAGCCTTCCATAGTGGAGGAAATTCAAGTGAACGAAGAAAGCAATCCTGAACTCCAAAGGATGAAGTAAAATCTAGAGAGAGAAAAGTCCCCTAGGTTTATAGTACATAAGGATGGGACCCTGCGATTCCAGAATCACCTATGTGTGCCCCGAAATGAGAAACTAAGGAAACAGATCCTAGAAGAGGCTCACAATACTCGCTACTCAGTGCATCCAGGACGCACTAAGATGTATAGAGATTTAAGGCAATACTTCTGGTGGAATAATATAAAAAAGGAGGTTGCAGAATATGCAGACAAGTGTCTGACCTCCCAGAAAGTCAAAGCAGAGCATCGGCTTACCAAGTCGGCCCATTTTCTACCAATCAAAGATTCTTGGGGAGTTGAAAACTAGCCCAGTTGTATGTCAAAGAAATCATCCGCCTACATGGAATCCCCTTTGATATAATATCAGATAGGGATCAAAGATTCCAAGCTCGTTTTTGGCAAGCCCTTAAAAAGGCCTTTGGGGCCAAATTGAACTTCAGCAGCTCTTATCACCCTAAGACGGATGAGCAAACTGAAAGAGTGAATCAAATTCTAGAGGACATGTTAAGAGCTTGTGTATTAGAGTTCCAAGGGAAATGGGAAGATGATTTGCCTTTGGTGGAGTTTTCTTATAACAATAGCTATCAGTCTACTATCAGAATGGCCCCATTTGAGGCTCTAAATGGGAGAAAATGTAGAACCCCACTGTGTTGGAGTGATTTGGATGAATCATTGATTCTAGGCCCAGAAATGATCCAGGAAACTGTGGAAACAATAAGAAGGATTTGCGAACATATTAAGGTTACCCAGAGTCGACAAAAGAGTTATGCGGATAAGAGAAAGAGGCCTTTGGAGTTTTAAGTAGGAGATAAAGTTTTTCTGAAAGTATCACCAGATAAGGGTATCAAGAGGTTCAAGGTGCGAGGCAAATTGAGTCCACGATATATTGGATCATATGAAGTCATCGAAAAGTTGAATCCTATAGCTTATCATCTGGATCTGCCGGTAGAGCTAGAACACGTGCATAACGTATTTCAAATCTCTCAGCTTAAAAAGTATACCCCAGACCCAAACTACGCCTTTATACCTGAACCTATTGAAATCACTGCGGGTCTAGTATATGATGAGCAACCGATTCAAATACAAGATCATAAGATTAAACAGTTCCGCAGCAAGCAAATACCTCTAGTCAAAGTGCTATGGTCAAATTATACCTCCCAAGAAGCTACTTAGGAGACCGAACAGGAAATGAAAGCCAAATATCCACAATTATTTGAGGTAATTTGCATTATATGGAAAAGTCATAAGTTTTGAGGGCGAAACTCTTTAAGGGGGGAAGGCTGTAATAGCCCAACCCTAAAATTATTTAATTATGTTCATTTATTTAATTATGTTCATAATTTTTCTTATCTCATTTCATTTATTTCATTTATTCACTCCAGTGGAAAAATTTTATTTGGGCCTTAACTTGGCAATTCGGATTTTAATTGTTCATTTAATTGATTAACGAAAACTTTAGAAGAATTGATAGTAGGCCCTAACAAGTTTAACCTACGTAATTTATTTTGTTTTTCGTAACATTCCAAAGATTTAATTTTTAGTTTCATAAAAACATTATCGTTGCGAAGCGTTTTATTCCCGAACCCAATTTATTTCGGCCGTTTTGAAGCTCAACGCGTTTGCCTATTAATCAAACTAATCACCATGGTTAAACTTAACCATGGTTAGTTTAAAGAGGGTGATTTTTCTGGCATTAAACTTAGCCAAGCCAGTAGACTAATCAAAACACACACAATCCAATCCAATGCTCATTTTCTCTCTCCTCTCTCTCCTCCCCCACGGCAATCAGCAGCAAGAACTGGTTGGGCTGTTTTTCGGCCAGTTTTTGGCCAGCTCCGGTGATCTCTGACCCCCCCGACATCCTAGTACCTCAAGCTATCATCCTCCATCATGAAAACCCCTAAACCTCAGCTCCATCTCAACTTATTTGCACTCAAAGTGAGTAATCTTGAAATTTGTTTTTGTTAGTTTTGATTTTTATCTTAGTTTTAATTCTTATTTTGATGTTTTTGAGTGCTGATCATGATGTTTTGATAAGATATAAGAGTTATTTTGATGATTGATCATGGTGGTGTTGAGGTTGAATCATGCTAGGTTAGGGTTAGTCTTTGATCATGCAAGCTTAATGTTAAAGTGTTGGATTTTGATTGTTTTATCTTTGATTTGATCATCTTCTAATCTATTGGTGTTTATGTTGATGTTTTTGGTGATTTCACATGAGTTGGAGAGAGTCCAAGTTGGTCTCAAGCTAGGGTTTTGGCAAATAATGCATGGTTTGGATTAATTTAGCCTTAAGCTTGGTTTATGTGGACGCGTGATTGAAAAATGATCTCTTTTGGATATGATTATGAAGTGCGTTTGTGTGTGGTGATTTTGTATGCTGTTGGGATGGACCAAAGCTTGCTTACATGCTTTTAAAGTATGGTTTAAGTTGAGAATTTGGGTGAAAAAGAGAGGAAAAAGCTAAAATAGTGAGGGCTGGAAATTTCAAGAAAATAGGGCATATTTTGGCAATAAACTGCTAATGCACGGCCCAACCAAAAATTATGATTTTTGGTGGGTAGATGGTTCAGTGTGTTAGCTTCCAAAGGGCTTTTGAATCTCCTTAATCTGAGCTCTGTGGGAAACATTATGATCGTTTTACCGAAACTGTGCAGAATAGACCAAAACTAACATGCTTTAGTTCTAGCCTCATTTTAGAAATTCTATTGAGGGAATCAAGCTTGGTGTTCTAAATGAACGATTTTTGGGACTTCTTAAGCTTTCTATATTGTGGTTTTAAGTCTCAATCTGAGGTCAGATGATTAAGTTATGAGTCATTCTTCCTAAGCCTCTGTTATGCTTACTTTGCTTTTTCTGAATTATTAGCTATGGAATAAATATTTTTGCTAACTGTATATTCGTACAACGATAATTTTGTACAGAATCCGGGCCTAATCTATCATTCCTTCAACTTTTGTGCATAATATTATTCAGTGCGCTTACATTTAAAAATTCTAGGTACGTTCATTGTTTGTATATTTAGAAATCAGCACATATTTATCAAAATTATAATGTTTTGGTGTGTACATCAATAAATCCGTTTATTCAATGATTTCTCACATAATTATTGACCCCATCAGTTATCAGTTACAGGGCATAGCCCTTCAGTTACCCGTGCAGCTTCAGGCCAGGTCCCGATCGGCTTGGCAGGTGTACGCCTATCTTCAGATTGCAACAGTTACCAGGGGTTCACTATCAGATAATAATGGACAATGCAGTTTCATATTCATCTTATTCCCTGTGTTTAATTAAAGATGAATTGCAATACGGGCCCAACCAATTTTTGTTTCATGAATGTTTAACAATACGGGATTGCATGTACTGAGCTTCAGCTCACATTTCGAGATTGTTTCATGTTTTGTTTTAGGAAAGTATTTAGTGAATCGCCCTCAGGCTGGCAGAACGGCTGAAGATGATAAGTGACCCGGGAAATATTTATGGAATGGGGGTGTATTATCATTGAAATGTTACCGTATTGTGAATTATTTTGGAGTTGAAACTGTATATTTTATCAGAATTCTATACTTTGGTGTAATCCTTGAAAAGTTTGTATGGTTTTGATGTTAGAACAATTTCTATATTTATCGGAATGGTTTGATAGGTTGTGATGGTATGAATGCCTTTAATAGTAAACATTGATTATTATAGCTCAGTTATCATGTACAAGTAAAGCCTTGTCCTTAATTGGACAGCGGTAACGCCTAATCATTTGGGTTAACACTTCAATTAAGGAAAACTAGTGCGAGATATACAAACAGTGATTGATGTACCTTTGGGGTGCAACAGGTAGGAAATAAGCAACCCTCGTTCACGGATAAATTATGGAGTGCGGGCTTTGGAAACTCATGCTTAAGGGGCTGTTTAAACGTCTTTTACTGCTCAACCTTGTGAGTAAGCACAGAAACCTCATTAGATGAAGTATAAGCTTGTAAATCAACAACATTAGCATACCTAGGATCAAGACCTCCCAAGTATTTGGTGAGTTTTTGCTCATCTGGTTCTTGTAAATCACATTTGATCACAAGCTTCTCGAACTCACGTGTGTATTCTTCTACACGCAAATTGCCTTGGATCAAGTTATGAAGTTAAGAGTAATAAGTTTGTCCACCAAAGAGAAGCATACTTTCGGAGTCTCAAGGCCACTAACTTGACCTTCTTTTCTTCAGGAACGTCCTTGTACTCAAAAACTCTTTCTAGCCAATCCAAAAGCTCTGTAGGATAAAGCTTGCCTTCATAATCTGGGATTTCAACTTTGAAATCATTTATATTAGCTTAAAACCGTGGTTCTGGTCTTGCCATCCCCAAGGGTTCATCCTCACTAGATGAATCTAAGGTATCTTGCCTTTTATGATCAGATTGGAGTGGTTCTTCATTGACTTTCTACTTTTACTTCAAAAATGCACCAAGCTCTTTTCGAAAATACTCATTTTGAGCCTTAGTTTCTTGATGATGTTGAGAATCCTCACTAATTTTCTTGAACAGCAACTCATTCTGCCTCATGAGTGCATTAAATCTCTCTTCCATGCTCATACTAGTACTCATGATGATAGTAGCTAGGTATGGTTTGTGTTTTGGGCAGAAGAGGATGACTGTTTAGGGTTGTGTTTAGGAGTGTGTTTGGATGGCTTCGGGGCCTAAGCTAATTACAACCAGAATTCAAGGAAAGCAAGACAAATGGTCATACTAATCCTTAATACATGTATTTAAGCCTAATAGATCAGCTTTACTAGAGAAAAAGAAAGTGGAATAGCCATAAAGTACTTCCCCCTATTGGCTAGCTAATCCGAAGGAACGGTGTAAAATCTCCCCTTGTTTTCTCATTGGTTCACTCCTTTCAAGGTTTTTTCTTCAGAAATGATGATGTTCCTGCTGTTTAGACAAGTGACAGAAGTAATAAGCAAGTAAGGAGCTGAGCAAACCCACCTGAGAAGGAAAAACACCAAGGTGCTTAACTGGGTTCTAGAAGCTAAAAAGCAGCTCGATTTTCTGCCCTTCTTTTAGCCAATCAAAAGTGAGCATGATTTTAATTTCAGGCCATGGAGGGCAACTTGAGGTTTGTACGAATTCCCCATGCAAAGAAATCAACGTTAAGACGTGCTTAAGTGAGAGAATTCCCGTTAAACATTTTACCATGCAGATTCGAACCAAAACTAGCAGGATTGATAAAATGGCCTGATTTCTTCACTTCAACTGAGCATTATTGGTTTTGCTTGCTTGGACCTGAAAGGTAACATCTAGGGGAACCCAAAAATGTAAAAATCTAGGACTTAAACCATAATGTATCTTAAGAAATCACATACTAAAAACTGGGTACATTCTGGTTCAATTGGGCAGTTCGTATAGTTTAGGTTTATTAGCTGAATTGGATGGGTAAATGAAGTCCAAATTAGCTGAGACTTGTTTTGCCAAAAAGCTAACTTCTTGAACTTCAAACTCATTATAAAATATTAGATTTTAAATCTCAAAAATGTCTAAGTAATTAAGCTCTCGAAAACTGGGTTTGCTGCTGGAATTAACCAGTGACCTGTTGTTTTGCTTCTTTAAAAAAATGTGCATGATTTATTTAATTTTTGTCCTGCAAAATAAGATTACTTGACTGATTTGATTCTCTAAATTAAGGAGCATGGAGAGATCTCTATCCTTCTTCCCTTGTTGAAAAATATTTGACCTCAAATCGGTTTAGGTGATCAGATTCCATACTTTGATCAATTCTAGCTAAAATAAGATCATCCGTGCGAATCAGTCTCTCTAGATCTTAGAGAGTCTTTTCCATTCATTCCCCTTACTAATTTGAATGTGCTTTGGAGGGGACCATTTGGACTTGCCTTGAACCCTTTCCTTAAATGCTCTTAATTCAGAATTAGGGGCTTTAAATATCGTTTACTAAAAGTGAGAAAATAGCTGAGATGCTCATGGCTCCTGTATGGATGATTGGTGCCCAAAGTGAGCATTTCACCTTCATATACTTCCACCACTATCTCCTCCATAGCTTCCTCAAAATCACTCTCAATTTCCTCCTTAATTTCTTGCTTTTCCATAGCTTTCCATTTGGCCAAGGTAACAAACCTATGGTAGGTGTAATCCGGAGCTTAGTGCCCAAATCCTTGGCACTTAAAACATCTTTGGATACCCTTATGAAGGGGTTTAGGCCTAGGTTGTGGGGGTAGACTTTGCATAGAGTTTGGCTCTTTTGTAGGGTGGGAGGAATGGGTGGGATGGGTTTAGGAGTAGAAAATGAGCTCCACTCATTCACGGATTGATCGTGGAGTGGGGGCTTTGGAAACTCATGCTTAGGGAGCTGTTTAACCTTCTTTTGCTGCTTAACCTTGTGAGCAAGCACACAAACCTCATCAAATGAAGTATAAGCTTGTAAATCAACAACATTAGCATACCTAGGATCAAGAGCTCCCAAGTATCTGGTGATTTTTTGCTCTTTTGGCTCTTGTAGGTTACATTTGATCACAAGCTTTCCGAACTCACGTGTGTATTCTTCTACACTCAGATTGCCTTGGATCAAGCTATGAAGTTCAGAGTAACAATCTTGAACAGAGGCAGGGGGAAGAAACCGAGCCTTAAGCTTAGATTTCATATTCTCCCATGATCTAATCTTGGACTTCCTTTCTCTAACTCTTTTGGCACACAAGTTAGTCCACCAAAGACAAGCATACTTTTATAGCCTCAAGGCTACTAACTTCACCTTCTTTTCTTTAGGAACATCCTTGTACTCAAAAACTCTTTCAACTATGTGTAGCCAATCCAAAAACTCTTCAAGATCAAGCCTGCCCTCATATTCTGGTATTTTAACTTTGAAATCATTTGTATTAGCTTGAAACTGTGGTTCTGGTCTTGCCATCCCTAGGGGTTCATCCTCACAAGATGAATGCAAGGTATGACTAGACACTCGTTCTTGCCTTTTAGGATCAGATTGGAGGGGTTCTTCATTGACTTTTTACCTTTGCTTTAAAAATGCACCAAGCTGTTTTCGATGATACAAATTTTGAGCCTTAATTTCTTGATTATGTTGAGAATCCTCACCAATTTTCTTCAACAACAACTCATTCTACCTCATGATTGCATCAAATCTCTCTTCTAAACTCATACTAGTACTCATGATGATAGTAGCTAGGTATAACTTTTGTTTTAGGCAGAAGATGATGAGTGTTTGGGGTTGTGCTTAGGAATATGTTTGGATGGCTTTGGGGCATGTGGGGGTTGGTTTCAGGAGAAGACAAAACATGCTCTAGTACCCAATATGATGTATCCATGGGGGAGACTCATGAATACTCAATGCTGAATTCAAAAGCAATCCTACGCGAGCTGAATTCAAAGGTGAGTTTAAGTGATGTCACAGTTGAAGTGAACGAATAGGATAGAAGTAAACTCTCTCTTATACACAAAAACACCACTAAGAATGAGTTTAGGCCCCTTAGCCATGATTAGGATATAGAAACGCCACATAATGAAAAGTTAAGACTGACTTGATTACTACCTTAGTCGGCCTAATTAAGGATAAGCAAGTGAAGTGTTTACGGGAAACAAAAGCAAACACTCTCAATTCTGGTTTGTATCCAATATCAAATGTTATGCTCGAAAAAAGCCTTCTAAGGCCTTATATGCACAACCCTAAGGCAGAATGCTAGCAAAGGAGGTTTCCTCCTTAGGAAGAAAACGTCTAAGTATGCTTGGCAAGGTGCTTACGACTAATCCAATTTACAAGCTTGATTAACCTAAGCTAATTATAACCAAAATTCAAGGAAAGCAAGAAAAATGGTCATACTTATCATGAATACATGGATTTAAGCCTAATTCATTAGCTTTAATGGAGGAAAAAAAAGCGGCACAGCCGTAAAGTACTTCCCCCTTTTTGGCTAGCCAATCCGGATGAAGGGTGCAAAATCTCCCCTTGTTTTCTCATTGATTCACTCCCTTCAAGGTTGTTTCTTTAGCAAATGATGATGTCCTTGCTGTTTAGACTAGTGATTGAAGCGAACAAGCAAGGAAGGAGCTGAGCAAATTCACTTGGGAAGGAAAAACACCTAGGTGCTTAATCGGGTTCTAGAAGCTAAAAAGCAGCTCGATTTTCTGCCCTTCTTTTAGCCAATCAAAAGTGAGCATGATTTTAATTTCAGGCCATGGAGGGCAACTTGAGGTTTGTACGAACCCCCCATGCAAAGAAATCAACGTTAAGACGTGCTTAAGTGAGAGAATTCCCGTTAAACATTTTACTATGTAGATTTGAACCAAAACTAGCAGGATTGATAAAATGGCCTGATTTCTTCACTTCAACTGAGCATTATTAGTTTTGCTTGCTTGGACCTGAAAGGTAACATCTGCGGGAACCCAAAAATGTAAAAATCTAGCACTTAAACCATAATGTATCTAAAGAAATCACATACTAAAAACTGGGTACATTCTGGTTCAACTGGGCAGTTCGTATAGTTTAGGTTTATTAGCTAAAGTGGATGGGTAAATGAAGTCCAAATCAGCTGAGACTTGTTTTGCCAGAACGCTAACTTCTTGAACTTCAAACTCATTGTAAAATATTGGATTTTAAATCTCAAAAATGCCTAAGTAATTAAGCTCTCAAAAACTGGGTTTGCTGCTGGAATGAACCAGTGACCTGTTGTTTTGCTTCTTTAACAAAATGTGGATGATTTATTTAATTTTTGGCCTGCAAAATAAGATTACTTGACTGATTTGATTCTCCAAATTAAGAAGCATGGAGAGATCTCTGTCCTTCTTCCCTTGTTGAGAAAGATTTGACCTCAAATCGGTTTAGGTGATCATCTTCCATACTTTGATCAATTCTAGCTGAAATAAGATCATCCGCGCAAATAAGTCTCCCTTGATCTTAGAGACTCTTTTACATTTATTCCCCTTACTAATTTGAATGTGGTTTGGAGGGGACCATTTGGACTTATCTTGAACCCTTTCCTTAAATGCTCTTAATTCAGAATTAGAAGCTTTGAGTATCGTTTATTAAAAGTGAGAAAATAGCCGAGATGCTTATGGCTCCTGTGTGGATGATTGGTGCCCAAAGTAAGCATTTCACCTTCATCTACTTCCACTACTATATCCTCCATAGTTTCCTCAAAATCACTCTCAATTTCCTCCTTAATTTCTTACTTTTCCATAGCTTTCCATTCGACCAAGGTAACAAACCTATGGTAGGTGTAATCCGGAGCTAAGTGCCCGAGTCCTTGGCACTTAAAACATCTTTGGATACCCTTATGAAGGGGTTTAGGCCTAGGTTATGGGGGTAGACTTTGCATAGAGTTTGGTTCTTTTATAGGGTGGGAGGAATGGGTGCGATGGGTTTAGGAGTAGAAAATGAGCTCCACTCATTCACGGATTGATCATGGAGTGGGGGCTTTACGAACTCATGCTTAAGGAGCTGTTTAACCTTCTTTTACTGCTTAACCTTGTGAGCAAGCACACAAACCTCATCAAATGAAGTATAAGCTTGTAAATCAACAACATTAGCATACCTAGGATCAAGAGCTCCCAAGTATCTGGTGATTTTTTGCTCTTCTGGCTCTTGTAGGTTACATTTGATCGCAAGCTTTTCGAACTCACGTGTGTATTCTTCTACACTCATATTGCCTTGGATCAAGTTATGAAGTTCAGAGTAACAATCTTGCACATAGGCAGGGGGAAGAAACTGAGGCTTAAGCGTATATTTCATCTTCTCCCATGATCTAACCTTGGACTTCCTTTCTCTAACTCTTTTGGCACACAAGTTAGTCCACCAAAGACAAGCATACTTTCATAGCCTCAAGGCTACTAACTTCACCTCCTTTTCTTTAGGGACATCCTTGTACTCAAAAACTCTTTCAACTATGTGTAGCCAATCCGAAAACTCTTCAGGATCAAGCCTGCCCTCATATTCTGGTATTTTAACTTTGAAATCATTTGTATTAGCTTGAAACTGTGGTTCTGGTCTTGCCATCCCTAGGGGTTCATCCTCGCAAGATGAATCCAAGGTATGACTAGACACTCGTTCTTGCCTTTTAGGATCAGATTGGAGTGGTGCTTCATTGACTTTTTACCTTTGCTTTAAAAATGCACCAAGCTGTTTTCGAAGATACTCATTTTGAGCCTTAATTTCTTGATTATGTTGAGAATGCTCACTAATTTTCTTCAACAACAACTCATTCTACCTCATGAGTGCATCAAATCTCTCTTCTAAACTCATACTAGTGCTCATGATGATAGTAGCTAGGTACGGCTTGTGTTTTAGGCAGAATATGAAGAGTGTTTGGGAATATGTTTGGATGGCTTTGGGGCATGTGGGGGGTTGGTTTCAGGACAAGACAAAACATGCTTTGGTACCCAATATGATGTATCCATGGGGGAGAATCATGAGTACTCAATGCTGAATTCAAAAGCAAACCTAAGCAAGCTGAATTCAAAGGTGAGTTTAAGTGATGTCACAGTTGAAGTGAACGAATAGGATAGAAGTAAACTCTCTCTTATACACAGAAATGCCACTAAGATTGAGTTTAGGGCCCTTAGCCATGATTAGGATATAGAAACACCACCTAATGAAAAGTTAAGACTTACTTGATTACTACTTTAGTTGGCCTAATTAAGGATAAGCAAGTGAAGTGTTTAAAGGAAACAAAAGCAAATGCTCTCAATTCTGGTTTGTATTCAATATCAAATGTTACGTTCGAAAAAAGCCTTCTAAGGCCTCATATGCACAGCCCTTAGGCAGAATGCAAACAAAGGAGGTTTCCTCCTTAGGACGAAAACGTCTAAGTATGCTTGGCTACGACTAATCCAGTTTACAAGCTTAATTAACCCAACCTAATTACATCCAAAATTCAAGGAAAGCAAGACAAATGGTCATACTTATCATCAATACATGGATTTAAGCCTAATTCATTAGCTTTACTGGAGGAAAAAAAAGCGACACAGCCGTAAAGTACTTCCCCCTTTTTGGCTAGCCAATCCGGATGAAGGGTGCAAAATCTCCCTTTGTTTTCTCATTGATTCACTCCCTTCAAGGTTGTTTCTTTAGCAAATGATGATGTCCTTGCTGTTTAGACTAGTGATTGAAGCGAACAAGCAAGGAAGGAGCTGAGCAAACCCACTTGAGAAGGAAAAACATCTAGGTGCTTAACCAGGTTCTAAAAACTCAAAAACGGCCTCATTTTCTACCTTTCTTCCAGCCAATTAAAAGTGAGTATGATTTTAATTTCAGATAATGGAGGGGAACTTAGGATTGTACAAACCGCCCAAGTAAAGAAATCAAGGTTAATACGTGTTTAAGTGGGAGAATTCCACTTAAACATTTTACTGTGCAAATTTGGACTAAAATTGGCAGGGTTGAAAAAGTGGCATGATTTCTTCACTTCAACTGAGCGTGATTGGTTTTTATTGCTTGGCCTAAAAGGTAGCATCTAGGGGAACCCAAAAATGCAAAAATCCAGGACTTAAACCATAACGTAGCTTAAGAAACCACATACTTAAAACTGGGTATATTCTGGTTCAACTGGGCAATCTGGATAGTTTGGGTTTATTGGGTGAACTGGATGGGTAAATGAACTCCAAATGAGCTAAAACTTGTTTTGCTGAAGAGCTAACTTCTTAAGCTTCAAACTCATTATAAAATATTAAACTTAAACCTCAAAGAGGCCTAAGTAATTAAGCTCTCAAAAACTTGGTTTGCTGCTGGAATTAAGCCGTGACCTGTTGTTTTGCTTCATTAACAAAATGTGGATGATTTATTTAACTTTTGGACAGCAAAATAAGATCACCTTGACTGATATGATTCTCCAAACTAAGGGGCATGGAGAGATCTCTATCATTCTCGCCTTGTTGAGAAAGATTTGACCTCAAATCTGTTTAGGTAATCATCTTCCATAGTTTGATCAATTCTGGCTGAAATAAGATCATCCATGCAAATAAGTCTCTCTTGATCTTTAAGAGACTTTTCCATTCATTCCCCTTGCTGATTTGAATGTGGTTTGGAGGGGACCCTTTGGGCTTGCTGTTGGGATAATTGTAAGCGATAAACAATAGTGCCGCAAGCGACAACTTTCGCTGTACTACTTGAGGGTCGTGTCCTCAAGGATGATGGTCAAGATTATAGTCACAAAAAAGGGTGAACTGAGCAGTTAATCTATACTGGACTAATTTAAACATTTCAAAGCAAACTAATGCCTTAATTTAACTGAACATTTGGCCGTTCCTTCAACTGAACATTCCAATAAACATAAGCAACGTAAATGACCTAAACCAAGGCAATTAAATAAAACCCTGCAAATGAGTTTAATATATTCAACATCATTCTACTAAAGCTAAAATCCAAAATCAAAAATCATCCTCTAGCTAATGCCTATTATCAAGCAACCATAACCTTCAACAATCATCCAAAATTGGAACATTAATCACCAATTAAGCATTCTAGAGGGGGCTAAGCTAATCAACACCATTCAAAACATTGAAATTACCCATTTAAATCTAAACATTAAACATCCCAGCAGCCACACCAATATTTGAATAGATCAAAAACCCATCATATTCCATCCCAAAAATAGGTAAATGTTTATTAGCCAAGCTAAGGCCAAAGCAAAGAAAATGCATCAAGCCAGCATCATCAGTCGACCAAACCAAGTGAATCAACAATTCAAATCATAATTATCAAGCTCAAATTGAACTAACTAATGTCAGCATGAAATCGAATAATTAAGAGATAGGATATAGAGGCCAAGAGCAAACCCAGAAATTATGAGGAGGTGGCATGAATAGCTCGGTTAGCCATGTTAATCCAGCATTCCACTTCAACAGTTCGAACAAACCACATTTTGGGGAAGGGAAGGGAAAAAAAAAAAAAAAACCAAACGAGGAATTCCTTGCTGTGCAACTTAGCTTATAAATACCAACAATGGCGGCAATGCCATTGTCATTTCACAGAACCGAACAGGGGAAGTGACTAAATCGGATGAAATCTACCAAACCGAGCCCAAATTATTACAATTGTAGCTTAATTCATAAACATCGGTCATCAATTAAAAAAACTGGAATGAATTACATAGAAATTGGAAACCCTCAACCTAACTAGCATCAAACCCTAACCCTAGAAATTAAAACGAAAAAGCGTTTGAATTTCAATAAAATAATTGCCAAAATTAAACTAACTAAAACCTAAAGATTGTCTAACCTCTCTTCTAGGACTTGCCTTCGTGATTTATATCGATGCTCTTCCAATCTTCACTGTCCGTCTTCAAGAAGCGTAGGCAGAAGATATGAGGCCAAAGAGCTCGAGAGCCTAGTGATCATGGAGATGAACATGACTTCTCTAGTGACTCAAGTATGGGAAGCAATCTAAGAAGGGGAGGTTGAAGACCACCTATGGATGACTTTAGAGACATCAAGGTAGAACCTCCGGAGTTCAACGACAACTTGAACCTAGATGAGTACCTTGAGTGAGTTCAAGCCATGGATCGAATCTTTGAAGCCAGGGGCTATGATAATGAAAAGAGTTTCAAGGTTGCTAGCGTTAAACTCATAAGGTATGCTTCCATGTGGTTTGAGAACATCAAGAAGCAAAGGGCAAGAGAAGGCAAGAGGAAGATCAACTCATGGGAGAAACTTAAGACTCTCATGAACAAGAGGTTCCTTCCCGAAAGCTACAAGTAAGGCATCTATAACCAACTCTTCTCACTCGAGCAAACCAATATAAGTGTGGGTGAGTATATGAGGGAATTTGAGCAACTCCTCTTGAGGGGAGGTATCCATGAACCCCAAGAACAAACTATAGCTCGGTTTTTCAATGTGTTAAACCCCCTTATTTCTAGAAAGGTGGAACTCTAAACTTATTTCACCTTGCATGATGTTTTTAAGCTAGCTCTCAAGGTTAAAAAGCAAAGAAAAGAGCAGGAGGTCTTCACTGGGCCTGTCCCCAAGGATCAAGTGAGTTCAAAACCCCTTTTCAAACCCTTCTCTCATCCTAAATCCGAGAGCTCCTCACTGGTTGACAAGGGTAAAGCCGTGGCTCTTCCTTCTCGAAAGGAATTGCCTAAGAAGCTTGAAGGTAAGAAGTGCTTTAAGTGTCAAGGATATGGTCATTTCCAATATGATTGCCCAAATCAAAGGGTCATGGCCATGCAAGAAGTAGAAGAAGTTGATGCTTTATTGATGGAGGGTTAAGAAGAAACTTATGGGGTGGAATCGGACGATATACAGGAAAAGACCTTACTTGATGCCGGTGAAGGTGAACTACTTATCTTAAGGAGGTTATTACATACCCAAGACGCTCATTATGATAAGGCTCAAAAAGGAAATGATCTCTCACTCTTGGTATACCATCCAAGATAAGGTGTGCAAGTTGATCATTGATGGAGGGAGTTACACCAACGTGGCCTCCACTATTCTTATTGAGAAGCTAGGCATTCCTACTATTCCTCATCCCAAGCGTTATTCTTTGAAGTGGCTCAATGATGGTGGCGATATTAAGGTAACCAAACATCCCTGATCCCCTTTTCAATTGGAAAGAAGTATAGGGATAATGTCCCTTGTGATATAGCGCCTATGAGTGCTTGTCACATTCTTTTGGATTGACCTTGGCAATTTGATAGACATGTTATGCATGATGGTTTTAAGAACACATATTCTTTTATTATTGATAAGGAAAAGATTATTCTAAACCTATTACCTCCTAACCAAGTCAACAAAATTAAGCCCGGGGTGGGAAGTGAGTAAAAGAGAGACCTTTTCATGTTGAGTGAAACACTAGTAGATAGGGCTTTATGCAAGGGTAAGCCAGTTTTAGCTTTACTCATGCATGAAAGCAACAAAAGTGAGGAAGTGACTCCCTTACACCCTATGATCCTTCTCCTATTTCCCAATATCAAGATGTCTTTCCACAAGATTTACCCTCAGCCTCCCAGTAATCCAAGGTGTTGAGCACCAAATTGACCTCATTCCTGGTGCCCCATAACCTAACAAAGTGGACTATAGATGTAACCCTCAAGAGACCAAAGAGCATTAAAAACAAGTTGATGAGTTGTTGGCTAGAGGTTATGTAAGAGAGAGCATGAGTCTTTGCTCGGTTCTGGCTTTGTTGGTGCCCAAGAAAGATGGAACTTTTTGCATGTGGTGTGGATAGTAGGGTATCAATAATATTACTATCAAGTATAGGTATCCCATACCTAGGCTTGATGACATGCTTGATGAGCTCTATGGCTCCTCTATTTTCTCCAAAATTGATTTAAAGAGTGGGTATCACCAAATCCGCATGAGGGAAGGTGATGAATGGAAGACAACATTCAAGACCAAGGGAGGCCTTTATGAGTGGCTAGTGATGCCTCTCAACCTCTTAATGCCTCTAGTACATTTATGAGATTGATGAATGAGGTTTTGAGGCCTTTTCTTGGGAACTGTATGGTGGCCTACTTTGATGATATCCTCGTTTATTCAAAGAGTCAAGAAGATCATCTACATCACTTGGAAGAAGTATTCAAGGTTCTAAGAGCTCAAAGGCTCTTTGGTAAGCTAGAAAAGTGTGAGTTCTTTGCACCCCAAGTCACCTTTTTGGGGTATGTTGTTTCTAAGGATGGAATCTCCATAGACCAAGGCAAAGTAGAAGCTATCAAGTCTTGGCCAACTCCCACCACCATCGCCGAAATTAAGAGTTTCCATGGCTTGGCATCTTTTTACAGGAGATTCAACAAGGGGTTAAGCACTCTCATTGCTCCTATCATCAAATGCATTAAGAAAGGTTCATTTAAGTGGACCAAGGCCGCCTATGATGCCTTTGAGAAGCTCAAATCCAAGGTAAGTGAGGCCCCGGTGCTAGCCCTTCCTAACTTTGATAAACTCTTTGAGGTTGATTGTGAGGCAAGTGGAGTGGGTATAGGGGCTGTCCTTATGCAAGATCAACGCCCCATTACCTACTTTAGTGAGAAGCTCAATGGTTCAAGGAAGAACTACTCAACATATGACAAGGAGTTCTATGCATCGGTGAGAGCTCTTGATCTTTAGTCCCATTACTTGAGGCCATAACAATTTATCCTTCATTCGAATCATCAGGCCCTAAAGTATTTGAGTGGGCAACATAAGCTCAATCCAAGACATGCTAAATGGGTTGAGTTCTTACAAAGCTTCTCCTTTGTGGCTAAACATAAGAATGGGAGCACTAATGTTATGGCGGATGCACTATCAAGGCGGCATTCTCTCTTGGCCGTGATGGGAGCAACGGTTCTAGGCTTCCAATTCATCCGTGAGCTCTACCAAGAAGATGAAGATTTCAAGCACTATCTCCATGAGTAATAGGGTCACAAGCATTGCCCCTACGTTCTCCAGGAGGGCTTCTTATTGAAGGGTAACAAGCTTTGCATTCTAAAGGGACCCCATCCAAATGCTTTTTGTTAAGGAAGTTCATGGAGGGGGTCTAGCCGGCCACTTTGGAATCAATAAGACCATTGATATGCTCAAGGAACACTTTTTTTGGCCTAAGATGGGAGGTGATGTTCATGAGGTAATTTCTAAGTGTTCTATTTATCAAAAGGCTAAGAGTCAATTCCCTCAGGGTTTACACACTCCTTTGCCTATCCCTAATAGCCCATGGGAAGATGTGAGCATGGATTTCATAGTTGCTCTTCCAAGGACTCAAAGGGATAAGGATGCTATTATGATGGTGGTGGACTGTTTCTCAAAGATGGCTCACTTCATTCCTTATGAGAAGACCGATGATGCATCTCACATAGCCCATCTCTACTTCAAAGAAGTTGTTAAGCTTCATGGTATTCCTAAGAGGATTGTGTCTGATCGGAATATAAAGCTTCTTAGTCACCTTTGGAGGTGTTTGTGGAGACTCCTTAGAACTAAGCTCTTGTATAGGGCCTCTCACCATCCTCAAACGGATGGGCAGACTGAAGTCACCAACAAAACTCTTACTACTTTGCTTAGAAGCTTGGTGAGTAAAAGCATTACAGAGTGGGATCTCAAGCTTCCTCATGCTGAATTTGCATATAACCACACTCCTAGCTTTGCTACGGTTATTCTCCCTTTGAATCATGCTATGGAATCAGCCCACTAACTCCACTAGAACTCATACCACTTCCAGTTAAGTCTAGAGTGAGTTATGAGGCTGAAGAGAAAGCAAAGGAGATGAAGAAACTTCACCAACAAATTCGGGCAACGATTGAGAAGACTAATGAGATGTATAAGGCAAGGGCAAACAAGCACCGCAAAGCTATCACCTTCAAGCCCGAGGACTTAGTATGGTTACACTTGAGGGGAGAGGTCCCCATCAAGAAGGAGGAACAAGCTCATGCTGAGTGGGAATGGTCCTTTCAAAGTCCTTGAGAAGGTCAATGATAATGCCTACAAACTTGAATTGCCCAGAGACATTGGTGTATCTCCCATCTTCAATGTAGGTGATCTTACACCTTACCTTGAGAATGAAGATGGTGAAGATGATTTGAGGGAAAATCACAATCAAGAAGCTGAGGATGAAGCAAACTCCATGGTGAATTCAGTCTAATGAAACACTTATGTCCTCCTTTGTGCTCAAAAGCTCCATTCAAGGGGACTTGGTCTGTGTACTGATTAGGAGCTCCAATTCAAAGGCCATCATAAGCACTTAGGATGTGTTACTCTCCTATTTTGGGAAGGTTAAGAGGCCTTCTAAGTTTTTTAATCATCGAAATGAGGTTAAACCCACGGCAAGAATAAGTTGAGCTCAAAACAGTAGCATGCTTGCAAACTACCTAGAAGCCAGCGCACAAGCCCGGATGTACAAGCTTGATTACTTAAGCTTAATTTGGACTTAAGAGGCTAAAAATTCGCTTTTCGGAACCCATAATATGTATTCTTTAAGGACATGTAAAGAGTTTTAGGTTAGGTTATTAGGTAATAGGTTAGTTGGAGCCATTTGCCAGATGCTACAGAAACTATCCCAGCTTGCACGTGCTGCACCTTTTGGCCTATATCTCCCAAACGGTAGCTCCAAAGCTGTGCCAAATTGAGCCACCTGAAAGCTAACTTTCTAAGCTTTATATAAATGTTTTTCCACCTAATTTGAGTAAGAGACTTAAAAGATATAGCTGTTTGAAGTTGGAAGTTGTAATCTGAAAAGCTGCTGACAAAAAGCATAAAGCACTTTTCAGCTTCTGTTGTGTTTTGGTTCCCTCTTGCTTTATGGATGATTGTAAGGCCCTTTTTCCCCTTCCTTTTAGATTGTTAAAGAGTCTCATTATATAAGGGAGGCCTTAGGTTATAAGAAACCAGATTTGAATGATATGCAATAGCTCAAAGCTTTCTCTCTCAAAAATCTCATTTCTCTTCATCCTTATTTCTAAGGTGGTGAGTCTTGAGTCGAACCTTTATAGAAGTGTTGGTGGCTAAGCCTGTAGGCATTTCTTGGTGGTTCCTTAGTCTTGGTGGGTGGCTTTGCCTTTGAACCAAGTGAAATCTTATGCAACAAGGGACATTTGCAACTAAACTCAAGCAAGCTACATCCGACCCATCTTGGTCATGCTCTAACAAGAGTCTTGGAAGCAACATTGGCACAACTTCCTCCATCTATGATCAGAGAACAAACCTTCCCCTTCATGGTAAACCAGGTGTGGAAGATGTTTTTCCTTTGTACCATGTCATTTTGGGAAGCAAGGCCACTCAAAGCTCTTCTTATCAGAAGCATCATACCTTCATCGGGTCCTCTTTAACTTCTTCAAGGGCTTCAATCATGAGAAGCTCCTTCTCTCCTTCATCATTTTCCTCCTCTAGCTCCTCACAAAAAGCTTGGTATTTGGCCAAAGTGCTCTTTTGTTGGGACACTCGGATGTATAGTGACCAAGACCTTGGCAATGAAAACACCTCTTCTTATCCATGGGTTTTGGTGGTTGTTTTAGGGGGATTTGGGGCACTGGGTGGAGACGGTCTCAGGTTTATGTTTTGGGTAGATTTAGAAGAGTTGTAGGAGGGCTTTTAGAATGGGTAAGGCTGTGGGTTAGGCTTGGAAGCCATGCCCTTGCCCTTGAATATCTTTTATAACTCCACTTTATGACCTAAGACGCTACGCTCATCAAAAGAAGTGTAAGGGTGGAGTTCAACCACATGAGCAATTTTCTCATTCAAGCCACTCAAATATCTAGTCAAAGTTTGAGATTCATCCTCTTTTAAATCGCACTTCAAAATCAATTGTTCAAAGTCTCTAGTGCACTCTTCTACACTCTTAGACCCTTGCTTAAGGTGGTGGAGTTTAAGGAAGTTATCTTGCAAGTAATGGGGGGTAGAAACTTGGACTTAAGTTTAGACTTCATTTTCTCCCAAGTTCTTATCTTTCCTTTTCCCTTCCTAACTCTCTTAGTCACAACATTTAACCACCAAATAGAAGCATACTTTCTAAGCTTTAAAGCAACAAGTTTTACCTTCCTTTCATCAGGGATGCCTTTGAACTCAAAGACTCTTTCAACCGTTTGGAGCTACTCTAAAAATAAGTCCGGATTAAGTAGACCTTAAAACTCAGGGATGTCCACTTTGTGATGCAGCCCAAAGGCTAGAACAAGACCCTCACCCTAGACCAGAGAAGGCTTTGCTGCTTAGCCACTGTCAAGGCCAATTCTCTGAGGCCTTATAATTCAGTTTGGAGGCTATTTTAGGGAGATCCTTGCTTTGTTGGACACCCTAGCATCACTACTAGCCAAACCAAGTCATTTTGAGGCTCAAGCAGTAGCCTTAGCTCAATTCAGTTCAATAAAGAACACCCTGCGATTCAATACATTTGAGGTTGTTCTACCTGCTTTCAGTAACTCGTTCGTGCCTAAGGAGTCCAATACCTTTTTTATGAGTACCTAACTCATTTATTAGCTCACAATCAGCTCGTAAATGATAAAGGTTGCATGGTTTTTATCCTGGAATCATTTACTGGCAGCAGTAGGTCAGTAGCAGTAGCAGCAGTTTCAAAGGGAGAATTTTATCCCTAACTTAGCAGCTTGTTTTGGGAAGTCTAGGAGCATGAAAGCGTGTCTAAATATTTATCCAACAAGGCCCTAAAGTTGTAGATGCATTTCCTTTGGCATCAGCTTTTAACCAGCATAAGTACATAAGAAATACCCTTTTACCCTTTGGATTTCAGTATACTGTACTTTCTAGCAGGCCAACTTAAGCTCATGTAATCAAGCTACAAATCTCCATCCAAGACCATCATTAGCAAGTACCTTGATGCTATTAAGGGATGACACCTTAGTAATGGAGATAAAAAAAGGGGTTAGGTGTCACAGATTAAGCTTGTTGCTATTTTAAGCTAATTTTAGTTCAAATCTATTTGCTTATTTTAGTTAGAATCAGTTATGGCCGTTGATCCTTTGATTGTAACTAAGTATTTAAGACCTGTCTCCACTTGTAATACTTAGATTATTGATGAAGGAAAACCCCCTTTGATAGTTCAAGCAAAACTCTCTCAAAACTCTCTCTAACTTTAGCCTGTTCAGGTGGTGTTGAGAGTGATTCTTTATCTAATCTCTTACTGCATTTGCTTTAAGGGGTTTAGTGGTGAATCCTTGTAGTTCTGTTTGGTGGATTATCTTCCTTTAGGCCAATCCCTATCTTCTATGTTGAGTTGCTAGCTTTATTAATTAATTAAGCCTATAACTTTTAGCATGCATCATCTTGCATCAGAGCCCAACTTGATTCCTGATAAGTTGTTTCTATTTGCCATTTGCTACTCCATTTCTAGTCTCGTTCTTTTGTTCCCCATCCTGGAACTTGTCGTTTGACCACAAAAGAACCCTACAGCCTAAACACAAGTCCAACTGCAAAGAACCAAACTCCTCAAATTGGGTACATTATACCATTTTCCTTACCATGAGTAGCATGGCTGAGAGGGAAAACACTTCCCCTCTCAGTAACCTTTGAGAGTTCCTAGAGGTCTCCCTTTGGAAGAGGCTCATGAACTTTGGAGAGATCGAGCTATTCTGGAATCCAAGAAAGTATCAGAACACTCACGACTCAAATTTAACAACTGATGGACCAGCCAAGAGGAAGAGAAAGAGATCCACCTTAGGACCCTACTGGAGGCTCTAATTCCTCCTCTGATCCTCAGTATGGTAGTGAATCTTCTAATGGAGATGTTAGACCCAAGAGAAGGAGAATGCACAGGGATGACCTCAAAGACCTTAGAATAGAGGCCCCTAAATTTAATGAAAGCTTGAAGCCTGAAGATTACTTAGAATGGGTTCAAGAGATAGAGAGGATCATAGAAATCAAAGGCTATTCTTGGGAAAAGGCCTCTAAGCTTGCTGTTTTGAAGTTAAAGCAACATGCTTCACTCTGGTATGAGAATCTGAGGAGAACAAGGGCTTTGGAAGGTAAACCTAAGATTAAAACTTGGGTTAAGTTGAAGAAACACATGGATAAGAGGTTCTTGCCGACTACATATAGGCAAGAACCATACCTGAAGGTCACTTCCTTCCAACAGGGAAACATGAAGGTTGAAGAATACATTAGGGAATTCGAGTAATTGTAGATTAGGTATGCCTTGAGGGAAGAACCTAAGTAAACCATTGCCAGGTTTCTCAAGGGCTTAAATCCTGTAATTTGAGAAAAGGTTAAGTTACAACCTTTCTGGACATTTGAAGATGCCTGTAAGCCAGCTGTTAAGGTCGAGAAATAGCTTAAATCAAGGAGGCCTTACTCTTCTGCCCTTCTTAAACCTGCTGTTCCAGTAAAAGCTTTCAACTCCTACAAGCCAGAACCTATCCATAACGATGACAAGGACAAAGGAAAGGGGAAAGAGGTTGCCAAGGATGCTCCTAAGGGCCAGAAGAATTGTTTCAAGTGCCATGGCTATGGTCACTTTCAAGCAGATTACCCCAACAGAATAGTGCTTATAATTAGAGAGGTTGAAGAACTAGATCACATAGAGGTAGAGGAGGGTGAAGAAGAAGAGTCTGCTGATGAGGGGAGACTTCCTACTTACCACCTGAAGAGGTTGAGATGCTCATGATTAAAAGAGTCCTTCATGCTACTGAAGCCCCACTAGAAGCCAGCCAAAGAGAGCAAATATTTCACTCCAGATGTAAGGTAGCTAACAAAACATGCAACCTGATCATAGATGGAGGCAGCTGTACAAATGTAGCCTCTATTGGGATAGTCAGCAAGCTGAATCTAGCCACCATCATTCATCCTGGACCCTACACCTTGCAATGGCTCAAGAGGGGCAATGAGGTAATAGTTTCTAAGTAGACTTGCCAATAGAAGCTTGTTACTTACTCCTAGGCAGACCCTGGCAGTACGATAGGGATGTCATTCACCATAGTCAATCCAACACTTATTCCTTCAAACTGAAGGGTAAAAAGATAACCTTGACCCCTTTACCCCCTAACCAGACACACAAACTATAAACTATGAGGGATATACATGAGGAGAGTGCCTTACTTGTCAATGGGGGAAGAGTAGAGAGGGTTATTACCAAGGAAAAACTTGTGTTTGCTGTGCTTATATTGGAATCTGGCCCTAAACCAGACCTATAACCCTACACCCCTCTGTTCAGCCCTTGGTAGAGGAGTTTAAGGATGTTTTTCCCCAAGACTTACCCCATGGCCTCTCTCCCAAGAGGGGTATTGAGCACCAAATTGACCTAATCCTAGGAGCCCCATTACCTAACAAACTTGCCCACATATGCAACCTTGCTGAAACCAAAGAGCTGCAAAGGCAGGTTCAAGAACTGATTGGCAGAGGATATTTAAGGGAAAGCATGAGCCCATGCTCAGTCCCAGCCTTATTGGTGCCAAAGAAAGATGGCAGTTGGAGTATGTGTGTAGACAGTAGAGCCATTAACAACATTATAATCAAGCATAGGTATCCTATTCCTATGCTTAATGACTTATTGGATGAGCTTCATAGTTCAAATATTTTCTCTAAGGTAGATTTGAGGAGTGGCTATCATCAGATCAGAATGAGAGAGGGAGATGAGTGGAAAACTGCCTTCAAGAAAAAGTAAGGGCTCTATGAATGGCTTGTCATGCCATTTGGGTTATCTAATGCACCAAGCACCTTCATGAGACTGATGAATGAAGTGCTTAGGCCCTACATAGGTCTGTTTGTGGTTGTATACTTTGAAGATATACTTGTGTACAGCAAGACAGAACTTGATCATATTCGATATCTCAAGCAAGTTTTCTCTACCCTTAAAGGCCAGAAACTGTATGGGAAGTTAGAAAAATGTGAGTTCTTTATGCCAAGGGTTATCTTCCTTGGATATGTGGTTTCCTGTGATGGTATTCAGGTGGACTCAGGTCCTGGTCAGTTCCTACCTCAGTCACTGCAGTAAGGAGTTTCCATGGTTTAGCTTTCTTCTATAGAAGATTCATTAAGGATTTCAGAACCATCATTGCTCTTGTCACAGAATGTATGAAGAAGGAAAGCTTTTCTTGGTCTCCAGCAGCACAGAAGGCCTTTGAGGTTATCAAGCAAAGGTTATGTGAGGCACTAGTCCTAGCCTTACCTAACTTTGAAGAATTATTTGAGGTAAAGTATGATGCCAGTGGAGTGGGCATTGGAGCCATTCTCACCCAACTTAAAAAGCCCCTGGCCTACTTCAATGAGAAACTCAGTGGCCTTATACTGAATTACTCAACCTATGACAAAGAATTGTATGCCATAGTAAGAGCTTTGAGTCATTAGAGTCACCACCTGAAGCCTAAACCTTTTGCCCTACATTCAGACCATCAAGCATTAAAGTTTCTTAATGGCCAGCCCAAGCTCAATGCAAGACATGCAAAATGTGTTGAGTTTCTACATGCTTTCACCTTTTCTACCAACCACAAGAAGGGAACTGAGAATGTAGTAGCAGATGCACTTTCAATGAGGTATGCATTGGTTTTCGTTCTGCGCGCTAAGCTACTGGGATTGCAATCTATTCAAGCCTACTACCTTAAAGAGCCAGCCTTTCAGGAATTGGTGAGCAACACTCCAGCTCAAGGGCTTTATGTGATGCAAGAGGGCATTTTATTCAGAGAAAACAAACTGTGTATTCCAACCTATCCCTTAAGGGACTTGTTAGTGAGAGAGGCCCATGGAGGGTCACTTGCTGGGTATTTTGGGATGAACAAGACCTTAGATGTTCTTAGGGAGCATTTTCATTGGCCAAAAATGGGGGAAGATGTTCCCAGAGTGGTATCCAAATACTCTATTTTCCATAAAGCCAAGAGTCAATTCCATCAAGGACTTTATACACCCCTTCCAATTCCATCAAGGCCTTGGGAAGATGTCAGTGTGGATTTCATTATTGCTTTGCCTGGGACACAGAGGGGGCAAAGATTCAGTTATGGTGGTGGTAGATAGATTCGCCAAGATGGCTCATTTTGTGGCATGTCACAAGGCTGATGATGCATCTCACATTACTGATTCATACCTTATGGAAATCATCAGATTGCATGGTGCACCTAAGACCATTGTAAGTGACAGGGACAATAAGCTCTTGTCTCATTTCTAGAGGAGTTTATGACATCTATTGGGAACCAAGCTCTTGTACAATACCACTTGCCATCCTCAAACTAATGGCCAAACAGAAGTCATCAACAAGACCTTGTCCACCCTCCTCAGAACCATGGTCCAGAAGAATTTGAAGGAATGGGGTGTCAGGCTACCTCATGCTGAGTTTGCCTACAACCGAACACCAACTAGAGCTACTGGTTATTCACCCTTTGTGGCATTGTATGGGATCAATCCTCTAACTCCCATTGATCTTATCCCAATTCCCACTAATTGCAAGGTTAGCTTTGAGGCTGGAAAGAGGGCCAAGGAAAGAAAGAAACTTCATGAGCATATTAGAGCTCATATTGAGAAGGTTAATGAACCTTACAAGATCAAGGCTAACAAGAACATGAAGGGCATAGAGTATCAGCCTGGTGATCTTGTTTGGTTGCACCTAAGGAATGAAAGGTTCCCCACCAGGAGGAAAAGCAAGCTAATGGCTAGAGGGAATGGACCTTTCAAGGTTCTAGTCAAGGTAGGAGCTAATGCTTACAAACTTGAGCTCCCAGGGGACATGGCTGTTTCAGCCACATTTAATATGGGTGAACTGAGTCCCTATGTAGAGGATGAGATTGACTTTGGGGATTTCAGGGCATATGCTCTCAAAGGAGGGGAGAATGATGTAGCCTAAAGGCTATAACAAGATCCTCACCCTGGACTAGAGAAGACTTTGCCGCTTAGCTACCATCAAGGCCAATTCTATGAGGCCTTGTAATTCAGTTTGGTGACTATTTTAGGGAGATCCTTGATTTGCTAGACACCCCAGCATTATACTAGCCACGCCAAGTCATTTTGAGGCTCAAGCAGTAGCCTTCGTTCAATTCAGTTCAATAAAGAACACCTGCAGTTCAGTACATTTGAGGTTGTTCGACCTGCTTTCAATAGCTCATTCGTGCCTAAGGAGTCCAATCCCTTTTTGACCAGTACCCTAACTCATTTATGAGCTCACAATCAGCTCCTAAATGGTAAAGGTTACTTGGTTTTTGTCTTGGAATCATTTACTGGTAGCAGCACGTCAGCAGCAGCAACAGCTTCAAAGGGAGAATTTTATCCCTAACTTAGCAGCTCGTCTTGGCAAGTCCAAGAGCATGAAAGGGTGCCTAAATATTTATCCAACAAGGCCCTCAAGTTGCAGATTTAGATGCTTTAGCATTAGCTTTTAACCAGCACAAGTACACAAGAAACACCCTTTTATCCTTTGGATTTCAGTATGCTGTACTTTCTGACAGGCCAACTTAATCTGATGTGATCAAGCTGCAAGTCTCCTTCCAAGACCATCATTAGCAAGTACCTTGATGCTATTAAGGGTTGACAACTCAGTAATGGAGATAAGAAAGGGGTTTAGGTGTCACGGACCAAGCTTGTTGCTGTTTTAAGCTAGCTTTAGTTCAAGTCTGTTTGCTTATTTTAGTTACAAACAGTTATGGCCATTGATCCGTTGATTTTAACCAAGTGTTTAGGCCTTATCTCCACTTGTAATACTGAAATTATTAATGAAGGAAAACCCCCTTTGCTGGTTCAAGCAAAACTCTCTCAAAAATCTCTCTAACTTTAGCCTGTTCAGGTGGTGTTGAGAGTGATTCTTTATCTAATCTCCTGGTGCATTTGCTTTAAGGGGTTTAGTGGTGAATCCTTGTAGTTCTGGTTGGTGGATTATCTTCCTTTAGGCTACTTCATGTCTTCTATGTTGAGTTACTAGCTTTATCAATTGATTAAGCCTGCAAGTTTCATCATACATCACTTTGAAATTGTTGAAACTTCGGTCACGAGGCCTATGGTGCCTCCTTGATCTCCTTGCATACACATCCTCACCAGAGTCACCAAGTGAATTGCTTTCTTCTTCTTCAGAGTCATCCGAATTGGCTTGCTCGCTTGCACTTCTGGAACTCCTCAAGTTCCTTCTCTTCTCTTGTAACAATTGGCCAAGTTGTGATTGTAGATACTTGACTTGGCCTTCTAATTCGGCCTTCTCTCTCAAGGCTTGTTCAGCCATTTACTCAGGAGTAAGGCTAGAAGACATGTTAGCTCTTGAAGTAAAGGATTTTATGGTTTTGGGACAAGGAGTGGTAGGCATGGCCGTGCTTAGAGGCATAGTCAGGGCGTGCTCAGTTGTCGAAAGTGGGATGGGTATGCTGGAGTGAGGCATGGTCATGCCATTGTGGCACAGTGTGGCTATGCTAAGTTTCTGCCTAGACACGACTGGGTGCTTGCAAGAGAGTGTGTTTGTGGGCTGTTTTGTGATTTTGTGGTTGGGAGGTGTTTGGGGATGGAAGCTTGGCCAAGAGGGTAGCCTAAACTCTGATACCACTTGATGTATTCTAGCCTCACTAATGCAAGAATTTGCAAAAGGGATTCAAGAATGCGTATGGGTAGAAAGGAGAGAAATAGAATCGAAAGGAAGCAAGAACAATGATAAACACAAGTGGGCTAGCAAGGGTGATTCGAATACCTACCTTGGTTCACACACACTTAGGCAATCTTCTTAATCCATCTAAGTTGCAGAACTTAATCACATTCTTAGTTGAAGCAAGAAGACCTAGAGACCCACTTGAGGTTGCTGCACTCAAGGTACAGCACTATGACTTTGAGAGAGGTAGAGAGAGTTTCCATAACTCAAGCTTTACATTCATTCAAGCGTGTTTATAAAAGGCTCTCTTAGCTGATTTTTAAGGCCTTCCAATGGCTATCCTAATCCTCATAACTCAACCAAGAGACAATTAGCACACTAGGGAAAAGAGAGCATCAAATTAGCCCACTCCCCTTAGTACTTACACTTAATCATTCACTTGGTCACCTCATTAGCACTAAAGCCTAATCAAAATTGAGATGTCAAGCCTTTAAAGCATCTTAGCACAGCCATACGAAGCCTAACTCAGCAAAAAGTACAAGTAATTAAGTCAAAATGCAGCTCTCTTAGACGGCTAGTACAACCGGACAACTAAGCCATTTTTATTGTCCTTTTGGCAGGATAATAGCAGCATAAGGGGGTGCTTTTTGGTCCTTTAAGACTGGTGATTTGATAAATATATTTATCTTATCTTTCATGCCCTAAAGTTGCACAAAAGTTGGAGTTAAGTTGGTCCACTTAAACTCGCTTGATTCTGCCCTATGCTAGATTAGCGTCAGTTCTGCACAGTCTGAAAGAAGTGGCTGGTTAACGTAGCAAATGATCTCCAAATACCTTGAAACTTGATTTATTGGAAAGCAAACATATTAAGCTTAAAAGGGTGGTGTTTTCAGTCTGTTATACCCTAATCCTTAGTGCACAAAAGATTGACAAAATCAGGCCAAATTATGGTTGAACTGGGCAGTAAGTGCAAGGGCTGGTTTGCGACTTCTTAGACTAAAGCATGAACTTCCTTGATCTCCTTAGCACTTGTAGAGTCCCCTTGACTTACTAATTGATCTTTAAATGGCTCCAAGGGATGGTCCCCATCATCTAAGAATCTTGGTGGTGATATCTTATCGAAGATCCTTAGTTTATTATCTTTCGTTGTTGGTTTCAATATATTGGCATTCACTCTTTCACTCTCCCCATATCAACTACAATCCCTTCTTTGTCCTTCATCCTTTAAGGACTTAGAGGTGCATCATTTGGTATCAGAGCCTAGGCTACTCTCTTGGCCAAAGCTTCCAACCCCAAACATAACCTTTTAACGCAAACACACTCCAACCCACAAAGAACCTGTACTTATCAAATTTGTAGTATGGTGAGTAGCATGACTTTCGAAGAGAAATTTGAGCAACTAATGAAGATGAATGCTGAGAAGGATGCTTAAGTTGAGTATCTAAGGAAGCAACTAGTGCAAGCCATGAGAAACAACCGAAAAGAGATCCAAAGCTCACATTCCACTAGTGAGTCCAATTCATTTGAAGATGGATTTGGGAGCCACCAATTTGCATCAAGTGAAGATGAGGAAGAAAGGAGACCAAGAAGACTAAGGCGAGGCATGCAACTAGCCTTGGATTTCAAGGTTAAAATCCCCAAATTTGAAGGCTAACTCAACCCCGGACAAGTTCATAGATTGGATGCACACTGTTGAGAGGGTGTTCGAATACAAGGATGTTTTGGATGATAAGAAGGTTAAGCTTGTAGCCCTTAAACTACGTAAGTATGCCTCTATCTGGTGGAGTAATGTTTTGTCAAAGAGGGCTAGAAAAGGGAAGGAAAAGATGAGGTCTTGGAGGGAGATGAAGGAAAAACTTAAAGCCAAATTTCTTCCACTCCATTATCTCCAAGATAACTACACCAAGCTCCATAACCTTGGGCAAGAATCTAAAAGTGTGCGGGAGTATACCCATGAGTTTGAAAAGCTTGTCACGACATGTGATATTCCGAAAAGTGAGGGCCAAATGGTGGTGAGATATTTGGGAGGGTTGAATGAGTCTATTAGAAATATGGCAGAGTTATAACACTATACTACCCTTGATGAGATTTGCTCACTAGCCCACAAAGTTGGACTCCAAAAGAAAGCAAAGCTGAAGAGAGAACCGCCCAAAACACCTTAAAGAACCTGCACCATTAACAAAGGGAGCCTCCCTCCTACTTCTAAACCCACAAACCCACCTACATCCCCTTCCGTGCCTAAGTCTAACGCCTCAAAATCACGCCTTAATCCTTTTGAGAAAAGAAGATGCTACAGTGTCAAGGATTTGGGCATATTGCTTTGGAATGCCCAAACCAAAAAGTGCTCATCTTAGTGGAGTACCATGAACTTGAAAAAGCCGAATTAAGAGAAGAAGCAAGTGACAAAGAGATTCATCTAATGGAGAATGAGGAAGAATGCATGGAGGAAGCAAATGAAGGAGAGTTACTTGTGCTTAGAAGAGCTTTGAGTGGTTATAAAGTCTCAAATGGTGAGGAGCAACGTGAGAACATATTCCACACTTGGTGTACCATCAACGGCTGAGTGTGCTGTCTTATTATGGATGGTGGAAGTTGCGCTAATGTGGCTTATACTACTTTGGTGGACTAACTCCAACTCAAGACCAAGCCTTAACCATAATCATACACAATTCAATGGCTCAACCAAGGTAAAGGTCTCCAAGTCTCTTCTCATTGTTTGGGGGCTTTGTCAATTGGTAAAAGTTATCAAGATGAATTGTGGTGTGACATCCTTTCCATGGATGCTTGTCACATATTGTTGGGGAGACCTTGGCTTTTTGACCGTAAGGTTATATATGATGGTTACCAAAACACCTATACCCTACTTAAGAATAGCTGAAAGGTCACCCTTGCCCCATCAGCTCCTCACCAAATCACCAAGCCCAAAGCCAAAGAAGAACCAAAGGGAGGAGAAATGCTTCCTTCTCTCCTTGAGCCAAGCCTCTTAGCCTCACATCATCAGTTCAAAACCTTCAAAAAAATGATCCTCTCCACCCCTCCACAAATTAAAATCGAAACCCCACTCTATCCCCTAGCCTCACAGCAACTCCAAGAATTTTCTCATATTTTTCCCGAAAAGATGGCACCAGGCCTACCTCCTCTAAGATCCATACAACACCACATTGTCCTCATCCCCGGTGCCATTCTTCCCGACAAACCAGCCTATGGAATGAACCCTAAGGATACTTTAGAAATTTAAAGACAAGTGGAGGAGTTAATCTCCAAGGGTTTGGTATGTAAGAGCTTGAGGCCATGTGCCGTGCTAGCCCTTCTTATGCACAAAAAGGATGCTTCTGTGAGAATGTGTGTGGATAGCTGAGCCATCAACAAAATCACAATCAAATATTGGCATCCTATACCGAGA
Source organism: Carnegiea gigantea (assembly GCA_029747015.1). Lineage (NCBI taxonomy): Eukaryota > Viridiplantae > Streptophyta > Magnoliopsida > Caryophyllales > Cactaceae > Carnegiea > Carnegiea gigantea. The sequence continues at coordinate 303,198 of JAKOGI010000293.1, forward strand.
CTTGAGGACATGCTTGATGAACTCCACGGGTTTGGATACTTCTCTAAAATAGACCTAAGGAGTAGGTATTATCAAATTCAGATCCGTGGAGGAGATGAGTGAAAGATGGCGTTCAAGACCAAGATTGGGCTTTATGAGTGGCTAGTCATGCCACTCGGCCTCTCTAATGCCCCAAGCACATTCATGCGATTCATGAATTATGTATTCAAACCATTTCTTGGAAAGTTTGTGGTGGTTTACTTTGACGACATATTGGTATTTAGTACGACCGAAGAGGAGCATCTCAAGCATTTAAAGCAAATTATGAAGGTCTTTGAACGAGAGCAACTTTACGACAACCTCAAGAAGCATTCCTTTTTCACCCTTGAGGTGGTGTTCTTTGGTTACATAGTGTCGGTCCAAGGAATCTGAGTTGATCAAAGTACGATTGATGCAATCAAGTCATGGCCCGTTCCCACTTCCATGTATGATATTAGGAGTTTTCACGGCCATGCTTCCTTTTATAGGAGCTTTATTTACCATTTTAGCTCCATAGCCACGCCCATGACCAAAGTATTGAAAGGAACCAAGTTCGTGTGGACACCATAGGCTCAAAGATCTTTTGAAGGACTCAAAGATAAGCTCACTCATGCATCAGTCTTAGCGCTTCCATGCTTGGATAAAGTGTTTGAGGTAGAGTGTGATGCCTTCAAAGTTGGCATAGCTGTAGTTTTAGTTTAGGAAGGAGGACCCCTTGCATACTTTAGTGAGAAACTAAGTGATACAAGGCGGAGACATTCAACTTATGATAAGGAGTTCTTTGCCATCATCCGAGCTCCTGAGCATTAGATTCACTATTTGATTGCCAATGAGTTCATCCTACATTCGGACCATGAAGCTCTCAAATACATCCGAGGACAACACAAGCTGAACTCTAGGCATGCCAAGTGGGTTGAATACTTACAATCAGTCCACTTTGTTATCAAGCACAAATCTAGAAAGCTTAACCAAAGTACGGATGCATTATCTAGGAGGCACCTCATTCTTTTCCAACTCAACACTTGCTTACTTAGATTTGAGCATCTCATATCTTTATACAAGGAAGATTCGGACTTTGGTGAGCTATTTGAGGCTTGTCAAGGTCGGCCAAAGGGAGATTTCGTGCCTCAAGGAGGTTATCTTTTCAAGGGAACCAGATTATGTGTGCCTAAGTGTGGAACTCGTGAGCTCATCCTTAAGGAAGTTCATAAAGGATCCATGGTGGGGCATTTTGGTGAAGACAAGACCTCTTTGATGTCCAAGGAACATTATTATTGGCCTTACATGCTCAAGGATGTTCAAGACATTGTCAAGAGGTGTTCTACATGCCAAATGGCCAAAAGCCATTCCCTTCCTCGCAGTTTATATACACCACTTCCTATCCCTCAAGGACCATGGTTGGACGTTAGCATAGACTTTGTGCTAGGCCTTCGACAAACTCAATGCAACAAGGACTCAATCATGGCAGTGGTGGATTGAGTCTCTAAAATGGCACATTTCCTTCCTTGCCACAAGGCCAACGATGCATCACATATGGCTGATTTATAGTTCAAAGAGGTGGTAAGAATCGATGGCATTCCTCTTTCCATTGTGTCTGATCTTGACTCAAAATTCCTTAGTCACTTTTGGATTACCCTATGGAGGAAGCTGGACATAAAGTTAAAATTTAGTACAACTTGCCACCCCCAAATGAATGGCCAAACAGAGGTGGCTAATCGCACTCTTGGGACTTTGCTAAGCGTCCTAATCAAGAAGAATTTAAAAACTTGGGACTTGCTTCTTCCCCACACCAAGTTTGCCTATAATCATGCTCCAAGTAGAACTACCAACGAATCTCCCTTCAAGGTAGTTTATGGGCAAAACCCCCTTGGCTCTCTTGATCTTGTGCCACTTCACCAAGGGGAGAAGATGAACACCGAAGCTAGCAAAAGGGCTAGGGAGATTCAAGAGCTCCACAAGCTAGTCCAAGCTCAAATTGTGAAGGTAAATGAGCACTCCTAAGATCAAGCAAACAAGCATCGCAAAGAACCTTTGTTCAAATCAGGTGATCTAGTGTGAGTACACCTTAGGAAGGAGAGATTCCTTTCCAAAAGGAAGTCCAAGCTAATGCCGAGAGCCGATGGTCCATTTGAAGTGCTTGAGATGGTCAATGACAATGCTTACAAGATAGATCTTCCGAGGGAGTATGGCGTTTCTTGCACCTTTAATGTGGCGGATATCAAGCCCTACTATTAAGATGATCTCCTTGAGAATTTGAGGGTAAATTCTCTTCAACAAGGGGAGGACGATGTACCCATGGAGGATCATGCCCAACGGCAACCCAAGCCCAAGGAGATCTAAGAAGTCGTTAAAACCATGAGAAACTAGCTAGAGGACTAAGTGAGTTTTTTCCTGGGCGGTCCAGCGCAAGCAGCAGCAACTTCCTGACTTTAGTTGGCTAATTAACGGGTAACTTAATCCTTCTTTTTATCTTAGCCTTTTATTTAAAGAAGTTAACTCTCCAATAAAACAAGTTTCCAGTCATATGGAGTTCGTTTGCCCCTCCAAATTAGCTCTCAAAGCCCAACTGTCCAAAACTGCCACAAAATCCAGAATGTTCCCTGCTTTTGTAAGGCCATTTTTTCTAGCCATGGACCTACTTAGGAACCTAAAAATATATTTTTGGGAACCTTTATGAGTTGGTTTCAAGGTCATAGAAAGTTTTTTGAGCCACATCAATCATCAATAAGCATAAAGGTTGCTTCTTCATAATGATTGGCTTTTCAGTTCTAGTTCAGACCACCTATCTTGTGCAGACAATTTCTCTCAAACGGTTTATCCAAATTCTGTGAAACCTTTTTGCATTGGAAAGTAGGCTTTTTAAGATTTCATATGATGCCTCAGTCATCAAATTTGGACGAGAAACAAGAGAGTTATGGCTCAATCAATCTGGCCCTACTGTAGTGTGAAAATGCGGTTTGGTGGAAACATTGAATGCATTTAGATTCATCACCCCTAAGGGAACTAATGCACAGCCACTTGATTCCAAGGATGTATCTACATCAGGTAAGGAGGGATTTGGAGATAAGCTAATTGGATTAATTCCCAAAGCTCCTAGTTTTGGATTGTACATTGTATTTTTCCCTAGTTTGCTTAGTAACTTGTTTTAAATTTCCTATGCAAGTCTAGTAACTTGTGTTTCTATTTAGCCATGTGATGTACCCATGGGAAGCAATGAATGAGATAAAGTTCAAAGGCAATCCAATCCCAAGGAGGTCTAAGAGGCCATTCAAGTTGTGAGAAACCTCAAAGAAGATCAAGGCCACAACCCATCGGTTTCGCACAGCAGGTGCAACAAATTATTCACCCTAATCACCTATTATCAAGGTGGTCTAAATCCCTTTTATTGCCTTGAATTTTAAGTTTAGAAAGTTAGCTTTCCAATAAAGTAAATTTCAAGTCATTTGGACTTTATTTGACCATCAATTCAGCTCTCAAAGTCCAGCTATACAAACTACCCAGTTTGACAGTTTCAGTAGCCAGTTTTGAGATTCTATTTTTCCTACCCTTGGATGAACTTAGGAACTTACAAATCCACTTTTTGGAATCCTTTTTGAGTGTACTTAAAGGGCAGGAAAAAATTTTCTGGTCAAATCTCAGGTTAAGGTTCCAAAAGAAAGCAAGGTCAGAAGAGGTTCAGTCTAATTGCAGTAGAGAGTCGCTTGTCTTTATCAGGATACCACTCTGCATTGGCTAGGAATCAAAGGCTCTAAGAGGTCTTATAGAAAATAGACATTTACAGCTTTCTCCTAGCTTTGGAATGAACTCATTTGGGCAAGTATTTTGGAAGTTATGCTTGTTTGAAGTTAGGGCTACTGTTCTGAAAAGTACTGACAGCCTTTGCTTTTGTACTTGCTTACTTTTTGGTTCCCCTACCTTTTTGCTTTTTGGCCGGTTGTTTGGCCTTGTTTTTCACTTGTTTTAGCTGATTGTTAGAGGCCTATACTTGTGGGGACACTACAAAAAAGGTGACTTCCCTCCACATTTAATTTTGCTAATAACCACACCTATAAGTGTAGAAATAGCAGTTGCCCACACTTAGGTTAAATGTGGGGAAGTTAAGTGTGTGGAAGTGTTCTCCACGCTTAATGGAAATGTGGATAGAGCTATATTTGCCACACTTATAAATGCAGAGTAAGTACTGATTATCCACAATTTATGTGTGGTCATTTTACGCTATGCCTACTCTAGAAGATGCAAAAAGTCAGCATTTTGCTAACACTTAAAAGTGTTACTAGTATTGTTTTAGTTTTTTAAAAAAAATATTGGTGATTAATATAAAACTTATTGAGTTAAAAATAGAACAATTGTATACAATTATTCCTTTTTTAATTAACAAGTTTTATACTAATTACCAGTGCGTATCATCCTACATAAATGAATAAAATTAACAAACCAACAAATTAAAATACGTCAAACGTCAATTAAATAAATTACACATTAGTGCCTGAACAAAAGTAATTGTAGACACAACAACAAAGGCTAAGGTAATCAAAACTAAATATTCTTGCATTGTTTTGAATCCATCGTGCTAATTTTTTTTGTTGTAGGCAGCTGATTGAACATCTTATTGCTCTATATACTACCTAAAACTATACTTTGAAAACATGCCTTGCATCCAAGAATATATTTAAAAAAAATAACTCTTCATCTTCATTTGCTTCACTAAGAGATGTTAGCTCGAGAAATGCAACCTGTTAGACAATCGAAACACACCAAAAAATAAATTATCAAAAAAGATAACCAAAGAGATTAACTAAGATGTAGGCTCGGGAGAATCAAGTTTAAAGATCCAACTATGGAATCACAATAGAGTTGAACCAAGAATAGAACCACAGTCGAGTTCAATCAATAATAGAATCGTATGTAGTAATTGGATCATTTCTTTCTTTGGTGTTAGTTCGAACACGTTGTGAAACTACTGTAGTAATTGGATCAAGCCATGTTCTCGCAAGTGGATAGAACAGTAAGTAGAAAAGCATTTCATGTAAACCAGCAATATCATAAATTAGCTTTCAGAAGAAATTACTAGTTATGCAATCAGCATGTTAGGACAATCACAACACTAAGTAATTTCGTCTTTTGACAGTAGTTGTTGATGCAAAATTAAGATGAGCAGTTTCAACACCAAATTTAAACAATGATTTGTACCAATAATAATGTCTCCCCAAGGCAATGAAACATAGACAGAAGACTAACCTTTGTAGTGTTGTACACTACATTTTTGCAGTCCAGTAGTATGGTAACTGACCATGCAAGCAGATGATACGTCTTATTTCTAAATTCCACTACTGCACTAGTTTTGTTGTCGGCATTGGAAATAAAAGCTGCAAAAATTCCATAGGAATCTGTATGAACATTAGCCTGCATAACAATTTCGACATGAGAACCAAAATGAATGCCATGATTGATGCCAAGCGCAGACAATAAAGAATACTGAGATAAGATGAGTAGGATGGTGGCTTCTTCAAATAATAAGATTTCAAAACCTCAATTATTCAAATTGTAGTCGAATACATACTTTTTAAATTGTTGTTAAAAAGATTCTCAAGTCACCACATTTCCTTCACACCTAAATTTTCAGTTCTTTTATGCCTTTATGAATTAAGCAAAACTAAATGACTTTGTTATAGTCACTATAAAGCAAAACCCCCATAAAATTGGATAATATAACTCAAAAAGCACAAGTATGTTTCTGTACAGAATAGAGATACACAACGTCTTTTTCAAGGTTCTGTATCTTAGACAAAGCGCTCCCACAATAATATCCTGACCCACATTCTGCCTCCTATATCGAGAATATACTCAATGTGTATTCATTCCAGGAACAGGCAAGAACTTGGACATTAGAAAGATATGAATACGACAAAAGCATGTGCCAATAAAAAAATATGAAAATGAGGATCACAACCAATAGAGACCAAGGAAGAGTAATGCATACAGTAGAATGAGAAAAATGAAAAGAACTCTGTTACAAGATAGAGTAAACCATGAAAAGTAATTACACAAAACCAGGATCAAAAGGCCTCATAGTAACCTAATGATAGGAGATTCACATCAGATAGACACTTAAAGTCTACTTCCTTCTCTAAATCCGAATATACCTCTCCAATCTGTACGAATTTCCCAAAGCATTATGTGAATGTGACCGCATAGAGGTTTCACCATTTAGTACATAGATTTGGCAAGTTTTTTGGTTGTTAAAAAACATCAACTTCAACCAGATTCTATTCCAAAAATGACATCTGGGTAGCAGCAAGTACGTGGGTGAAGATGATAGGACCTCCTTATGATGCAAAAAGCTTCTCCTGCTTCATGACATTCACTATGTATATCGTGAACTTCTGCATGCAATGCTGCATAGCCACAACCACAAACACGTCAACGTCAATTTAGTTATTGAAACTTCATTGGAAAATCTAGCCAGGACATTTCACAGAAACCCTCTGAAAAGGCTCTGACTAGTTAAATATTAGCAACCCAATGTGACATTATGTAGTACCCTCATAGCGACCTAATGCATGCCATACAAAGAGCACAATTCCATTTTTATGATCATTTAGCATATTGGCTTTCATGGTCTAACATCAATATTGGGATCATAATTGTGTATTTTGGCCACTCTCTCTACTCTTCAAATTTTTGAACTTTAGATCTTCATATTAATTAATAGAAAAATTAGAACTAATTAACCACGAGTTGCCCACAAGACTCTTAGAATAGCTTCGCAAGACTATTAGTAGCATAAAATGAGCAACCAACAATTGATTGTGTTAGTATTTTGGCACAAGAGGCTAACATGAGCTAAGTAACCTCTCCTTGCAACTCAGTTATAGCAGTCTCTTTTTCTTGGATTGAAGCTTTTGCAGCTTGGTACTTAGCAACTTCAACTACAAGCTGCTCTAACAGTCTAGATTGAGCCTTGTAACATTGTTGAAGTTCAAGTTCCAGATTTTCTGCTTTTTCTTTCCATTCTGAGCCCTTAAAAGTAAATTAGACTATTCAGTCACAATATCCAACCATAGTAAGGAATCATGAAAAACATGGGTATAGAAATGCAATTGTAGTTGAATCAAAACAATAACCAAATTTGACTCAGATGAGATTGAGAAAGACCCCAAACTCACTAATTTTTAGGGAATATTCCTACTTGGAAGACAATTCCACAAAATCCCCAACCCTTGAGACCTCAACCAACCATTTTGAACATATCTCAGAATTGCCACAATCGCACCGATTACATGACATTCAAAGGCTCAAAATCAACTCCGAAGTTTGCAAATCAAATTCGATTACCCTAAACTATGAAAATTCAATCTCCATATCATAATAGAACCAAGCAAAGCAAAACAATTATGAGAATGAATTTAAACCATAACCTATCAGTAAAAAATCAACAATTAAGTAAATTTGAACCACTATCTCCAAATAATTACAAGCAACTAAGCTAAAACAACAATTGCTATGAAATGAGCTTGAATATACTACCATCAAAATTCCGCCCCAGAAGGCAGAACCATTGAAGCACAATTAAAAAAAACAACACAAAAACAAACTCTCTCCAAGATTGACATCTACACCCTTTTTGGGTGCTCAATATTTGCATAAGAGCATGGTTGATTCTAGGCAGCACCAATAAGAAAAAGCATCAACAAACTTACATATCCTTTTTTCTTTTCTTTTGTATGTGTGTGTTTTTGGTAGGGGGAGGAGGACAGAGGACAAGAGGATCACCTGAATTACATCTCTACCATTGATAATGCAAACATTTGGGTTGGGTTTCACATGAATCCAATGGCCATTAGGTTTTTGCTTGACTTTTAGTCCTCCAATAGCATCTTGTGCGAGTTAAGGCATTAAAGTCATGGGTCAACTCCGACAGGCAAGAGCCAAGTCAGGAAACCCTAAACTTGTAAGCAAGACAATGGCGACCTTCGACCAGATGAATAGCGTCGCGTGGTCAGTGCCGTTCGTGGATTCGTGGTCGCCGGTGGTCGTGGTTAATGGCTAAGTCCTGGTGCTTGACTCTATTGACTTCCCTCTATGATTGCGAGAGAGAGAGAGGGAGAGAGAGAGTGAGGGAGTGTCTGTACTCTGTATTGGGTCTGCCCTTTCGCTAGAGGAGAGAGACTGAGGAAGTCAAGGGGTGTTGAACGAGTAATGCTTGACAGCTTGAGCCTATCATTCTTCTAGCAATAGTTTTTATCAAAAAGAATAATTGAAACTATTAGTCAGCTTGGGCCGGGTGAATTACCGGGGTGTTGAAGTTTTTTTGGATCATTTCAAGGGGTGTCCACTTATCAATATTTCAACTCCTTCAATACAGCTTATTAGAATTTTTTTAGACTAGGGGGGACACCCCTAAGATGAACATAGATCCGCCCCTGCCTAGATTGATACCTCATTGCGCCGCTGGCTTGATTTATACCCGAACCCTCCCATTCTCAGTCGTCGATCTAAGCCATCATTGGTGGATTTTGATTATCTACTGGCTGTGGGTGGAGATGGTGGATGAGGCTGATAGTGGTGTGCAGCACTGTGAGCTTGAGAGAGAAAGAGACGAGTTAGAGAGATAAAGTGAGATGAGGCTGAAGACCATGGTGCTATGAATGGGGGTTATTGGGTGTATCTCAACCCGAGAGGAGAGAGAAGGAGAAATTGGGGGAAGGGGTAAGGGTCACGTGCTCGACACGCTTGGATGAGGTAGCTGTTAGGATTTTTATTTTTCTTTTTGTGATATTGCCTTGATTTTTTCTAATTTATTCAACACCTATCAAATCAAACAAAACCAAATAAAAATTTAAAATAACAATTATTATAAGCATAAATTAGGTATAAAGGTATTGTAAAAATATCAAATTTTTGGGACAAACATTAGATATTTGTGTATTTTTTTGATTGGTTTTTTTATCCCTTTGGGTTATGTATTTAGACATAAATATTGAAATATTTTATGCAAATTACCTCAATAATATAATAAAAAGTAATTATAAAAGCTCTTTTTAACTCCCCACACTTACTAAGTATAGAAATAGGTTCATAATTTACCCACACTTATTAAATGTGGAATCGAGAAAACTACCAAATCTTATCATTTTTCTCCCCACACTTTAATTAAGTGTGGTGGTACAAATATGGGAGGATGCATTATTTTTTATAGTGGGAGAACTTCAGCTTGTAACTCACTTTTGGAAATATATGAATTGGTTGGGGTTAGACTCTCTTGCATTTTCTCTCTTGCTTACCTCTACGATGGCTCACTAGAGTGGTGATCAAGAGGCTTTCTAAGATTATTTGAGTGATGATATCTTATCTCTTCTAATCTTGACAGTGAGCTCTAGGTTTCTTGGTGGTGATATCTCATCCAAGAATCCTAGTTACTTATCCTCCTTTGTGTTTCTCTCTCTTGCTTATCTCTAGAATAGCTCACTAGAGTGGTGATCAAGAATCCTTTAAGGTTAATTGACTGATGCTATCTTATCTCTTTTAAACTTGAGGGTGAGCCCTAAGCTTCTTTGTAGTGATATCTCATCTAAGAATCTTAGCTACTTATCTATCCACACATTCAAGCTCAAACTGTGAACCCTCTTCTTTTCCCCTTTCCATCACTACTTGATCTCTTCTTTGATCTTCTCTTCAAGGTCTTAAAAGTGAATCACCATGTAATTTGAGAGTATTGGCCAGCCCTATAAAAGCCATACTCGAGTTCAAGTTGGGAATGAAGTCGTGAGTTAAAGTAAGGATGAGTTCTATCTCCCTCTAAGTGTGTCTCCCTTGCTCATCTCTAGTTTAGCTCTCTAGAGTGCTGTTCAAGAGGCTTTCATGATCTTTTGAGTGGTGATGTCTTATCTCATTTGATCTGAAAGTTGAGCTCTAAGAATCTTGGTGGTGATATCTTATTCAAGATCCTTAGTTTATTATCTTTCGTTATTGGTTTCAATCGATTCACGTTCACTCTTTCACTCTCCCCTTATCAACTACGATCCCCACTTTGTCCTTCATCCTTTAAGGACTTAGAGGTGCATCAGGCAACAAGGACACAAAACCGGGTTAAAAATTGTTTTTTAGAACCCGGTGAGCTGCTACGTGTTTTTCCTTCTCAAGTATGGTTTGTTCAGCTTCTCCTCTGCTTGCTTGCTTTAATCACGAGTCTAGTAGCCAAAACCATCATCATTTGCTTATTGGAAGCCTTAGGAAGAGTTCAGCCAATAAGAGCAAAAAGGAATAGTTCTCACCTTGCATTCTGATTGGCTAGCCGAACAGGGAGCATGCTTTACAGCTATCTTTCTCCACTTTTTTGTTAGAAAACTAATGTATTAGCTTAATTAAGTTGTATTAAAGTTAAGTACATCATTTGTTTTGCTTTCTTTAATATTGTGGTTGTAATTAGTTTAGTTGAGCAAGCATGTAATCTTGCTTAGCCTGAAGCACATAGATTGGCTCGCTTAAGCCATTTCCTTCCTAGGAAGGAAACCTCATTCAGCTTGTTTCCTGCATGGTTAGTTGCTTGGTCATGTGTTAATGCCTTGCCAAGGCATATTTTGTAATCAGACTTAAACATTGAATGAAAACCAGAATTGAGAGCAACTTGCTTTCGTTCCTCTAAATACTGCACTTGCTTATCCTTAATTTAGTCGATTAAGGTGGTGATCAAGTAAGTCTTAAACCTTAATTAAGTGATGTTTCTGTATCTTAATCATAGTTTAAGGACCCTAAGCTCAAGCTTAGCGGCGATTTTGTATCTAAACAAGAGTTTAATCTATCCATTATTCTCACATTCATACACGGACTCACTTAGACTTAGCTTGAATTCAGATTGCTTTGCTATTAGCTTTGAATTCAAGTTTGAATGATAGTGTTGTCCTTCCAAGATACATCATATTTGGTATCAGAGCTTTGGTTTCTCCTTCGCGTGGTATGTTCCCCCACTTTACACAATCATACTCACTCAAATTCCAAACACATTCCTAGTGTGATATTAAAGACAATCCCAGAGCAAGATGAGTTCTAGCATGAGTTTGGAAGAGAAATTTGAAGCAGTTATGAGGCAGAATGAGATGTCAATGAATAAGATTCGTGAAGATGCTTGACACAATCAAGAAACTCAAGCTCAAAATAAGTATCTACGAAAGTAGCTTGGTCCCTTTTTGAAGCAAAAGCAAAATATTGATGAAGAATCTCGTCAATCTGGACCGAGGAGACAAGAGCAAGTCTTTAGCCATAACATTAATTCATCTGGTGAAGATGAACCTTTAAGAATGGCTAGACCAGAACCATAGATACAAGCTAATACAAATGATTTCAAGTTTAAAATCCGACAATTTGAAGGTAAGGTTGATCCAGAAGAATTTCTAGGTTGGTTGCATACTGTTGAATGCGTTTTTTAGTACAAAGATGCCCCAGAGGACAAGAAGGTCAAGTTAGTGGCCTTAAGACTCCGTAAATATGCTTCATAATGGTGGACTAACTTGTGTGGTATATGGGTTAGAGAAAGAAAGTCTAAAATCAGAACATGGGAGAAGATGAAGTCCAAGCTTAAGGCTAGGCTTCTTCCCCATATGATGTATATGTGGGGGAGAATTATAAACACTCAAACCTGAATTCAAGAGCTAAACAAAGTAAGCTGAATTCAAAGGTGAGTTTTTGGTGATTTTACGAATGAATGAAGGTATAAATGATAATCTAAACCCTCTCTTAGATACAGAAACCCCACTAAGATTAAGTTTAGGGCCCTTAACCTTAATTCCGATACAGAACCACCACCTAATTAAAAGTTAAGACTTACTTGATCACCATCTTAATGGGCCTAATTAAGGGTAAGCAAGTGAAGTGTTTAAAGAAAACGAAAGCAAATGCTCTCAGTTCTAGTTTTTGTATTCAATATCAAAGTGTGTGTTCACTATGTACCATGGGTAAGCTTTAATACACGACCAAGCAAGCTGCCAAGTAGCTAAGTAGGCTGAATGAGGTTTCCTCCCTAGGAAGGAAATGTCTTAGACTAGCCTAATCCATGCGCTTAGAACTAAACTAAGTTATATGCTTGTTTAACTAAACTAATTGCAACTAGAATTCCAAGAAAGTAAAACAAATGATCATACTAACCCTTAATACATGTATTTAAGCCTAATATATCAGCTTTACTTGAGAAAATAAAGAAATAGCAGCCACAAAGTGCTTTCCCCTTTTCAGCTAGCCAATCCGGATGAGGGGTGCAAAATCTCCCTTTGTTTTGTCATTGGTTCACTTCCTTCAAGGTTGTTTATTTAGCAAATAATGATGTTGCAACTGTTTAGACTAGTAATTGAAGCAAAAAAGCAATGAAGGAGCTGAGCAAACCCACTTGAGAAGGGAAAAACACCTAGGTGCTAACTAGGTTCTAGAAGCTTGAAAACAGCCCAGTTTTCTGTCCTTTATTTAGCTAATCAAAAGTGAGCATGATTTTAATTCCAGACTATAGGGGAACTTCATAGGGTGTGTACAAACCCCCCAAGTAAAGAAATTGAGGTTAAGACGTTCTGAAAAACTTTATCATATACCGAAAATTTCAGGAATCTCCTTCTTTTATCAACATAGCTTTTCTGTCGATTCCAATGGCATACTTTCAAGAGTCTTTTGAGATATGCCGGCATATTGAAGGCTAAAGAAGATCTCCGTGACCCATAAGATGATTTGTTGTCAATGTCTGCCAGCATTTTGTCCTGATGTTTAATGAAGGATTCTCTGCTAGTGCTATCACACCATTGACTGCTGGGAGTTCCATACTTTCTTCAAATGCAAATGTTGGTCATGAAGCACTACAGGCGCCAACTTAGAAGAGTTGATCCATTGATATTTGTAAATGCTTGTCCATTCGTTTCAGGATGATAAGAACTGCTAAAGTTCAATCTAGCTCCAAAGGCTCCTTAAAGTGCATGCCAAAACAGGCTTGAAATGTCTGATCTCTATCAGACACTGTATCTGAGGGAATCCCATGACAAAGTCCATTGAAATCCCAGTTCCAACTGGGAATTTCTAAAGGTCTCAATTCACCTGCGGGGCGCTGGTGTTCTGCCTTGTTTGGCAAATAAGACCTTTATCCATATGTTCTACAATTTCTATTCTCGTATTTTTTCCCAAAAATATTGCCTCAAACCTGTGTACATATTGGTGCCCCTTCGGTGCACCAAATAACGAGTATTATGAGCCTCCTCTAAGATCTACTTTCTTAAGATTTTGCTTTATTCTTTGGAGCGCAGGATCACTATCTTGATTCACTCTAGGCTCCTCTATTACGGAGGGCTATAAGGTAAGTGCCAGCAGTTGAACATTTGCCTTCCAGTATGACACTAATTAAATGTGCAAGTCCTCAAGCTCTCTCAAGAAATTCAGTTGAGTAATCACTACAGTGTTCACAGTATGTTATGTCTTCCTATTCAGGGTGTATGCCACAATATTTCCAGTTCTTGGTTGATAGTGGATTTGCCACAACTGATGTTTCATGTGGATTAAGTTTTTTTTTTGAGTGAAGATGTACTTCATGCTTTTATGATCAGTATTGATTCTGCATGGTACCCCCTACAAGTAATGTCTCCAAATTTTCACTACAAAAACTACAACTGCTAACTCCATGTCATGGGTAGGTAATCCTTCTCATAAGGCTTGAGTTGTTGGGAGGCATAAGTCACCAGTTTAACTTCTTGCTAACTTTATAACTTTCTTCAACAAATTGGTCAGGGAAGATGATATTTGTCAAATCCTTCCTGAACTCGATAATTCCCTGCTGCACCCACCTAAAAACTTTCTAGTCTCAGTGCATTGGTGGGTCTTAGCACTTCTTAATTGCTTCCACCTTTTGCAAATCAGCCTTAATTTCTTCCTTTAATGCCATATGTTCCAAAAACACCATTACTTCAAACCAATACTCATACTTCTTGTACTTGCTACGTAATTGATGCTCCCTCAAGGTCTGTAACACTATTCTCAAATGAACAGTATGCTCATCTTTGTCCTTGGAGTATTTCAAGACATCTTTTATATGCACCACCACCACTTGTGTAGATATGGTTTGAAACTCTATTCATAAGATCGTAAAGGACGCGGGCCATTAATTAGGCTAAAAATCATCACAGCGAATTCATGATGACCCAAACATGGTCCGTAGTGTGGTTTTGGTAATGTATTCAGATATAATGCTAAGTTGATGACACCCTCACCTCAAATCAATTTTAGATCAGACTCCTGCTCTCTGCAATTGATCAAATAAGTCATCTACTTGAGGCGATGGGTATGTGTTTTTGATGGTGATCTTGTTCAGTTCTCTGAAATCAATACATAACCGTAAGGTTCCATTCTTTTTCTTTGCAAATAGAACTAGGCATCCCATTGAAGAACATTTGGATGGTCTGATCAATATGTTAGTAATAGCTCATCTAACTGAATCTTCAGTTTTCTAAGCCCTGTTGGCGCCATACGATATGAGGTTTTTGAAATAGATTAGGCACCAGGGATGATTTCAATCTCACAATCAATTTCTCTTGGCAGAGTAGTCCCGGTAACTTTTCTGAAAAACTTCTCTAAACTCAAAAACTATAGGGATGTCTTCTACTTTTTCTTCCTTCAGTTGAATGTTAATAGCATAACACCAATGCACAATATATCCTTGACATAAGAGCTCACTTGGTTTCATAACAAAATTTAAAGGACAAGGTTTTTCCTCTCTTTAACCATAAAACATATTTCTCTCCCTTGTTCTTTTCTTAAAACAACCTTAGGGTCATCACAACCTATCTTGACCCCATAAGTACACAACCAGCTCATTTTCAAAATGATATCAGAGTCTGACCAATCGAATTGAATCAGAACTTCAGGGGAAACTATCTCACCAATAAGAATTGAAACAAATTTATGAGATGTAGAACACTCAATTCTATAGTCATTGGATAACTTGATTCCATAATTGGTTAATGCCTCCTTATTCTCAAGGTTCAGCTGCATGGTAGATCGTGTGAATATAAATGAATGAGTGGCAACTAAATCAATCAATAGATAAAATGGCTTCGAAATTAAAAGAGAGCTTCAGTAACTACTGCACTAGAGATGTCAGCTTCCTTCTTGCTCAACACATAAGCCTTTGCTACAGCTATGGGCCTTGAAAGTAAGAGCCCTTATCTATAGTCTTCAGTTTTTAGGAACAGGCAGTGAGGTGCTCTGGGCTACCGCACCATGTGCATTTGTCAGTTCCCATTTAGCAATCTGGAGTGTTGTGGTTAGTTCTTCTGGACATCTACTCGAAGTGAAGTCAGGCCCTAAGAGCCTATTCTTAACAATATTCCGCCAAATATCGGTTTCACCAGTTAGATGAAATGTTCCAATGTTCACCCTGTTATCACATGGAATCTCTATTACAGTGAAAACTTTCTCCACTCCTCGAATCCATTCTTAAGGTTCCATTGGGTCATACTTTGCACTCTAGAGTTCTTTAGTTTGAATTAGCTGAAGGCATTTTTCTAAGAGGCAGTAGCCCACTAAAATTTCTCACTGACGTAATCCAAATGCATGGTAAAGATTTTGGTTGTCAAACTGAAGCTTTATGCAAGTGATCTTCCATAGAAAACTTACATTGAACCAGCCAAAAAGGTACACACATTGCATTTCCCTTTGCAATGGATTCCACTAGTTTGATAATAACCAACCTTTATACAAAGTGTAGTTAAGATCTACCTTCTATTCAAGCGTGCTACAAAATTGTTAATAGACAAAATTATCATCTATTAACATGGGTGCAACCCAATCATAATCCAGCTACTAGTAACAATTGTGCTCTTAAAAATAGGAAAAGGTGACCAGAACTGATGCAGATGTAACATGAGAGTGACTGATAATGCAACTGGATGGGGAGATGTCATGAAGACAAAAAGATGAAGCCCCTAGTCAAAGTGAGGAGTATCCAATAGTTGATAATCCAACAAGGATAATGGCAGATGATATATTATCAAAAGGTGCAGTGAACTAGTTTCTAGAGTAATGTGTACTTCACAAATGGAGGTGGAGTCAATGGACTGCTTGCAAGAGTTTGAGCAATTTAAGCAAGCCTTCAATTGCAATGGATTAAAGCAAAATGTCTCTTTTAAGTGTCATTTGTCTCTCTTATATGGAATAGTCTGTAGTCAATGGTTTCAAACTTATGTACCATAGAACAAGCCTCTCCAAAATCTTACAATTCAAGGGATACTATATCAAGAAACCCCATATAGCTCACTTAGATGAAATTCTTAGGGTTACAGAAGAAAATATCTGCAATCAATGAAGCATATTGAAGTAATTGCCACTTGGATTCGAGAAGCGCACAAAATGGAACCCATATGATGAGGAAATATGAGCTCAAAATTGTACGTATCCACTGACTTGAACAGTCTGTACCATCATACTTCTAGGCTAAATTTCATTGGCCACTGGTCTCCAAATGTATTACAACATGGGTCATTGGAAAGCCTACTTTCTGAACTTTGATATAGAATAACTAAAACATCTCTATCTAATGGAATCTATGGGCTGCAAGGGGACTAAACTCAGACCTTGTGCATTAGGAGTCTGCCAACTTTGTAGACCTTGACTTGTCTAATAGTTTTGAATAACCAAATGACCTCTAATCCACTAAAACTTGTTTCATATGAAAGATATCTCCTTAAACTTAAGGTCAGGATCGAAAATCCTTGCGTAAATCATATTGGTCATAGATAAAGGTTACCTCAATGTCATTCCTTGTGCACTGAGCAAAACTACTATGTTGATTGAACTTGTGTATTCCGCCCATACTTGGTTTTCCCTAGACATTTAACCTCAAAATGAGTCAAGGGCATTTCATAGGACACATTTGTAACAACCCCCAACCCAAGGGCTACGAGTCTTAATGATTCTGAAATTTCTGGGTCGAAATGGACAGAGTTTCGCCTGCAAACTGGCTAATTCCCACGCTTAAAGCCTTACATCACATCATCTACAATGAATAGCAGTATAAAAGGATACCAGATCAAGCTCAATGACTACACACCGGAGACCATAACTCTACGGACTACACGCATGGGGTGCAAGGGTTTACATCTCAAAAATAAATAATTCAAGCTAAAAGAATGGCATACCAATCAGATGGGTGGCTCATATGACCATACATATCTAAATGCATTGGAACACCTTTAACTTGTTGTTAAAAAAAATCACCCTCGAATCTGATGCTTGAGATCAAACTATATACATATTGCATGGATCCATCTGACAAAGAAGAATATTGTCATCATAATCTGATACACATTGCATACAATTTTCCAATGATATCATAATAATCTTCATTCCTCACTAACCAACTTTCTTAGTATCTTAACTCCATAATCCATATCCCATAAAGAAAATCTCAACTCGGCTCTGATACCAAATCTGTAACGCCCCAAATTAAACATATTTCACTATTTATATCCTCCTTCATAAATCCCTTAATAATAATCTAGATAACCCAATGATAGGGGCATTACCGCCGTCCAAAAGGACAAGGCTTGAAACATGAGTGCTATAAATAATATAGCTAACCATAACCTCAAACACATACACTCACATCAAGTGTTAACCAATGAAGGGTTTATAAACCATAGTAAAATAAATCACTATACAATCTACATCTTCATCCACAGAAGAATTCGATATACAGTGTTAAGGCATGTATATACTGCATTACTTCTAATCCACCTGGATTTCCATTATTCACTTATTCTCTTTAGCTGATTTGTTAGCATGAGGGCAATTCTCTGAGCATTTGCCTGAAACAAAACATGAAAACATTTCGAACTGTGAGCCGAAGCTCAGTACATGCATTCCTGAATTGTTAAATGATCATTGAAACACTAGTTAGGCCCGCTTTGCAATTCACTTTAAGTTAAAAACAGTGAATGAGATAAATGTAAAGCTGCATTGCTAGTTATTATCTGATAGTGAACCCCTTGATACTGTTACGATCTATAGATAGGTATACACCTGCCAAGCCGATCGGGGACCTGGCCTGAAGCCGCGCGGGTAACTGAAGGGCGTAAGCCCTATAGATGATAACTGACGGGGTCACTAATTAACTGATAAATTACTGTATAAACTGATTCATTGATATACTTACCAGACATGATACTTTGATAAACGAACTCTGATTTATGAAGATACAGGCAATGGACGTACCTGAAGTCTTTAAAATGACATTTCACTTGATAATACTTATGCACAATGGAAATGATAAACTAGGCCTCAACTCTGTTTTATAAATGGCACTGTAAGTATATGTAGTCAGTAGATGATCCTTACTCGCATAATTGAGTAAGTAAAAGTAGGTGTAATAGAAATTGAATAATGAAATGGGATACATAACTTGTGCATTTCAATACAATAAACTGATTTTAATTCAATATAAGACAAGTTAAACCAACATGAACTGATTCAAATCAGTTAGGGTTGTTGAACTTGAAATACAATAAATTGAAGCAAAATAGACCAAATGGAAATGATTGAGGTGATAATGATAAGGATTGTAATTGATATAAATGAAATATAGGTTTCTTATATTTTTAAAATGGATAATGAAAAGTGTGATGCTTCTGAAATGGATAATAGAATGGTTAATGTTTCTTAAATGGGTGACAAATGGTTTATGCCATAAGGGGTGCTGTGAGGTTCATAAAAACTCATATAACACCCTAATTTGGTCCAAAGGACACTGATTTTGAGTTATTACTCCGCTTACTTACCAAATTTCATTTTCATGCTCACTTAACTCGGTTCTCAAACACAAGTAAGCTTCTATGCAATAATAAACTTGTTGAACTCACTACAATTTGTAATTTCCTTGCAATACGCATAATTGTATAGAAACTTCTGAGAATATTTTCAAATGTCTCGATTTCTGCATTCACTCATGTTACCGTTTGATGGTCTACATTAGAAAATCCATATCTTTCACTCCCAACCTCCAAATAAGATGTAAAACCCTAATATGACAAGATCATAATGTCCACTAAAACATTTATTCAGGACACCAAGTATGATTCCCACAGTAAGGTCCCTAAAATTAGGGTAGAACACAAACATGCACCATTTCAGTCCAATCTGCGCAGTCGTAGCAAAACGACCATAATTTTTCCCACAGAACTCGGATTAAGGCGATTTGAAAGATAACTCATTGATCTATCCACACACCAAAAATAACAATTTTTTAGTGACCCAATCAATTCCTGTTTTTCCGTAAAGTTACTATTCTAGTTCAGTTCCCAGTTTCAATGTATTTTGCACAGTCTTGAGTAAATTTGTCATAACTTTGTCCACACAACACAAAATTGAGTAATTCTAAATCCTATTAAAAGCTAACTCATCAAGATATTACTACACCAAAAATCATGAATTTTGGATGTGCCAAACAGTACCTGTTTAATCCCGAATTCAGCCCTATTTTAGGTGTGTTTACAGCTCACTAATAACATCTTTGCAATCTTTTCTTCACATAACCACCCACTAAAATCACTCCATAACTTATAAAAATCAGCATAAACATTACCCTAATCATTTATGATGATAAAGATCTCCAAATCAAATGCAAAATAAATCAAATCCATCACTTTAACTTAAACTTGCTTGTTCATGCACAATTTCAATCTTTACTTGCTCTCAAGCATAATCAACAACCAAAATATCAAATAACGCTTGTTTATATCAAAATACCATGATCCATAACCAAATCCAAATAAAAAATCAAAAATTAAACTTGATTAGACTAGAATTTAGCTCACTTTGAGCTTAAATACAAGAGAGTGGAGATGGTGTTTGATGTTTGTGAGAGGTGTAGGTGTGGCTGGTGGTTGACGGGCTAGTAGCTGGCCGGCTGGTGGATGTGGTGGTGGCAGCAAGGGCTGCCCATGGGGGTAGAGAAATGGGGAGGAAAGTGAGAGGAAAGAGAGAGGAAGAGAGAGGAAGACTAGTCTTGCCTTTAGTCTTCCTTTGCAAGCTTAGTTTACTTGGATGAATATCATCCAAGTAAACTTGGCTGAGATTGTAGCTCCCAGAACAAATATCTTGCTCATTGTACTCTGGGTCTAATGATGGTAATTAGTGAAGCAAATGGATTAGAAACTTGTTGGGTGAAATTGGCCTTAAATGAGCTCGGGTTTGTGAAAAATCTCAAATCGGGTGCGATTAATTTAATTAATTTTTTTTTAAAAAAATTTTTAAAAAAAGTTTGAAATTAAATGTGATATCATGAAAAATAATTTAATCTTTTTAAATCATAATTATTGAGGCCTAACATCAATTTTCCTAAAAAATTATTTTCGGTAAATGAAACTCGAATTGCATAGTGGAGCCCCAAATGAATTCTCCCAATTGGGATGATAAATCAGATAAATAAATGTGAAAAATTAATAATACAGCTTAATTAAATAAAAAAACATGACTTAGGGTCGGGCTATTACAGAAACTTCGAACTTGATGCATGAAAGTGGGAGAAGGCCATTCTTGGATGACCTTGACTTTATCTTCATCCACATGAATCCCTTGAGCCGAAACTACATAACCTAAGAAGATGACTTGGGTGTAAAAAAAAGGCATTTCTCAAGGTCGCCATAAAGTTCTTCTTAAGGCAAGATGCTCAAGACTTGGTGAAGATGATTGGCATGCTCTCTCTCATCCCGACTATACACAAGTATGTCATCAAAGTGCACAATGACAAACTTGCCTATGACCAGCCTAAGCACCTCATTCATGATCCTTATGAACGTGCTATGTGCATTAGTCAAGCCAAATGGCATGACAAACCACTCAAAGAGCCTGCCCTTAGTCTTGGACGCCGTCTTCCATTCATCCCCTTCAAAGATCCGGATTTGGTAGTAGCCACTCCTAAGATCAGCCTTAGGAAAGATAGTGGCTCCATGAAGCTCATCAAGCAAATCTTCTAACCTTGGGATGGGGCGCTAATACTTGATTGTGATTTTGTTGATAGAGGCCCTACTATCAACATACATTCTCATGCTCCCATCTTTCTTAGGCACGAGTGTGGCCGGGACGGAACATGAGCTTAGGCTGTCACGAATTAGCCCCTTAGCTAGAAGGTTATCAACTTGGCGTTGGATTTCTCAAGTTTCCTGAGGGTTCATCCTATAGGCCGGTTTGTTTGGGAGGGTGGAACCTGGAATGAGGTTAATTTTTGTTGGACGAACCTTTTGGGAGGTAAGCCATGGGGTATTTCTTGTGGGTAGACATGTTCGAAGGTGTGTAACAGAGGTGTGAGCATGGGTGGCTTGAGGTCATGGCTAGGTGATGTATCTTGATAGGAAAACACTAAAACTCAAAACTGAATTCAAAAGCTAAAAGAAAGCAAGCTGAATTCAAGCTAAAGTTCAAGTGTCGCCGTGAATGAATGAATGAAAGAAAGATAATCTAAGCTCTAGTTTAGATATAGAAACACCACTAAACACAAATTTAGGGTTCCTAAACTGAGATTAAGATACAGAATCACCACTTAATCAAGGTTTAGGACTTACTTGATCACCACCTTTAAGCAAGTGAAGTATTTGGAAGGACGACAGCTAAAATGCTCTTAATCCAGTTTTCATTCAAAGTTCAACATTATTTTACAAAATGGCTACCAGTAAACATTAGCACTTGACCAAACAAGCACCTAAACAACTAAGCTAGTTGCTGGAGGTTTCCTCCTTAGGAAGGAAATGCATTACTAGCTAATTACAAGCAGTTAGAACAAAATCAGATTACATGCTCGCTTAAACTAGACTAATTACAACCAGATTTCTAAGGAAAGCAAAACAAATGATGTAATTAGCTTAAATACATTGTAATTAAGCTTAATCAGTGGCTTTGCTAGCAAAATGTGCAGAAAAGTAGCCGTAATGATGGTTCTCTTTTTGGCTATCCAATTAAATTGTAAAGTGCGTTTGATTCCTTTTTGCTCTCATTGGTTTACACAATTCAAGGCTTCTTCAACAGAAACTTATAGCATTCGCTGGCTACTTGACTAATTGTTGAAGCAACCAAGCAAGGAGCTGAAAAAACCCTTTAGAGATGGAAAAACACATAGTTCAACCGGGTTCACAAGGTAGTTTTTAACCCGGTTTTGTGACTTTGCTTCCACCAATCAAAAGTGAGCATGATTTTGATTTCAGGCCATGGGAGGACTCCTTAGGGTGTGTACAAACCCCCATAAAGAAATCAAGGTTAAATCATGTTTAAGCAAAAGATTTCCGCCAAAATATTTTACCGTGCAGTTTTGAACCAAAACTAGCAGGCTGAAAAAAAGGCCTTGATCTCTTGACTTCAACTGCGCATGATTGCTTTTAAATGCCTGGACCTAAAAGCTAACCTCAGAAGGAAGCCAAAAATGCAAAAATACCAATCTTAAGCCACAATGTAGCTTAAGAAATGAGATAAACAAGACCAGGTACATTATGGTTGTTTCACCCGGATGTTGTTGTTTGGTTTTCCTTCAATATTTGAACGATTGGTTAGACGTTGGAACTTGCATTGGACCTTGTAGGGCTCTTAGGACCTCGTCCTCAGCTTGGCTATGGAGGACTCCATCATCCTCCCCTTGTTGAAGAGATTTGATCCTCAAATCTTCAAGGTAATCATCAGCTTGGTAAGCACTCAAGTTAGCCATGTTGAATGTAACTGAAACTCCATAATCCTCTAGCAAATCAACCTTATAAGTATTATCATTAATTCTTTCAAGTACCTCGAATCGACCATCAGCCCTTTACATAAGCTTGTTCTTCCTCTTGGAAGGAAATCTCTTCTTTCTTAGGTTTATCCACATGTAGCCTCCAGGTTGGAGTACCACATTCTTTTTATGTCTGTTGGCTTAAGCTTGATATGAGGCATTAGTAATCTTGGTTTTGCTCCTTACCAATTCATGTATCTTCTGGATTTCTTTCACCCTAACTGTTGTATCCGCACTTGGCTTTTGATCTAATGGCCTGGGAGTAAGATCAAGTGGACTAATAGGATCAATACCGTAGCCCACTTTGAATAGTGATAGACCAGTAGCCTTGCTTAGAACCCTATTGTAAGCAAACTCTGCATGGGGTAAAAGTAAATCCCTAGCCTTGGCATGAGGTTTAATCAAAGCCCTTAGAAGTGTTCCTGGAGTTTGATTTATGACCTCAGTTTGCCCATAAGTTTGTGGATGATAAGTGGTACTATACTTCAGTTTAGTGCCCAATTTCTTCCACAATGTAATCCAAAAATGGATTAGAAACTTAGTACTCCAATCAGAAACAATTGATATAGGTATAACATGTAATCTAGCCACTTCCCTGAATACAACTCTGCAATATGCATAGCAACATTAGTCTTGTTGCACGGAATAAAATAAGACATTTTAGGGAACCTATCTACTACAACAAAGATTGAGTCTTTGTTCGTTTGGATCTTCGACAGTCCAAGAATGAAATCTATACTTACATCAACCCAAGGAATCGTAGGAATAGGTAGAGGTGTGTATAGGCCGTCAGGTAGGGAGTGACTTTTGACCACTTAACATGTCCCGCACCTGTTCAAAATGTCTTGAATGTCCTTTTCCATACCTAGCCAGTAGTAATGCTCCCTTGGCATGATGAGTGTTTTGTTTTCACCATAGTGACCAGCTAAAGAACCTCCATCCACTTCCCTAATTAGAAGTTCCCTTCTGCTACACCATGGTACATACAACTGTGCACCCTTGACTAAGAATCCTTCTTGATTAAGAAAATCTCCCTTGGGCTGCTTAGAATATTTAACGAACAACTCCCCAAAGTGCTCATCTTCAGTCTACAAAGCTTTTAGATGCTCAAAATCAGGTACACAAGCATTTAATTAAAACAAAAGTAGATACCTTCGTGATAGAGCATCGGCACCCTGGTCAAGCTTTCCAGATTTGTGCTTGATTGTAAAATGAAATGACTGGAGAAATCAACCCACTTGGCATGGCATGAGTTTAGCTTGTGTTGGCCTCAAATATACTTTAAAGGTTCATGGTCAGAATGGAGGACAAACTCACTTGCAATCAAATAATGACTCCAATGCTCTAAGCATCTTACAATTACATAGAACTCTTTATCATAGGTGGAATACTTTCTTCTTAAATCACATAATTTCTCACTAGAGAAGGCTGATGGTTTATCATCTTGAGTAAGAACACCACCTATGCCAACTCTAGAGGCATCACATTCAACTTCAAATACTTTACTAAAGCATGGCAAGGAAAGAGCGGGTGCTTCAGTAAATCTTCTCTTGATTTCTGCAAAGGTAGATTGAGCTTTTGGTGTCCAATGGAATGATATACCTTGATAACTTTAGTCATAGAAGCCATAATGGTGCCAGAACTTCTAATAAACCTCCTGTAAAATGAAGCTAATCCATGAAAAGCTTGAACATCATGAATGAACTTAGAAGTCGGCCATCACCGAATAGCTTTAATCTTACTTTCATCTGCCTTCATGCAATCTCCAATGACTATGTAACCTAAGAATGTTACTTTTGCAGTGCAGAATGCACATTTCTTAAGGTTACCAAATAGCCCTTCGCGTTCCAGAATAAGCATCACTTGAGTTAAATGGTCTGGATGTTCATGCTCATCCTTGGAATAAATCAAGATATCATCAAAGTAAACCACAGCAAACATGCCTATGTATGGCCTGAATACTTGATTCATCAATTTTATGAATGTGCTAGGTGCATTTGAAAGACCAAAGGGCATAACCAACCATTCATAAACCCCTCCTTTACTTTTAAAGGCTGTCTTCTATTCATCACCTTCTCTAATCCGTATTTGGTAGCATCCACTTCGAAGGTCTATCTTGGAAAATACTTTAGAGCCATGTAATTCATCCAGTATATCTTCAGGTCTAGGCATGGGATACCTATACTTGATTATGATCTTGTTAATGGCCCTACTATCCATACACATATGCATTCTGCCATCCTTCTTTGGCACCAAAAGAGCAGGCACAGCACATGGACTTAGAGACTCATGGATTAAGCCCTTAGACTTCAAACCTTCAACTTGTCTTTGTATTTTCATGGTGTCCTTTATATTCATCCTGTAGGCGGGCTTGTTAGGTCAGATGGAACTAGGAATAAGGTCTATGGGGTGTTGGATGTCCCTTTTAGGAGGTAAACCCGTAGGTATCTCCTCAGGAAACAAATGACAGAAGTTTTGTATGAGTGTTTCAACTATAGGATGAGTGGGTGTATGGGTTGCTAGTTCCTCTTGCATGCTCAAAATCCACTTTTAAAGGCCTTAAACTTATGTTGAGAAGCCTTTAAAATGGCTCACTAATGGACAGTAGCAAATCAGCATGTTTGGGCTTGTTTTAAGGCTTGCTTTCATGGAGTTTTGATTGGGGTAAAGGAGCTAAAGTGATTTTCTTACCATCCTTAGTAAAGGAGTAAGTATTCAAGTAACCTTTATGCATAACCTTACGGTCATATAGCCATGATCTCCCCAAAAGCATATGATAAGCATCCATAGGAATTACATCACACCAAAGTTCATCTTGATAACTCTTTCCAATGGAGGAAGAAATCAAGCACCGTGAGTTCACTTGGATTCCCTCGCTTTGATTCAACCATTGAAAGTTGTTGCGGTGTGGATGTGTCATGGTTTGCAATCCTAGTTTCTCAATCATGCTTAGGTAAACCATATTTGCAAAGCTTTCTCCATCAATTATCAAAGAACATACCTTCCCATGAACTGTACAACGAGAATAGAATATGTTCTCCCTTTGTTCATCTTTTACTCCTTTCTGGTTAGTTAGAACTCTTCTCAAAACTAGCAATTCACCTTCATCAGCTTCTTCCACTACTTCCTATTGAGTTTCCTCAAGTTCATATTCAAAATCATCTTCTTTTTCTTCTTCTTCAAAGACCTTTTTCATGACTAACCATTCGGATAAAGTAATAACCTTACGGTACGGGCAGTCTGAGGCTATATGCCCAAGTCCTTGGCATTTAAAACATCTTATACTACTTATGGGATTAGGATTAGGCCTATCTTTAGGAGTTTAGATCTTTTGTGGAGCTTGGGTTCTTTGGCGAAAGGAAGGGAATGGATTTTGTGGCTTGGAAATGGGCTTAGAACTCGCCATGTTAAAGGGTTGGTTCCAGGTAGATGGTTTTGGATTTTGGGGTTTAAGAGGCTACCTTGCTTTCTGTTGCTGCTCAACCTTATAAGCTAGGATGCACCCTTCATCAAAGGTAGCATATGCTTGCAATTCAACCACATTCACATATCTAGGATCAAGACCTCCCAAGTATCTAACAATAGTTTGCTGTTCTGGTTCTTGTATATCACACTTAACCAAAAGCTTCTCAAACTCATGTGTGTACTCTTCATCTTGTTCCATATAAGGATTTTAGACTTTCTTTCCCTAACCTGTTTAGCACATAAGTTTGTCCACCATAATGACGCATACATTCTAAGTGTTAAGGCCGCTAACTTGACCTTCTTATCCTCTTGAATGTCTTTATACTCAAAGACACATTCAATAGTATGCAACCAATCGAAAAATTCATCTGGAACAAGCTTACCTTCGAATTCTGGAACTTCAACTTTAAAATCATTGCTGTTAGCTTGCATCCGCGGTTCTGCCCTTGCCATTCTCACTTATTCATCTTCACCAGTTGAATCAACTTCATGGTTATAGATGTGCTCTTTCCTTCTTAGTTCAAATTGTAAGGTTTCTTCATTCATTTTCTCCTTTTGCCTCAAAATCGAACCCAGCTGCCTTCTTAGACACTCATTCTAAGTTTAAGTTTCTTTATTACATTGAGTATCCTCTTTAGTCTTCTTTTTCAGCAATTCATTCTGCCTCATTAAGGGTTCGAACCTTTCTTCCAAACTTATGCCAGAACTCATCTTGCTTACGATCTGTATTCGGATTCAAACTAGGAATGCATTTGGAGTTTTGAGTAGCAACGAATTCTGGAAGTGGAGGTACGTGCCAGGCCAAGGAGAAACCAAAGCTCTGATGCCAAATACGATGTATCTTGATTGGAAAACACTAAACTCAAAACTGAATTCAAAAGCTAAAAGAAAGCAAGCTGAATTCAAGCTGAAGTTCAAGTGTTACCGTGAATGAATGAATGAAAGAAAGGTAATCTAAGCTCCTATTTAGATATAGAAACACCACTAAACACAAGCTTAGGGTCCCTAAACTAAGATTAAGATACAGAATCACCACTTAATCAAGGTTAAGGAATTACTTGATCACCACCTTAATTGACCAAATTAAGGATAAGCAAGCGAAGTATTTGGAAGGATGAAAGCTGAAATGCTCTCAATCTGGTTTTCATTCAAAGTTCAAGTGTGTTTTACGAAATGGCCATAACTAAACATTAGTACTCAACCAAGCAAGCACCTAAACAACTAAGCCAGCTGTTGAAGGTTTCCTCCTCAGGAAGGAAACATATTACGAGCTAATTACATGCACTTAGAACAAAATCAAATTACATGCTCGCTTAAACTAAACTAATTACAGTCAAATTTCTGAGGAAAGCAAATCAAATGGTGCAATCAACTTAAATACATTGTAATTAAGCTAATTTGGCAGCTTTATTAGCAAAATGCAGAGAAAAGTAGCCGCAAAGGTAGTTCTCTTTTTCGCTATCCAATCAAATTATAAATGTGCCTTTGCTTCCTTTTTGTTCTCACTGGTTCACACGGTTCGAGGCTTCTTTAGTAGCAGATCACAGCGCTTCCTGGCTGCTTGACTAGTGATTGAAGTAACCAAGCAAGGAGAGAGCTGAAGAAACCCTTTGGAGAAGGAAAAACACGTAGTACTTCAATCAGGTTCACAAGGTAGTTTTTAGCCCAGTTCTGTAACTTTGCTTTCACCGATCAAAAGCGAGCATGATTTTGATTTCAAGCCATGGGGGAACGCCTTAGGATGTGTAAGAACCACCTGTAAAGAAATCAAGGTTAAATCATGTTAAGCAGAAAATTTCCACTAAAACATTTTACCATGTAATTTTGAACCAAAACTTATAGGTTGATCAAAAGGCCT
The DNA here is from genome assembly GCA_029747015.1 of Carnegiea gigantea. Classification (NCBI taxonomy): domain Eukaryota; kingdom Viridiplantae; phylum Streptophyta; class Magnoliopsida; order Caryophyllales; family Cactaceae; genus Carnegiea; species Carnegiea gigantea. The sequence goes on from JAKOGI010000293.1 coordinate 331,304, forward strand.
TAATCTCTTAACTTTGACTGTGTATGATTGTTTTAAATGCCTGGACCTGAAAGATAACATCATAAGGAAGCCAAAAATGCAAAAATATCAATCTTAAGCCACAATGTAGCTTAAGAAATGAGATGAACAAAACCGGGTAGATTTTGGTTGTTTAACCTGGATGTTGTTGTTTGGTTCTCCTTCAATATTTGAACCATTACTTAGACTTTGGTACTTGCATTGGACCTTGTAGGACTCTTAGGATCCTCTTCCTCATCTTGGATGTAGAGGACTCCATCACTGGGGTTGGTAATTAGCCTAGCAAAATCGACCCCTTATAAGGCTCATATTCATGCATTTGAGGCTTTAGGAGGGTGCTAAAAAAGACGTCCATTTGGGCACTTTCTTTGGGTTTGGAAGGGGAAGACGATTTGAATGGGGTGAGGGTGATCTTCTTGTTGTCCTTGATAAAGGTATAGGTGTTCATGTGGCCATCATGCATGACTCTCCTATCAAAGAGCCAAGGTCGTCCCAGCAAGAGATGGCAAGCATTGATAGGTATAATGTCACACCAAATAGCATCTTTGTAAGTCTTTCCAATGCTTAAAGATAGGAGACACCGAGTAGACATTTGCAAACCTTTGCTTTGGTTGAGCCATTGGATGGTGTACGATTTGGGTTATGGGATCATCAAAAGTTTGAGCTTCTCCACCATGGATTGTGAGGCCACATTTGCACAACTTCCCCCATCAATGATAAGGGAGCATACCTTGCTACCCATGGTGCACCTCATGTGGAATATAGACTCCCTTTGCTCAAACTCATCTTAGGAAGCTAGGCTACTCAAGGCTCTCCTAATCACCAAAAGTTCCCCTTCATCTGGCCCTTCTTCAACCTCCTCTTAGGGCTCATTCAAGTATAATTCCTTCTCCCCTCCTTCCTTCTCCTCAAACTCCTCAAAGGAAGCTTGATATTCAGGCAAGGTGACAATCCTTTTGTTAGGGCATTCGAACGCAATGTGCCTTAGTCCTTGGCACCGAAAACACCTCCTCCTATCATTCAGTCTAGGGGGTTCCTTTGGGAGATATTCTGGGCAGTGGGGGTGTTTAGCCATGGTGGTGGTGTAGTTTGTGGCCTAGGGCTTGTGTTTGGCGATCTTTGAAATAGGTAGGACCAAGTAGCAGGCTTGGAGAGGTCCCTTTTCCCTTTGCTTTCCGTTGTTGTTCCACCTTGTAAGCAAGTGAGCTAAGGTCGTCGAGAAAGAGTAAGGATGAAGTTTCATGACATGGGTAATTTGGTCATCCAAACCACTCAAGTGTCTCATAAGAGTTTGGATCTTATCCTCCTTCAAGTCACATTTCAAAAGGAGTTGTTCAAACTCCCTAGTATATTCCTCCACACTCTTGGTTCCTTGTTTGAGATTATGAAGTTTGAGGTAGTTACCTTGGAGGTAATGGTTGGGTAGGAATTTGGCTTTTAGTTTATCTCTCATTTGAGCCCAAGTATAGATCTTCCCTTTCCCCTTTATAGCCTTCTTGGTCGCTAGGTTAGCCAACCAAATTGAGGCAGATTTATGAAGCTTAAGGGCTACAAGCATTATCTTTTTCTCATCTCAGATGTCCTTGTAGTTAAAGACTCTCTCAACCATCCGAAGCTAATCTAGGAATAGGTCTGGGTCTAGTTGGCCATCAAACTCAGGATTGTTAACCTTAAAATCAAGGTTGCCTCCCCCTCTAGACCAAAATGGCCTTTCTTCTTCGCCTTCTTCACTAGAGGAATCGTTTGGGTGACTTTCCTCTTCCTCGGGTTCAAGCCGAGGCCCTTGTTCTGTGAGGCTCCTTGAGTTTCTCAAACTCCTTCTTTTCTCCTCTAGGAGTTGGCCAAGTTTAGATTGGAGGTACTTGACTTGAGCCTCTAATTCGGCCTTCTCCCTGAGAGCATTCTCGATAACTTGCTCTGGTGTTAGGCTTGATAACATCTTCGCTTTGAGTGAGGAGTTGTTGTGTTTTGGACAAGGAGTAGAAGGCACTGATGCAGTCCTCCATGGCAAAGACTAGGAAGAGTGTCCTAAGAGTCCTTCAAGGTCCGATGCACGTTCCAATGCCTAAGTAATAGTTCAAAAGTTGGACGAGAACTAAGCAGCAGCATTCGGGTTAAACAACCAGAATGTACCCGGTTTTGTTTATCTCATTTCTTAACCAACGTTGTGGCTTAAGATTGATATTTTTGCATTTTTGGAATCGTTATGATTTTAGCATTCAGGTGCAAGCATTGAAAACCAATCATACATAGTCGAAGTCAAGAGATCAAGGCCTTTTGTCCAATCTGCCAGTTTTGGTTCAAAACTACACGGTAAAATGTTTTAGCAGAAATCTTTTACTTAAACATGTTGAACCTTAATTTCTTTACAGGGGGTTTTCTACACCCGAAGGAGTCCCCCCATGGCCTAAACTCAAAACTATGATCACTTTTGGTTGGTGGAAGCAAGGCCACAAAACCAGGCTAAACACTGCCTTGTAAACCTGGTTGAAGCACGACGTGTTTTTCCTTCTCCAAAGGGTTTCCCCAGCTCTCTCCTCACTTGCTTGCCTCATTTACTGGTCAAGCAGCTGGGGAACACAATGATTTGCTACTGAAGAAGCCTTGAATGGTGTGAACCAATGAGAACAAAAAGGAAGCGAAGGTGCCTTACAATCTGATTGGATAGTCGAAAAGAGAAACACCCTTACATACGCTTTTCTCCAAATTTTTGATGTTAATGCTACTGTATTGGCTTGGTTAAAGATATATTAAGCTAATTACATCATTTGTTTTGCTTTCCGTAGAAATCTAGTCCTAATTAGTTTAAAGTAAGCAGACATGTAATTTGGATTTGTACTAAGCGCATAGATTAGCAAGTGAATGCGTTTCCTTCCTAAGGACGAAAGCTCCAGCAGCTAGCTTAGTTGTTTAGGTCCTTGCTTGGTCAAGTACTAATGTTTACTCATGCCCATTTTGTAAAACACTCTTGAACTTTGAATGAAAACCAGAATAGGGAGCTTTTAGCTTTCGTCCTTTCAAATACTTCACTTGCTTATCCTTAATTTGTTTGATTATGGTGGCGATCAAGTGAGTCCTAAACCTTAATTAAGTGGTGCTTCTGTATCTTAGTCATACTTTAGGGACCCTAAGCTTGTGTTTAGTGGTGTTTCTGTATCTAAACAAAAGCTTAGATTATCCTTCATTCATTCATTCGTACACGACCTAACTTAAACTTAAGCTTGAATTCAGCTGGCTTAATCTTAGCTTTTGAATTCAGTTTTGTGTTTTATGATTTCTTATGAAGATATATCATATCTGTTATCAGAGCCTCGATTTCTCCTTGGCCTGGTACGTCCCTCCACTTCAAGAATTCATTCCCACTCAAAAACTCCAAAGACATTCCTGGCTTGAATTCAAACACAACCATGAGCAAGATGAGTTCTAGTATGAGTTTGGAAGAAAGGTTTGAAGCCTTAATAAGGCAAAATGAATTGCTAGCAAAGAAGATTCAAGAGGATACTCAGCAAAATCAAGAAACTCAAGCTCAGAATGAGTAATTGAGAACGCAGCTTGGTTCAGTTTTGAAGCAAAAGCAGAAAATGAATGAAGAAACCTTACAATTTGAACCAAGAAGGCAAGAACAAGGCTACAGCCATGAAGTTGATTCATCTAGTGAAGATGAACCAATAAGAATGGTAAGGGCAGAACCACAGATGCAAGCTAACACCAATGATTTCAAAGTTAAAATTCCAGAATTCGAAGGTAAGCTTGATCCAGATGAATTTCTTGATTGGTTGCATACTGTTGAACGTGTCATTGAGTACAAAGACATTCAAGAGGATAAGAAGGTCAAGTTAGTGGCCTTAAGACTTAGAAAGTATGCTTTATTATGGTGCACAAACTTGTGTGCTAAACGGGTTAGGGAAAGAAAGTCTAAATGATGCATCTTGATAGGAAAACACTAAAACTCAAAACTGAATTCAAAAGTGAAGAGTAAGCTAAATGAATTCAAGCTTAAGTTTAAGTTAGGCCGTGTGCAAATAAATGAATAAAGGATAATCTAAGCTTTTGTTTAGATACAGAAACACCACTAAACACAAGCTTAGGGTCCCTAAACTATAATTAAGCTATAGAAACACCACTTAATCAAGGTTTAGGACTTATGTGATCGCCACCTTAATCGACCAAAATAAGGATAAGCAAGTGAAGTATTTGAAAGGACAAAAGCTAAAAGCTCTCTATTCTGGTTTTCATTCAAAGTTCTCAAGAGTCTTTCACAAAATGGCCATGAGTAAACATTAGTACTCGACCAAGCAAGCACTTAAACAACTAAGCTGCCTGCTGGAGGTTTCCTCCTTAGGAAGCAAACGTATTAACTTCCTAATTTATGCTAGTACAAAACCAGATTACATGCTTACTTAACTTAAACTAATTACAACTAGATTTCTAAGCAAAGCAAAACGAATGATGTAATTAGCTTAATACATCTTTAACGAGGCTAATACAGCCGCATTATCAGCAACAATGTGGAGAAAAGCAGCCGTAAAGGTGTTTCTTTTTTCAGCTATCCAATCAGATTATAAGGCGCCTTCGCTTCCTTTTTGTTCTCATTGGTTCACATGACTCAAGGCTTCTTCAATAGCAAATCATTGTGTTCTCAGGCTGCTTGACTAGTAACTGAAGCTAGCAAGCAAGAAGAGAGCTAAGGAAACCTGTTGGAGAAGGAAAACACGCCATGCTTCAACAGGGTTCATAAGATAGTTTTTAGCCCGGTTTTATGACCTTGCTTCCACCAATCAAAAGTGATCATGATTTTGATTTCAGGCCATTGGGGGACTCCTTAGGGTGTGTGCAAACCCCCTACAAAGAAATCAAGGTTAAATCATGTATAAGTAGAAGATTTTTACTAAAGCATTTTAGCATACAATTTTGAACAAAAACTGGTAGGTTGGACAAAAGCCCTTGATCTCTTGACTTCGACTATGCATGATTGCCTTTTAGTGCTTGGGCCGGAAAGCTAACATCATAGGGATTTAAACAACATAAAAATATCAATCTTAAGCCACAATGTGGCTTAAGAAATGAGATGAACAAAACTGGGTACATTCTGGTTGTTAAACCCGGATGTTGTTGTTTGGTTCTCCTTCAACATTTGAACCATTGCTTGGACTTTGGAACTTGCATTGGACCTTGTAGGACTCTAAGGACCCTCTTTCTTGTTTTTGCTATGGCAAACTCCACCATCCTCCCCTTGTCGAGGAGATTTCACCCTCAAATCTTCAAGGTAATCATTGACTTGGTAGGTACTCAAGTCAGCCACGTTGAATGCAGCTGAAACTCCATAGTCCCCTGGATAATCAACCTTATAAGCATTATTATTAATTCTTTCAAGTTCCTCAAATGAACCACTAGCCCCTGGCATAAGCTTGTTCTTCCTCTTGGAAGGAAATCTCTCCTTTCTTTGGTGTATCCATACGAGGTCTCCAGGTTGCAATACCACCTTCTTCTTATGTTTGCTGGCTTGAACTTGATGCAATAGTTTTTTCTATTTTGCTACTTACCAACTCATGTATCTTTTAGATTTCTTCCATCGTTGCTGCTGTGTCCACACGTGGCTTTTGATCTAATGGCCTTGGAGTAAGGTCAAGTGGACTAATATGATCAATCCCATAGACCACTTTGAATGGTGATAGACCAGTAGCCTTACTTGGAGCCTTATTGTATGCAAACTCTGCATGGGGTAAAAGCAAATCCCAAGCTTTGGCATGAGGTTTAATCAAAGCCCTTAAAAGTGTTCCTAGGGTTTGATTTATGACCTCAGTTTGCCCATCAGGTTGTGGATGACAAGTAGTGCTATACTTTAGTTTAGTACCCAATTTCTTCCACAATGTAATCCAAAAATGGCTTAGAAACTTAGTATCCTGATCAGAAACAATCGATCTAGGCATAACATGCAATCTAGCTACCTCCCCGAAATACAACTCAACAATGTGTGTAGCATCATTAGTCTTGTTGCATGAAATAAAATGAGACATTTTAGAGAACCTATCTACTACAACAAAGATTGAGTCTTTGTTCCTTTGGGCCTTATACAGTCCAAGAATGAAAATCGTACTTACATCAACCCAAGGAATAGTAGGAATAGGTAGAGGTGTGCATAGGCCGTGGGGTAGGGATTGACTTTTGGCCACTTGACATGTCCCACACCACTTCAAAATGTCTTGAACGTCCTTTTCCATACTTAGCCAATAGTAACGCTCCCTCAACATGATGAGTGTTTTGTTTTCACCATAGTGACTAGCTAAAGTACCTCTATGCACTTCCCCGATTAGAAGTTCCCTTGTGCTACACCATGGTACACACAGCTGTGTACCCTTGAATAAGAATCCTTCTTGAATCAAAAAACCTCCTTTAGGGTGCTTTGAACACTCAGCAAACAACTCCCCAAAGTCTTCATCTTCAGCGTATAAAGCTTTTAGATGCTCAAAACTAAGTATACAAGCATCTAATTGAAACAAAAGTAGATACCATTGTGATAGAGCATCGGCACCTTGGTTAAGCTTTCCAGACTTGTGCTTGATTGTGAAATGAAAATGACTGGACAAACTCAACCCACTTAGCATGGCGTGAGCTTAGCTTGTGTTAGCGTTGAATATACTTCAAATCTTCATGGTCAGAATGGAGGATAAACTTAGTTGCAATCAAATAATGACTCCAATGGTCTAAACATCTCATAATTGCGTAGAACTCTTTATCATAGGTGGAATGCTTTCTTCTTGAATCACATACTCTCACTAAAGAAGGCTAATGGCTTACCTTCTTGAGTAAGAACACCACCTATTCCAACTCCAAAGGCATCACATTCAACTTCAAATACTTTATTGAAGCACGGCAGGGAAAGAACTGGTGCTTCAGCAAGTCTTCTCTTGATCTCTTCAAAGGCAGATTGAGCTTTTGTTGTCTAATGATGTACCCTTGATAACTGCAGCCATGGGAGCCATAATAGTGTAAAAACTTATAATAAACCTCCTATAAAATGAAGCTAATCCATGAAAAGCTCGAACATCATGAATGAACTTAGGAGTAGGCCATGACCGAATAGCTTTAAACTTTCATCTACCTTAATGCCATCACCGGTGGCTACGTAACCTAAGAATGTTACTTCTGGGGTGAAGAAAGCCCATTTCTTAAGGTTACCAAATAGCCTTTCGCGTCTCAGAACAAGCATCACTTGAGTTAGATGGTCTTGATGTCCATGCACATCCTTGGAATAAATCAAGATATCATCGAAGTAACCCACCGCCAACTTGCCTATGTATAGCCTGAATACTTGATTCATCAATCTTATGAATGTGCTAAGTGCATTTGAAAGACCAAAGGGCATGACCAACCATTTATAAAGCCCTGCTTTAGTTTTATAGGATATCTTCCATTCATCACCTTCTCTAATCCAAATCTGGTAGGATCCACTTTAAATGCCTATCTTTGAAAACAGTTGAGAGCCATGTAATTCATCCAACATGTCTTCAAGCCTAGGTATGAGATACCTATACTTAATTATGATCTTGTTAATGGCCCTACTATCCACGCACATATGCATTCCACCATCCTTCTTAGGTACAAAAAGAGCACGCACAGCACAAGCACGTAAGGACTCATGGATTAAGCCCACAGACTTCAACTTGATAGTTCTTTCCAATGGAGAATGAAATCAAGCAGCGTGAGTTCACTTGGATTCCCTTCCTTTGATTGAGCCATTGAATGCCGTAGGGATGTGGATGTGTCATAGTTTGCAATCCTAGTTTCTCAATCATGCTTAGAGAAACCATATTTGCACAGCTTCCTCCATCAATAATCAAAGAAAATACCTTTCCTTGAACTGTACAACGAGAATAGAATATGAACTCGTTTCTGATTGCTTAGAACTCTTCTCAAAACTAGTAATTCACCTTCATCAGCCTCTTCCACTACTTCATCTAGAGCTTCCTCAAGTTCATGCTCACATTCATCTTCATTTTCTTCCTCTTGAAAGACCTCTTTCACGGCTGACCATTAGGACAAAGTAATAAACTTACGGTTTGGGTAGTCCAAGGCTATATGCCCAAGTCCTCGGCATTTAAAACATCTTCTATTGCTCATGGGATTGGGATTAGGCCTATTTTGAGGAGTTTGAATCTTTTGTGGAGTTGGGGTTCTTTGCGGAAAGCAAGGGGGTGGATTTTGTGGCTTAGAAATGGGATCAAAACTCCCCCTTGTTAAAGGGTTTGTTCCGGGTATAAGGCTTTGGATTTTGGGGTTTAGGAGGCTATCCTGCGTTCTTTTGCTGCTCAACCTTATGAGCCAGTGTGCACACTTCATTAAAAGTAGTATACGCTTGCAATTCAACCACATTAGCATACGTAGGATCAAGACCTCCCAAGTATCTAACAATGGTTTGCTCTTGGGGTTCTTGAATATCACACTTGATTAAAAGCTTCTCAAACTCAAGTGTATACTCTTCAACACTCATGTTGCCTTGAGTAAGATTATGAAGTTGAGAATAACAATCTTGGACATATGTTGGGGGAAGAAAATGAGCCATAAGCTTTGATTTCATCTTATCCCATGTACAGATTTTAAACTTTCTTTCCCTAACCCGTTGCTTCCCTAACCCGTTATAAAGCATACTTTCAAAGTCTTTAGGCCACTAACTTGACCTTCCTATCCTATTGAACATCTTCATAGTCAAAGACACGTATGCAACCAATCTAGAAATATATCTGGATCAAGCTTACCTTCGAATTCCGGAATTTAAACTTTGAAATCATTGGTGTTAGCTTGCACTTGTGGTTCTACCCTTGCCATTCTTACTGGTTCATCTTAACTAGATTAATGAACTTCATGGCTGTGGACTTGTTCTTACCTTCTTTGTTCAGATTGTAAGGTTTCTTCATTCATTTTCTGCTTTTGCTTCAAAACCGAAGCAAGCTGCCTTCTTAGATACTCATTTTGAGCTTAAGTTTCTTGATTTTGTTGAGTATCCTCTTGAATCTTCTTTGCCAGCATTTCATTCTGCCTTACTAAGGCTTTAAACCTTTCTTCCAAACCCATGCTAGAACTCATCTTGCTCACGGTTTGTGTTTGAATTCAAGCTAGGAATGTATTTGGAATTTTGAGTGGGAATGAATTCTGGAAGTGGAAGGGACGTACCAGGCCAAGAAGAAAATAAGGCTTTGATACCTATGATATATCTTGATAGGAAAACACTAAAACTCAAAACTGAATTCACAAGTTAAGAGTAAGCTAACTGAATTCAAGCTGAAGTTTAAGTTAAGCCGTGCACAAATGATTGAATGAAGGATAAACTAAGCTTTTGTTTAGATACAGAAACACCACTAAACACAAGCTTAGGGTCCCTAAACTATTATTAAGATACAGAAACACCACTTAATCAAGGTTTAGAACTTACTTGATCACCATCTTAATTGACCAAAATAAGTATAAGCAAGTGAAGTATTTGAAAGGACAAAAGCTAAAAGCTCTCTATTCTGCTTTTCATTTAAAGTTTTCAAGAGTATTTTATAAAATGGCCATGAGTAAACATTAGTACTCAAGCAAGCAAGCACCTAAACAACTAAGCTAGCTGCTGCAGGTTTCCTCCTTAGGAATCAAACATATTAACTTGCTAATTTATGCGCTTAGTACAATGCCAGATTACATGCTTGCTTAACTTGAACTAATTACAACAAGATTTCTAAGAAATGCAAAACAAATGACATAATTAGCTTAATAAATCATTAACTAAGCTAATAGAGCAACATTATTTGCAAAAATGTGGAGAAAAGTAGCCGTAAAGGTGTTTCTCTTTTCGGCTATCCAATCAGATTGTAAGGCACCTTTGCTTCCTTTTTGTTCTCATTGGTTCACATGATTCAAGGCTTCTTCAGTAGCAAATCATTGTGTTTCTAGGCTGCTTGACTAGTAAATGAAGCAAACAAGAAAGGAGAGAGCTGACGAAACCCTTTAGAGAAGGAAAAATACGTCATGCTTCAACTGGGTTCACAAGACAGTTTTTAGCCCGGTTTTATGACCTTACTTCCACCAATCAAAAGTGATCATGATTTTGATTTCATGCCATGGGGGGACTCCTCAGGGTGTGTAGAAACCCCTTGCAAAGAAATCAAGGTTAAATCATGTTTAAGGAGAATATTTTCATTAAAGCATTTTACTGTGCAGTTTTGAGCCAAAACTAGCACGTTAGACAAAAGGCCTTGATCTCTTGACTTTGACTATGTATGATTGCTTTTTAATGCTTCGACCAGATTGCTAACATCATGAGGATTCCAAAAATGCACAAATATCAATATTGAGCCACAATGTAAGTTCAAAAATGAGATGAACAAAACTAGGCGCATTCTGGTTGCTTAACTCAGATGTTACTGCTTGGTTTTTCTCTAACTTTTAAACCATTACTTAGACTTTGGAACTTGCATTGGACCTTGAAGGACTCTTAGGACCCTCTGCCTTGTTTTGGCCATGGAGGACTCCATCATCCTCTCCTTGTTGAAGACATTTGACCATTAAATCTTTACGGCAATGATCAGCTTGGTAAGCACTCAAGTCATCCACGTTCAATGTAGCTGAAACTCCATAGTCCCCAGGCAAATCAACCTTATAAGCATTATCATTAATTCTTTCAAGTTTCTTAAATGGACCATTAGCCCTTGGCATAAGCTTGTTCTTTCTCTTAGAAGGAAATCTCTCCTTTCTTAGGTGTATCCATACGAGGTCTCCACATTGAAATACCACCTTCTTCTTATGTTTTTTAGCTTGAGCTTGGTATGATGCATTAGACTTCTCTATTTTGCTCCTTACCAACTCATGTAAGTTCTGGATTTCTTCAACCGTTGCTGCTCCATCAACACTTGGCTTTCGATCTATTGGCCTTGGAGTAAGATCAAGTGGACTAATAGGATCAATCCCATAGACCACTTCAAATGGTGATAGACTGGTAGCCTTGCTTGGAGCCCTGTTATAAGCAAACTCTGGATGGGGTAAAAGCAAATCCCAACCTCTGGTATGAGGTTTAATCAAAGCCCCTTAGGATTGTTCTTAGGGTTCGATTTATGACCTCAGTTTGCCCATAAGTTTGTGGATGACAAGTGAAACTATACTTCAGTTTAGTGCCCAATTTCTTCCACAATGTAATCCAAAAATGGATTAGAAACTTAGTATCCCGATCAGAAACAATTGATCTAGGTATACCATGTAATCTAGCCACCTCTCTAGAATACAACTCAGCAATGTGTGTAGTAACATTAGTCCTATTGCATGGAATAAAATGGACATTTTGGAGAACCTATCTGCTACAACAAAGATTAAGTCTTTGGTCATTTAGGTCTTAGGCAGTCCAAGAATGAAATCTATACTTACATCAACCCAAGGAATCGTAGGAATAGGTAGAGGTGTGTATAGGCCGTGGGGTAGGGAGTGACTTTTGACCACTTGACATGTCCCGTACCTCTTCAAAATGTCTTGAATGTCCTTTTCCATACCTGGCCAGTAGTAATGCTCCCGTAGCATGATGAGTGTTTTATTTTCACCATAGTGACCAGCTAAAGAACCTCCATGCACTTCCCTCATTAGAAGTTCCCTTTTACTACATCGTGGTACATATAGCCGTGTACCCTTGAATAAGAATGCTTCTTGAATAAAAAAATCTCCTTTGGGATGCTTTGAACACTCAGCAAACCACCTTAAAGTCTTCATCTCCAGCATGCAAAGCTTTTAGATGCTAAAAATCAGGTGTACAAGCATCTAATTGAAACAAAAGTATATACCTCCATGATAGAGCATTGGCACCTTAGTTAAGCTTTCCGGACTTGTGCTTGATTATGAAATGAAATGACTAGAGAAACTCAACCCACTTAGCATGACGTGAGTTTAGCTTGGGTTGGCCTTGTATATGCTTCAAACCTTTATGGTCAAAATGGAGGATAAGCTCACTTGCAATCAAATAATGACTCCAATGCTCTAAACATCTTACAATTGCATAGAACTCTTTATCATATGTGGAATACTTTCTTCTTGAATCACATAGTTTCTCACTGAAGAAGGCTAATGGCTTACCTTATTGAGTAAGAAGACCACTTATGCCAACTCCAGAGGCATCGCATTCAACTTTAAATACTTTACTAAAGCACGGCAAGGACAGAACATGTGCTTCAGTAAGTCTTCTCTTGATCTCTTCAAAGGTAGATTAAGCTTTTGGTGTCCAATGATGTACCCTTGATAACATCAGTTATAGGGGCCATCATAGTGCTGAAACTTCCAATAAACCTCCTGTAAAATGAAGCTAATCCATGAAAAGCTTGAACATCATGAATGGACTTAGGAGTAGGCCATAACCGAATAGCTTCAATCTTGCTTTCATTTACCTTAATGCCATCACTAGTAACTATGTATCCTGAGAATTTTACATCTGCAATGAAGAAAGCACATCTCATAAGGTTACCAAATAGCCTTTCACATTCCAAAATGAGTTAGATGGTCTTGATGTTCAAGCGTATCCTTTGAATAAATTAAGATATCATCAACGTTAACCACGACAAACTTGCTTATGTATGATGTGAACACTTGATTCATCAATCTCATGAATATGCTAGGTGCATTTGAAAGACCAAAGGGCATAACCAACCATTTATAAAGCCCTCCTTTAGTTTTAAAAGGCTGTCTTCCATTCACCACCTTCTCTAATCTGAATCTAGGAGTATCCACTTCAATGGTCTATCTTTCAAAACACTTTAAAACCATGTAATTTATCTAGCATGTCTTCAAGTCTAGGTATGGAATACCTATACTTGATTGTGATCTTATTAATAGCCCTGCTGTCCACACACATGCGCATTCCACCATCCGTCTTAAGCACTAAAGGAATAGGCGCAGCACGTGGACTTAAGGACTCACGGATTAAGTACTTAGACTTCAACTCTTCAACTTGTCTTTGCATTTCCAAGGTGTCCTTTGGAGTCATCTTATAAGCAAGCTTATTTGGTAGGATGGAACCAGGAATAAGGTCTATGTGGTGTTGGATATCTCTTTTAAGAGGTAAATCCATAGGTATCTCCTCAAGAAACAAGTGATAGAAGTTTTGTATGAGTGTTTTAGCCATGGGATGAGTGGGCAGAGGGGTTATCGGTTCTTCTTGCATACTCAAAATCCACTCTTTAACGGACTTGGATTCATGTTAAGAAGCCTTTAACAATGGCTCACTTACGGACAGTAGCAAATCAGCATGTTTGGGTTTGTTTTGAGCCCTGATTTCATGGAGTTTTGATGGGGATAAAGGGCTAAAGTGATCTTCTTACCATCCTCAGTAAAGGAGTATGTATTCAAGTAACCATTATGTATTAGCTTACGGTCATACAACCATGGTCTCCCCGAAAGCATATGACAAACTTCCATAGGGGTTACATCGCATCAAAGTTCATCTTGACAACTCTTTCCAATAGAGAAAGAAATCAAGCATTGTGAGTTCACTTGGATTCCCTTGCCTTGATTCAGCCATTGAATGTTGTAGGGATGTGGATGTATCGTAGTTTGCAATCCAAGTTTCTCAATCATGCTTAGAGAAACAACATTTGCATAGCTTCCTCCATCAAAAATCAAAGAACATACCTTTCCTTGTAGTGCACAACAAGAATGGAATATATTCTCCCTTTGTTTATCTTTTAATCCTTTCTAATTGCTTAGAACTCTTCTCAAAACTAGCAATTCGCCTTCATCAGCCTCTTCCAGTACTTCTTCTTGAGTTTCCTCAAGTTCCTGCTCACATTCATCTTCATTTTCTTCCTCTTCAAAGACCTCTTCCACGGCTGACCATTCGGACAAAGTAATAACCTTACGGTTTGGGCAGTCCGAGGCTATATGCCCATGTCCTTGGCATTTGAAACATCTTCTATTGCACATGGGATTAGGATTAGGCCTATTTTGAGGAGTTTGGATCTTTTGTGGGGCTGGGGTTCTTTGTGGAAAGGAAGGGGATGGATTTTGTGGCTAGAAAATGGGATTAGAACTCCCCTTGTTAAAGGGTTGGTTTCGGGTATAAGGCTTTGGATTTTGGGGTTTAAGAGGCTATCTTGCTTTCTTTTGCTGTTCAACCTTATGAGCCAGCATGCACACTTCGTTAAAAGTAGTACATGTTTGCAATTCAGCCACATTAGCATACCTAGGATCAAGACCTCCCACGTATCTAACAAAGGTTTACTCTTCGGGTTCTTGAATATTACACTTGATCAAAAGCTTCTCAAACTCACGTGTATACTCTTCAACCCTCATGTTGCCTTGGGCAAGAATATGGAGTTGAGAGTAACAATCTTGGACATAAGTTGGGGAAGAAAACAAGCCTTAAGCTTTGAATTCATCTTGTCCCATGCACGGATTTTAGACTTTCTTTCCCTAACCAGTTTAGCACATATGTTTGTCCACCATAATAAAGCATATTTTCTAAGTCATAAGGACACTAACCTAGCCTTCTTATCCTCTTGAACATCTTTATGCTCAAAGACACGTTCAACAGTATGCAACCAATCTAGAAATTCACCTGGATCAAGCTTACCTTTAAATTCTGGAATTTCAAGTTTGAAATAATTGGTGTTAGCTTACATCCGTGGTTCTGTCCCTGCCATTCTTACTGGTTCATCTTCACTAGATGAATCAACTTAATTGCTGTAGACTTGTTCTTGTTTTCTTGGTTTAGATTGTAAGGTTTTCTCATTCATTTTCTGCTCTTGCTTCAAAACCGAACCACGCTGCCTTCTTAGAAACGCATTCTGAGCTTGAGTTTCTTGATTTTGTTGAGTACCCGCTTGAATCTTCTTTGCAGCATTTCATTCTGCCTCATTAAGGCTTCAAACCTTTCTTCGAAACTCATGCTAGATCTCATCTTGCTCAAGGTTTGTGTTTGAATTCAAGCTAGGAATGTCTTTGGAGTTTTAACTGGGAATGAATTCTGGAAGTGGAAGGGATGTACCAAGCCAAGCAGAAACTAAGGCTCTAAGATGAAATATGATGTATCTTAATAGGAAAACACTAAAACTAAAAACTGAATTCAATAGTTAAGAGTAAGCTAACTGACTTCAAGCTTAAGTTTAAGTTGGGACGTGTACGAATAAATGAATGAAGGATAATCTAAGCTTTTGGTTAGATATAGAAACGCCACTAAACACAAGGTTAGGGTCCCTAAACTATGATTAAGATACAGAAACACCACTTAATCAAGGTTTAGGACTTACTTGATCGCCACCTTAATTGACCAATTTAAGGATAAGCAAGTGAAGTATTTGAAAGGGCGAAAGCTAAAAGCTCTCTATTCTGCTTTTCATTCAAAGTTTTTAAGAGTCTTTTACAAAATGGTCATGTGTAAACATTAGTACCTGACCAAGCAAGCACCTAAACAACTAAGCTAGCTGCTAGAGGTTTCCTCCTTAGGAAGGAAACGTATTAACTTGCTAATTTATACGCTTAGTACAAAACCAGATTACATACTTCCTTAACTTAAACTACTTACAACCAGATTTCTAAGGAAAGTAAAACAAATGATGTAATTAGCTTAATACATCTTTTATTAAGCTAATACAATAGCATTATCAGGAAAAATATAGAGAAAAGCAGTCGTAAAGGTGTTTCTTTTTTCGGCTATCTAGTCAGATTACAAGGCACCTTTGCTTCCTTTTTGTTCTCTTTGGTTCACATGATTCAAGGCTTCTTCAGCAGTAAATCATTGTGTTCCCAGGCTACTAGACTAGTATAAGAAGCAAGTAGGTGAGGAGAGAGCAGAGGAAACCTTTTGGAGAAGGAAAAACACGTCGTGCTTTAACTGGGTTCGCAAGGCAGTTTTTAGCTCGGTTTTGTGACCTTCCTTCCACCAATCAAAAGTGATTATGATTTTGATTTTAGGCCGGGGGGACTCATTACGGTTTGTATAAACTCCCTGCAAAGAAATCAAGGTTAAATCATGTTTAAGTAGAAGATTTCTACTAAAATATTTTACCGTGCAGTTTTGAACTAAAACTGGTAGGTTGGACAAAAGGCCTTGATCTCTTGACTTCGACTGTGCATGACTGCTTTTTAATGCTTGGACCTGAAAGCTAACATCAAAAGGATTCCAAAAATGCAAAAATATCAATCTTAAGCCACAATGTAGCTTAAGAAATGAGATGAATAAAACAGGTACATTGTGGTTGTTTAACCTAGATGCTGTTGCTTGGTTCTCTTCCAACTTTTGAACCATTACTTGGTCTTTGGAACTTGCATTGGACCTTGAAGGACTCTTAGGACCCTCTTCCTTGTCTTGGCTATGGAGGACTCCATCACCAAATGTTATACATGGGACAAGATGAAATCAAAGCTTAAGGCTTGTTTTCTTTCCCTAACTTATGTCCAAGATTGTTATTCTCAACTTCATAATGTTACTCAAGGCAGCATGAGTGTTAAAGAGTATGCACGTGAGTTTGAGAAACTTTTGATCAAGGGTGATATTCAAGAAGCCAAAGAGTGAACCGTTGTCAGATACTTAGGAGGTCTTGATCCTAGGTATGCTAATGTGGTTGAATTGCTAGCATATACTACCTTTGATGAAGTATGTGTGTTGGCTCATAAGGTTGAGCAGCAAAAGAAAGCAGGGCAGCCTCTAAAACCCCAAAATCCAAAGCCTTACACCCGGAACCAACCTTTTAACAAAGGGAGTTCTAACCCCATTTCTAAGTCGTAAAATCCATCCACCTTCCTTTCCACAAAGAACCCCATCTCTACAAAAGATCCAAAAACCTCAAAATAGGCCTAATCCCAATCCTATGAGCAATAGAAGATGTTTCAAATGCCAAGGACTTGGGTGTATAGCCTCAGACTACCTAAACTGTAAGGTTGTAACTTTGTCCAAATGGTCAGCCGCGAAGGAGGTCTGTGACGAAGAAGAAAATGAAGATGAATGTAAGCATGAACTTAAGGAAACTCAAGAAGAAGCAGTGGAAGAAGCTGATGAAGGTGAATTGCCAGTTTTGAGGAGAGTTCTAAGCAATTAGAAAGGAGTAAAAGATGAACAAAGGGGCAACATCTTCCATTCTCGTTGTACAATTCAAGGGAAGGTATGTTCTTTGATTATTGATGGAGGAAGCTGTGCAAATGTGGCTTCTCTAAGCATGATTGAGAAACTAGGATTGCAAACTATGACACATCCACATCCTTACAACATTTAATGGCTGAATCAAAGCAAGGAAATCCAAGTGAACTCACGGTGCTTGATTTCTTTCTCCATTAGAAAGAGTTATCAAGATGAACTTTTACGTGATGTAATCTCTGTAGATGCTTGTCATATGCTTTTGGGGAGACCATGGTTGCATGACCTTATGGTTATACATAATGTTTACTTGAATACTTGCTCCTTGCTAAGGATGGTAAGAAGATCACTTTAGCCCCTTTATCCCCATCAAAACTCCATGAAATCAAGCCACAAGATAAGCCCAAACATGCTTATTTGCTGCTGTCTATAAGTGAGCCATTATTAAAGGCTTCTCTACATTGAAAGCCTTTAAAGAGCGAATTTTGAGTATGCAAGAAGAAATAGCAACCCCTCTACCCACTCATCCTGTGACTAAAACACTCATACAAAACTTCTGTTACTTGTTTCCTGAGGAGATACCTATGGGTTTACCTCCTAAAAAAGATATCCAACACCACATAGAACTTATTCATGGTTCTATCCTACCAAATAAGTCTGCCTATCGGATGAATCCAAAGGACACGATGGAAATACAAAGACAAGTTGAAGAGTTGAAGTCTAAGGGCTTAATCTGTGAGTCCTTAAGTCTATGTGCTATGGCTGCTAGTTTGGTGCCTAAGAAGGATGGTGGAATGCATATGTGTAGGGATATTGGGGCCATAAACAAGATCACAATCAAGTGCAAGTATCCGATACTTAGACTTGAAGACATGCTGGATGCACTACATGGTTTTGAAGTGTTTTCAAAGATAGACCTTCGAAGTGGATACTACCAGATTCGGATTAGAGAAGGTGACGAATGGAAGACAGCCTTTAAAACTAAAAGAGGGCTTTATGAATGTTGGTTATGCCCTTTGTTCTTTTAAATGCACCTAGCACATTCATGAGATTGATGAATCAAGTATTCAGGATGCACATAGGCAAGTCTGTGGTGGTTTACTTCGATGATATCTTGATTTATTCCAAGGGTAAGCATGAACATCAAGACCATCTAACTCAAGTGATGCTTGTTCTGGAATGTGAAAGGCTATCTAGCAACCTTAAGAAATCTGCTTCCTTCACTCTAGAAGTAACATTCTTAGGTTACATAGTCAATGGTCATGGCATTAAGGCAGACGAAAGCAAGATTGAAGCGATTCGGTTATGGACTACTCCTAAGCCCATTCATGATGTTTGAGCTTTTCATGGGTTAGCTTTATTTTACAGGAAGTTTATTAGACGTTTCAGCACTGTTATGGCTCCTATGACTTAAGTTATTATGGGTACATCATTTCATTGGACACCAAAAGCTCAATTTGCCTTTGAAGAGGTCAAGAGAAGACTTACTGAACCACTTGTTCTTTCCCTGCCGTGCTTTAGTAAAGTATTTGAAGTTAAATATGATGCCTCTGGAGTTGGCATAGGTGGTGTTCTTACTCAAGAAGGTAAACCATTAGCCTTCTTTAGTGAGAAATTATGTGATTTAAGAAGAAAGCACTCCACCTATGATAAAGAGTTCTATGGAATTGTAAGATGCTTAGAGCATTGGAGTCATTATTTGATTGCAAGTGAGTTTATCCTCCATTCTAACCATGAACCTTTGAAGTATATTCAAGGCCAACACAAGCTAAACTCATATCATGCCAAGTGGGTTGAGTTTCTCTAGTCATTTCATTTTACAATCAAGCACAAATCTGTCAAGCTTAACCAAGGTGTCGATGCTCTATAATGGAGGTATCTACTTTTGTTTCAATTAGATGCTTGTGTACTTGGTTTTGAGCCTCTAAAAGCTTTGTATATTGAAGATGAAGAATTTAGGGAATTGTTTGCTGAATATTTAAAGCACCCCAAAGGAAATTTTCTTATTTAAGAAGGATTCTTATTCAAGGGTACACAAGTTTGTGTACCACGGTGTAGCACAAGGGAACTTCTAATTAGGGAAGTGCATAGAGGTTCGTTAGCTAGTCACTTTGGTGAAAATAAGACACTCTTCATACTAAGCGAGCATTACTACTAGCTAGGTATAGAAAAGGACGTACAAGACATTTTGAAGAGGTGCAGGACTTGTCAAGTGGCCAAAAGTCACTCCCTACCCCACGACCTATACACACCTCTACCTATTCCTACTATTCCATAGGTTGATGCAAGTATGGGCTTCATTCTTAGACTACCAAAGACCCGAAGGAACAAAGACTCAATCTTTGTTGTGGTGGATAGGTTCTCTAAGATGTATCATTTTGTTCCATGCAACAAGACTAATGATGCTACACACATTGCTGAGTTGTGTTTCAGGGAGGTGGCCAGATTACATGGCGTACCTAGATCAATTGTTTCTGATCAGGATACTAAGTTTCTAAGCCATTTTTGGATTCCCTTGTGGACGAAGTTGGGTACTAAACTCAAGTATAGTACCATTAGCCATCCACAAACACATGGGTAAACTGAGGTTACAAATCGAACCCTAGGAACACTTCTAACGGCTTTGATTAAACCTCATGCTGAAGCTTGGGATTTGCTTTTACCCTATGCAGAGTTTTCTTAGAACATGGCTCCACGCAAGGCTACTAGTCTATTACCATTCAAGGTGGTGTGTGGGGTTGATCCTATTAGTCCATATGATCTAACTCCATGGCCATTAGATCAAAAGCCAAGTGCGGATACAGCAGCGAGGGTGGAAGAAATCCAGAAGATACATGAGTTAGTAGGGAGCGAAATAGAGAAGACTAATGCATCGTATCATGCTAAAGCCAACAAACATAAGAAGAAGGTGGTATTTTAACCTAGAGACCTCATATGGATACACTTAAGAAAGGGGAGATTTCCTTCCACGAAGAACAACAAGCTTATGCCAATGACTGATGGTCCATTTGAGGTCTTTGAAGCTGAATGTGATACCTCTGGAGTTGGTATAGGTGGTGTTCTTACTTAAGAAGGTAAGCCATTAGCCTTCCTTAGTGAGAAACTATGTGATTCCAGAAGAAAGTATTCCACCAATGATAAGGAGTTCTAATGCAATTGCAAGATGTTTAGAGCATTGGAGTTATTATTTGATTACAAGTGAGTTTATCCTCCATTCTAACCATGAAGCTTTGAACTATGTTCAATGCTAACACAAGTTAAACTCATGTCATACTAAGTGAGTTAAGTTTCTCCAGTCATTTCATTTCATAGTCAAGCATAAATCTAGAAGGCTTAATGATGCAAAGCTCAAAGGAAATCACTTACAATTAAGGGAGAACACAAAGATAAACAAAGGAACTCACGGCCGTAGCTTGCTTTCAATGCAATTCGAAACTGAAAGTGAGTTTTAGATAGCCATAAACTTGAATCCTAGATGTAGTAATCACCACCAAGACCAAGGTTAGGGCCCCTAAGCTTGACTAAGATACAGAAAATACTTCTTAAACAAGATTAGGACTAAACTTGAACGCCACCTTAACCGGCCTAGTTAAGGAAAAGTAAGTGCGGTATTCTGGTTTTCAAGTGAAAAGCTCTCTTTCTTTCTTTTCAAAATGTATGAAATCTAATTACAAAATGAGGAATACAAGACCTTGAAGCTAAGCTAGCAAGCAACCAAGCAGCTAAAGCCTAGGGAGTGAGGTTTCTTTACAATCAGGAAACCACTTAAACTTACGTAGTTCACAGTTTTAACTAACCCGTGAGGTTTCTATGCTAATCCTAGTTTAATCCTTGTTAAGTACATCCATTAAGTCTATCTAATCTTTAGGATTAAAGCTAAACATGTTACTAAGCAAGTAATTAAGCACTAAGCAGCTGCCTTGAAGTGAAGAAAAGTAGTGATGTATGACTGGTTGCTTTTGCTTTCTGGCTGGCCACTAAGAATGCAGCTGTCCTCTTCACTTGCTTCTCATTGGATAACTTGGTGGTTCCTTCATGATTGTGTCCAACAGCTTGTTAGTTACTCATCCAAGTAGCCAGACATGGATTGGAAGCCGAAAAGGGACTCAACCACCAAATGCACCAATCAGGTGCAACTAGGCAGTAGGTGGCAATTTTCAGGCTGTAATTGGAGGCCACGTTTCATATGCAACACGTAGGCATAAATTGGTTGCCACATATGATTGGAAAGCTCTACAAGTCCTCTAATTCCTTCAGGTGGAATTACTCAATTCAGAGATCATTTACCTGCTTAAAAGATCAAAATTCCCGGATGGGTCTAAACTAGGTTCCACCCTACACAGCTTGAAAGATTGGCCTAGTACTTACTCTTACTTGGACTAGGTAGTTAACATCTTGAGGATGCAAAATATTCAAAAATTTAGGACTTAAACCTCATGGAGGCCTAATTAATTAGAAACACAAAACCAGGCTTGAAAACTATTTTGACCCCATAGGGTTCTATTTGTGTTTCTAGCAAAAGATGAGCCATCCTTTGCACTTAGAACCTTGTTCTTGGATGTTCTACACTTGATTGAACATGAGCTTGGACTTGTCTAGGTAGAACTCCATCGTCATCCCCTTGTTGAAAAGATTTGTTCCTCAAATCTACTTTGATGGAGATCTCTCCATGCCCCTTAATTTGGAGGATCAAATCAGTCATGGTAATCTTATTTTGCTGGCCAAAATGTAAATATATCATCCACATTTTGTTTAAAAAGCAAAACAGCAGGTCACAGGTTAATTCCAGCGGTAAACATAGTTTTTGAGAGCTTAACTACTTAGGCCTTTTTGAGGTTTAAGTTTAAGATTTTTTAATGGGTTTGAAGTTCAAGAAGTTAGCTTTCAGCAAAATAAGTTTCAACTCATTTGAACTTCATTTACCTTTCCAATTCAGTTAATAAACCCACACTATCCAGGTTGCCTAGTTGAACTAAAACGTACCCGATTTTAAGTATGTGATTTCTTAAGCTACATTATGGTTTATGTCCTGGATTTTTGCATTTTTGGCTGCCCCTAGATGTTACCTTTCATGTCCAGGCAAGCAAAACCAATCATGCTCAGTTGAAGCCAAGTAATCAGACCATTTTATCAACCCTACTAGTTTTGGTTCAAATCTACTTGCTAAAATGTTTAAGTGGAATTCTCCCACCTAAACACATCTTGACCTTGATTTCATTACTTAAGGGTTCTGTACACACCCTAAGGAGTCCCCTCATGGCCTAGAAACGAAATCATGCTCAGTTTTGATTGGAATAAAAGAAGGCCCAAAACTGGTTGTTTTCAAGCTTCTGGAACCTGATTGAGTGCTATGTGTTTTTTCCTTCTTCAATGGGTTTGCTCAACTCTTTCCTTGCTTAGTTGGTTCAATCACTACTTAAGTAGCCAATAAACACCATGATTTTTTGAAGAAACAACATTAAATTGTGTGAGCCAAAGAGAAAACAAAGGAAGATTCAGCACCTTGCAATCTGATTGGATGGCCGAAAAGGGGAAAGCACTTTACAACTATTTTTGTCCACATTTTGCTAGTAATGCTACTGTATTAGCTTAATTACAATGTATTAAAGTTAATTTCATCATTTGTTTTGCTTTCCTTAGTATTCTGGTTGTAATTATTTTAGTTTAAGCAAGCATGTAATCTAATTTTGTTCTAAGCGCATAGTTAGCAAGTTAATATGTTTCTTCATGAGAAGGAAACCTCCAGCAGCTACCTCAGTTATTTAGGAGCTTGTTTGGTCATGTACTATAGCCTGCCCATGGCATATGTTGAACATACACTTGAATATTGAATGAAAAACCAGAATTGAGAGCATTCGCTTTCGTTTCCCTTAAACACTTCACTTACGTATCCTTAATTAGGCCGACTAAGGTGGTGATCAAGTAAGTCTTAACTCTTAATTAGGTGCTAATTCTGCATCCTAATTGAGGTTAAGCGCCCTAAACTCAAACCTAGTCGTGTTTCGGCATCTAAGTGAGAGTTTAGATTATCCTCTTTTCATTTATTCAGCCGTGAATTCACTTATACTGACCTTTGAATTCAGCTTGCTTTGTTTAGCTTTTGAAACAGTTTTGAGTGTTCGTGATTTACCCCCACATATACATCATATTTGGTATCAGAGCAAGTTTCATCTTGGCCTGAAACCAACCCCTACAGGCCCCAAAGCCATCTAAACACATCCCTTAAAACACATCCCATAAATCAGCCGCATACACATCCAATTCCATAATGAGTTCTACTACGAGTTTGAGTTTGGAGGAGAGATTTAAAGCACTTATGAGGTAGAATGAGATACTAATGAAGACCCTTGGTGAAGAGGCTCAACGTGATCAAGAAACTAAGGCTCAAAATGAGTGTCTTCGAAAATAGCTTGGTGCATTTTTGAAGCAAAAGCAACAAGTCAATGAAGAACCACTCTGATCCTAAAAGGCAAGAACAAGTGTCTAGTCATACCTTGGATTCGTCTGAAGAGGATGAACCCTTAAGGATGGCAAGACCAGACCTACGGATTCAAGCTAGTACAAATGATTTCAAAGTTGAAATCCCAGAATACGAAGGCAAGCTTGATACTGAAGAGTTTTTGGATAGGTTACATACAGTTGAGCGCGTTTTTGAGTGCAAGGATGTTCTAGAAGACAGCAAGGTGAAATTGGTGGCCTTAAGACTCAAAAAATATGCCTCCCTTTGGCGGACTGACTGGTGTGCCAAACGAGTTAGAGAAAGAAAGACAAAGATCGGAACATGAGAGAAGATGAAATCTCCCCCTACCTATGTTCAAGATTACTATTCTCAACTCCACAACCTTACTCAAGGTAACTTGAGTATGGAAGAGTACACATGTGAGTTTGAAAAGCTTGTGATCAAATGTGATTTACAAGAACCAGAAGAGCAAATGATTGCTAGGCACATAGGAGGACTTGATCCTAGGTTTGCTAATGTCGTTGATTTATAAGCTTACACCACTTTTGAGGAAGTTTGTGTTTTGGCTCACAAGGTTGAGCAGCAAAAGAAGAATAAACAGCCCCTTAAGCATGTGTTTCCGAAGCCCCCACTTTAGAATGAACCCATTAACAAGGGGAGCCCCATTCCCTTTCATAAACCCACGGTTTTCGCACTATCCACCTCACAAAAAACCCTAGCCCCACTAAACAGCCAACCACCTCCAAGTAGACCTAAACCCATTCGTAAAGGCATTCAAAGATGTTTTAAGTGCTAAGGATTTAGACACTTAGCATCAGATTGTGCAAACCGAAGGATTGTTACATTAACCGAATAAAAGGCCCTCAAAGAGGAGGAGAATGAAGAGAATGTTGGGGATGATTTTAAGGAAACTCTAGAGGGGATAGTAATAGTAGCAGATGAAGGTGATATGCTCACTTTGGACCCCGACCATCCACCAAGGAGACATGAGCATCTCAGCCTTTTTCTCACTTTTGGTGAACCATTACTTAAAGCTCCTAATTCTGAATCAAGAGCACTTGAGGAAAGGGTTCAAAGCAAGTCCAAAGAGTCCCCTCCAAACGACATTTAAATCAGCAAGAGGAATGAAAGGAAAAGAGTCTCTAAGATCAAGAGAGACTTATTGTAACACCCCCAGCCCCTAGGGCCGGAAGCATCACGTTTCCTTAACTTTCTATTTAAATTCTGGGATGAAACGGACAGGGTTTCCCCTAAAAGCTGATCGTTTCCAGGCTAAAAGCCTAACAATAAGTCCCTGTAAATCAACGGAAGTGTAAAACATTTAGACATAGCTCAATGGCCACACGCCGGAGTTCATAACTCAATAAGCCATCCGCTCGGAGTACACCAAATAGAATAGTTCATTAACACAGAAGAAATGAAAGATACAACTCAACGGTTCACACAACCGGAGTATTGGGGTTTATATCCTAAAACATAACTAACTTTGACCAAGAAGACATCTAACTAATTAGATGGTTGGCTCGTATAGCCATACAGAGTGACTCATAAACAATATGCATCATATGAGCTAGAAAACTTAGTTTACAACAATTACAAACTAGGAATACGTTATATTACGTCGTTAAACTCGTAAACCTACTTCTATATGGCACACATAACTCGTTTCCAACTAGGGGTAAACTTCACTCCGCATAAGTGGCTTGACTTTCACCTGTCACAAAGAAAACCTAGGAAAAGGGGAAAGAGCAGTGGGATGAGCAATCACACGCTCAGTGAGTGTCCCCCAACCCCCGCTTAAAACCAAAATCGTTGCAGGCAATAATATCTTTACTAGTCATATATCACGTATCCATACTTTAGTATTATATTAGGCATTCACAAAATTCTTATGGAAACATCACTAACCATAAACTTCACTTTAAGTACTCAAACACATTTCTAGGCCTCTAAATGACAGAACTTCTTTAATAACAGGCAGTCAAACACTTCAACAAGTGACGAGGCTAAGCACAGAGACTTTCTTTTTCATAAACATAACTTCTTAGCATTCTATTCGAACTATGCATGAAACCCTATTCATATGACATGCACATAAGGTTATCTCTTTTCATAATCATACTCTTCTTGGCATTTCATTCATATGATATGCATAAGACACACACATTTCAAGTCCCTATGGAATCTTGTTCATAGGGCATGCATGAAATATGCTCATAAGACTTTCTTTTCATATTCGTATCTTACTTAGCATCTCATTTATAAGTTAAACTTAGAACATGCACATGTTATACATAGGAAGCTTTCTTTCTTTTTACTGAAAACACTTCATTTAGCCTCTTGAGGCTCATATTCTTTAAAAGAATCTCTTTTATCTTGGTCTCATAATAACCCTTAAAAAAACTTTGTGTTTGAAATACTTAAAAAGGCGAAACGCCGACTGCTTTTCTTCTTTAATAAAGAACTACTCTGGGCATAAGATAATCATAAAGTGCTGGTTGGGAGAGATCTACACTCAATCCCAGTGAGATTAACTCACACTAAGCTCTTACTCCCGGGATGACAACTAACTTTTGGACCTCAACCCTCGTTTACTCCCTAGGCTAGGGATTTCCCCGTTCAAGCAGGTTCACTCCCACGTATTATCCCTAAGCACTTATCTGAGCCATTTAAACTGGTCATAACGACTAATAAGTTTGCTACCTCTCACACCGAAATCCTTTATCATGCGACTCACGCCTTTGTAAAACTTTTTAGGGATTCCCCTGTTCAAGCGAGTTCACTCCCAAAACTGCATTCTTTTAGTTGAAATAGGCCATCATTCATTAATATTTATGGCTACTATTATTTCAAAATATGAAATCTTAATAGGGACCACCATGACCAAGCCTTAGAGGAGCAATAAGCTAGCCCACACATCCATTCAACCTCTAAGGAAGTTAAGAAAATCCATGTCTTGGTCAAAAACACCTTGGGGCATGCGGACAGAATGTAGGCAGGTTCGACCGAAAATTGACCCAATTTTGTGCACCTCTTGGGACTTGAAGGTGAGGGGATGATTGACTGCTTTGTCCCCTCTCTTTAATTTAAAGATGTCAGGAAACCAATAAAACAAGTTGCAAAGGATTTAGAGGTCATTTGGTTGGTCAAACAGCAAGATCTTCCAGCTGCTGCAGGCTAGGCGGTAATCCAGCACAGTCCGAAATGAAGGGAGTTTTGGACCGGTAACTTAAGTCCACACTTTCTGAAATTTTAGGACATGAAAGGGGACATAAATATTTATCAGATCATGGGTTCAAATCCCATCCAAAGCACCCCATTGTGTTGGTTTTATCCAGCTAAAAGGATAAGAAAAACACCCTTGTAACCGGTCCTTCACTAGCCGATACAAAGGGCCCCTTTCCTTAGGTTTTGTTTTGCCCACTTGCTGAATTGACTCTTTTTGCTGCATTTTAGGACCTTTGTAAGCTTGACACCTCATTTAGGAGGCATCATGAGCCCTGATGAGGTAGATTAAGCTAGTTAGTGAGGTGTTAAGCTAGTAAGTGATGCATGGAATGTGTTTACTCTTTCTCACATGTACTAACCTTGTTTTTGCTGCATAGGAGAGGGGGGGAACTCGGCCAAGGCAAAATAAAACCAGCTTTGGCCTTCATTGGTAATTACTTTTGAATGTATGAAGCTGTGTGAGTTAGAAAACTCTCTCCATTAAAACTCCTAGTGTTATATCTTGAGCTTGGCAACTCAAGTGGGTCTCTAGGTCTCTTTATCTCAACTAGAAGGTGATTAAATTCAGTCTCGAGTTGATCTAAAGAGATTGCCCAAGTGCTCTCCAAGGGTGGCTCTTTGGATTATCCCTTGCAAGATCACTTGATCATCCAAGCTCTTATTTCTTCTTCTTGTTTTCAGTTTCTCGTTTTCATGTCCTTCTCAACCGAGACTATTCTTGAGTGTTCTTTGTAAGTTGCATCTTATTGTGATTATTATACATCAAATCCTTCTTTTTCAAAACTCACCCTTATGTAAGTAATCAAAGTTAATGACATAGAAAGGGTAGGGTGCACATGTACACATTCAAACACTTCATAATTCAACTTAGCAACATGAGCCACACATGGCCTCATAATCCACACGATTGCGGTTAATTCACAACCCAGGCTTCCTCCTCACAAGCACCGAACCACAAAGAACCTCGAACCACTCATAGTTCTACCTCAAACCATCCAACTACCATCTCGATTTTGCAGTTCATTAATTATAACATATTATCATGCTAGCTGATAAGGAGGTAGGGTTTAGGTACTTACCTGGGCAAGCAACACCATTCAGCGGCGCGTTACAGCAAGCATACATACATATATATACAATCACATCCACATATATAAGTATAGTACTTTACTTAGCAAATCAAGCATGAATTGACTCTAAAGCATTTGTAGTTCACTTCGAAGTTATTAAACGAACAAGAGTTAACTAATCGTACACATATCAATCCTAGACATTCATAAATGATTTCGAAGTTAATAAACGATTATGGAATAAGTAAACATACATACATTAGTTCTAAGTATTTATAATTCATTTCGAAGTTAGAAAACGATTATGAATTAACTAAACGTACATGCGTCGTTTCTAAACATTTATAATCCACTTCGAAGCTAATAAATGATTATGAATTAACTAAATGCACGTACGTCGATTCCAAACGTTTATAATTTACTTCGAAGTTAGTTTTCAGGCATGTATTAGCTTAATGTATTCGAATTGAATCTAAACAAGCATAATTCACTTCGAACTAAATTTTCATGCATGAATTAACTGAATTTACTTGAATTGAATCTAAACATGCATAACTCATTTCGAACTGAACTTTCAGGCAGGTACTAACTAAACTAACATGTATCGATTCAAGCCACTTTCCGGTATTAATCAACTAACCTAACATTTAACGATTCGAAGTCATTTTCAGGCATAAACTAACTAAACTTAACATGCATTGCAACTTAAAGGTTAAAACCATTTCGAATCTACTAATACTTAGGAGGCGAGAAATACCCACCTGACTCCAAGCGAAGGACCCGTTCTAAGGGCTTTTGGGGACGATTTGGACACTCAAGAACTCGAAAATTTGCTTCCTACTTGCTGCCATTAGAGACCCAAATCAACCCCCTTTCAAGTCTGGTTCTACGGCTGTGCGTGTCGTTCTGGTGGTCACCGGAACCACCCTCAACGTCGCCGGCTGCAGTGGTGGTGGCGGTGGCGGTGCATCTGGGTTTCAAACCCTAACCCTTAGCCTCACTCGATCTCTCTCTGTCTCTACCGGTGACGAACAGTCGCCGTCCGTACCCCTTTCGGCTTGCCCTTGCCGGCATCTCGTCTCGTCATCGCTGTCGCCGCCGTGGTCGCGCCCCCTCTCTCCTCGATCACTTGACATCTTTCCCTCTCTCTCTCTCTGGTGGTTGACGGTATGGGGTTGCAGGGTAGGGAGGCTGTGCACGATGTGACGTCCGGTTGCCGGCACGTCGGCGTCGTCCCCCCCTTCCCTTTCTCTCTTTTTCCCCAGTGGTTTCACGGGATGGGGTTTGAGAACCACCCCCCTCCAGTCGTATTTTTGGCTGAGGAAACTAAGGGGCTTCGGCCCCTTATATTTTATTTTATATTAATTTTTTTTCTAGATTCAAGGTAGCTTATCAACTAGATTAGCTAGTCCAATCTCAAACGTCTTATTCTAAACCCAAATCGATAAGACGGCCCTTCATCAATTATTTGATCCCAAATACGTCAAAGTTCGATTTATGAAACCGCGAAACTAATTCTAAGGTTGACAACCTAATTGTATTCAGGAAATGACTAAATGAATTGAATAACGACAAAATTAAACTACCAATATAATTTAAAGGCACAAATAGCACAAATTAACTTTAAAATCAATAATAGCAATAACAATTCTTTTTAATAAAATTATCGCTCACATAGGCACATCGATAATAATTTAACTCGTATAGTTACGAAAAATACGATTTTAAAACGTAGAAGGTAAACTAGCTAGGTTAACTTAAAAGTAAACGAGGTAGGTCTTACACTTATTTGAATGGATGATTTTATTCCAGCCAGAATTGAGCCAAGTATGGGAGGTGATTACCTAAATCGATGTGAGGCCAAATCTTTCTCTACAAGGGGAGGATGATAGAGAAATCTCCATGCCCCTCAATTTGGAGAATCAAATCAGTCAAGGTAATCCTATTTTGCTGGCCAAAATGTAAATAAATCATCTAGATTTTGTTTAAAAGCCAAAACAGCAGGTCATGGGTTAATTCTAGCAATAAACCCAGTTCTTGAGAGCGTAATTACTTAGGCCTCTTTGAGGTTTAAGTCTAATATTTTTTAATGGTTTTGAATTTAAAGAAGTTGTCTTTCTTGAAAAATAAGTTTTAACTCATTTGGACTTCATTTACCCATCCAATTCATCCAATAAACCCAAACTATCTAGACTGCCCAGTTGAACCAGAATGTACCCGGTCCAGCGTATGTGATTTCTTAAGCTATGTTATGGATTAAGTCCTGGCTTTTTGCATTTTTGGGTTCCTCTAGATGTTGCCTTTCAGGTCTAAGCAAGCAAAACTAATCATGCTCAGTCGAGATGATGAAATTTGACCATTTTATCAACCCTGCCAGTTTTGGTCCAAATCTGCACAGTAAAATGTTTAAGTTGAATTCTCTCACTTAAACATGTCTTAACCAAGATTTCTTTATTTAGGGGATTTGTACACACCCTAAGGAGTCCCCCCATAGCCGAGAAACGAAATCATGCTTAGTTTTGATCAGGTTAAAAGAAGGCACCAAAATGACTATTTTCAAGCTTTTAGAACCCGGTCGAGTGTTATGTGTTTTTTCCTTCTTCAATGGGTTTGCTCAGCTCTTTCCTTGCTTGGTTGCTTTAATCACTAGTCCAACAGCCAAGAAACACCATGATTTCCTGAAGAAACAACATTGAATCTTGTGAACCAATGAGAAAATAGAAGAAGATTCAGCACCTTGCAATCTAATTGGATGGCCGAAAAGGGGAAAGCACTTTACAGCTACTTTTCTCCACATTTTGCTAGTAAAACTACTGTATTAGCTTAATTACAATGTATTAAAGTTAATTACATCTGTTTTTTACTCTTTTTAGTATTCTGGATCGACTTCTCTCTCTCTCTCTCTCTCTCTCTCTCTCTCTCTCTGCCTCTGCACCATCTCTCACGTCCAGTCTGCGCAGAATGATCACTGAGTGACCTCCCTCTACCCCAACTCAGGCAGACAACGGTAAACTCTATCAACTCTGTCGAGCCCGCCGCAGTCCAGCCAAGCAACAGATAACTCCGGCAGCAACAGGTTACTCGCCAGCGTTCCATTGAGCCCAGTCCTCAATTACTGGGCACTATCCGTTCTCACTTCCAGTCCAACCCTATTCTCAAACGGTACCCGTTGGTGGCTGTATTTTTGGGGGTATTTTCTTAATTACTAGGCACTATTCGCTGGGCCTAGGAGACCACGAAGAAATTTGGGGCCCTGCTCTCCAGCAGTTCTCGTTAGTGGGTGTATTTGGTTGTACTAGGTGTCCAACGGAAGAGCCACCGTTTCAGGGAAGTGTTTCCTCCTCTTGTCATATGATTGTTCGATTGGGTATCAGCCTTGAACCCCAAATTGTAAGTTTCTTCATCAGTTCTTCATGTGCCCACGCCATTTTCCTTCATTCTGGTGCGATTCCCCACCCTGTACTTTTGATTATTCCGGCCTATTTTCCTGCGTCCACTAGGTTAGGGTTTTCAACATATCGTTTAGGTGTTGCCTTCTGGTTTTTCAGATTGTTCATATTGCTGTAATTGTTGTTAATTTACTGCCATTCAGTTTCTCATAATTCGAATTTAGTAGTTCTTTTGCTTGCTCCGTTATTTCAACCTGTGCCTATTTGTGCGTTGCTTCTGCTTGTTCATAGTCCCAAACTTGTGCTGCTGATCCCGCTGCTTTTGATCTGCAATTGGCTAGGTTTTGTGTCAGGTTTTGTTTTCATTTTTTGCTGCTTGTGTAATTTCTTTGTATTTTTTAGTTTAAATCCAATAGTGATTGTTGGTAATTTCAATTTGTACTGGCCTTTTTTTGTTTAATAGTGTGGCTTTAGTTTAGGTTAGTCCATCCCTACTTAAGGTTCTTTAATTTGATTATAGTTTTTAACTACTTGTGGGTAGTCTCTGGGTAACTTTTAGTAGCTCTTTTTTACAATTCGTATTGCTAGTTTCTTTAAAACTAAAGAACCTATTTGGCTTTAGTTTAATTCATTACTGTGACTACTATTATTGTTATCCTTATCGGTAGTATCAATAGTAGGACTATTAGTGCTACTCCTTTATTACTATTATCGTTATTAGTATTATTATTAGTATTATTACTATTGTTGTTTGTGTTATTAGTGCTGCGGTCGTGGTTGACCTCATTAGTTTCCTTTGTATTGGCATTATTAGTTGTGTCTAACGTTCTGTTAATTATTTGATTATTTATTTATCTATTTATCTATTTAGTACTTTATATTTATTTTTTGCGGAGTACTCATCTTCGTTTGTGGCGAGAACCGGTCCTCCGGGGGTTAATGGGGTGAGGAAGAGTGTAGGGCTACGGAAGGTGCGCCTAGCGTCTTGGAATATTGGGTCGCGTACGGGTAAGTCGATAGAATTAGTTAAATCTTTGCGTAGGCGTAAGATTAGCATAGCGTGTGTTCAAGAGACGAAGTGGGTGGGAGCTAAAGGTAGAGAGATTGATGGGTACAAGCTTTGGTACTCGGGGTCAATCAAGGCGAAAAATGGGGTTGGCATCTTGGTTAAGAAGGAGTTGGCAGACTTTGTGGTCGAAGTGCGGCGTAAGAGCGACCGGATTATGACTATTAAGGTTTTGGTGGGTTCAGTTTTCGTGAATGTGGTTAGTGTTTATGCGCCTCATGTAGGTTTGCCGGAGGACATTAAGAAGCTTTTTTGGGAGGATTTGGATTTGGTCATCCAAGATGTACCTCGAAGCGAGAAACTCTTCATAGGAAGCGACTTCAACGGCCATATCGGCGCGGACTCAGTTGGGTACAATGCAGCTCACGGAGGTTTTGGTTTCGGAGAGAGAAGCTCGGGAGGGGTTTTCGTGCTGGATTTTGCAGTGGCACTTGATTTACTGGTTGTCAACTCCTTTTTCAAGAAGAAGGAGGATCACTTAGTGACCTTCAAGAGCGGCTCCTGCAGGACCCAAATCGATTACTTCCTAATGAGGACGGATAGCCGGAGATCGTGTAAGGACTGTAAGGTGATCCCTAGCGAGTACCTGGGAACACAACATGGGTTGCTGGTTCTGGATGCAGAGTTCAAGTGTTCAAAGCGGAAGAAGATGAGAGTAGGAGACCCCAGAGTTAAGTGGTGGACCCTCACGAAGGAGAACGCGGGGTTAATAGCAAAGAGAATTACTGAGGAAGGAGCGTGGAGGAGGGCAGAAGATGCAGATTCAATGTGGGAAGCTATGGCAGATTGTATTCGAAGGTCGGCTAAGGAAATCCTAGGTTATTCTAGGAGAGGTGGCAACAAGATGGAGGGTGCCTGGTGGTGGAACGAGGATGTGAAGGAGAAAGTCAAGGAGAAAAAAGAGGCTTATGCGGAGGTCATGAACAGTGGTTCTAATGAAGAAAGGGAGACTAAGAGTATTAGATATAAGGAGGCTAAGAAGGTAGCCAAGAAAGCTATGGCAGTAGCAAAGAGCCTGGCTTTTGATAGACTGTATCATAGATTGGGGACTAAGGAGGGGGGAAGGAAGTTTTTAGATATGCAAGGGCTAGGGCAAGAAAGACTAGGGATTTAGGAGTGGTGAGGTGCATCAAGGACGAAGATGGTAAGGTGTTGTATGAGGATGCTGAAATCAAGGAGAGATGGCAAAGGTTCTTTGCTAAACTCCTTAATGGGGAAGAGATGGGAGTAGCTTGTAGTATGGGCAGAGAAGGTAGTGATAGGCATATTGATCCACGAGTGTGTGGCCATATAACGAAGGATGAGATTAAGGAGGCCTTGAAGAAGATGATGAATGGGAAGGCAGAGGGTCCGGACCAGATTCCGGTGGAAGTTTGGAAGTGTTTGGGGGAAGCAAGTTTAGAGTGGCTATCGAAGCTTTTCAACGTCATTTTTCGGATTGCTAAGATGCCCAGAGAATAGAGGGCTAGTACAGTCATCCCCCTATACAAAAACAAAGGGGATATTCAAGACTGTAGTAATTTTAGGGTTATCAAGTTGTTTAGCCACACTATGAAGCTATGGGAGAGGGTGATTGAGAGAAGGTTACGAGGAGATATTGTAATTTCAGAGAATCAATTTGGTTTTATGCCAGGCGGGTCGACCATAGAGGCGATTTACCTTCTCAGAAGGCTCATGGGTTTGTACAGGGATAGAAAGGTAGATCTCCATATGGTGTTCATTGACTTGGAAAAAGCATATGATAGAGTCCCGCGGGAAGTGCTATGGAGCTGTTTGGAAAAGAAAGGGGTGTCACCCTGGTATATTCGTGTGATTAAGGACATATACGAGGGAGGGCGGATGAGTGTTAGGACGCCGGGAGGGGTCTGAAATGACTTCGCCGTTTGTATGGGTCTGCATCAGGGCTCAGCCCTAAGCCCATTCCTTTTCACCTTAGTTTTAGATGAGCTTACTAGAGGGATTCAGGATGAGGTCCCATAGTTTATGCTTTTTGCATATGACATTGTTCTTATCGATGAGACCAAGAAGGGGGTGAATGACAAGTTGGAGAGTTGGCGGCTTACGCTAGAAGCTAGAGGTTTTAGATTAAGTAGATGGAAAACGGAATACCTGTATTGTTGTTTCAGTGGAAGGAGAGAAGAGGGGGGGAAGTTACCCTGGATGGGAGACAAATACCAAAGGTAGACAAATTTAAGTACCTTGGCTCCATCATCCAGCAAAATGGGGACGTTAATGAGGATATTAACCAGCGCATAAGAGTGGGTTGGCAAAAATGGAAGGCTGCCTCGGGGGTGCTGTGTGACAAGAGGGTGCCCTTAAGTTTGAAAGGCAAAGTTTATCAGATGGTAGTCAGACCGGCTGTCTTTTATGGATTGGAGTGTAGGCCTCTAAAAAAGATGCAGGTCCAGAGGTTGATGGTAGCTGAGATGAAGATGGTCAGGTGGTTGTGTGGTTTTACGAGAATGGTCAGAGTTAGGAATTGTGTAATCAGGGACTTAGCTAAAGGCGCCCCCATAGAAGAGAAGATGAGGGAATCGAGACTCCGATGGCTCGGCCATGTGAAAAGGAGAAGTATGGCAGCCCCAGTGAGGAGGTGTGAGTTGATCGACCTTCCCGGTGGTAAGAGAGGCAGGGGTAGGCCGAAGAAGAGTTTGGACGAGGTGATTAGAGAGGACTTAAAAGTAGTGGGTTTGTCGGAGGACCTGGCTCACGACAGGAGGTTATGGCGGAATAGGATTAGAATCTTAGATGGCAGAGAAGCGTCTCTGTAGTTGTCAGTCGCTGCAGTGGCTTGGTGCTGGTAGGGGTCTGTCGTGCTCGTATGCAGGTTGTGCTTTTTTTCCTGGGAGTGACGGCAGCTACCTAACGTGGATTGTCGACGTGCGTTCTTTCAGCTTTCTTTTAGCTTCTTTCAGCTTCATCTTCTTTGGCACTAATTTCCCTCTTTAAATGCTTCGCAAGCGCTTTCCTCTTTAAAACTTTTTCATAAAACCTTTTCGTGGGCCTCTTGGAATCACCCTCTCTATGGGTTGGAATACCGGTTGAGGTAAGGTTGCCTATAGCTGGATCTCCCCAGACCCCGTGAAAGTGGGACCCACACTGGGAGGTGTTTGTTGTTTAAGCATGCATGTAATCTGATTTTATTCTAAGCACACAGTTAGCAATTTAATACGTTTCCTTCCTAAGGAGGAAACCTCCAACAACTAGCTTAGTTGTTTAGGAGCTTGTTTGGTTGTGTATTTAAGCCCACCCATGGCATATGCTATAACACACACTTGAATATTAAATGAAAAACCATAATTGACGGCATCTGCTTTCGTTTCCCTTAAACACTTCACTTGCTTATCCTTAGTTACGCCAGTTAAGGTGGTGATCAAGTAAGTGTTAACTCTTAATTAGGTGGTGTTTCTATATCCTAAATGAGGTTAAGGGCCCTAAACTTAAACATAGTGGTGTTTCTGTATTTAAGTGAAAGTTTAGATTATCCTTTTTTTATTTATTCAACCGTGAATTCACTTATACTCACCTTTGAATTTAGCTTGGTTTGTTTAGCTTTGGAATTCAATTTTAAGTGTTCGTGATTTACCTCCACAGATACATCATGCTTAGGAGTCATCTAGATGGAAAGGGCTTAAATCTACCATATTGAACGAGGCTGATGCTTCATAATCTCCTGGTAAATCAACCTTGTATGCATTGTCATTTACCCTCTCTAGCACGTCAAATGGACCTTCAGCTTTTGACATCAATTTGTTCTTCTATTTGGATGGAAATCTTTCCTTCCTCAAGTAGATCCATACTACCTCTCCAGTTTAAAAAACCATCTTTCTCCTGTGCTTGTTGGCTTGGGCTTCATAGGATGCATTAGCCTTCTCAATTCTGGCCTTTACCAACTCATGAAGATTTTGAATTTTTTCTGCTCTTGCTGCTGCATCAGCACTTGCTTTCTGGTCTAAGGGCCGTGGAGTAAGATCATTGGGACTTAATGGATTAATCCCATAAGCCATCTTTAAAGGGGAGAGACCAATAGCTTTGCTTGGTGCCTTGTTGTGTGTAAACTCAACTTAGTGCAAGAGTAAATCCCAAGCCTTGGCATGAGGTTTAATCAAAGCTCTTAGGAGTGTACCTAAGGTTCGATTAGTCCCCTCAGTTTGTCCATCAGTTTGGGGTCACAAGTGGTAGTATACATCAATTTACCCAGCTTCTTCCAAAGGGTAATCTAAAAATGACTTAAAAACTTTGTATCCCGATTAGAAACAATAGACTTAGGGATACCATGCAATCTGGTTACCTCTTTGAACTATAATCCAGCAATGTGTGTAACATCATTGGTCTTGTTATAAGGTATGAAATGTGCCATCTTTGAAAATCTATCTAGTACCACAAATATTGGATCCTTACCCCTTTAAGTCTTACGTAGACCCAAGATGAAGTCCATGCTCACGTCCACCTATCGGTATTTGGGAACTAGAGTGGCGTCTACAAACCATGGGGTAAGGTGTGACTCTTGGCAGCTTGACATGTTCCACACCATCTTAGGATGTTTAAATATCCTTTTCCATTCTAGGCTAATAATAGTGTTCCCTTAACATGGTTAAGGTCTTAGATTCTCCAAAATGCCCAGCCAATGATCCACTATGAACCTCTCTAATTAAAAGCTCATGGGTGCTACACTTAGGAATACACAGCCGTACTCCTCCGAACAAATAGCCCTCTTGGACTAAGAAATCCCCCTTAGGGTAGTTCAAGCACACAGAATGTAAGTCCCCAAGGTCTTCATCATCAAAATATAAGCTTTTTAGATGCTCAAAACCAAGAATAAGAGCATCCAATTGAAATAGAAGGAGATACCTCTTGGATAATGGATCCGCACCTTGATTCAACTTTCCAAACTTATGCTTAATGGTGAAGTGGAATGACTGAAGGAACTCAACCCATTTAGGATGGCGTGAGTTTAGCTTTTGTTAGCTTTGAGTATACTTCAAAGCTTCATGGTCAAATGCAATATGAACTCACTAGCCACTAAGTAATGGCTATAATGCTCTAAACACCGTACAATAGTATAGAATTCCTTGTCACAGGCGGAGTACTTTCTTCTTAAATCACATAACTTCTCACTGAAGAAGGCTAATGGTTTACCTTCTTAAGTAAGAACACCACCTATACCCACTCCTGATGCATCACGTTCAACTTCAAAGACTTTCTCAAAGCACGACAAAGCATGGACAGGTGCTTGAGTTAGTCTTTTATTCACTTCTTCAAAAGCAGATTAGGCTTTAGGGGTCCATTTGAATAATGTACCCTTAATCACCTCTGTCATGAAGCCATAACAGTGCTAATGTTTTGAATAAACCTCCTTTAAAGGGAAGCTAATCCATAAAAACTTTGAACATCATGAATGCGTTGTGGTTGTGGCCATGATCGTATAGCCTCCAACTCGCTCTCATCTGCCTTTATCCTTTCTTCAGAAACAACATAACCTAAGAATGTAACTTCATGAGTGAAAAAAGTACATTTCTTAAGGTTACCATACAACTTCTCACATTCAAGAACAAGCATGATTTGATTGAGATGATCTTGATGTGTTTACTTATCCTTGGAATAAATAAGACTGTTATCGAAGTAGACTACCACAAATTTGCCAATGTAAGGCTTGAATACTTGATTCATTAGCCTCACAAATGCACGAGGAGCATTAGAATGACCAAATGGCATGAGAAGCCATTCATATAAGCCACCCTCAGTGTTGACTGTCGTCTTCTATTCTGCTCCTTCTCGGATTCTGATTTAGTAGTATCCACTTCTAAGATCAATCTTTGAGAATATTTTTGAGCCATGTAGTTCATCCAGCATATCTTCAAGTCTAGGTATGGGATACCTATACTTGATTGTGATTTTATTTATGGCTCCACTATCCGCACAGCCATCTTTCTTAGGAACCAATAAGGCAGGTACTGCACATGGGCTTAAAGACTCTCTTACAAGCCCTTTGGACATCAACTCCTTGTCTTGCCTTTGAATCTCCATGGTTTCTTTTGGGTTCATCCTATAAGCTGGCTTATTAGGAAGGATTGAACAAGGAATGAGATCAATATGGTGTTAGCTATCTCCTTTAGGAGGTAACCCTGTGGGTATCTCTCTTTTACTAGGCAAGGGAGTTTTTGGCTCATCTTGGATGTTTAGGATCCTCACTTTGAAAGCTTTAAACTCATGATATGAAGCTTTTAAGAGAGGTCTACTAAAGGATATTAAGCAACCAGAATATTCTGGCTTTTTTTGTGGGCTTATTTTTGAGAAGTTCGGATGGTGACAAAGATTTCAAGGTAATCTTCTTGCCCCCCTTAGAAAAGGAGTATGTATTCTGAAATCCATCGTGCATTACCTTTTTATCATACATCCAAGGTCTACCTAATAAGACATGGCATGCGTCCATGGGGATATCATCACACCAATAACTCATCCTTTTAGTTCTTACCCATAGACAATGAAATGAGGCAGCGAGAGTTAACTTGTAATCCCTTGCTTTAGTTTAGCCATTGGATGTTGTATGGATGGGGATGGGCCATACCTTGCAAGCCTAATTTCTCAATCATGCTAAGAGAAACTACATTGGCACAGCTTCCTCCATCAATAATCAAAGAACAAACCTTGTCTTTAACCTTACACCTAGTGTAAAAGATGTTTTCCCTTTGTTCATCTTTAGTTCCCCTCTGGCCGTTCACTACTCTTCTCAAAACCAGCGTCTCACCCGCATTTGCTTCTTCTTCAACCTCCTTAAGGTCTTCCTGACAATTCCCC
The DNA here is from genome assembly GCA_029747015.1 of Carnegiea gigantea. Classification (NCBI taxonomy): domain Eukaryota; kingdom Viridiplantae; phylum Streptophyta; class Magnoliopsida; order Caryophyllales; family Cactaceae; genus Carnegiea; species Carnegiea gigantea. The sequence continues at coordinate 370,410 of JAKOGI010000293.1, forward strand.
TCACTTTCCCCTTCAATTTCCTCCTCAAATTCTTGTTCATCCACAGCTCTCCATTCGGCTAGTGTAATCACTTTTTTGTTTGGACAGTCCGAGGATATGTGTCCTAACTGTTGGCACTTGAAACATCTTCTTGTGCTCATAAGATTGGGATTGGGTCTAGTTGGAGGTTGTTGGACCTTTTGTGGAGTTGGGGTTCTTTGTGGATTGGAAGGGAAAGGATTTGTAGTCTTAGGAGGTGGATTAGAACTCCCCTTGTTAAAGGGTGTGCTTCGGGTATCAGGCTAGATTTTGAAGCTTAAAAGGTTGTCTTGCTTTCTTTTGTTATTCAACTTTATGTGCAAACATGCAAACCTCATCAAATGAAGTGTAAGCTTATAAATCAACAACATTGGCATGCCTAGGATCAAGACCTTCCAAGTATCTAACAATTGTTTATTCTTCTCGCTTGTGTAGGTCAAACTTAATTACAAGCTTTTTAAATTCTCTCATGTATTCTTCTGCACCCAAATTTCCTTGGTTTAGATTGTGGAGTTGAGCGTAATAATCTTGAACATAAGCGGGAGGGAGAAACCGATCCTCAAGCTTTGATCTCATCTTATCCCATATACTGATTTTAGAGTTCCGTTCTCTAACTCTCTTAGCACACAAATTAGTCCACCAAAGAGAAGCATACTTATGGACTCTTATGGCAACCAGCTTCACCTTCTTGTCTTGAAGGATGTCCTTGTACTCAAAAACTCTCTCATCCGTGTGTAACCAATCCAGGAACTCTTTAAGATCAAGCTAGCCTTCAAGTTCTAGAATTTCAACCTTGAAATTATTGGTATTAGCTTGCATCCGTTATTCTGGTCAAGCCATTCTCAATGGTTTATCATCACTAGATGAATCAAGATGGTGGCTAAACACATGCTCTTGTCTTCTAGGGTTAGATTGTAGAGGTTCCTCATTAATTGCTTGCTTTTGCTTCAGGAATACACCAAGCTATTTACGTAAGTACTCATTTTGAGCCTTAGGTTTTTGGTTTTTCTAGGAATCCTCAATAATCTTCTTCATTAAGATCTCGTTCTGCCTCATTGAAGCATCAAACGTCTCTTCCAAATTCATGCTAGAACTCATCTTGGCTACGGTTTGTGTTTAAGTTCAAGCGCGGGATGTGTTTGGAATTTTTAGTGGGAATGAATTCTGGAAGTGGGAGAGACGTACCAGGCCAAGAAGAAACCAAGCTCTGATACCAAATACGATGTAAAGCTAAATGTAAATCGCTTATAATCAAAGGAGAACATAAAAACAGACAAAGGAACTCACGGCCTTGGCTCCCCCTGAATCCAATCCGAAACTGAAAGTGAGTTTGGGATAGTTTTAAACTTGAATCTTGGATACAGTAATCACCAACAAGACCAAGGTTAGGGCCCCTAAACTTGATTGAGATATAAAAAACACCACCTAAACAAGATTAGGACTGAACTTGAACACCACCTCAACCAGCCTAGTTAAGGATCAGCAAGTGCAGCATTCTGGTTTTCAAGAGAAAAGCTCTCTTTCTTTCTTTTCAAAATGCACAAAATCTAATGACAAAATGAGGAATACAAGGCCTAAAGGTAAGCTAGCAAGCAACCAAGCAGCTAAAGCCTAGGGAGTGAGGTTTCTTCACAATTAAGAAACATGTTAAACTTGCTTAGTTGATGGTTTTAGCTAAGCTATGAGGTTTCTATGCTAATCATAGCTTAATCCTTGTTAAGTACATCCATTAAGTCTATCTAATCTTTAGGATTAAAGATAATCACGTTACTAAGCAAGTAATTAAGCACTAAGTAGCTGTCTTGAAGTGAAGAAAAGTAGTGATGTGTGACTAGTTGCTTTTACTTTTTGGCTGGCCACTAAGAATAAAGCTGTCTTCTTCACTTGCTTCTCATTGGACAACTTGGTGGTTCCTTCATGATTATGTCCAAAAGCTTGTTAGTTACTTATCCAAGCAGCTAGACACGGAGATGCTGAAAAGGGATTCAACCACCTAATGCACCAATCAGGTGCAACTGGGCGGTAGCTGGCAGTTTTCAGGCTGTGATTAGAGGCCACATTTCATATGCAAAATGTGGGCATAAATTGGCTTGCCACATATGATTGAAAAGCTCTAGAAGTTCTCTAATGCCTCGAAGTGGAATTACTCAATTTAGAGATTATTTTCCTACTCAAAAGATCAAAATGCACGGAGTGGTCTAAACTGGGTTCCAACATACACGGTTTGAAAGATTGACCTGGTTCTTCATCTTCCATCTAGATTAACTTGATTTAATCACTTGGACCAGGTAGTTAACATCTTTAGGACCCAACATATGCAAAACTTCATAACTTAAACCTCATGAAGGCCTAACGAATTAGAAAAGCAAAATCAAGCTTGAAAACTGTTTTGAACCCATAGGGTTCTGTTTGCGTTTCTAGTAAAACGTGAGCCATTCTTTGCACTTAGGACCTTGTTCTTGGACGTTCTGCACTTGATTGAACATGAACCTAGTCTTGGCTAGGTAGGACCCCATCAATTAACCAAGGTGTCGATATTCTATCACAGAGGTGTCCACTTTTGTTTCAATTAGATGCTTGTGTACTTGGTTCTCAGCATCTAAAAGCTTTGTATACTGAAGATGAAGACTTTGGGGAGTTGTTGTCGAATGTGCAAAGCACCCCAAAGGTGATTTCTTTATTCAAGAGGGGTTTCTTTTCAAGGTTACACGACTGTTGTACCAAGGTGTAGCACAAGAGAGCTCTTAGTCAGGGAAGTTCATGGAGGTTCTCTAGCTGGTGACTATGGTGAAAACAAGACACTCATCATGCTATGGGATCGTTACTACTAGCCAAGTATAGAGAAGGATGTACAGGACATCTTGAAGTGGTGTGGGACTTGTTAAGTTTCTAAAAGTTACTCCTTACTCCACGGCCTTTACACACCTTTGCCCATTCCTACTGCCCCTTGGCTTGATGTAAGTATGGATTTCAAACTTGGACTGCCTAAAACCCAAAGGAATAAAGATTCAATCTTTGTTATGGTATATAGATTTTCAAAAATGTCCCATTTTATTCCATGCAACAAAACCAATGGTGCTACACATATTGCTGAGTTATATTTTAGGGAGGTGGCTAGATTACATGGTATACCTAGATCGATTGTTTCTTATCGGGATACTAAGTTCCTTAGCCATTTTTGGATTTCTTTGTGGAGGAAGTTGGGTACTAGACTCAAGTGCAGTGCCACTTGCCATCCACAAATTGATGGGCAAACTGAGGTCACAAGTTGAACCTTAGGAACACTTCTAAGGGCTTTGATTAAATCTCATGGCAAAGCTTTGGATTTGCTTTTATCCCATGTAGAATTTGCATCCAATAGGGCTGCTAGCAAGGCTACTTGGGTATCACCATTTAAGGTGGTCTATGGGATTAATCCTATTAGTCTACTTAATCTTACTCCACGGCCCCTAGATCAAAAGCCAAGCGTGGATACAGCCGCTAAGGTAGAAGAAATCCAGAAGATACATGAGTTGGTGAGGAGCAAAATAGAGAAGACCAATGCATCCTATCAAGCTCAAGCCAACAAATACAAGAAGAAGGTGGTATTTCAACTTGGAGACCTCGTATGGAAACACTCAAGGAAAGGGAGATTTTCTTCAAAGAGAAAGAATAAGCTCATGCCAAGGGCTGATGGCCCATTTGAGGTACTTGAAAAGATTGATGACAATGCTTATAAGGTTGATTTGCTAGGGAACTATGGAGTTTCAGCTACATTCAATGTGGCTGACTTGAGTCCGTACGAAGTCGATGATCACCTTGAAGATTTGAGAATCAAATCTCTTTCACAAGGGGAGGATGATGGAGTCCCCTTTGGTCAAGATGTGGAAGAGGGTCCTAATAGTCCAACAAGGTCCATTGTAAGTTCCAAAGTCTAAGCTATGGCTTAAATTTTGGGGAAGAGCCAAACAGTCACAACCGAGTTAAACAACCAGAAATTACCTGATTTTGTTCATCTGATTTCTTAAGCTACATTATGGCTTAAGTTTGATATTTTTGCATTTTTGGGATCCTTAAGATCTTAGCTTTCAGGTCTAAGCATTCAAAGTCAATCATGTACAGTTGAAATAAAGGGATCGAGGTATTTTGTTCAACCTGCCAGCTTTGGTACAAAACTACGCGGTAAACTGTTTTTGTAGAAATCTCCTGCTTAAATATGATTTAACCTTGATTTCTTTTATAGGGGAGTTTGCACACACCCTAAGGATTCCCCCATGGCTTGAGATTAAAATCATGCTCACTTTTCATTGATGGAAACAAGGACACAAAACCGGGTTAAAAACTATGTTGGAGAACCCGGTAAGCTGCCACGTGTTTTTCCTTCCCAAGTCGGTTTGCTCAACTTCTCCTCTGCTTGCTTGCCTTAATCATCAGTCTAGTAGCGAGGAACATCATCATTTGCTGCTTGGAAGCCTTGGGAAGAGTTCAGCCAATGAGAGCGAAAAGGAAGAATTGTCACCTTGCATTCTGATTGGATAGCCGAAAAGGGCGCATATTTTACGGCTGCTTTTCTCCACATTTTTGCTAGTAAATTCATGTATGAGCTTAATTAAGTTGTATTAAAGTTAAGTACATCATTTGTTTTTCTTTTCTTAATATTCTAGTTGTAATTCGTTTAGTTAAGCAAGCATGTAATCTAGTTTAGTCTTAAGCACATAGATTTGCTGGCTTAAGCCATTTCCTTCCTAAGGAGGAAACCTCATTCGGCTTGTTTTGGTGCTTGGTTGCTTGCTTGGTCATGTATTAATGCCTTGCCAAGGCATATTCTATGATCAGATTTGAACATTTAATGAAAAACCAGAATTGAGAAGCAACTTACTTTCGTTCCTCTAAATACTTCACTTGCTTATACATAATTTGGTGGATTAAGGTGGTGATTAAGTAAGTCCTAAACCTTGATTAAGTGATGTTTCTGTATCTTAATCACAGTTTAGGAACCCCAAGCTCAAGTTCAGTGGTGATTCTGTACCTAAACACGAGTTTAGTCTATCCTTCTTTCACATGTTCACACATGGATACCCTTAGACTTTAGCTTGAATTCAGATTGCTTGCTTTTAGCTGTGAATCTAAAAGCAAGCAATCTAGTGATTCAAGCATGGGAAGCAATCTAAGAAACCCCCTTTAAGCCATGTCTAATGAAGAAACCCCCTGCCCCTTTAAGCCATTAGCCTCTTTAAGCCATTAGCCTCTTTAAGCCATTAGCCTCTTTCCCCCTTCTTTCCAGCCATGTCTAATGAAGAAACCCCCTCCACGGACTCCCCCTAACCAGCAAGGGTGCCGAGAGGTATAAGGCTAGAACAAGCTCATATCATAAGGCAAGATAATACCATCCAAAGTTTACAACAAAGTGTGAGGCAACTTAGTAGGCAACTTGAGCAAATGACTACTCAATTCACGGCCTTCCAAAGAGGCCAACAAGTTCAAGAGCCGAATGATCATGGGCATGAGCATGACCATTCTAGTGATTCAAGCATGGGAAGCAATCTAAGAAGGGGAGGTAGGAGACCTCCACATGATGAGTTTAGTGATATCAAGGTGGAACCCCTGGAGTTCAATGGTAACTTAAACCCCGTTGAGTACCTTGAATGGGTTCAAGCTTTGCACTAAATATTTGAGGCCAAGGGCTATGATGATGAAAGAAGTTTGAAGGTTGCTAGCCTTAAACTCACAAGGTATGCCTCCTTGTGGTTGGAAAACCTCAAGAAGCAAAGGGCTAGAGATGGCAAGAGGAAGATTAACTCAAGGCAGAAACTTAAAACTCTCATGAACAAGAGGTTCCTTCCCGAAAGCTACAAGCAAGACATTTACAATCGATTCTTCTCACTCAAACAAAATAACAAGAGTGTGGGTGAGTACATAAGGGAGTTTGAACAACTCCTCTTGAGGGGTGGCATTCATGAACCCCAAGAACAAACTATGGCTTGGTTTCTCAACGGGTTAAACCCCCTCATTGCCCATAAGTTGGAACTCCAAACTTATTTAACCGTGGATACTATTCTCAAGCTCGCCATCAAGGTTGAAAAGCGAAGGAAGGAGAGGAGGGTTATTAGTAAGCCCTTCTCCAAAGATCCACCAAGCACATGACCCCCATTCAAGCCCTTTTCTCACCCTAAAGCCGAGAGCACCTCACGAGTTGACAAGGGTGAGTTCGTGGCTCTTCCTTCTCCAAAGGAATTGCCTAAGAAGCTTGAAGGAAAGAAGTGCTTTAAGTGTCAAGGTTATGGCCATTTCCAATATGATTTCCCAAACTAAAGGGTCATGACCATGCAAGAAGTAGAAGAAGTTCAAACTTTATTAATCGAGGCTCAAGAAGAAACTCACGGAGTGGAATCTGATGTCATGAAGGAAGAGACCTTACTTGATGCCGATGAAGGTGAACTACTTTTCTTAAGGAGGTTATGATATACCTAAGACACTCCTTATGACAAGGCTCAAAGGGCAATGATATTTCACTCTCGGTGTACCATCCAAGACAAGGTGTACAATTTGATCATCGACGGAGGGAGTTGCACCAACGTGGCCTCCGTTATTCTTATTGAGAAACTTGGCATTCCTACTATTCCTCACTCCAAGTCTTATTGTTTGAAGTGGCTCAATGATGGCGGTGACATTATGGTAACCAAATAAGCCCTTATCTCCTTTTTAATTAGGAAGAAGTATGGGGATAACGTCCTTTGTGATGTGGTGTCTATGAGTGCTTGTCATATTCGTTTGGGTCAACCTTGGCAATTTGATAGGCAAGTTGTGCATGACGGTTTCAAGAACACATATTCTTTGATTATTGATAAGGAAAAGATTGTTCTAAACCTATTACCTCCTAACCAAGTCCACAAAATTAAGCTCGGAGTGGGAAGTGAGAAAAAGAGAGACCTTCTCATGTTAAGTGAAACACGGGTTAACGAAGCTTTAGGTAAGGGTAAGCAAGTCTTAGCTTTACTCATGCTTGAAAGCAACAAAAGTGAGGAAGTGACCCCCTTACACCCTATGATTCACCCCTCATTTCCCAATATCAAGATGTCTTTCCATAAGACTTACCCCCCGACTTCCCACCAATCCGAGGCATTGAGCACCAAATTAACCTCATTCCCGACGCCCCACTTCCCAACAAAGCAGCTTATAGATGTAACCCTCAAGAGACCAAAGAGCTTCAAAGATAAGATGATGAATTGTTGGCTATGGGTTATACAAGAGAGAGTATGAGTCCTTGCTCATTCCCAGCTTTATTAGTGCCCAAGAAGGATGGGTCATACCGCATGTGTGAGGATAGTAGAGCTATAAACAACATCACTATCAAGTATAGGTATCCCACACCTAGGCTTGATAACATGCTTGATGAACTCCATGGCTTCTCCATCTTCTCCAAAATTGATTTAAGGAGTAGATGTCACTGAATCTGTATGAGGAAAGGTTATGAATGAAAAATGGCATTTAAGACCATGGGAGGGCTTTTAAGTGGTTAGTGATGCCTTTTGGCCTCTCTAATGCCCCTAGTACATTTATGAGATTGATGAGTGAGGTTTTGAGACCGTTACTTGGGAAATTTATGGTGGTCTATTCTGATGATGTCCTCATTTATTCAAAGAGTCAAGAAGATCATCTACATCACTTGGAATAGGTATTCAAGGTTCTTAGAGCTCAAAGGCTCTTTGACAAGCTAGAGAATCGTGGGTTCTTTGTGCCTTAAGTCACCTTTTTGGGGTATGTTGTTTCTAAGGATAGAATCTCCATGGACCCACGCAAAGTGAAAGTTATCAATTCATGGCCAACTCTGACCGCCATCACCGAAGTTAGGAGTTGCCATGGCTTGGAATCTTATTATAAGAGATTCATCAAGGGGGTTGGCACCTCACGGCTCCCATCACTGAATGCATGCAGAAAGGTTTATTTGAGTGGACCAAGGCTGCCCATGATGCCTTTGAGAAACTCAAATCCAACCTAAGTGAGGCGCCGATGCTAGCCCTTCCTAACTTTGATAAACTCTTTGAGATTGATTGTGATGCAAGTGGAGTGAGTATAGGGGCTGTCCTTATGCAAGATTAACACCCCATTGCCTCTTTTAGTGAGAAGCTCAATGGTTTAAGGAAGAACTACTTAACTTATGATAAGGAGTTCTATGCATTGGTGAGAGCTCTTGATCATTGGTCCCATTACTTGAGGCCAAAACAATTTGTCCTTCATTCGGATCATGAGGCCTTAAAGTACTCGAGTGGCCAACATAGCCTTAATCCAAGATATGCTAAATGGGCTAAGTTCTTGCAAAGCTTCTCCTTTATGGCCAAACATAAGAAGGGGAGCACTAATGTTGTGGTGGATGCACTATCAAGGTGGCATTCTCTCTTGGCCGTGATGGAAGCAAGGGTTCTATGCTTTCAATTCATCTGCGAGCTCTACCAAGAAGATGAGGATTTCAAGCACTATCTCCATGAGCAAGAAGGCCACAACCGAAGTCCCTACACTCTCCAAGATGGCTTCTTTTTTAAAGGCAACAAGTTATGTGTTCTAAAGGGTCCAATTTGAAAGCTTCTTGTCAAAGAGGTTCATAGAGGAGGTATAGCCGACCATTTTGGGGTCAATAAGACTATTGACATGCTCAAAGAGCATTTTTATTGGCCAAGAATGGGTGGTGATGTTTATGAAGTGATTTCCAAGTGTTCTCCATGTCAAAGGGCCAAAAGTCAATTCCGATAAGGGTTATACACTCTAATGCCCATTCCTAATGGTCCTTAGGAAGATGTGAGCATGGATTTCATAGTTGCCCTTCTTAGAACTCAAAGGGACAAAGGTGCTATTGTGGTGGTAGTGGACTACTTTTCAAAGATGGCTCATTTCATCCCTTGTGAGAAGATCGATGATGCATCTCACATAGCCCATCTCTACTTCAAGGAAGTTGTCAAGTGTGTCCAATCAAGATACGAAGTTTCTTAGTTATTTTTGGAGATGTTTATGGAGGCTCCTTAGTACTAAGCTCTTATGTGGCACCTCCTACCATCCTCAAATTGATGGCCAAACCGAAGTGACCAACAAGACCCTTGCTACTTTTCTTCAAAGTTTATTGAGTAAGTGCATCAAGGAGTGGGATCTCAAGCTTCCCCATGCTAAGTTTGCATACAATCAAACTCCTAGCTTTTCTACTTCCCACTTGCCCTTTGATTCTTGCTATGGAATCAACCTTCCAACTCCTCTAGACTCATACCATTTCCTCTTGAGTCTAGAGTGAGCTGATGGAGTCCCCCTCAGCCAAGACATAGAAGAGGGTCCTAAGAGTCTAACAGGGTCCATTGCACGTTTCAAAGTCCAAGCTATGGCTCAAATTTTAGAAAAGAGGCAAACAGTTGCAACCACGTTAAACAATAAGAAATTACCCGACTTTGTTCATCTGATTTCTTATGGCTTAAGCTTGATATTTTTGCATTTTTGGGATCCTCAAAATGTTAGCTTTTAGGTCCAAGCATTCAAAGTCAATCATGCACAGTCGAAGTCAAGGGATCAAGGTATTTTGTTCAACCTACCAGTTTTGGTCCAAAACTGCATGGTAAAATGTTTTAGTAGAAATCCCCTACTTAAACATGATTTAACCTTGATTTCTTTACAGTTGGGTTTGTACAGACCATAAGGATTCCCCCCATGGCCTGAAATTAAAATCATGCTCACCTTTGATTAGTGGAACTAAGGACACAAATCGACTAAAAACTGTTTTTGAGAACCCGGTAAGCTACTATGTGTTTTTCCTACTCAAGTGGGTTTGCTCAGCTTCTCCTCTACTTGCTTGCTTCAATCACAAGTCTAGCAGCTCGAAACATCATCATTTGCTGCTTTGACGCCTTGGGAAGAGTATAGCCAATGGTCAAAAAGGAAGAATTCTCACCTTGTATTCTGATTGGCCAGCCGAAAAGGGAGCATGCTTTACGACTGTGTTTCTCCACACTTTTGCTAGTAAACTGATGTATTAGCTTAATTAAGATGTATTAAAGTTAAGTACATCATTTGTTTTGCTTTCCTTAGCATTCTAGTTATGATTAGTTTAGTTAAGCAAGCATGTAATATAGTTTAGCCTTAAGCACATAGGTTAACTGGTTCAAGTCGTTTTCTTCCTAGGGAGGAAACCTCATTCAGCTGGTTTGCTGCTCATTGCTTGCTTGGTCATGTATTAATGCCTTGGTAAGGCACATTTTATAATCAGGCTTTAATATTGAATGAAAACTAGAATTGAGAGCACCTTGCTTTTATTCTCGTAAATACTTCACTTGCTTATCCTTACTTTGGTCGATTAAGGTGGTGATCAAGTAAGTCATAAACCTTGATTAAGTGGTGTTTCTATATCTTAATCACAGTTTAGGGACCCTACAGTGAAGTTTAGTGGTGATTCTATATCTGAACAAGAGTTTAGTCTATCCTTTATTCATATATTCATAAACGGATTCACTTAGACTTTAGCTTGAATTCAAATTGCTTTGCTTTTAGGCTTGAATTCAGGTTTAAGTGTTTCTGTTTTCCTTCCAATATACATCATGAGCTATGAGGCCGAGGAGGGGGCCAAAGAGATAAAGAAGGTTCACTAACAAATTCAGGCTAATAAGCACCGCAAAGCCATTACCTTCAAGCGCAGGGACTTGGTGTGGATACACTTCAAAAAGGAGAGCTTCCACTCTAAAAGAAAGAACAAACTCATGCTAAGGAGTGATGGTCCTTTCAAGGCCCTTGAAAGGGTAAATGATAATGCTTACAAGATAGAGCTACCCGGGGACATGGGTGTATCATCTACATTCGATGTGGGTGATCTCACATGCTATCTTGAGGGTGAAGAAGATGGTGATGATTTGAGGGAAAATCGCATTCAAGAAGGGGAGGATGAAGTAAATGTCATGCCTACACAAGTCCAAGGGAGCTCACAAATCCTTCTTTGTGCTCACAAGCTACAACAAAGGGGACTTGGTCCATGTACCATTTTGGAACTTCAATTCCAACCTCATCCTAAGACTTTAGGGTCTGTCACTCTCCTATTTTGCAAAGGTGAAGAGGCCTTCTAAAGGGTTTTATCCACCAAAATGAAGCTAAACCCATGGAAGGAATAAGAAAGTCCAAACAGCAAGGCGTATGCAGGCTGTAGTTTTAACCCGGTTTTGTGATGTATACTAAAAGTTGCAAGCTTGATCAATTGATAAAGCTAACAACTCAACGTGGAAGATATGGACTGGCCTAAAGGAAGATAATCCACCAATCAAAACTACAAGGATTCACCACTAAATCCCTCCAGGATATTAGATAAAGAATCACTCTCAACACCACCTGAACAGGCTAAAGTTAGAGAGATTTTTAAGAGAGCTTTGCTTGAACCAGCAAAAAGGTTTTCCTTCATTAATAATCTAAGTATTACAAGCAGAGGTAAGTCCTACATACTCGGTTACAATCAAAGCATCAATGGCCATAACTGATTTTAACTGAAATAAGCAAACATATTTGAACTAAAACTAGCTTAAAATAGCAACAAGCTTGATTCGTGACGCCTAAACCTTTTGCCTATCTTGATCACTGAGGTGTCAACACTTAATAGCATCAAGGTACTTGCTAATGATGGTCTTGGAAGGATAAAATCATATTTCTTGTGTACTTGTGCTGGTTAAAAGCTGATGCTAAAGGATCGGAATCTGCAACTTTAGTGATATATCTAGCCTTGCAAACTCCAAGTACATGACCTTCTCTTGCTTACTATCAAGGGTGATTGTTAGGGTGAAAACCAAAAGTATGAGATAAGGGAAAAGAGAGGATAACTCAAGTGCCTTTAAGAGATAATCCAAGGGAACCACTCTTGTTGAAGACTAGGGAAATCTCCTTAGATTAATTAGGATATAAAAACACCACCTAATTGAGATAAAGAGACCTAGGACACCACTTAAGTTACCATGCTTAAGATATAGAACTAGGATTTGAATAGTTGAGACAAAGCTCAAGCTTGCGTTCAATTTGGCAAAAAGTCCTTTACAAATTGAGGAGAGGGGGTATTGACAGGCCTTCCCCTCTCAACAATTCGGCCAATGGCAACTTACAAGCTGAGAAATGCTAAATGACATAGCCTAAGCTAGATTATAAGTTGCAAGCTGACAAAGTAAGAGATCTAATCTAACCTTGACACCTCATTAGCTTCATAATCTCTAAATTGAGGTGTCAAGCTTATAAATAATTTAAGCTTACAAGTTGCACAAGTGGGTCACCAAAAATAAGGTAAGTAGCCGGCGTCTCCTCTTAACTGGGTAAAAGAATTCCTCCTATACTTTGGCTAGATAAAACAAGCACAAGCTGGTCTCTTAGCTCAACTTTAGGGCCATAATTTGATAAATATTTAGATTCTTTTTCGTGCCCTAAAGTTTGTCAAAAGTTGAAACAAAGCAAGGAACCAAACAGCCCACTTATTCGGACTATGCTGGATTCTGCCCGGCAGTGCATAGTTTCGGTGTAGGAAATTTTCCGTTCTAGATTTTGCTCCAATAAGGCTATAAAATCGGGTTAATGCTTGGATGAACTGGCATGCCCATTGTCCGTTTTGTTCAGGTGGTTTCTGATAATGACATGGACTTTCCTAACCTTCTTGGACTCCGTAACTTTGGGTCGACCACTGGGGAGGGTTTCCAAAGGTTTCCTTGGATGGTCCCCATCATCCTCCCCGGGTTAGTTGCAGTTTGACCTCAAACTCGAAGTTCATTCATTCTCTTCAAAATATGGACTGAGGTCAACATATTGACGATGGTGGACACTCCATACTCGCCAGGCAACTCCACTTTTTAGGCATTAGGTCTGACCTTCTCCAATATCTCAGAGGGGCCATCCAACCTTGGCATAATCCTGGGCTTGCGCTTGCTTGGGAACCTTTCTTTCCTCATGTGGATCCATACCAAGTCCCCCGGTTGGAAATGGACCTCTTTCTTGTGCTTGTAGGCTTGTTGCATGGCTTGGGTGTTGAATCTTCCAATTCTCTCCTGAACTTGAGCATGAAGGTCCTTGATTTCCTTAGAGCGCTTCTCGGCCTCCCAACTAAATTTGGTAGAAGTGGGGATAGGTATGAGGCCCAAAGGGGTCTTCAGATTGTGACCACAGACCACGTGAAATGGGGAAAGGTACGTGGCTTTACTTGGTGCCCTGTTGAAGGCAAACTCCGCACGGAGTAGGAGTTCATCCCAATCCTTCACATTCTTCTCCACAAGCGCTCTAAGCAAGGTTCCTAAAATCTGATTGGTCACCTCGGTTTGACAATCGGTTTGCGGATGACAAGGGGTGCTAAAGTTGGGGTGAGTCCCCATCCTCCTCCATAGAGTGAGGCAAAAGAAACTAAGGAACTTGGTGTCCCTATCAGAAACCATACTCCGTGGGATGCCATGGAGCCTCACAATCTTCTTGAAGTAGAGATTGGCTATTTTGGAAGAATTATGGGTGGTATGACGAGGCACAAAATGAGCCATATTGGAGAATCGATTCACCACCACCATAATGGAATCCTTGATTCTTTGGGTCCTTGGCAAGCCCGTAATGAAATCCAAACTAATGTTTTCTCATGGGGCCATGGGCACGGGCAAGGGATAGTAGCGGCCATGGGGAAGGACATGGCTCTTGGCCATTTGACAAATTGAACACCTCTTGATAAAGTGTTCAAAATCCTTAGTCATCATCGAACAATAGCAATGCTCTTTGAGCATTGAACATGTTTTCTCTGCCCCAAAGTGGCCGACTAGAGCACCACCATAAAGCTCTCAAATTAGCAACTCCCTAAACCCACATTTGGGTATGCAAAGCTGGGGTCCTTAAAGCGAAACCCCTCTTGGATGTGAAATAAGCTGTGGGGGTGGGTAGCACATTTCGCATGGATCTCCTTGAAATCTTCATCACCGTCATACATTCCTTTGACAATTTCAAACTAAAGCACCCTGGATTCTAAGACTGAAAGGTGGAAATACCTCCTTGAAATGGCATCTACTCCCTTATTTAACTTGCCGGCTTGGTGATGTATGATGAAGTTGAAAGCTTAAAGATACTCAACTCACTTGGCATGGGAGGGATTGAGCTTATGTTGCCCTCGAATGAATTTGAGGGCCTTATGGTCCGAATACAATATAAATTCCGCCCCCACAAGGTAGTGCCTCCAATGCTCTAAAGCCTGCATTACAGCATAGAACTCCTTGTCGTACGTGGACTACTTTCTCTTGGCTTCATTTCACTTCTCACTAAAGTATGCTATCGGTTGCTTCTCTCGGGACAAAACTGCCCCTACTCCCACCCCGGACGCATCACACTCCACCTCAAAGACCTTAGAGAAGCTAGGGAGTACTAGTATAGGAGCACTAGTATGGGAGCACTTGTAAGCCTCCTTTTGATTTCTTCAAAGGCCGAACTGGCTTGCTCATTCCATTCAAAGGTCTTACCCTTAAGGACCTTGATCATGAGGGCAACAATAGAGCTAAAGTCCTTCATAAATCTCCTATAAAAGGAAGCCCAGCCATAGAAACTTCAGACTTGATGCATGGACGTGAGAGTAGGCCATTCCCGGATGGCCTTAACTTTATCTTCATCTATATGAATCCCTTAAGCCGAAACTACATAACCAAAGATGATGACTTAGGGTATAAAAAAGTGGCAATTCCTAAGGTTACCATATAGTTCTTCTTGAGCCAAGATATTCAAGACTTGGTGAAGGTAATCGGCATGCTCTCGCTCATCCCGGCTATACACAAGTATGTCATCAAAGTACACAATGACAAACTTACCTATGACCAGCCTAAGCACCTCATTCATAAGCCTTATGAAGGTGCTAGGTGTATTAGTCAAGCCAAATGGCATGACCAACCACTCATAGAGGCTGCCCTTGGTCTTGAACGCCGTCTTCCATTCATCTTCTTCAAAGATCCGGGTTTGGTAATAGCCACTTTGAAGATCAATCTTAGCAAAGATGGTGGCTCCATAAGCTCATCAAGCAAATCTTCCAACCTTGGAATGGGTTATCGACACTTGATTGTGATCTTATTGATAACCCTACTATCAACACACATTCTTATGCTCCTATCTTTCCGGGGCACGAGTATGGCCGGGACGGCAAATGTGCTTGGGCTCTCTCGGATTAGCCACTTAGCTAGGAGGTCATCCACTTGGTGTTGGATTTCTCAGGTTTCTTGGGGGTTTCATCCTATAGGTCGGTTTGTTTGGGAGGGCGGAGCCGGGAATGAGATCAATCTTATATTGGATGGACCTTTTGGGTGGCAAACCGTAGGTTATTTCTTGAGGGAAAACATGTTGGAAGGTGTGTAAGAGAGGGATGAGCAAGGGGTGGCTTGAGGCTGTCACTAGGGCCAGTTCTTAACCTAGCAAAATCCACTCCTTATAAGGCTCATATTCATGCAGTTGAGACCTTAGGAGGGTGGTAAGAAAGACGTCCATTTGAGGGTTTTCTTTGGGTTCGGAGGGAAAAGATGATTTGAGTGGGGTAAGGGTCATCTTCTTGTGGTCCTTGGTGAAGGTGTAGGTGTTCATGCGGCCATCATTCATGAACCTCCTATCAAAGAGTGAAGGTTGACCCAACATGATATGGCAAGCATCCATGGGTACAATATTGCACAAAATTTCATCTTTATAAGTCTTTCCAATGCTTAAAGACAAGAGACACTGAGTAGAAATTCGCAAACCTTTACTTTGGTTGAGCCATTGGATCGTATACATCTTTGGGTGTAGAGTCACCAAGAGCTTAAGCTTGTCCACCGTTGATTGTGAGGCTACATTTGCACAAGTCCCCCATTAATGATAAGGAAGCATACTTTTCCACCTGCGGTGCACCTCGTGTGGAAAATAGACTCCCTTTGCGCAAACTCATCTTGGAAGGCTAGGCTAATCAAGGCCCTCTGAATCACCAAAAGTTCCCCTTCGTTTGGTCCTTCTTCAACCTCCTCTAAGGGCTCATTCAAGTACAATTCCTTCTCCCCTTCTTCATCCTCCTCAAACTCCTCAAAGAAAGCTTGAAATTCAGCTAAGGTGACAATTCTCTTGTTACGACATTCGGACACAATATGTCCTAGCCCTTGACACCAAGAGCATCTCCTTTTGTCATCTGATTTAGGGGATTTCTTTGAGGAACATTTTGGACATTAGGTGGGTTTTGTCGTGGAGGTGGGATAGTTTGTGGTCTAAGGTTTATGTTTGGGGGTCTTTGAAATGGGTATGACTGAGTCGGAGGCTTGGACACAATCCCCTAACCCTTGGCTTTCCATTGTTGTTCCACTTTATATGCATGGGAGCTAAGATTGTCAAGACAGGAGTAAGGGTGAAGTTCAATAACATAGGAAATTTGGCCATCCAAACCACTCAAGTACCTCACAAGGGTTTGGGTTTCATCTTCCTTTACGTCACATTTCAAAAGGAGCTGTTCAAACTCCCTAGTATATTCCTCCACACTCTTGGTTCCCTCTTTGAGGTTATGAAGTTTAAGATAGTTATCTTAGAGGAAATGGGTGGGTAGGAATTTGGCTTTTAGTTTATCTCTCATTTGAGCCCAAGTACGGATCTTCCCCTTTCCCTTTCTGGCCCTCTTGGTCACTAAGTGAGCCACCAAATTGAACCATATTTACGAAGCTTAAGGGCTACAAGCATTACCTTTTTCTCATCCAGGATGTCCTTGCAATCAAGGACTCTCTTAACCGTCTGAAGCCAATCTAGAAATACGTCCGGATCTAGTTGGCCTTCAAACTCGGGAATGTCAACCTTAAAATCAAGGTTGCCTCCCCTACTAGACCGAAATGGCCTTCCTCCTTTGCATTCTTCACTAGAGGAATCGTTTGGGTGACATTCCTCTTCCTTGGGTTCAATTCGAGGCCTTTGTTCTGTGGGACTTCTTGAGTTTCTCAAACTCCTTCTTTTCTCTTCTAGGAGTTGGCCAAGTTGAGATTGGAGGTACTTGACTTTAGCTTCCAATTCAGCCTTCTCCCTAATAGCATTCTTCGTGACTTGATCTGGTGCTGAGCTAGGTGACATGTTGGCTTTGAGTGAGGAATTTTTGTGTTTTGGCCGGGGAATAGGAGGCACGGTCATGTTGGGCGGCATGGCCTGGGCGTGTGAAGTTGCTAAAGCTGAAATAAGCATGCTAGAATGAGGCACGGTCGTGCCCTAAGGCACGGGGTGACCATGCTGAACTTCTGTCAGGGCGCGGTAGAGTACGTAGAAGGGAATGTGTTTATAGGTGGCTTTGTGGCTTTGTGTTTGGGAATGTGTTTGGGAAGGGAACCTTGGCCAGGAAGGTAGCCTAGGCTCTGATACCAGTTGATGTATCTAGCCTTGTAAACTCCAAGTACACGACCTTCTCTTGCTTGTTATCAAGGGTGATTGTTAGGATGAAAATCGGATGTATGGCTGATTTCGAAGGGAGAATGAGGTAAGGGAAGAGAGAGGATAACTCAAGTGCCTTCAAGAGATAATCCAAGGGACCCACTCTTATTGAACACTAGGGCAATCTAATTAGATTACTTAGGATACAAAAGCACCACCTAATTGAGATAAAGAGACCTAAGACACCACTTAAGTTGCCACACTTAAGATATAGAACTGGGATTTGAAGAGTTGAGACAAAGCTCAAGCTTACATTCAATTTGGCAAAAGTCCTTTGCAAATGGAAGAGTAGGGGTATAGGCCTTCCCCTCTCAATAATTTGGCCAAAGGCACCTTACAAGCTGGGAAATGCTAAATGACATGGCCTAAGCCAGATTACAAGTTGCAAGTTGATAAAACAAGAGATCTAATCTAACCTTGACACCTTATTAGCTTAGTAACCTCCAAATTGAGGTGTCAAGCTTATAAATAATCCTAGTACATCTGCTTAGACTCTTGAGCTTGCAAGTTGCACAAGTGGGTAACCAAAAACAAGGTGAGTAGTCGACCTCTCCTCTGAACCGGGTAAAAGAATTCCTCCTTTACTTAGCTGGATAAAACAAGCACAAGCTGGTCCTTTAGCTCAACTTTACGGCTATGATTTGATAAATATATAGATGCTTTTTCATGCCTTAAAGTTTGAGAAAAGTTGGAACAAAGCAAGTCAACCAATCACCCCTCTTATTCGAACTATGCTGGATTCCGCCTGGCAGTGCACAGTTTTGATTTTTGGCTTGGATGGCTGACCAAATCGGCTCTATATACTTTACAAGAGGTCTTGTTAGAAAGCTAAGACTTTAAGCTTTAAGGGGGTTTTGTGTGCAGGAAATTTTCCCTTCTAAAGTTTGCTCCAACAGGGCTACAAAACCACGTTAATTCCCGGATGAACTGGCTTGGTCATTCTCTGCTTTGTTCAGGTGGTTTCTAACAATGGCATGGACTTCCCTGACCTTATTGGACTCTAAAACTTTGGCTAGACCATTGGGGAGGGTTTCCAAAGGCTTGCCTAGATGGTCCCCATCATTTAGGGCCTTGTTATATAAATATTTAGACAATCTTTCATGCTTTTACACTTGCCAAAATGAGCTGCTAAGTTAAGGACAAATTTCTCCCCTTGAAACTGCTGCTGCTGCTGACCTGCTGCTGCCAGTAAATGATTCTAGGGCAAAAACCAAGTAAGCTTTATCATTTAGGAGCTAATTATAAGATGATAAATGAGTTAGGGTGCTGGTAAGAAAGGGATTGGACTCCTGAGGCGTGAAGGAGTTACTGAAAGCAGGTAGAACAACCTCAAATGTACTGAACTGCAGGGTGTTCTTCATTGAATTGAATTGAACCAAGGCTACTATTTGAGCCTCAAAATGACTTGGCTCGGCTAGCAGTGATGCTAAGGTGTCCAGCAAAGCAAGGATCTCCCTAAAATAGCTTCCAAACTGAATTATAAGGCCTCACAGAATTGGCCTTGATGGTAGCTAAGCAGCAAAGTCTTCTCTGGTCGAGGGTGAGGGTGTTGTTCTAGCCTTTGTTCTGCATCATACACACATTGCTGATTGTATTTCGAAGAGGTAACCAGACTACATGGTATCCCTAAATCCATTGTTTCTGATAGGCATACAAAGTTTTTGAGTCATTTCTGGATTACTCTTTATAAGAAACTTGGTACTAAATTGATGTATAGTACCACTTGTCACCCCCAAATTGACAGTCAAACTGAGGTAACTAATCGAACCTTAGGTACTCTTCTAAGAGCTTTGATTAAGCCTCATACCAAGGCTTGGGATTCGCTCTTGCCTCATGCTAAATTTGCATACAACAAAGCTCTGAGCAAGGCTACTAGTCTCTTTGCTTTCAAGGTGGTGTATGGGATTGATCCACTAAGTCTCATTGATCTTACTCCATGGGCATTAGACTAGAAACCAAGTACGGATGCAGCAGCAAGAGTGGAAGAAATTCAGAAGCTCTATGAGTTGGTAAAGGCCAGAATTTAGAAGACAAATGCATATTATGAAGTCCAAGCCAACAAGCATAGGAGAAATATTGCATTTCGACCTAGAGATGTAGTATCGATCCACTTAAGGAACGAGAGATTTCCTTCCAAAAGGAAGAATAAGCTAATGCCAAGAGCTGAAGGTCCATTTGAGGTCTCAGGGAGAGTAAATGACAACATATAAAAGGTTGAATCTCCTAGAGATTATGGAGTTCCAACCACGCTCAATGTGGCATATTTGAGCCCATTCCATTTAGATGACTCCCAAGCAGATTTGAGGATCAAATCTTTTCAACAAGAGAAGGATGATGGAGTCGTACCAAGACAAGACCTTGTTTATGATCAAACAAGTCCAGAACGTCAAAGAACAAGGTCCCAAGTCCATAAGATGGCTCACATTTTGCTAGAAGCACAAATAGATGCGCACGGGTGTGCAACAGTTTTCATGCTTGATTTTGTATTCCTAATTGCTTAGGCCTCCATGAGGTTTAAGTCTAAATTTTTGCGTATTTTGGGCCCTTAGGATGTTAGCTACCTAGTCCAAGTGATTCAACCAAGTTAAATCAGGTGGAAGATGAAGAACCAAATCAATCTTCAAAACAGTGCAGTTTAGAGCCTGGTAAGGATTAGTTTGAATTTTTTGATCTTTTGAATAGGAAAATGAGCTCCAAAAGGTGTAATTCTACTTGGACGTGTTAGAGCATTTCCTAAGCTTTCCAACCATGTGTGGCAAGCTGAGTTACGCCCACATTTTTTTATGAGAAACGTGGCCTGCAATCAGACCCTGCATGCTACCTGTAGCAGCTCAATTGCACCTAATTGGTGCATTTGGTGGTTGAAAGCTTTACCCACGTCTAATCCTAGTCTAGCAGCATGGTTTGGTTTCTAGAAGGTAGTTGAACACAATCATGGAAGAACCACCAAGTTAACCAATGGAAAATAAGAAGAGAAAGGCAGAACATCAGCCATTGGCGCCGTAAAGGAACCCGGAGACAAAGCTAATGTTCTTCTTTTGTCTCACATGTTGGGAGCTACTTGTTTGTGCGTTTGCTTGCTTATTTAGTTGATAATCGTGTAAGCTTTTATTCTGATTGGTTAAAATAGGGCCATTGATTGTAACAAGTAAGGGTTAGGGCTGTAAACTAGCTAGTATCTCATGGGTTAGCTTAAATTGTGAACTAATCATGCTTAAGAGGTTTCCTGATTGTGAAGAAACCACACTCCCTAGGCTAGAGCAGCTTGCATGCTTGCTTGCTTGGCTATAAGGCTTGTACTCTTTCATCTGGACAATAAGTTTTCGCGAATTGAAAGAGAGAAAAGAGAGCTTTGCTCTTTGAGAGCAAAATACTAAACTTGCTTATCCTTAATGAGGCCGGTTAAGGTGGTGTTCAAGCTTAGTCCTAATCTTGTTTAAGTGGTGATTTCTGTATCTTAATCAAGTTTAGGGGCCCTAACCTCGGTCTTGGTGGTGATTTTGCATCCAAGATTCAAGTTTAGTTCTATCTCATACTTAGATTTTAGTTTCGAGTTCATTGAATCCAAGTGAAGAACCGTGAGAGCTTTGGTTGTTTCTTTTCATTCCTTTGATTGTAAGCTTAGTCCCTCTAGCTTCACTTCATCTTCTTAAAAGCATATGACAAGCATCTATAGGAATTACATCACACCAAAGTTTATCTTCATAGTTCTTTCCAATGGAGAAAGAGATCAAGCATCGTGAGTTCACTTGAATTCCCTTGCTTTAATTCAGCCACTAAATGTTGTAGGAATGTGGATGTGTCATGCCTTGCAATCCTAGTTTCTCAATTATGCTTAGAGAAACCATATCTGCACAGTTTCCTCCGTTAATAATCAAAGAACATACTTTCCCTTGGGCTATACAACGGGAATGGAATATGTTCTCCCTTTATTCATCTTTCACTCCTTTCTGATTGCTTAGAACTCTTCTCAAAACCACCAATTCATCTTCCTCAGCTTCTTCTACTACTTCTTCTTGAGTTTTCTCTTAAGTTCATGCTCACATTCATCTTCATTTTCTTCTTCCTTAAAGACTTCCTCTGCGGCTGACTATTCGGACAAAGTTATAACCTTACGGTTTGGGCTGTCCGAGGCATATTACCTAAGTCTTTGGCATTTAAAACATCTGCTATTGCTCATAGGATTGGGATTAGGCTTCTTTTGAGGAGTTTGGATCTTTTGTGGAGCTGGGGTTCTTTGTGGAAAGGAAAGAGATGGATTTTATGGCTTGGAAATAGGATTAGAACTTCCCTTGTTAATGGGTTGGTTCCCGGTATAAGGCTTTGGATTTTGGGATTTTAAGGGATTCCTTGCCTTCTTTTACAGCTCAGCCTTATGAGCCAGCACACACACTTCATCAAAGGTAGTGTAAGCTTGCAATTCAACCACATTAGCATACCTAGGATCAAGACCTCCTAAGTATCTAACAATGGTTTGCTCTTCGAGTTCTTGAATATCACCCTTGATTAAAAGCTTCTCAAACTCACGTATGTACTTTTCAACACTCATGCTGCCTTGAGCAAGATTATGGACTTGAGAATAGCAATCTTGGACACAAGTTGGGGGAAGAAAAGTAGCCTTAAGCCTTGATTTCATCTTGTCCATGTTCTGATTTTAGACTTCCTTTCCCTAAACCCTTTAGCACATAATTTTGTCCACCATAATGATGCATACATTCTAAGTCTTAAGGCCACTAACTTGACCTTCTTATCCTCTTGAATGTCTTTATACTCAATCTAAAAACTCTTCAAGATCAAGCTTACCTTCGAATTCTGGAATTTTAACTTTGAAATCATTGGTGTTTGCTTGCATCCGAGTTCTTCCGTTGTCATTCTTACTAGTTCATCTTCACTAGATGTATCAACTTCATGGCTGAAGACTTGTTCTTGCCTTCTTAGTTCAGATTGTAAGGTTTCTTCATTCAATTTCTGCTTTTGCTTCAAAACCATGCCAAGCTACCTTCTTAGATACTCATTATGAGCTTGAGTTTCTTGGTTTCATTGAGTATCCTCTCGAATCTTTTTTGCTAGTAATTCATTCTGCCTCATTAAGGCTTCCAACCTTTCTTCTAAACTCATGCTAGAACTTATCATGCTCACAGTTTATGTTTGAATTCAAGCTAGGAATGTGTTTGGGACTTGAATGGAGAAATGAATTCTGCAAAGGGATGGACGTACCGGACCAAGGAGAAACCTAAGCTCTGATACCAAATATAATGTATCTTAATTGGAAAACACTAACACTCAAAACTGAATTCAAAAGCTAAGAATAGGCTAACTGAATTCAAGCTTAAGTTTAAGTTAAGCTGTGTATGAATGAACGAATGAAGGATAATCTAAGCTTCTATTTAGATAGAGAAACACCACCAAACATAAGCTTAGGGTCCCTAAACTTTGATTAAGATACAGAAGCACTACTTAATCAAGGATTAGGACTGGATCACCACCTTAGTCGACCAAATTAAGTATAAGCAAGTAAGGTATTTGAGAGGGCAAAAACTAAAAGCCCTTTATTATGGTTTTCATTCAAAGTCAAGAGTGTCTTTATAAAATTTCCGTGAGTAAGCATTAGTACTCGTCCAAGCAAGCACCTAAACAACTAAGCTAGCTACTGGAGGTTTCCTCCTTAGGAAGGAAACGTATTACTAGCTAATTACATGTGCTTTGTATAAAGCCAGATAATATGCTTGCTTAACTTAAACTAATTACAACCAGATTTCTAAGGAAAGCAAAACAAATGATGTAATTAACTTAATACATCTTTAACTAAGCCAATACAGCAGTATAATCTGCAAAAATGTGGAGAAAAGCATCCGTAAAGGTGTTTCTCTTTTCGGCTAGCCAATTAGATTACAAGGGACCTTTACTTCCTTTTTGTTCTCATTGGTTCACACGTTTCGAGCCTTCTTCAACAGCAAATCATTATGTTCCCAGGCTGCTTGTATAGTAAATGAAGCAAGCAAGCAAGAAGATAGCTGAGGAAACCCCCTGGAGTAAGAAAAGCACATTGCTCTTCAACCGGTTTCACAAGGCAGTTTTTAGCCTGGTTTTATGACCTTGCTTCCGTCAAACGAAAGTGATCATGATTTTGATTTCAGGCCATGAGGGGACTCCTTAGGGTGTGTACAACCCCCCCGCAAAGAAATGAAGGTTAAATCATGTTTAAGTAGAAGATTTGTACTAAAACATTTTACCGTGCATTTTTGAACAAAAACTAGCAGGTTGGACAAAAGGCCTTGATCTCTTGACTTCGACTATGCATGATTGCTTTTGAATGCTTGGACCTAAAAGCTAACATCATGAGGATTCCAAAAATTCAAAAATATCAATCCTAAGCCACAATGTGGCCTGGAAAATGAGATGAACAAAACCGGGTACATTCTGGCTGTTTAACGCAGATGCTGCTGCTTTGTTCTCTTCTAACTTTTGAACCATTACTTGGACTTTGGAACTTGCATTAGACCTTGAAGGACTCTTAGGACCCTCTTCCCCGTCTTGCTCATGAAGGAATCCACCATAAGGTAGAAGCAATCAAGTCATGGCCCGTTCCCACTTCTATGCACGATGTTAGGAGCTTTCATGGCTTGGCCTCCTTTTATAGCAGGTCATACGCCACTTTAGCTCCATTGCCGCCCCAATGACTGAAGCATTGAAGGGAAGCAAGTTCACTTGCACACCACAAGTGCAAAGATCATTTAAGGAACTCAAAGAGAACTCACTCATGCACCGGTCCTAGCTCTCCCATGCTTTGACATAGTGTTTGAGGTTGAATGTGATGCCTCCCGAGTGCGCATAAGTGTGGTCTTGATCCAAGAAGGCAGGCCCCTTTCTTTCTTTAGTGAAAAGCTAAGTGAGTCGAGGAAGAGGTATTCAACATATGACAAGGAGTTCTTTGCTATCATCCGTGCCCTAGAACATTAGACAGACTACTTGATATCTAATGCGTTTGTCTTGCATTCCGATTATGAGGCCTTAAAGTACATCCAAGGCCAACATAAGTTGA
Organism: Carnegiea gigantea; assembly: GCA_029747015.1. Lineage (NCBI taxonomy): Eukaryota > Viridiplantae > Streptophyta > Magnoliopsida > Caryophyllales > Cactaceae > Carnegiea > Carnegiea gigantea. The sequence goes on from JAKOGI010000293.1 coordinate 394,861, forward strand.
ACTCTCGACGCGCGAAATGGGTTGAGTATTTGCAATCATTCCACTTTGTTATCAAGCACAAGTCTGGGAAGCTCAACTAAGGTGCTGATGCTCTATCTAGGAGACACTTTCTTTTGTTCTAACTTGGGTCATGTGTGCTTGGATTTGAGCATCTCAAGTCCTTGTACAAAGATGATGAAAATTTCAAGGAGTTATATGAGTCATACCTACCTCACCCAAAGGAAGATTTCTCATTACAAGAGGGCTACCTATTCAAAGGTAACTGATTATGTGTGCCAAGGAGTGGCACACATGAGCTTATACTTGGAGAGATTCATTGAGGGTCTCTTGCCGGACACTTTGAAGAAGAGAAGACCTACATTACGGCCAAAGAGCACTACTTTGGGCCTCACATGCTTAAGGGCATCCAAGACTTGATCAAGAGATGTTCTACTTATCAAATGGCCAAGAGTCATGCACTTCCTCAAGGGCTCTACACCTCCTTGCCTACACTATAAGGGCCATGGCTAGATGTGAGTATGGATTTCATACTTCGTCTCCCATGCACCCAATGTAACAAAGACTCAATATTGGTGGTGGTAGATCGGTTTTCTAAGATGGCCCATTTCATCGCTTGTCACTAGACCAATGATGCCTCTCACATAGCCGATTTATACTTCAAGGAAGTGGTGAGACTACATGACATTCCCCTTTCTATCGTCTCGGATAGGGACTCGAAGTTCCTAAGTCATTTTTTGATCAAACTTTGCGAAAGTTGGGCACAAAGTTGAAGTTTAGTACTACTTACCACTCTCAAACTGATGGCCAAACCAAAGTGGTAAACTGAACCTTGGGTACTTTGCTAAGGGTCCTCGTCCAGAAGAACTTGAAGGCTTGGGATCTCTTACTTGCACATGCCGAGTTTGCTTATAATAGAGCCCCAAGTAGAACTACAAATGAGTCACCATTTAGGGTGGTGTATCATCACAATCGACTTGGTCCTCTTGACCTCTTACCCATGCACCAAGGGAAGATGAATGTTGAAGCTAGTAAGAGGGTGAAAGAGATTAGATAGCTCCATAAGAAGGTTCAAGATCAAATTGAGAAGGCCAACGAGAGGTGCCAAAGTCAAGCCAACAAGCACAGCAAGCGAGCTTTGTTCAAGCCAGGAGATCTAGTATGGGTGCACCTTAGGAATTAATGGTTTTCCTCCAAAAGGAAGTCCAAGCTTATGCCACGAGCTGATGGGCCATTTGAGGTCCTAAAGAAGATCAATGACAACACATACAAGGTTGATCGATCTCCCCGGGCAATATAGAGTCTCTTGCACTTTCAATGTTGCGGACCTTAAACCATACTTTGAGGATGATAAGCTTGAGAATTGGAGGGCAAATTCTGATATACGCGTCCAAACCTCAAACACATCCAAATGAGGGTGAAAGAGCCTCAATTTGTTTTGCACTTGAAGGAGAGAACTTTGAAGGAATTTTGGTATCTTTTTTTTTTAGCTTACCAAAAAGATCAAAAGAGAAGATGATTTATTCTAGCTTCAGTAAGGCAAGGGTTTGGAAAAGGGAATCAAGAATACATATGGGTAGCAAAGAGAGAGATGGAAGCAAAGAGAATAAGAATAAGGATAGAATGCAAGTGAATTAGCAAGGGTGATTTGAATACCCACCTTGGTTCACACACTTGGGCAATCTTCTTTCTTCAACTAAGTTACGGAACTTAATCACCTTCTTAGTTGAATGAAAAAGACCTAGAGACCCACTTGAGGTTGCCACACTCAAGATACAACACTAGGTTTTTGAGAGAGAATAGACAGAGTTTTCACAACTCAAGCCTTTTGCATTCATTCAAGTGTGTTTTCTTACAACCTAAGGCCTCCCTTGTATAATGAGAGCCTTTAGATATATGAAAGGACTGGGGAAAAGGGGCCTTACAACTGTCAATAAAGAAAGAGGGAACCAAAAAGCAACAAAAAGTCGACAAGTGCTTTATGCGTTTTGTCAATAGCTTTTAAGATTATAATTGTCAACTTCAAATAGCTATATCTCCAAGGTCTCTTACTAATATTAGATGAAACAAAACTTGCTAGAAGGCTCAGGAAGTTAACTTTCATGTGGCTCATGTTGGCAGCCCTTTGGAGCTACCATTTTGGAGATATAGGACAAAAGGTGCAGCATGTGTAGGCTGGGACCGTTTCTATAGCATCCGAAAAATGGCTCCAATTGACCTATTACTCAACGACTTAACCAATAACTCTTTATATGTCCTTAAATCTGACATATTAAGGGTTCCAAAAAGTGGATTTACAGCTTCTTAAATCAAGTTTAAGCTTGAATGATCAAGCTTACAAAACCGGGTATGTGTAGGGATGTGCTGACAGTTTTGACCTTCAGAATATTTCTATGCCTTTGAGGGACCAAATGATGTCCAATTTAGTGATTCTTGATTCCTGGAAAATATGACACCTTAACCTTTGTGTTGGGGTTAATTTGCAGTAACCCACATGTTCCCTTCAGCTTGCTCCAAGCCATTAAAGTCGAGCCTGATGTGCTGCAGGGCTGACCTGTAGAACCTTGAACTTCTAAAAGCTGTAACTTTCTATTTACTTGCTCAAAATTGACGATTCAAAATTCTTATTAAACTTTCAGATGTATATTTTACCCTGCAATTTGAATCAAATCAAAAGCTATTGTGAGAGAGAGAACTAGTTGCGTGAATTGAGCTGCTCTTTTCTGCTATTAAAACTGGCAGCATGGGAACAATGGTCTTTTCCTCCTACCAACTCTAGACTTGTACTAAATTTAATTATATGACCATAAAATAGACTTCCTAAGCTTTCATATGACTACTCATACACTCGAAATGAAGCATCCAAGCTAAGGAAAAATTTACCACCATACTGAGCAAATAGACTGGACGTTCTGGCAGCACTGGCACTTTGGCTTCTATGCCTTACTTTGAGAACCATGACTTGGCTTGAAATCAATTACATGACCCAAAAGTAAACTTTATTAGCTTTCTAAAAAGCTAAATTGCAGCATCCTAAGTGCATGAAAATCTTGGAACATGCTGCACAAAACCGGATAGAAAATAGGACTAGCTTGAGTTGTGTTTAAGCTTGGTTCTTTCCCTTTGAAATGCATGGTACTCTTGTTCCCAATTTCATAAAACCCTTTGGAAAAGGCACTTTGAAGTTCAAACAAACTCCATAAAGTGTCCTTCGTCATGAAATTCAAAGAGTGGGACCAAGGAAAAGCCTTACCATGCATGAATTTGTATGGGGCTTACCTGCTATGAAGTTAAGTTGAATGAATGATAATGATACCCTTGAAAATATACATCAAATTCTCTCCAACAAAAGAGAGGAAGATTTACCTATGGGAAGTAATGAAAGTGATCAAGTTCAAAGGCAATCCAGTCCCAAGGAGGTCCAAGAGGCCATTCTAGTTGTGAGAAAACTCATAGAAGATCAAGGCCACAGCCCATCGATTCTAGATAGTAAACTTAGTGACCCTAATCACCTAACTTCAAGGTGGTTTATTGGCTTGCGTTTTAGGTTCAAATAGTTAGCTGCCCAATATAGCAAATTTCAAGCCATTTGGACTTCATTTGCCTATCCAATTCAACTCTTAAAGTCCCGCTATACAAACTGCCCAGTTTGTCAGTTTTAGTACCCGGTTTTGAGGTTCTCTTTTTCCTACCCTTGGATGAACTTAGGAACCTGCAAATCCATATTTTGGAATCCTTTTTGAGTGTACTTGAAGGGTAGCTAAAAAGGTTCAAGTTAAATCCCAGGTTATGGTTTCGAAAGAAAGCAAGTTCAGAAGAGGTGTAGTCTGATTACAGTAGGGAGTCACTTATTTTTATCAGGGTACAACTCTCCAACGGCTAGGAATCCAAGGCTTCAACAGGTCTTACCTGAAAATAGACACTTAGGGATTTCTCCTACCTTTGGAATGAACCCATTTGGGCAAGCATTTTGGAAGTTACGCTTGTTTAAAGTTGATGCTATAGTTCTAAAAAGTGCTGACAGCTTTTTACTTTTGCTTTTGCTTTTGTACTTGCCTACTTTTTGGTCCCCTCCCCTTATCCTATTTTGGCGGTCATTTGGCCTTGTTTTCCTTTGTTTTTGCTGAATGTTAGAGGCCTTTATAAGTGGGGAGAACCTTAGCTTGTAACACACCTTTGAATATATGAATTGGTTGAGTTTATACTCCCTTGTGTTTCTCTCTCTTGCTTATCTCTAGAATAGCTCACTAGAGTGGTGTTCAAGAGTCCTTTAAGGTTAATTGAGTGGGGATATCTTATCTCTTTTAATCTTAACGATGGGCCCTAAGCTTCTTAGTGGTGATATCTCATCTAAGAATCTTAGCTACTTATCTATCTTCTCACTCAAGCACAAAACCATGAACTCTCTTCTTTCTCCTTTTCCATCACTACTTGGAATCTCTTCTTTGATCTTCACTTCAAGGTCTTAGAAGTGCATTAAGAATAGAGAATAAAGTCACTTGTAATCAAATAATGACTCCAATGCTCTAAACATCTCAGAATTGCATAGAACTCTTTATCATAGGTGGAATATTTTCTTCTTGAAGCACATAGTTTCTCACTAAAGACGGCTAATAACTTACCTTCTTGAGTAAGAACACCACCTATACCAACTACGGAGGCATCACATTCAATTTCAAATACCTTACTAAAGCACAGCAAGGAAAGAATAGGTGCTTTAGTAAGTCTTTTCTTGATCTCTTCAAAGGCATATTGAGCTTTTGTTGTCCAAATAGAATGATGTACCCTTAATAACTTCAGTCATAGGAGCCATAATGGTGTTGAAACTCCTAATAACCTCCTCTAAAATAAAGCTAATTCATAAAAAGCTCGAACATCAGGAATGGACTTCAGAGTAGGGCATGACCGAATAGCTTCAATCTTGCTTTCACTGGCTTAATGCCATCACCAGTGACTATGTAACCTAAGAATGTAACTTCTGGAGTGAAGAAAGCACATTTCTTAAGGTTACCAGATAGCCTTTCAAGTTCCAAAATAAGCATCACTTGAGTTAAATGGTCTTGATGTTCATGCTCATCCTTGGAATACATTAAGATATCATCAAAGTATGCCACCACAAACTTGCCTACATACGGCCTGAATACTTGATTCATCAATCTTATAAAAGTGCTAGATGCATTTGAAAGACCAAAGGGCATAACCAACCATTTATAAAGCCCTCCTTTAGTTTTAAAGGCTATCTTGCATTCATCACCTTCTCTAATCCCTATTTGGTAGTATCCACTTCGAAGGTCTATCTTTGACAACACTTTAGAGCCATGTAGTTCATCCAACATGTCTTTAAGTCTAGCTATGGGATACCTATATTTGATTGTGCTCTTGTTAATGGCCCTACTATCCACACAAACACACATTCCACCATCTTTCTTAGGCACCAAAAGAGCAGGTACAGCGCATGGACTTAAGCCCCTAGACTTCAACTCTTTAACTTGCCTTTGTATTTCCATGGTGTCCTTTGGATTCATCCTGTAGGCATGCTTATTAGGTAGGCTGGAACCTGGAATATGATCAATGTGGTGTTGAATATCCCTTTTAGGCGATAAACACGTAGGTATCTCCTTAGGGAACAAGTGACCAATGTTTTATATGAGTGTTCTAGCCACGGGATGAGTGGGCAAAGGGGTCACTAGTTCATCTTACATACTTAAAATCCACTCTTTAAAGGCTTTGAATTCATATTGAGAAGCCTTTAACAATTGCTCCCCAACGGTCAGTAGAAAATCAGAATGAATAAGCTTGTTTTGAGGCTTGGTTTGATGGAGTTTTGATTAGAGTAAAGGGGCTAAAGTAATCTCCTTCCCATCCTTAGTAAAAAAGTAAGTATTCAAGTAACCATTATGCATAACCTTGCGGTTATACAGCCATGGTCTCCCCAAAAGCATATGACAAGCATCCATAGGAATTACATCACACCAAAGTTCATCTTCATAGTTCTTTCCAATGGAGAAAGAAATCAAGCACCGTGAGTTCACTTGTGATGTCTATGTGGGTGGTAAGTGGACCAAATCAAACTCAAATAAACCCAAATAAGAATTGAACCAAAGTAAAGAGAAAATGGAAGGTTGATTGAGATGGAATGAAAATAATAACAAAAAAGAACAAAGGATAAACAAGACCTTGCACTTGAGATAATCCTTCGCGGAGCCACTCAAGGACTTGATCTTGGGCAAATCCTCTCGTCTTCACCAAGGAATCACTCCAATTGGAAAAGAAAAGAGAACCTAGAACACCACTTGAACTTGCCAAAATTCAAGATATAGAACTAGGAATTTTTTTTTTTTGGACGCAAATGAGAATCACTCTCAAGGTGTTTGTACTACTCTTGGAAAAGCTTACAACTCTGAATTCAAATGCAACTACATAACCCACCTATTTATAGGCTAAACAAAGATAACCAAAAGACTTAAAAACTCCTAGCAATTAAAACTAGAAAATTGAAAAGGCTTGGAAAATGGAAAAGACTCAACATAAAGGGGTGGGGGAGGTTACAAAGAATATTCTAGGCTTCCAATCAGCTGAAGACATCCATCTAGAACACTCCAAGTCGTGCATGATGTCATCCACATGATGTCATGTAACCAAAGTCTCTTCATTTGCCCAGCATTTAATCCTTGCAGCAGCCTCCAATTCAACTGAGCATAACGCTCAGCACACACGTCCAAATCAGGTGATTCTGGGCTTGTTGGAAAGCCCTAGAAATTGATTTTCCAGAATGGGCTCATTTGCTCAATTTGGATAAGTAGATCAAAAGTTATGGTCCGAACATTACACCTATATCAGAACTGGACTGGAGCATGACAACTTCCCTTTGAGTGCTACTTTGCCCAATCAAATGACGTCCAAATTAAATAAAATTGGGCTTATTTTAAAGCTGCCATCTTAAGCTTCAAAACCATGTGGCCCCTCAAGTTGTGGGTCCACTTGAGCTAGTCCAAAAAATGAGCACAAAAAAAAAATTACCTTCCGCAGGGATGAATCGGGCACCAGCTCTTCCAGAAGGAATATGAGTTTTATCTAGATTTTCACCACTTGCTTGACTACTTCATGGTGTCTAAAGTCCTTGAACTCACATAATAAGAGAAAATATGAGAGTTCCCATGCACGCTCTTGTTTGACACTTTTCTTCTTGGAAGTTGACCTTAAATAAAAATGATGCATATGGGAATATGCATCAACTTGAATTCCCATGCATTGATTCAGCCATTGAATGTTGTAGGATGCATATGTTTCATAGTTTGTAATGCTAGTTTCTCAATTATGCTTAGAGAAACCACAGTTTGCACAGCTTTCTCTTTTAATAATCAAGGAACATACCTTCCCTTGAACTGTACAACGAGAATGGAATATGTTCTCTCTTTGCTCATCTTTTACTCCTTTCTGATTGCATAGAACTCTTCTCCAAACCACCAATTCACCTTCATCAGCTTCTTCCACTACTTCTTCTTGAGTTTCCTCAAGTTCATGCTCACATTCATCTTTATTTTCTTCTTCTTCAAGGACCTCCTTCATGGCTGACCATTCGGACAAAGCAATAACCTTACGGTTTGGGCAATCGGAGGCCATATGCCAAAGTCCTTGCCATTTAAAACATATTCTATTGCTCATGGGATTAGGATTAGGCCTATTTTGAGGGTTTGGATCTTTTATAGAGCTGGGGTTCTTTGTGGAAAGGAAGGGGATGAATTTTGCGGCTTGGAAATGGGGTTAGAACTCCCCTTGTTAAAGGGTTGGTTCCAGGTATATGGTTTTAGATTTTGGGGTTTAAGAGGCTACCTTGCTTTCTTTTGCTTCTCAACCTCATAAGCCAGCATGCACACTTCGTTAAGGTAGTATATGCTTACAATTGAACCACATTAGCATACCTAGGATCAAGACCTCCCAAGTATCTAACAATGGTTTGCTCTTTGGGTTCTTAGATATCACACTTAATCAAAAGCTTCTCAAACTCACGTGTATACTCCTCAACACTCATGCTGCCTTCAGTAAGATTATGGAGTTGAGAATAGCAATCTTAGACCTGAGTTAGGGGAAAAAAACGAGCCTTAAACTTTGATTTGATCTTGTCCCAAGTTTTGATTTTAGACTTTCTTTCCCTAACCCGTTTAGAACACAAGTTTATCCACCATAATGATGCATACTTTCTAAGTCTTAAGGCCACTAACTTGACCTTTTTATCCTCTTGAACATCTTTATACTCAAAGACATATTCAATAGTATGGAACCAATCTAAAAATTCATCTGGATCAAGCTTACCTTCGAATTATGGCATTTTAACTTTAAAATCATTGGTGTTTGCTTGCATCCGTGGTTCTGTCCTAACCATTCTCACTGGTTCATCTTCACTAGATGAATCAACTTCATGGCTGAAGACTTGTTCTTACCTTCTTGGTTCAGATTGTAAGGGTTCTTCATCCATTTGCGGCTTGTGCTTCAAAACCATACCAAGCTACCGTCTTAGATGCTCATTTCGAGCTTGAGTTTCTTGATTTCATTGAGTATCCTCCTGAATCAAGCTTCAAACCTCTCTTCCAAACTCATGCTAGAACTCATCTTGCTCACGGTTTGTGTTTGGATTCAAACTAGGAATGTGTTTGGAATTTAAGTGGGGAAATGAATTCTGGAAGGGGATGGACGTACCAGGCCAAGGAGAAACCAAAGCTCTGATACCAAATATGATGTATCTTGATAAGAGAACACTAAAACCCAAAACTGAATTCAAAAGCTAAGAGTAAGCTAGCCGAATTCAAGCTTTAAGTTTAAGTTAGGCCGCATATGAATGAATGAATGAAGGATAATCTAGGATTTCGGTTAGATACAGAAACACCACTAAACACAAGCTTAGGGTCCCTAAACTTTGATTAAGATACAGAATCTCCACTTAATCAAGGATTAGGACTTACTTAATCACCACTTTAATTGGCCAAATTAAGGATAAACAAGTGAAGCATTTGAAAGGACGAAAGCTAAAAGCTCTCTATTCTGGTTTTCATTCAAAGTCAAGTGTCTTTAAAAAATGGCCATGATACAATCTAAATGCACGACCAAGCAAGCACCTAAACCAGATTACATGCTTTCTTAACTTAAACTAATTGCAACCAAAACATTAAGGAAAGCAAAACAAATGATGTAATTAACTTAATACATCTTTAACTAAGTGAATACAGCAGTACTAACAGCAAAAATGTGGATCTCTTTGGCTAGCCAATCAGATTTCAAAGCACCTTTGCTTCCTTTTTGTTCTCATCGATTCACATGAATCAAGGCTTCTTCAGTAGCAAATCATTGTGTTCCCAGGCTTCTTGACTAGTGAATAAAGCAAGCAAGCAGGGAGAGAGTTGAGAAAACCCCTTGGAGTAGGAAAAACACGTCGCTCTTTAACTGCGTTCATAAGGTAGTTTTTAGGCCGATTTTGTGACCTTACTTCCAATAGTCAAAAGTGATCATGATTTTCATTTCAAGCCATGGGGGACTCCTTAGGGTGTGTAAAAAACCCCTTGTAAAGAAATCAAGGTTAAATCATGTTTAAGTAGAAGATTTCTACTAAAACATTTTATGATGCAGTTTTGAACAAAAACTAGTTAGTTGGACAAAAGGCCTTGATCTCTTGACTTTGATTGTGCATGATTGCTTTTTAATCCTTGGACCTGAAAGCTAACATCATAAGGATTCCAAAAATGCAAAAATATTAATCTCAAGCCACAATGTAGCTTAAGAAATGAGATGAATGAAACCGGGTACATTCTGGTTGTTTAACCCGGATGCTGTTGCTTGGTTCTCTTCAAACTTTTGAACCATTACTTAGACTTTGGAACTTGCATTGGACCCTGAAGAACTCTTAGGACCCTCTTCCTCGTCTTGTCCATGGAGGACTCCATCAGTTTGGGCAGTCCGAGGCTATATGCCTAAGTCCTTGGCATCTGAAATATTTTCTATCGCTAATGGGATTAGGATTAGGCCCATTTTGAGGAGTTTTGATCTTTTGTGGGGCTGGGGTTCTTTGTGAAAAGGAAGGGGATGGATTTTATGCCTTGAAAATGGGGTCAGAACTCCCCTTCTTAAAGGGTAGGTTTTAGGTGTAAGGCTTTGGGTTTTAGGGTTTAAGAGGTTGCCTTGCTTTCTTTTGCTGCTCAACCTTATGAGCCAGCATACACACTTCATCAAAGCTACCATATGCTTGCAATTCAGCCACATTAGCATACCTAGGATCAAGACCTCCCAAGTATCTCGCAATGGTTTACTCTTCAGGTTTCTGTATATCACACTTAATCAAAAGCTTCTTAAACTCACGTGTGTACTCTTCAATGCTCAGGCTGCCTTGAGTGAGATCATGGAGCTGAGAATAACAATCTTGGATAAAAGTTGGGGGATGAAAACGAGCCTTAAACTTCGATTTCATCTTGTCCCATGTACGGATTTTAGAATTTCTATCCCTAACCTGTTTAGCACATAAGTTTGTCCACTATAAGAAGCAAACTATCTAAGTCTTAAGGCCACTAACTTGGCCTTCTTAACCTCTGAAATGTCTTTATACTTAAAGACACGTTCAACAGTATGCAACAAATCTAAAAATTCATTTGGATTAAGCTTACCTTCGAATTCTAGAATTTCAACTTTGAAATCATTAGTGTTAGCTTGCATCCGTGGTTCTGCCTTTGCCATTCTCACTAGTTCATCTTCACTAGATGAATCATCTTGATGGTTGTGGACTTGTTCTTGCCTTCTTGGTTCAGATTGTAAGGTTTCTTCAATCATTTTCTGCCTTTGCTTCAAAATTGAACCAAGCTTCTTCCTTAGATACTCATTGTGAGCTTGAGTTTCTTCGTTACGTTGAGTATCCTCATGAATCTTCTTTGCCAACGTTTCATTCTGTCTCATTAAGGCTTCAAACCTTTCTTCCAAAATCATGCTAGAACTCCTTTTGCTCACGATTTGGGTCTGGATTCAAGCTAGGAATGTGTTTGAAGTTTTGAGTAGGAATGAATTCTAGAAGTGGAGGGACATACCAGGCCAAGGAGCAACCAAAGCTCTGATACAAAATATAATGTATCTTGATAGGAAAACACTAAAACTCAAAATAATTCAAAAGCCAAAGGCTAGTAAGCTGAATTCAAGCTGAAGTTTAAGTGTTGCCGTGTATGAATGAATGGGAGAAGGATAATCTAAGCTCTTGTTTGCATACAGAATCACCACTAAACTTAAGCTTAGGGTTCCTAAACTGTGATTAAGATACAGAATCACCCCTTAATTGATGGAGTCCTCCATGGCCAAGACAAGGAAGAGGGTCCTTAGAGTCCTTCAAGGTCAAATGAAAGTTCCGAAGTCCAAGGAATGGTTCAAAAGTTGGAAGAGAACCAAGCAGCTGCATCCGGGTTAAACAACCAAAATGTACCCGGTTTTATTCATCTCATTTTTTGAGCTACATTATTGCTTCAGATTGATATCTTTGCATTTTTGGAATCCTTATGATGTTAGCTTTCAGGTCCAAGCATTAAAAAGCAATCATGCACAATTGAAGTCAAGGGATCAAGGCCTTTTATCCAACCTGCCAGTTTTGGTTCAAAACTACGCGGTAAAATGTTTAATAGAAATCTTCTACTTAAACATGATTTAACCTTGATTTCTTTGCAAGGGGGTTTGCACACAACCGAAGGAGTCCCCCTATGGCTTGAAATCAAAATCATGATGACTTTTGATTGTTGGATGCAAGGTCACAAAACCGGGCTAAAAACTGCCTTATGAACCCGGTTGAAGAGCAATGTGTTTTTCCTACTCCAAGGGGTTTCCTCAGCTCTCTCCTTGCTTGCTTGCTTCATTTGCTAGACAAGGAGCCTGGGAACACAATGATTTGCTATTGAAGAAACCTTGAAACGTGGGAACCAATGAGAACAATAAGGAAGGAAAGGAGCCTTGCAATCTGATTGCCTAGCCGAAAAGAGAAACACATTTACGGCTGCTTTTCTCTACATTTTTTGCTGATTATGCTGCTGCATTAGCTTACTTAAAGATGTATTAAGTTAATTACATCATTTGTTTTGGTTTCCTTAGAAATTTAGTTGTAATTAGTTTAAGTTAAGCAAGCATGTAATCTGGTTTTGTACTAAGCGCATGTAATTAGCTAGTAATACATTTCCTTCCTAAGGAGGAAACCTCCAGTAGCTAGCTTAGTTGTTTAGGCGCTTGCTTAGTCGAGTACTAATGCTTATTCATGGCCATTTTGTAAAAACATACTTGACTTTGAAAGGAAACCAAAATAGAGAGCTTTTAGCTTTCGTCCTCTCAAATACTTCACTTGCTTATCCTTAATTTGGTCGATTAAGGTGGTAATCAAGTAAGTTTCAATCCTTGATTAAGTGGTGATTCTGTATCTTAATTAAAGTTTGGTGACCCTAAACCTATGTTTGGTGCTGTTTCTGCATCTAAACAGAAGCTTAGATTATCCTTCACTCGTTCATTCATACACGGCCTAATTTAAACTTAAGCTTGAATTCAGCTAGCTTACTCTTAGCTTTTGAATTTAGTTTTTAAGTTTTAGTGTTTTCCAATCAGGATACATCATTAATCAAGGTTTAGAACCTACTTGATCACCACCTTAATCGACCCAATTAAGGATAAGCAACTGAAGTTTTTAGAGGACGAAAGCTAAAATGCTCTCAATATGATCTTCATTCAAAATTCCAGTGTTTTTTAAAAAAATGGCAGTGATACAATGTCAATACTCGACCAAGCAAGGACCTAACAACTAAGCTAACTATTGGAGGTTTCCTCCTTAGGAAGCAAATGTATTAACTTGCTAACTATGTGCTTAGAATAAAATCAAATTACAACTTGCTTAAACTAATCTAATTACAACCAGATTTCCAAGGAAAGCAAAACAAGTGATGTAATTAACTTTAATGCATTGTAATTAAGCTAATTCAGCAGCTTTGCTAACAAAATGTGGAGAAAAGTAGTCGTAAAGTGCATCCTCTTTTCGACTATCCAATGAAAATGCTCGGTGCTGAATCTTCCTTCATGCTCTAATTGGTAGAACACGTCCCAAGGCGTCTTCAGCAGTAGATCATTGAGTTTCCGGGCTGTTTAACTAGTGATTGAAGCAACCAAGCGAGGAGAGAGCTAAGGAAACCCTTTAGAGAAGGAAAAACATGCAGTACTTCAACTGGGTTCACAAGGTAGTTTTTTTAGCCCGGTTTTGAGACCTTGTTTCCACCAATCAAAAGTGAGCATGAATTTGATTTCAGGCAATGGGGGACTCCTTAGTGTGTGTACAAACCCCCCTGTAAAGAAATTAAGGTTAAATCGTGTTTAAGTAGAAGATTTCTACTAAAACATGACGTAAAGCTCAAGGGATTAAGCTTACAATCAAAGGAATGCAAAGAACCAAGCAAAGCTCTCATGGTTCTTCACTTGGTTTCAATGAACCTGAAACTGAAATAGAAGTAAGGGATAGAACTAAACTTGAATCTTGGATATAGGATCACCACCAAGACCAAGGTTAGGGCCCCTAAACTTGACTAACATACAGAAATCACCGCCTAAATAAGATTAGGACTAAGCTTGAACACCACCTTAACCGGCCTAGTTAAGGATAAGCAAGTTTAGTATTTTGGTTTCAAAGAGCAAAGCTCTCTTTTCTCTCTTTCAATTCATGAAATCTGATTGTCCAAATGGAAGAATACAAGCCTTATAGTGAAGCAAGCAAGCATGCAAGCTGCTCTAGCCTAGGAAGTGAGGTTTCTTTACAATTAGGAAACCTCTTAAACATGCTTAGTTTACGGTTTAAGCTAATCCATGAGATACTACCTAGTTTACAGCTCTAATCCTTGCTAATTACAATCATTGGCCATATTTTAACCAATCAGAATAAAAGCTTACACGATTATGAAGTAAATAAGCAAGCAAACACACAAACAAGCAGCTCTCAACATGTGAGAGAAAAGAAGAACAACAGCTTTGTCTCCGGCTTCTTTTGCAGCTGGCCAATGGCTAAAGTTCTCCCTTTCTCTTCTTGTTTTCCATTGGTTAACTTGGTGGTTCTTCCATGATTGTGTCCAACTACTTTCTAGAAACCAAATCATGCAACTAGGCTAGGTTTGGACGCGGGTAAAACTTTCAACCACCTAATGCACCAATCAGGTGCAAACGAGTTGCTGCAGGCAGAATGTAGGGTCTGATTGGGGGCCACTTTTCTCTGGGACAACCTGGGCATAACTCAGCTTGCCACACATGGTTGGAAAGTTTAAGAAGCCTGCTAACACCTCCAAGTGGATTTGGTCTTTCTAACGCTCCTTGTACATTCATGAGGCTAATGAATCAAGTATTCAAGCCCTATATTGGTAAATTTGTGGTGGTCTACTTCGATGACATTCTAATTTATTCCAAGCATGAGCAAACACATCAAGATCATCTTAATGAAGTCATGCTTGTTCTTGAATGTGAGAGGCTGTATGGTAACCTTAAGAAATATACTTTTTTCACTCAAGAAGTTACATTCCGAGGTTATATTGTTTCTGAAGAAGGGATAAAGACAGATGAGAGCAAGTCAGAGGCCATACAGTTATGGCCTCAACCATAAAGCATTCATGATGTTTGAAGCTTTCATGGATTAGCTTCCTTTCATGGGAGGTTTATTCGAAACTTCAGCACTATTGTGGCTCCCATGACTGAGGTGATTAAGGGTACATCATTCAAATGGAGCCCTAAAGCCTAATCTACCTTTGAAGAAGTAAAGAGAAGACTAACTCAAGCACCTATCCTTGCTTTGCCGTGCTTTGAGAAGATCTTTGAAGTTGAATTTGATGCATCATGAGTGGGTATAGGTGGTATTCTTACTTAAGAAGGTAAGCCATTGGCCTTCTTTAGCGAGAAGTTTTGAAGTATATTGTACAGTGTTTAGAGCATCAGAGCCATTATTTAGTGGGAAGTGAGTTTATTCTGCATTCAGATCATGAAGATTTGAAGTATATTTAAGGCCAACACAAGTTAAACTCATGCCATGCTAAATGGGTTAAGTTCCTTCAGTCATTCCACTTCACCATTAAGCATAAGTTTGGAAAGTTAAATCAAGGTGCCGATGCATTATCAAGGAGGCATCTCCTCCTATTTCAATTAGATGCTCTTATTCTTGGTTTTGAGCATCTAAAAAGTTTGTATCCTGATGATGAAGACCTCGAGGACTTATATTCTATGTGCTGGAAGCACCCCAAGGGGGGACTTCTTAGTCCAAGAGGGCTATTTATTCATGGGAGTATGATTATGTATTCCAAAGTGTAGCACCCATAAGCTCCTGATTAGGGAGGTTCATGGTGTTTCATTGGATGGTCTTTTTAGTGAATCCAAGACCTTAACTATGTTAAGGGAACATTACTACTGGATTGGAATGGAGAAGGATGTTCAAGACATCCTAAGAAAGTGTGGAACATGCTAAGCTGCCAAGAGTCACGCCTTACCCCACGATTTGTACACGCCACTTCTAGTTCCCAATTAACCTTGGGTGGACATGAGCATGGACTTCATTTTGGATCTACCTAAGACTCAAAGGGGCAAGGAGTCAATATTTGTAGTAGTGGATAGATTTTTCAAGATGGCACACTTCATACCTTGCAACAAAGTCAATGATGCTACATACATTGCTGAATTATACTTTAAAAAGCTAACTAGATTACATGGCATCCCTAAGTCTATTGTTTCTGATAGGGATACAAAGTTTTTAAGCTATTTTTGGATTACCCTTTGGAAGAAGCTTGGTACTAAATTGATGTATAGTACCGCATGTCATCTCCAAACGGATGGGCAAACTGAGGTAACTAATCAAACCTTAGGAACTCTCTTAAGAGCTTTGATAAAACCTCATGCCAAAGCTTGGGATTTGCTCTTGCCCCATGCTAAGTTTGCATACAACAAAGCACCAAGCAGGGCTACTAGTCTCTCTCCCTTCAAGGTGGTATATGGGATTGACCCATTCAGTCCCACTGATCTCACCCCATAGCCCTTAGACTAGAAATAAAGTGTGGATACAGCAGCAAGAGTGGTGGAAATTCAGAAGCTCTATGAACTGGTAAAGGCCAAAATTGAGAAGACAAATGCATCCTATGAAGCCCAAGCCAACGAGCATAGGAGAAAGATGGTTTTTTAACCTGGAGACCTAGTATGGATCCACTTGAGGAAGGAGAGATTTCCTTGCAAAAGAAAGAACAAACTGATGCTAAGAGCTGAAGGTCCATTCGAGGTGCTAGAGAAGGTAAATGACAATGCATACAAGGTTGATTTACTAGGAGAATATGAAGTATCCGCCACATTCAATGTGGCATATTTGAGCCCCTTCCATCCAGATGACTCCCAAGCAGATTTGAGGATCAAATCTTTTCAACAAGGGAAGGATGATGGAGTTCTACTAAGCCAAGACCAAGTTCATGATCAATCAAGTCCAGAACGTCCAAGAATAAGGTCACAAGTTGATGTATTCTAGCCTCACTAATGCAAGAGATTGCAAAAGGGATTCAAGAATGCATATTGGTGTGGAAAAGATTGAAATAAAGAAAGAATAAGAACAAGGGTACAATGCAAGTGAATTAGCAAGTGTGATTTGAAGACCCATCTTGGTTCACACACTTAGGAAATCTTCTTAGTTCAACTAAGTTACAAAACTTAATCACATTTTTAGTTGAACCAAGACCTAGAGACCCCACTTGAGGTTGCCACACTCAAGATACAACACTAGGATTTTGAGAGAGGTAGAGGGAGTTTTCACAACTCAAGTTTTGCATTTCATCCAAGTGTGTTTATAAAAGACTCTTTGGCTAGTTATAAAGGGCCTTCCCACAGCTATCCAAAGGCCCCACACTCGGCTAATAGACAATTAGTGCACTAGGGAAGAGAGAGCATCAAATTAGCTCACCCCCCTTAGTACAAGCAAGTCTAATCCTACCTAGGCCAGCTTACTAGGTCCAATTATACTCCTAAATGAGGTGTCCAGCTTTCTAGGCAGCAAAATTACACTAGTACAAGTCCATTTGAACTGAGTGCAAGAGAAAACCAAGGAAAACATCACCCTTATACCATCTAGCTTATGACTGGTTAAACGAGATTTTTGTTGCCCTTTTGGCTGGATAAAAGCAGCATAAGGGGGTGCTTTCTGGTCGTTCAAGGCTAGTGATTTGATAAATATTTATCTAATCTTTCATGCCCTAAAGTTTCGAATAGAATGGACTTTAGTAAGTCAACTTAATCCCCCCCGAATCGGTCCTTCGCAGCTTTCATGCTTGCACTGCATAGTCTGAAAGTAAGCGGTTGTGCGACCTAACAAATGACCTCTAAATTCTTTGAAACTTGGTTTATTTGAAAGCTAACATCTTAAAGTGAAGAAGGTGGTCTTGGCACTCAGTTATACCTTTGGCATCAGTGCTCAAAAGATTGACAAAATCGAGCCAAAAAATTCTAGTCGAACTAGGGAGTAGGTGCAAGGGCTGATTTACGACTTCTTGGACCAAAGCATGAACTTCCTTGACCTCCTTGGTGCTTGTAGAGTCCCCTAGGCTTACTGGTTGATCTTTGAATAGTTCCAAGGGATAGTCCCCATCACAAGTTCAATAGATGGCTCACCTTTTGCTAGAAACACAAACAGAAACCTACGGGTTCAAAACAGTTTTTAGACCCGATTTTGTATTTCTAACCACTAAGGCCTCCATGAGGTTTAAGTCCTGAATTTTTGCATCTTTTGGGTCCTCAAGATGTTAGCTACCTGGTTTAAGAGATTAAATCAAGTTAAGTCAAGTGGAAGATGAAGAGCCATGTCAGTTTTCCAAACTTACAGGCTAGAACCCGGTTTGGACCAGTCCGGGTATTTTGATCTTTTGGGTAGGCAAATGAACTTTGAATTAAGTTATTCCACTTGAAGGGGTTAGAGGAATTCCAGAGATTTCCAGCCATATGTGGCAAGCCAATTTATGAAGGAACCACCAAGTTATCCAATGAAGAGCAAGTGAGAAAGACAGCTTCATTCCTAGTGGTCAGCCGAAAGGCATAAAGCAGCCACTCAACATCACTCCTTTTCTTCACTTCAACGCAGCTGCTTATTTGCTTAATTACTTAATTAGTAACAAGTTTAGCGTTAATCCTAATGATTAGATAGACTCAATGGTTGTACTTAACAAGGATTAAGCTAGGATTAGCATAGAAACCTCACGGGTTAACAAAAATCATGAACTAAGCTACGGCGTGAACTAGATGGGCCGAATGTAGCTTGCTTGAGTTTAGTTGCAAATTTCCCTTATGCATAAAATATGACTTGCTTTAAAGGCCAAGCCACCCACCAAGACTAAGGAACCAGTAACAAATGCCTAAAGGCTTTGCCACCAACACTTCTATAAAGGTTCCACTTAAAACTCACCACCTTATAAACAAGGATAAAGAGAAATGAGATTTTTAAGAGAGAAAGTTTTAAGCTATTTCATATATCATTCAAATCTGATTTGTTTACGATGTAAGGCCTCCCTTATATAATGAGAGCCTTTAACAAGCTATAAGAGAGGGGGAAAAGGGCCATACATGTCCATAAAGCAAGAGGAAACCATAAAGCATTGCAAGTACAAAAGCTGAAAAGTGCTTTATGGTTTTTGTCAGCAGCTTTTCAGATTACAGCTGCCAACTTCAAATTGCTATATATCCTAGGTCTCTTAGTCAAATTGGGTGAAACAACCTTTGATAGAAAGCTTAGGAAGTTAGCTTTCAGGTGGCTCAAGTTGGTAGAGCGTTTGAGCAAACTTTTGGGAGAGATAGGCTAAAAGGTGCAGCATCTGGAAACTAGCTCTAATTAACCTATTACCAAATAACCTAACCTAGACCTCTTTTTATGTCCTTAAAGCTGACATATTAAGGGTTCCAAAAAGCGAATTTGCAGTTTCTTAAGTCCCAGTTAAGCTTGAGTAATCAACCTTGCAAAACTGGGTATGTGCGCTGGCTTCTGGGCAGTTTAGGAGCATGCTACTGTTCAGAGCTCAACTTATTCTTTCTGTGGGTTTAACCTCATTTTAATGATTGAAGCACTTATAAAGCCTCTTGACCTTCCCAAAATAGGAGAGTAACACATCCTAAGTGCATAGGAAGGCCTTTGAATTGGAGCTCCAAATCAGTGCACGGACCAAGTCCCTTGGAATGGATCTTTTAAGCACTAAGGAGGACTTGAGTGTTTTGTTGGACTGAATTGGGCATGGAGTTTGCTTCATAAGCAAGTTTAAGAGGTTTCCTAATTCTACAGAAACCTAGTTTATCACTTTTCAGAATAGATGAATTGGTCTCTGGTTCGTTCCGCCATCACTCGTTAAGCTTTAGCTACTTGGTTGGTTGCTTGCTTGCTTATAAGGCTTTTGTATTCTTTTCTTTTCAATCAGATTTCATACATTAGAAAAGAAAGAAAGAGAGCTTTGCTCCTTAAAACTGAAACACTAAACTTGCTTATCCTTAACTAGGCCGGTTAAGGTGGTGTTCAAGTCAAATCCTAATCTTGTTTAAGTGGTGATTTCTCTATCTTAATCAAGCTTAGGGGCCCCAACCTTGGTCTTGGTGGTGATTATTGTGTCCAAGAATTAGGTTTAGAACTATCCTAAACTCACTTTCAGTTTCGGATTGCATAGAAAGCAAGGGAATATCTTGAGTTCCTTTGTTTGTTAATTATGATCTCCTTTGATTGTGAGTGATTTCCATTAAGCTTTACATCACTAACCTTTGGTTTCCTTCCATGGAAGGGAAACCTCAAGATGTCTATTAACCCCCCTTTTTGAAAATCATGATTTGGACATCATTACGTGGTTTAATCACCACGATCTTTCCAACTGCGTAGTTTCAGAAGCCTACCGGGCAGCTTGCCAAAACCAGCTAAATTGGACCCCTTAACGTGCTCTTCTTGGTTTGTGCTTAACGTGATAAATAAACTAGACATCCTAAATGAACTAACAAAAAAAGAATTACAATTATTGGATGTTGTTTAATCTAAAAATTAAGAAAAACAAAACTGGGTACAAACTATCCCAAAACTACGGCCTGGATAGTTTGCGTTTAAGAGCTGAGTTGATTTATCAAGCGAAGTCCAAATGAGCTAAAACTTATTTTGCTAGAAAGCTAACTTCTTGGACTTCAAACCATGGAAAAATACCTGACTTAAACCTCAAAAAAGGCCTAAATAATTAAGCTCGTAAAACTGGGTATGCTGTTAGAACTAGTTCGACAACTAACTCTTCTTGAACTTGCAAAAATCTTTTTGGGTCCTTGGACTTTTGACAACTAATTTGGATTCCCTTAATTGCCTTGGACCTCAAAATTAGTGTTCTATAAGGGATTTACATCATCCTCCCCTTGTTAAGAAGGATTTGCCCTCAAATCCAATGGGTAAGCATGGATGCATTGGATTATGGCTGAAAATTGACTAACTAAGCAAATAAAGCTTTCTTGGTTCGAATTTTGTGGATTTGGGAAATCGTTATAGAGTAGTTTGAGAAGGGGCATTGATGGGGACCATCTCATTGACACTTTTAACCTCCCTCCTCCAGCCTACAATAGCCCAGTAACACCAAGGAAGATAAGGAAATTCATGTCTTGTCAAAAACATCCCAATTAAGTCCAACAGTAACCTACCCAGTTCAACTGAAAATTAGTCCAATTTTTTCTGTCTTTTGGGACCAGGTACGGAGGGGGCAATTGACTGCATTGACCACCCCCTTTAAGTTTAAGATGTTAGCTTTCAAATAAATCAAGTTTCAAGGCATTTGGAGATCATTTACTAGGTCAACCAGCAACTTCTTTCAGATGGTGCAGTGTTAGCGCAAATCCAGCAAAGGGTAGATTCCAGGGGAATTAAGTTAACTTACCAAAGTCCATTTGTTTTGAAACTTTAGGACATGAAATTAGACATAAATATTTATCAGGTCAAGTGCCCAAAAGGTCCACAAAACAACCCCTTATGCCGTTATTATCCAGCCAAAGGAACGACAAAACTTCGTTTACCTGGTTCTACACTAGTCGGTACAAGGGTGATGTTTTCCTTGGGTTTCTCTTGTACTTTTCCTACAAGTGGACTTGTACTTGATGTATCTCCTGAGGGTCTATGCTAAAACTCAATTCAAGAGTAAAAGCTTAAAATTAAGATAGAGTACAATTAAGGGATACTCAAGAGATTAGCACATTATAAGCTGGCTGTGAATCAGCTAAAATGTAAGGAGGGGAAAGGATTTAGAATCAAGGGATTCTAAATGGGAAAAAGAAAAGTAAGGATAGATACTAAACTAATCTTTAGATACAGAAATCACAACCAAAGACTAATCTAGGTAGGACTAAGCTTGTTCAAGGATATAGAAATACCACCAAGAATAAGATTAGGGCCCTTAAGCTATGATTAAGATACAAAAACACCACTTAATCAAGTTTAAGACTACACTTGAACGCCACCCTAACCGGCCTAGTTAGAGATAAGCAAGTTTAATGCTTTAAGAGAAATAAGAGCAATGCTCTCAAATTTGATTTCAATTTATACTCAAAGCTTCGTTACAAAATGAGCATTCTAAGGCCTTATATGCATGGCCAAAGGCAGCCTGTAGACTTAGGAGGTTTCCTTCTAAGGGTGGAAAACTCTTAAGTATGCTTAAGCCTTGCTTAAAACTAAGCTAATTACACCAGCTTGATTATCTTAAGCGAATTACAACTTGTAAGCTTAGTAATACAAACAAATGACTAAGCTTAACATTAAAACACTTAATTTAGCTTAATACATCAGAATACTAGAGAAAAAAAATAAAAAGCAGCCATAAATCAAAACCCCTTTTCGGCTGACCAATCAGATTGCAAGGTGCTGAATCTTCCTTTATTTTCTCATTGGCTAGGCTCTTTCCGAGGCTTGTTTGCAACATATGATGGTGTCTCGTGTAGCCTTGAATGTGATTGGAATTAATTAAGCAGCCAAGCAGCTGAGTACCCTTGGAGGAAGGAAATTACACCTAGCACTAAATCGGGTTTTAGAAGCTTAAAAACAATCCGGTTTTCTACCCTTTTTTCAGCTAATCAAAAGTGACCATAATTTTAATTCTAGGCCATGGGGGGACTCCTTAGGGTGTGTAAAAACCCCACAGGTAAAGAAATCAAGGGTAAGATGCGTTTAATTAGGAGAATTCCACTTAAACGTTTTACCGTGTAGATTTGGACTAAAACTGGCAGGGTTGATAAAATGGCATGATTTCTTCACTTCGACTAAGCATGATTGGTTTTGCTTGCTTGGACCTAAAAGGTAACATCTAGGGGAACCCAAAAATGTAACAGTCTAGGACTTAAGCCATAATGAAGCTTACGAAATCACATACCCAAACAGGGTACATTCTAGTTTAATTGGGCAGTTTGGATAGTTTCGGTTTATTGGCTGAATTGGATGGGTAAATTAAGTCCAAATGAGTTGAAACTTATTTTGTTGGAAAGATAACTTCTTGAAGTTCAAACCCATTGAAAAATAGTGGGCCTAAACCTTAAAGAGGCCTAAGTAATTAAGCTCTCAAATACTAGGTCTGCTATTGGAATTAACCCATGACCTGTTATTTTGCTTCTTTCACAAAATGCGGATGATTCATTGACATTTTGGCTAGTAAAATAAGATTACCTTAACTGATTTGATTCTCCAAATTAAGGGGCATGGAGAGATCTCCATTATCCTCCCCTTGTTGAGAATGATTTGACCTCAAATCGGTTTAGGTAATCACCTTCCATACTTGGCTCAATTCTTATTGAAATAAAATCATCCATTCAAACAAGTCTCTCTTGATCTTAGAGACTATTTTCCAATCATTCCCCTTACTGCTTTGAATGTTGTTTCGAGGGGACCCTTTGGACTTGTTTTGAACCCTTTCTCCAAATGCTCTTAATTTAGAATTAGAAGCTTTAAGTAATGGTTCACCAAAAGTCAGAAAAAGGTTGAGATGCTCATGGCTCCTTGGTGAATGGTTGGTGCCTAAAGTGAGCATTTCACCTTCATGTGCTTCTACTACTATTTCTTCCATAGGTTCTTTGAATTCATCCCCAGCATTCTTTTAATTTTCCTCCTCTTCCACAGCGTTCCATTCGGCTAATGTAACAATCCTTCAGTTTGTACAATCTGATGCTGAGTGTCCAAATCCCTAGCACTTAAAACATCTTCGGATGCCCTTAGGAATGGGTTTAGGTCTATTTGGAGGTGGTTGGCTGTTTAGTGGGGCTAGGGTTTTTTGTGGGGTGGATGGTGGGGCAACCGTGGGTTTATGAAAGGAAATGGGGCTCCCCTTGTTAATGGGCTCGTTCTGAAGTGGGGGCTTCAGAAACTCATGCTTAAGGGGCCTTGATTTTTGTGTTGCTCAACCTTGTGAGCAAGGACGCATACCACATCAAAAGTGGTGTAGGCTTGTAATTCAACCACATTAGCATACCTAAGATCAAGATCTCCTAAGTATCTAACAATGGTTTGCTGTTCTGGTTCTTATAAATCACACTTGATTACAAGCTTCTCAAACTCACATGTGTACTCTTTAACATTTAGGTTGCCTTGGTTCAAGTTGTGGAGTTGAGAGTAACAATCTTAAACATAAGTGGGAGGGAGAAACCGAGCCTTAAGCTTTGATTTCATCTTATCCCATGTACTGATTTTAGACTTCTGTTCTCTAACTCTCTTTGTACACAAATTAGTCCACCAAAGAGAAGCATACCTACAGAGTCTTAGGGAAACCAGCTTCACCTTCTTGTCTTCAGAAATGTCCTTGTACTCAAAAACTCTCTCAACCATGCATAACCAATCTTGGAACTCTTTAGGATAAAGCTTGCCTTTATATTATGGAATTTCAACCTTTAAATCATTGGTATTAGTTGGCATCCATGGTCCTAGCCTAGCCATGCTCAATGGTTTTTCATCACTAGATGAATCAAGATGATGGCTAAACACATGCGCTTGTTTTCTAGGTTTAGATTGTAGAGGTTCCTCATTGATTGCTTACTTTGGCTTCATGAATGCACCAAGCTATTTATGTAAGTACTCATTTTGACCCTTAGTTTCTTGGTTTTGCTGGGAATCCTCATAAATCTTCTTTATTAAGATCTTGTTCTGCCTCATTAGACCATTAAACTTCTCTTCCAAACTCATGCTATAACTCATTTTGCTCTTAGTTTGGGTTTGGATTCAAACTAAGAATGCGTTTGGAATTTTGAATGGGAATGAATTCTGGATGTGGAGGGACGTACCAGGCTAAGGAGAAACCAAAGCTCTGATACCAAATATGATGTATCTCTCAAGGGTCTATGCTAAAACTCAATTCAAGAGCAAAAGTTTGTTATAAGATTAGGGCCCTTAAACTAAGATTAGGATACAGAAACACCACTTAATCAAGTTTAAGACCACATTTGAACACCACCCTAATCAGCCTAGTTAGAGATAAGCACGTTTAGTGTTTTAGGAGAAACAAGGGCAATGCTCTCAAATCTGATTTCAATTGATACTTAAAGCTTCGTTACAAAATGAGCATTCTAAGGTCTCATATACACTGTAATAGCCTGACCCTAAATTATGTTTATCAATTTAATTAAGTCATGTTGTTAATTTTCCACATTCAATTATCTCATTTAATCATCCCAGATGGGAGAATTCGTTTTGCACTCCACTTTGCAATTCGGGTTTTATTTACCGAAAATTTTAAGAAAAATCGATAGTAGGCCTCGATAATTATGATTTAAAAGATTTAATTATTTTTCATAACATCACCAAAAAAAAAAATTAATTGCGAGCTATGCAAAAATTTTATCGCAACGGAGTGTTCTAATTTCAAGCCCAACTTAATTGGGCCCAATTTTAGCCCACCAAGGTTACAGGCTAATTATAATTAACAAAAAATCTTGTTTTTGGAGGCTTTATATCAGCCAAATAAATTACAAAATCATTTTCAACCAAGTAAACAAACACAAGGCTTTCTTTCCTCTTCTCCTCCTCCGCCCTATGACTACCCAGCCTATGTTCAGCCCAAGTTTGCTACTGTTCTTGGTGGTTGCCACCACCCCCAGCCACCTCCGGCCACCAGCAACCATCCCCAGCTCCCACAACCACCAAACACCACCTCCATCTCCATATATTCAAGCACAAAGCAAGTAAACCTCAATCCCTATCATGCTGATTTTTATTTTTGATTCTTATTTTTTATTGGTTTTTCTCGTTAATCATGCTATTTTGATAAGATTAAGAGCTATCTTTGAAGTGTTTAAGTGTTGATTAAGCATAAAAACATGTAGGAGTTGAGATTGTTTATGATCATGCTAGTTTAAGTTTGAAGTGATGGATTTGGATTATTTTGTATTTAATTTGATAATCTTTATCATCGTAAATGATTATGGTAATGTTGGTGTGGTTTTGGATGAGTTAAAGAGTGATTTTAGTGGGGGATTATGTGAAGACAATATTGCTAATATAAGCTATTATGCTATAAACAGACCCAAAAATAGGGGTCATTTTAGAAATCAACTGGTACTGATTGACACATCCACAAATCATGATTTTTGGTGTATCAATAGCTCAATGCATTACCTTTTAACGAGCTTTGGAATTACTTAAATTTGATTTGTGTGGACAAATTTATGACTAATTTACTGAAGACTGCGCAGAATACATCGAAACTGGGAGCAGGCTTGAACTGTGGACTTTACGAAAAAACTGGTGTTGATTGGGCAATTGAAAAATTGTGATTTTTGGTATCCGGATAGGTCGATGAGTTATCTTTCAAATGGCTTTTAAATCACCTTAATTTGAGTTTTGTGGAAAACTTATGGTCATTTTCTAGGACTACACAGTTTGCACCAAAGTTGTACGCGGTTGTGTTCTAGCCTAATTTTAGAAGCCTTACTATGTGAATCATGTTTGTGTCCTCAATGAACGTTTTAGAGGACTTTGTGATCTTTTCATATCAGGGTTTTATATCTCAATTGGAGGTCAGGAGTGAAAGATATGGATTTTCTAAAGTAGACCATCAATCGGTAATATGGCGAAAGAAAGAAATCACAACATTTGGATTTATCATCAGAAGTTTCTATCTAATTATGGGTATTGCAAAGCAATTACCAAGTTTAGTGAGTTTAACAACTTGATTATGTATAGAAGCTTACTTGGGTTGAAAACCAAGTTAAATGGGCATAAAAATGAAATTTGGGAAGTGAGCAATGTAATGACTCAAAATCAGTGTCCATCGAGCCAAGCTGGTATTATTTGAGCTTTTATGAACCTCGCAACACCCCTTATGGCATTAAACCCCCTATTATCCATTTTGAACTTCTATTATCCATTTCAGAAATATCAGAAACTCAAATTCCATTTATATCAATTAAAAATCGTTTCATTATCACCTCAATTAATCCAATTTGGTCTATTTCGTTTCAGTTTGTTGTATTTCAAGTTTATCAACCCTAATTGATTTATTTTTTAAACCATTTTGTCGTAACTTATCTTATATTAAATTATTGGAATTGCGGAAGCCTTTTAATTAATCAATTTCCATTAAAGTTACAAATTACGGGAGTAAATATTGTTTACTAACTGCATTTACTTATAATTACATTTCTTTAGCAGAATCGGGGCCTAGTCCATCATTTCCATTGTGCATAAGTATTATCAAGTGAAATATCATATTAAAGACTTCAGATACGTTCGTTGCTTGTATCTTTAGAAATCAGAGTGTATTTATCAAAGTCATCATGTTTCGGTAAGTACATCAACGAATCAATTTACACAGTGATTTATCATTTAATTGGTGATGATGTATATGTGGGTGGTAAGTGAACCAAATCAAACTCAAATAAACCCAAATAAGAATTGACCCAAAGTAAAGAGAAAATGGAAGGTTGATTGAGGTGGAATGAAAATAATAGCAAAACAGAACAAAGGATAAACAAGTCCTTGCACTTGAGATAATCCTTCGCGGAGCCACTCAAGGACTTGATCTTGGGCAAATCCTCTCGTCTTCACAAAGGAATCACTCCAATTGGAAAAGAAAAGAGAACCTAGAACACCACTTGAACTTGCCAAAATTCAAGATATAGAACTAGGGATTTGGAATACTTTTGAGAATCACACTCAAAGGTAATAGTATTTCACTCGGGAAAGCTTGCAAGTCTGAATTGAGAAACACTTCACACCCCCGCTATATATAGGCAACAACAAGACAAGCAAAAGACACAAACTCCTAACAATTTAAAGCTAGAAAATTGAAAAGACTAAGGAAAAATAAAAAGACACAACTTAAAGGAATGGGGGAGGTTACAATGAACATTCTAGACTTCCTATCAGCTGAAGAAATCCATCCAAGTCGTGCATGATGTTAGCAAGGTGATGTCATGTAACCTATGTCTCTTCACTTGCCCAGCATTAACTCCATATAGCAGCCTTCACTTCAACTGCGCATAACTCTCAGTACACACGTCCAAATCAGGTGATTCTAGACTTGTTGGAAAGCCCTGGAAATCTATTTTCCATAATGGGCTCATTGGCTCAATTTGGATAAGTAGATAAAACGTTATGGTCCGAACATTACACCTATATCAGAACTGGACTGGAGCAGGACAACTTCCCTTTGAGTGCTACTTTGCCCAATCAAATGACGTCCAAATTAAATAAAATTGGCTTATTTTAAAGCTGACATCTTAAGCTTCAAAACCATGTGGCCCCTCAAGTTGTGGGTCCACTTGAGCTAGTCCAAAAAATGAGCACAAAAAAAAATTACCTTCCGCAGGGATGAATCGGGCACCAATTCTTCCGGAAGGAATATGAGTTTTATCCAGATTTTCGCCACTTGCTTGCCTACTTCATGGTGTCTAAAGTCCTTGAACTCACATAATAAGAGAAAATATGAGAGTTCCCATGCACGCTCTTGTTTGACACTTTTCTTCTTGGAAGTTGACCTTAAATAAAAATGATGCATATGGGAATATGTATCATACTCCCCGGGTGGTTTTGAGTTTGTCCTCAAACTCAAAGGGTTAGCAAGCCTCTCAAGAAAGGGGTCACGCTCACAATATGGGAGCTTTTGGGGAATGAGGTCACAGGGCATCACCTCTAGAGAGATATAGAAGAGGGTGAGGGGAGGATGAATGAGGGTTAAGGCTTGTCGGTCCTTTTGTGGCTTGGGGGGTTGGAAAGGTTGAATGGGGGTTAAGGTGAATTCTTCTTGGGTCAAGAGTTGCTCAACTTCTTCAATAACCCCACATGCCTCCAACTCGGGTGCTTGGAGTTCGGTAGGGCGTACTTCTTGAATCAAGAGTTGTTCAAACTCCTCAGCAACCCTACATGGCTTCATCACTTCAAGGTCTTTAACTACCTGCTCTTCAATTCTTGGGGTTATGCTCCAATTCACCTCATTATCTTCTTGGCACCCTTCTTGGGTGAAGGATTGCTCAATTTCTTGCACAATCTCTTCTTGCTTCAACTCGGATCTTTGGGCCTCAAGTTCAAAGGTCGCTTCATCACCACAGTCACCAAAAACAAGAGGTAGGTCAACTAGGCTTGAAGCTTTTTCTCCAAGGATTTCTTCATCTTTGTTGGAGTTTAATTTCTCCAAATAAAATAAGGAAGTAGAGCTAGAGTTACAAGCACTCATTGGACTTCCCTTGTTGAAATGAAGGTTTTTAGAAGAGGAATTAAAGCCGTTTACCTCAAAGGAAACAAATGGATGCTTGTGTAAGTAAGAGGTTGGAGCGAAAGTATCCATTAATTTTCCTCTTAACTTAACCCATGTTGTGATCTTACTTTTTCCTCTCTTCTTCCTCTTATACTTGTACTTTTCCCACCATTCAAGCGCATGGCCTCGGAGCTTCTTGATAACCACTTTAAACTTCTCTTGCTCGTCAATATTGTAGCGAGTGAAGACTTGATCCACTTTGGAAATCCAGTAAGGGAAATCTTCATTTTGGCCACGAAACTTTGGAGTTTCAAGGATGACCATCTCCTTTTCAATCAAAGCAATCTCTTTTCGCAAGTTCCCAAGAGAAATCATGATAGATGAATGCTTAAGGGTTCTTTGTGGAGTATGTGTTTAGGCTAGAAAAAGGCTGTTTTGGAGAAGAGGAGGGAGGGCACGGTCGTGCAATGGGGCACTGGGGAACCGTGCTATGCTTCAACTTGAGGAAATGCAGAAAAGTATGGTGGAACGGTCGTGCTGGTAGGCACGGGGGCACCGTGCTGCGTCTCGACTTGAAGATTTCTGGAAAATGAATATGGCACGGTCGTGTGGTATGGCACTGGGGCACCGTGTGAACTTTCTGGCCTGGGGACACTGGATGTTCACGATTTTTTTGTTCTTTTGTTTTTTTTTTTTGCGTATTTGGGTGTGATGTGGGTCACTTTAAAACCTTGGCTCTGATACCAATTGATGTATACGTGGGTGGTAAGTGAACCAAATCAAACTCAAATAAACCCAAATAAGAATTGAACCAAAGTAAAGAGAAAATTGAAGGTTGATTGAGATGGAATGAAAATAATAACAAAAAAGAACAAAGGATAAACAAGACCTTGCACTTGAGATAATCCTTCGCAGAGCCACTCAAGGACTTGATCTTGGGCAAATCCTCTTGACTTCACCAAGGAATCACTCCAATTGGAAAAGAAAAGAGAACCTAGAACACCACTTGAACTTGCCAAAATTCAAGATATAGAACTAGGAATTTGGAATACTTTTGAGAATCACACTCAAAGGTAATTGTATTTCACTCGGGAAAGCTTACAACTCTGAATTAAGAAACACTTCACACCCCTGCTATATATAGGCAACAACAAGACAAGCAAAAGACACAAACTCCGAACAATTTAAAGCTAGAAAATTGAAAAGACTTAGGAAAAATAAAAAGACACAACTTAAAGGAATGGGGGAGGTTACAATGAACATTCTAGACTTCCTATCAGTTGAAGACATCCATCTAGAACACTCCAAGTCGTGCATGATGTCATCCACATGATGTCATGTAACCAAAGTCTCTTCATTTGCCCAGCATTTAATCCTTGCAGCAGCCTCCACTTCAACTGAGCATAACTCTCAGTACACACGTCCAAATCAGGTGATTCTAGGCTTGTTGGAAAGCCCTGGAAATCTATTTTCCAGAATGGGCTCATTTGCTCAATTTGGATAAGTAGATAAAAAGTTATGGCCCGAATATTACACCTATATCAGAACTAGACTGGAGCAGGACAACTTCCCTTTGAGTGCTACTTTGCCCAATCAAATGACGTCCAAATTAAATAAAATTGGGCTTATTTTAAAGCTGACATGTTAAGCTTGAAAACCATGTGGCCCCTCAAGTTTTGGGTCCACTTGAGCTAGTCCAAAAAATGAGCACAAAAAACATTACCTTCCGTAGGGATGAATCGGGCACCAATTCTTCCGGAAGGAATATGAGTTTTATCTAGACTTTCGCCACTTGCTTGACTTCTTCATGGTGTCTAAAGTCCTTGAACTCACATAATAAGAGAAAATATGAGAGTTCCCATGCACGCTCTTGTTTGACACTTTTCTTCTTGAAAGTTGACCTTAAATAAAAATGATGCATATGGGAATATGCATGAGGTGACCTCGCCAGTTATCATCTATAGGGCATCTGCCTTTCAGTTACCCGCGCGGCTTCAAGCCAGGTCCCCCGATCGTCTTGGCAGGTGTACACCTATTCATAGATCGTAACAGTATTAAGGGGTTCACTATCAGATGATAATTAGCAATGCAGTTTTATATTCATCTCATTCCCTATTTTGATCTTAAATGAATTGCAAGGTGGGCCCAAATCAGTGTATCAATGATCATTTAACAATACAGAAATGTATGTACTGAGCTTCGGCTCACAGTTTGAAATGTTTTTCATGTTTTATTTCATGCAAATGCTCAGAGAATCACCTTCATGCTACTAAACTAGCGGAAGAGAATAGGTTGAGCAAGAAAATCTGGGTGGATCAACCATGATATAGTACATACATATTTTTGAAGCTGTATATTAAAATCTTCAGTGGATGGAGATACAGATTATATGGTGAATTATTTTACTAGGGTGTATAAACCTTATGTTGATTAACAATTGATTATATAGCGTTTGATCAGGTGTTTGTGTATCATTGAAGCTATGCTTAACTGTGTTATTTATAGCACTCATGCTTCAAGCCTTGTCCTCTTGCACGGCGGTAACGCCCTATCATTGGGTTTATTAGATTCTCACTGAAGGATTTTTTTTAAGAAAAATACAAACAGTGAAACATGTTTAATTTTGGGGCGTTACAGATTAGGTTTCAGAGCCAGGTTGAAATTTTCTTGATGGGATATGGAGTATCGAAGTAGAGTTAGGAGATCCAGAAAGTTGTTTAGTGAGAACTATTATGATATCATTGGAGATTTGTGGCAATAGTAATGTCTGCTTATCCATCACATATTCCACTCGTGTATTCTTCTTTGTCAAATGGATCCATCTAATGTACATATAGTTTGATCTCAAGCATCATACTCGAGGGTGATTTCGAACAACAAATTAAAGGTGCCTCCAATGCATTTAGGTATGTATGGCCATAATGTCCAGAAGTCGCTCTGTGTGGCCATATGAGCCACCCATCTGAATGGTATGTTGTCCTTTTAGCTAGAATTGTTTATTTTTGGGATGTAAACCCTAGTACTCCGGGCATGTATCCCGTTGAGTTGTTGTCTCCGGTGTATAGCTATTGAGCTTGATTTGATATCCTTTTATACTTCTATTCAGTGTAGGGGATTTGATGTAAGGCTTTAAGCCTGGGAAATGGTTAGTCCTTAGGCAAAACTATGTTCGTTTCGCCCCAGGAATCTAAGAATCACCAACACTCCTAGCCCTAGGGTTGGGGCCTATTACAAATGTGTTCTACGAAGGCCCCTTGACTCATTTTGAGATTAACTGCATAGGGAAAACTAAGTGTGGCCAGAATACGCAAGTTCAATCAACTTCGCAGTTTTGATCAGTGCACAATGCCTGACTTTGAGGTGACTTTTGTCCATGATCAGCATGATGTATCCAGGGGTCTTCTGTCCTGACTTTATGGTTGGAGAGATATCTTTCATGTGAAAAAAAGTTTCAAGCGGGTTGGAGGTTGGTTGGTCAATCAAAATTGCTAGGGCCAGTCAAAATTGCTAGACAAGTCAAAGTTTGCAAACTGGGCAGAATTTCAATGCACAAGGTCTGACTTTAGCCCACTTGTAGCCTATGCATTCCATCAGATAGGGACATTGTGATTAGTCTATATCAAAGGACAGAAAGTAAGCTTTCCACTGACCCAAGTTGCAGCACATTTAGAGACAATTTGGTCAATGAAATTTTGCTTAGAAGTCTGATGGTGCAGACTGTCCAAGCCCGTGGATATCTGCAACTTTGGGCATATGTTTCCTCATCATACGAGTGTCATTTTGTGCATTTCTTAGATTCAAGTGGCAATTACTTCAATATGCTTCAATAATTGCAGATATATTTTCTTCAGTAACCCAAGAGTATCATCTGGGCGAGCTATAGGGGATTCTTGATGTTGTATCCCCAAAACTGTAGGATTTTAGAGAGGCTTATTTTGTTATACATAAGTTTTGAAAACATTAACTATCGAGTATTCCATAGCAGTGAAACCAAGGACACTTTAGAGAGACATTTTGCTTCAATCCACTGTAACTCAAGACTCGCTTAAATTGCCTAAACTCCTATAAGCAGTCCATTGACTCCACCTCAATCTGTGAAGTAGGCATTACTCTTGAAAATATTTCACTTCACTTTCTGATAACATACCATTTACCATTGCCTTTATTAGATTATTAACATTAACCGTCTGGATATTCCTCACTTTGACCGCGGGCTTTTTATCTTCATGGTATCTTCCCATCCAGTTGGATCATCATTCACTCTCATGTTACATCTTCATCAGTTCTGGTCACCGTTTCCCATTTTTAAGACCCCAATTGATGCTAGCAGCTGGATTATGATTGGGTTGCACCCATGTCAACAGATGATAATTTTGCAGCACGCCTGAACAGATGATAGATCTTAACTACGCTTTGTATAGCGGTTGATTGTTGTCCAACTTGTGGAATCCATTGCTAAGGGGGAACGCAATGTGTCTACCTTTTTGGTTGATTCAATCTAAGTTTCCTTCGAAAGATCACTTGTATAAAGCTTAAGTTTAACAATCAAAATTTTTGCTACGCATTTGGGTTACATCAATGACAAATTTTGATGGGTTACTGCCCCTTGGAAAAACGCCTTCAACTAATTCAGACTAAAGAACTCTAGAGTGGAAAGTATGACTTAATGGAACTTGAAGAATGGATTCTAGGAATGGAGAAAATCGTCCTGTAGCAGAGTTTCCAAGGGATAAAAAGGTGAACATTGAAACATTTTATCTAACTGATGAAACTGATATTTGGTGGAACACTGCTAAGAATAGGCTCTCAGGGCCTGACTTCACCTGGAGCAGATTTGTGGAAGAACTAACTGCACCGCTCCAGGTTGCCAAGTGGGAACTAACAAATGCACGTAATAAGGTAGCCAGAGTACTTCATTGGTGCCTGTTCCTAAAGGCCCGCAGCTATACGAAGGGCTTATATGTTGAGTAGGAAAGAAGCCGCCACCTTTGGTACAGTAGTTATGGGAACTCTCTTTCAATTTCAAAGATATTTTGTGCATTGATTGATTCAGTTGCCACTCATTCATTTATATTCACACAATCTACCATGCAAGTGAACCTTGAGAAGAAGGAGGCAGAAACCAATTACGAAATCAAATCACGTAATAACTCTAGAGTTTAGTGTCCTATCTCTTATAAATTTGTCCCAATTACTATTGGTGGGATAGTATTCCCTAGAGTTCTAATTCAATTTGACTCATCAGACTTTGATATCATTCTGGAAATGAGCTGCTTGTGCACTTATAAGGTCAAGATAGATTGTGGGGACCCTAAGGTTATTTCAAGAGATGAACAAGGGAGAGAAATATGTTCCATGGGCAAAGAAAGGGGGAAAAAAAAAACCTTGTCCTTTAAATTTTGTTATGAAAATAAGTGACCTCTTATATCAAGGATATATTGTGTATTAGTGTTATACTATTAACATTCATCCTAAGGAAGAAAAAGCAGAAGATATCCCTATAGTTTGTGAACTAAGATATGTTTTCCTAAAAAGTTACCGGAACTGCTCCACAAAGAGAAATTGGTCTTGAGATTGAATTAATCTCCGATGCCCAACCTATCTCTAAAATCCCATATTGTATGGCCCCAATTGAGCTTAAAGAACTGAAGATCCAGTTAGAGGAGTTCTTAAAGAAGGAATTTATCAGACCATCCAAGTGTGCCACCGTGAGGTGCCCAGTTTTATTTGTAAAAATGAAGAATGGAACCTTGTGGTTATCTATTGATTACAGAGAGCTGAACAAGATCACTATCAAAAATAAATACCCATCATCCCAAGTAGATGACTTATTTGATCTACTGCAAGGAACAAGAGTTTTCTCTAACATTGATTTGCGGTCAAGGTACCATCAACTTAGGTTCAAACCTCAAAACAGCCCCAAGACTGCATTAAGGATCATATTTGGGTCATTATGAATTCACTGCGATGCCTTTTGCCCTAATCAATGGCCCTGCGGCCTTTCTGGATCGTATGAGTAGAGTTTCAGAACATATGTAAACAAGTTGTGGTGGTGTTCATAAAAGATATCTTGGAATACTCTAAGGACAGAGATGAGCATACTGTCATTTGAGGACAGTGTTAAAGACCTTAAAGGAATATCAGTTATATGGCAAATACAAGAGGCATGAGTACTAGCTAGAAATAATAGTATTTTTGGGAACATATGGTTTCAAAGGAAGAGATTAAAGTTGATTTGTAAAAGGTGAAAGCAGTTACAAGGTGCCCAATACCCACTAATGCATTGAGACGAGAAACTTTTTGGGTTTAGCAGGGAATTATCGAGTTTCAGGAAGGGTTTGTCAAACATTGTCTTCCCTGACCAATAGGTTGAAGGAAACTACAAAGTTAGCAAGAAGCTAAATTGGTGGCATATGCCCCCCAACAACTCAAATCTTATGAGAAGACTTACCCTACCCATGATCTGGAGTTAGTAGTTGTAGCATTGGCACTAAAAATTTGGAGACATTACTTATATGGAGTGTCATGCAAAATCAATGCTGATCATCAAAGCTTGAAGTACCTCTTCACTCAGAAAAAGCTCAATCTACATGAAACATCAGTTGTGGCAGATCCAATGTCCACCAAGAACTGGAAATGTTATAGCAGATGCCCTTTGGAGTGGATCAGGATAGTGATCCTGAGCTCTAAAGAATAAAACAAAATCTTAAGAAAGGGATTCAATTTCAATGGACTTTGTCATAGGTTTCCCTCAGATATAGTATCTAATAGAAATTAGAGATTTCAAGCCTGTTTTGGCAAGCACTTCAAAGAGCCCTTGGAACTAGATTGAATTTTAGCAGTTCCTATCATCCTGAGACGAATGGGCAAGCACTTAAAAATATCAATGGATCCAACTCTTCTAAGTTGGAGCGTCTAGTACTTCACGACCTATAACCAGCATTTGTAATTGAAGAATGCATGGAACTCCCAGTGGCCGGTGTTGTGATAGTACTAGCAGAGAAATCTACATAAAACATCAGGATAAAATGACGGTAGATATTGACAGCAAAATCATCTATTAGGTCATGAAGATCTTCCCCAGCATTTAATATGGTGACATATGTCAGAAGACTCTTGAAATCATACAATTGGAACTGACAGAAAAGCCATGTTAATCAGAGAAGGAGATTCTTGGAATTTTATATATATGATAAGTTTTTTTCAGAAAGTTTCACCAACTAAGGGTGTAAGGAGGTTAAACTGCATACTAAATTGAGGCCAAGATCTATTGGACCTTATCAGTTTATTGAAAGGTTGAATCCCATAGTTTGTCTACTAGATCTATCTATATAGCTCAAACACGTGCATAACGTGCTCCTTGCCTCATAACTTAGGCAATACGTTTCAGATTCTGACCACGCTGTCATAATCAAACCCATTGCGGTCATTGAGGGCCTTATGTTTCACGAGCACCCAGTCCAGATATTCGATCACAGGATTAAGCAGTTAAGCATCAAGCAGATCTTTTTAATCAAATTACTTTGAGCAACTTATACCTCCTCATAAGCTACTTGGGAAGCTGAGCAAGAAGTGTAAGCGAAGCACCCATACTTATTTGAGATAGCCTTGCATGTGTGGCAAAGTTCATAAGTTTCGAGGACGAAACTCTTTAAGGGGGAAAGGCTGTAATAGCCCGACCCTAAATTATATTTATCTATTTAATTAAGTCATGTTATTAATTTTTCACATGCAATTATCTCATTTAATCATCCCGAATGGGAGAATTCAATTTGGGCTCCACTTTGCAATTCGGGTTTCATTAACCGAAAATTTTCAGAAAAATCGATAGTAGGTCTCGATAATTATAATTTAAAAGATTTAATTATTTTTCATAACATCACCAAAAAATAAATAATTTCGAGCTACGCAAAAATTTTATCGCGATGGAGTGTTCTTATTTCAAGCCTAACTCAATTGGGCCCAATTTTGGCCCAACAAGGTTACACCCCTTTTTATTTAGCCGATTACCATCATTAGGCTAATTATAATTAACAAAAAAATCTTGTTTTTGGAGGCTTTATATCAACCAAGTAAATTACAAAATCATTTTCAACCAAGTAAACAAACACAAGGCTTTCTTTCCTCTTCTCCTCCTCCACCCCATGGCTGCCCAGCCTATGTTCAGCCCAAGTTTGCTGCCGTTCTTGGTGGTTGCCGCCACTCCCTGCCACCTCCGGCCACCAGCCACCATCCCCAGCTCCCACAACCACCAAACACCACCTCTATCTCCATATATTCAAGCACAAAGTGAGTAAACTTCAATCCCTATCATGCTAATTTTTATTTTTGATTCTTATCTTTTTATTGGTTTTTCTTATTGATCATGCTATTTTGATAACATTAAAAGCTATCTTTGAAGTGTTTAAGTGTTAATTAAGAATAA
Organism: Carnegiea gigantea; assembly: GCA_029747015.1. Lineage (NCBI taxonomy): Eukaryota > Viridiplantae > Streptophyta > Magnoliopsida > Caryophyllales > Cactaceae > Carnegiea > Carnegiea gigantea. The sequence continues at coordinate 431,986 of JAKOGI010000293.1, forward strand.
AAATATGTGGGAGTTAAGATTGTTCATGATCATGCTAGTTTAAGTTTGAAGTAATGGATTTGGATCATTTTGTATTTGATTTGATAATCTTTATCATTGTAAATGATTATGGTAATGTTGGTGTAGTTTTGGATGAGTTAAAGAGTGATTTTAGTGGGGGATTATGTGAAGAAAATATTGCAAATATGAGCTATTATGCTATAAACAGACCCCAAAATAGGGGTCATTTTGGGAATCAACTGGTACTGATTGGCACATCCACAAATCATGATTTTTATTGTATTGATAGCTCAATGCATTAGCTTTCAATGGGCTTTAGAATTACTTAATTTTGAGTTGTGTGGACAAAGTTATGATCAATTTACTAAAGACTGCGCAGAATACATCGAAACTAGGGGCTGACTTGAATAGTGGACTTTACGGAAAAAAACTGGTATTGATTGGGCCATTGAAAAATTGTGATTTTGGTGTGTGGATAGGTCAATGAGTTATCTTTCAAATGCCTTCTGAATCACCTTCATTCGAGTTCTGTGGAAAAAACTATGGTTATTCTTCTAGGACTGCACAGTTTGCACCAAAGTTGTGCATGGTTGTGCTCTAGCCTAATTTTATAAGCCTTACTATGTGAATCATGTTTTGTGTCCTCAATGAACATTTTAGAGGACTTTGTGATCTTTTCATATTAGGGTTTTATATCTCAATTGGAGGTCAGGAGTGAATGATATGGATTTTCTAAAGTGGACCATTAATCAGTAATATGGTGGAAGAAAGAAACCACGACATTTGGATTTATCATCAGAAGTTTCCATCTAATTATGGGTATTGCAAAGCAATTACCAAGTTTAGCGAGTTCAACAAGTTTGATTATGTATAGAAGCTTACTTGGGTTTAAAACCAAGTTAAATGAGCATGAAAATAAAATTTGGGAAGTGAGCAGAGCAATGACTCAAAATCAGTGTCCATCGAACCAAGCTGGTATTATTTGAGCTTTTATGAGCCTCACAACACACCCTCATGGCATTAAACCCCCTATTATCCATTTTAGACTTCTATTATCCATTTTAGAAATATCAAAAACTCATATTCCATTCATATCAATTAAAATCTTTTCATTATCACCTCAATCATTCCAATTTGACCTATTTTGTTTCAGTTTGTTGTATTTCAAGTTCAATAACCCTAATTGATTTATTTTTTAAATAATTTTGCCGTAAGTTATCTTATATTGATTTATTGGAATTGCGAAAGCTTTTTAATTAATCAATTTCCATTAAAGTTACAAATTGCGGGAGCAAATATCGTTTACTAACTGCATTTACCTGTAATTACATTTCTTTAGCAGAATCGGGGCCTAGTCCATTGTTTCCATTGTGCGTAACTATTATCAAGTGAAATATCATTTTAAAGACTTCAGGTACGTTCCTTGCCAGTGTCTTTAGAATTCAGAGTGTATTTATCAAAGTTATCATGTTTCGTTGAGTACATCAATGAATCAGTTTACACAATGATTCATCATTTAATTGGTCCCCCGATCAGCTTAGCAGCTGTACACCTCTTCATAGATCGTAACAGTATTAAAGAATTCACTATCAAATAATAATTGGTAACGCAGTTTTATATTCATCTCATTCCCTGTGTTGATCTTAAATGAATTATAAGGTGGGCCCAAATCAGTGTTTCAATGATCATTTAATAATACAGAAATGCATATACTGAGCTTTGGCTCACAGTTCAAAATATTTTTCATGTTTTATTTTAGGCAAATACTCAGAGAATCGCCTTCATGCTAGTAAACTAGCGGAAGAGAATACGTTGAGCAAGGAAATCTGGGTGGATCAACCATGATATAGTACATACATATTTTTGAAGTTGTATATTAAAATCTTCAGTGGATGGAGATGTAGATTATATGGTGATTTATTTTACTAGGGTGTATAAACCTTATGTTGATTAACAATTGATTGTACAGCGTTTGATCAGGTGTTTGTGTATCATTGAAGCTATGCTTAACTTTATTATTTGTAGTACTCATGTTTCAAGCCTTGTCCTTTTGGACGGCATTAATGCCCTATCATTGGGTTTATCAGATTCTTATTGAAGGATTTTTTTTAAGAAAAATACAAACAGTGAGACATGTTTAATTTAGGGGGGTTACAGATTGGGTATCAGAGCCAAGTTGAGATTTCTTAATGGGATATGGAGTATCGAAGTGGAGTTAGGAGATCCAGAAAGTTGGTTAGTGAGAATTATTATGATATGATTGGAGATTTGTGACAATAATAATGTTTACTTATCTATCACATATTGCACTCGTGTATTCTTCTTTGTCAAATGGATCCATATAATGTACATATAGTTTGATCTCAAGCATCATATTCGAGGGTGATTTCGAATAACAAGTTAAAGGTGCCTCTAATGCATTTAGGTATGTATGGCCATAATGTCCAGAAGTCGCTCTGTATGGCCATGTGAGCCACCCATCTGAATGGTATGTTGTCCTTTTAGCTAGAATTGTTTATTTTTGGGATGTAAACCTTAGTACTCCGGGCCTGTGGCTCGTAGAGTTGTTGTCTCTGGTGTGTAGCTGTTGAGCTTGATTTGATATCCTTTTATACTTCTTTTTAGTGTAGGGGATTTGATGTAAGGCTTTAAGCTTGGGAAATGATTAGTTTTTAGGCGAAACGCTGTCCGTTTCACCCCAGGAATTTAACAATCACTAACACTCCTAGCCCTAGGGTTGGGGCCTGTTACAAATGTGTCCTATGAAGGGGCCTTGACTCATTTTGGGATTAGATGCATAGGGAAAACTAAGTGTGGGTAGAATACACAAGTTCAATCAACTTGGCAGTTTTGATCAGTGCATAAGGTCCGACTTTAAGGTAACTTTTGTCCATGATCAGCATGATTTATCCAGGGGTTTTCTGTCCTGACTTCATGGTTAGAGAGATATATTTCATGTGAAACAAGTTTCAAGCAGGTTGGAGGTCAGTTGGTCAGTCAAAATTGCTAGGGTCAGTCAAAATTGCTAGACAAGTCAACGTTTACAAACTGGGCAGAATTTCAATGCACAAGGTCTAAGTTTAGCCCACTTGTAGCCTATGCATTCCATCAAATAGGGACATTTTGATTAGTCTATGTCGAAGTATAGAAAGTAAGCTTTCCAATGACCCAAGTCGTAACACATTTGGAGACCATTGGTTCGATGAAATTCTGCTTAGAAGTCTAATGGTGCAGACTGTCCAAGCCAGTGGATATCTGCAACTTTGGGCATATGTTTCTTCATCATACGGGTGTCATTTTGTGCATTTGTTGGATTCAATGGGCAATTACTTCAATATACTTCAATAATTACAGATATATTTTCTTCAGTAACCCAAGAGTCTCATCTAGGCGAGCTATAGGGGGTTCTTGATGTAGTATCGCCAGAACTGTAGGATTTTGGAGAGGCTTATTCTGTTATACATAAGTTTTGAAACCATTAACTATCGGCTATTCCATAGAAGAGAAACCAAGGACACTTTAGAGAGACGTTTTGCTTCAATCCACTGTAATCCAAGACTCGCTTTGATTGCCTAAACGCCTCTGAGCAGTCCATTGACTCCACCTGAATCTCCGAAGTAGGCATTACTCTTGAAAATATTTCACTTCACTTTCTGGCAATATACCATTTACCAATGCCTTTGTTGGATTATCAACATGAACTGTCTGGATATTCCTCACTTTGACCAGGGGCTTTTCGTCTTCATGGCATCTTCCCATCCAGTTGCATCATCATTCACTCTCATGTTACATCTTCATCAGTTCTGGTCACCCTTTCTTGTTTTTAAGACCCCAATTGCTACTAGTTGCTGGATTATGATTGGGTTGCACCCATATCAATAGATGATCATTTTGTAGTATGCCTGAACAGAAGGTAGATCTTAACTGCGCTTTGTCTAGCGATTGATTGTTGTCCAGTTTGTGGAATCCATTGTTGGGGGGAAACGCAATGTGTCCACCTTTTTGGCTGATTCAATCTAAGTTTCCTTCGAAAGATCACTTGCATAAAGCTTAAGTTTGACAATCAAAATTTTTGCCATGTATTTGGATTACAACAGTGAGAAATTTTGATGGGTTACTGCCCCTTGGAAAAACGCCTTTAACTAATTCAGACTAAAGAACTCTAGAGTGGAAAGTATGACCTAATGGAACTTGAAGAATGGATTCTAGGAATGGAGAAAATCGTCCTATAGTAGAGTTTCCAAGGGATAAAAAGGTGAACATTGAAACATTTTATCTAACTGGTGAAATTGATATTTGGTGGAGCACTGCTAAGAATAGTCTCTTAGGGCCTAACTTCACTTGGAGCAGATTTGTTGAACAACTAACTACACCGCTTCGGATTGCCAAGTGGGATCTAACAAATGCACGTAGTACGGTAGCCTAGAGCACTTCATTGCTGCCTGTTCCCGAAGGCCCGCAGCTGTAGGAATGGCTCATATGTTGAGTAAGAAAGAAGCCGCCACCTTTGGTGCAGTAGTTACGGGAACTCCCTTTCAATTTCAAAGACATTTTGTGTATTGATTAATTCAGTTGCCACTCATTCACTTATATTCACATGATCTGCCATACAAGTCAACCTTGAGAGGACGGAGGCAGAAAACAATTACGGAATCAAGCTACCCAATAATTCTAGAGTTTAGTGTCCTATCTCTTACAAATTTGTCCCAATTACTATTGGTGGGATAGTATTCCCTGGTGTTCTAATTCAATTTGACTCGTCAGACTTTGATATCATTCTGGAAATGAGTTGGTTGTGCACTTGTAAGGTCAAGATAGATTGTGGGGACCCTAAGGTTATTTCAAAAGATGAACAAGGGAGAGAAATATGTTCCATGGGCAAAGAAGGGGGGGAAAATAAACCTTGTCCTTTAAATTTTGTTATGAAAATAAGTGAGCTCTTATGTCAAGGATATATTGTGTATTAGTGTTATGCTATTAGCATTCAACCTGTGGAAGAAAAAGCAGAAGATATCCCTATAGTTTGTGAACTCAGATATGTCTTCCTGAAAATTTACTGGGACTGCTCTACAAAGAGAAATTAGTTTTGAGATTGAATTAATCTCTGGTCCCCAACCTATCTCCAAAATTCTATAATGTATGGCCCCAATTGAGCTTAAAGAACTGAAGATTTAGTTAGAGGAGTTCTTAAAGAAGGGATTTATCAGACCATCCAAGTGTGCCATCATGGGGTGCCCAGTTCTATTTGTAAAGATGAAGAATGGAACCTTATGGTTATATATTGATTACAGAGAGCTGAACAAGATCACCATTAGAAATAAATACCCATCATCCCAAGTAGATGACTTATTTGATCAACTGTAAGGAACAAGAGTTTTCTCCAAGATTGATTTGCGGTCAAGGTACCCTCAACTTAGGTTCAAACCTCAAACCAGCCCCAAGGCTGCATTAAGGATCATATTTGGGTCATTATGAATTCACTTCGACACCTTTTGGCCTAATCAATGGCCCTGTGGTCTTTCTGGATCATATGAATAGCGTTTCAGAACATATGTGAACAAGTTGTGGTGGTGTTTATAAAAGATATCTTGAAATACTCCAAGGACAGAGATGAGCATACTGTCATTTGAGGACAGTGTTGTGGACCTTGAAGGAATATCAGTTATATAGCAAACACAAGAGTGCATGAGTACTAGTTGGAAATAATGGTATTTTTTGGAACATATGGCTTCAAAGGAACAGATTAAAGTTGATTTGCAAAAGGTGAAAGCAATTACTATGTGCCCAATACCCACCAATGCATTGAGACTATAAACTTTTTGTATTTAGCAGGGAATTATCGAGTTTCAAGAAGGGTTTGTCAAATACTATCTTCCCTGACCAATAGGTTAAAGGAAACTACAAAGTTAGTAAGAAGATAAACGGGTGGCATATGCCTCCCAACAACTTAAGTCTTATGAGTAGACTTACCCTACCCATGATCTGGAGTTAGTAGTTGTAGTATTTGCAGTGAAAATTTGGAGACATTACTTATATGGATTATCATGCCAAATCAATGATGATCATCAAAGCTTGAAGTACATCTTTACTCAGAAAAAGCTCAATCTACATGAAACATCAATTGTGGCAGATCCAATGTTAACTAAGAACTAGAAATGTTGTGGTAGATGCCCTTTAGAGTGCATCAGGATAGTGATCCTAAGCTCTAAAGAATAAAACAAAGTCCTAAGAAAGGGATTCAATTTCAATGGACTTTGTCATAGGTTTCCCTCAGACATAGTGTGTGATAGAGATCAAAGATTTCAACCCTGTTTTGGCAAGCACTTCAAAGAGCCTTTAGAACTCGATTGAATATTAGCAGTTCTTATCATCCTGAGACGAATGGGCAGGCACTTAAAAATATCAATGGATCCAACTCTTCTAAGTTTGAGCCTCTAGTACTTCACGACCTATAACCAACATTTGCAGTTGTGGAAAGCATGGAACTCCCAGCGATTGGTGTTATGATAGTACTAGCAGAGAAATCTACATGAAACATCAGGATAAAATGACTGCAGACATTGACAACAAAGTCATCTACTAGGTCATGAAGATCTTCCCCAGCATTCAATATGGTGACATATGTCAGAAGACTCTTAAAATCATACAATTGGAATCGACAGAAAAGCCATGTTAATAAGAGAAGGAGATTCTTAGAATTTTACATATATGATAAGTTTTTTTTCAGAAAGTTTCATCAACTAAGGGTGTAAGGAGATTGAACTGCATACTAAATTGAGGCCAAGATCTATTAGACCTTATCAGTTCATTGAAAGGTTGAATCCCATAGTTCGTCTACTAGATCTGTTTATATAGCTCAAACACGTGCATAATGTGCTCCTTGCCTCATAACTTAGGCAATACGTTTCAGATTCTAACCACGCTGTCATAATCAAATCCATTGCGGTCATTGAGGGTCTTGTGTTTCACGAGCACCTAATCCAGATATTAGATCACAGGATTAAGCAGTTAAGCATCAAGCAGATCTTTCTAATCAAATTAATTTGAGCAACTCACACCTCCTCATAAGCTACTTGGGAAGCTGTGCAAGAAGTGTAAGCGAAGCACCCGTGCTTATTTGAGATAGCCTTGTATGTGTGGCAAAGTTCATAAGTTTCGAGGACGAAACTCTTTAAGGGGGGAAGGCTGTAATAGCCCGACCCCAAATCATGTTTATCTATTTGATTAGGTCATGTTATTAATTTTCCACATTCAATTATCTCATTTTGTCATCCTAGATGGAAGAATTCATTTTGGGCTTCACTTTGTAATTCGGGTTTCATTTACTGAAAATTTTCAGAAAAGTCGATAGTAGGCCTCGATAATTATGATTTGAAAGATTTAATTGTTTTTCATAACATCACCCAAAAAAAAAGAAATTCAAGAGCTACGCAAAAATTTCATCGCAACAGAGTGTTCTAATTTCAAGCCCAACTCAATTAGGCCCAATTTTGGCCCAACAAGGTTACACCCCTTTTTACCTAGCTAGTTACCATCATTAAGCTAATTATAATTAACAAAAAAATCTTGTTTTTGGAGGCTTTATATCAGCCAAGTAAATTACAAAATCATTTTCAACCAAGTAAACAAATACAAGGCTTTCTTTCCTCTTCTCCTCGTCCACCCCATGGCTGCCCAGCCTATGTTCAACCTATGTTTGCTGCTGTTCTTGGTGGTTTCCGCCACTTCCAGGCACCTCCGGCCACCAGCCACCATCCCCAGCTCCCACAACCACCAAACACCACCTCCATCTCCATATATTCAAGCACAAAGTGAGTAAACCTCAATCCCTATCATGTTAATTTTTGCTTTTGATTCTTACTTTTTATTGCTTTTTCTTGTTGATCATGCTATTTTGATAAGATTAAGAGCTATCTTTGAAGTGCTTAAGTGTTGATTAAGCATAAAAACATGTGGGAGTTAAGATTGTTCATGATCATGCTACTTTAAGTTTGAAGTGATGGATTTGGATTATTTTGTATTTGATTTGGTAATCTTCACCATCATAAATGATTGTGGAAATGTTGGTGTGATTTTGGATGAGTTAAAGAGTGATTTTAGTGGGGCATTATGTGAAGAAAATATTGCAAATATAAGCTATTATGCTGTAAACAGACCCCAAAATAAGGGTCACTTTGGGAATCAACTAGTACTGATTGGCACATCCACAAATCATGCTATTTGGTGTATTGATAGCTCAATGCGTTAGCTTTCAACGGGATTTGGAATTGCTTAATTTGGAGTTGTGTGGGCAAAGTTATGACCAATTTACTGGAGACTGCGCAGAATACATTGAAACTGGGAGCAGACTTGAATAGTGGACTTTACAAAGAAACCTGGTATTAATTGGGCCATTGAAAAATTGTGATTTTTGGTGTGTGGATAGGTCAATGAGTTATCTTTCAAATACCTTTTGAATCACCTTAATCCGAGTTCTGTGGAAACAATTATGGTCATTTTTCTAGGACTGCGCAGTTTGCACCAAAGTTGCGCACGGTTGTATTCTAGCCCAATTTTAGGAGCCTTACTATGTGAATCATGTTTTGTGTCCTCAATGAAGTTTTATATGACTTTATAATCTTTTCCTATTGGGGTTTTATATCTCAATTGGAGGTCAAGGGTGAAAGATATGGATTTTCTAAAGTAGACCATCAATCGGTAATATGGCGGAAGAAAGAAATCACAACATTTGGATTTATCATCAGAAATTTCTATCTAATTATGGGTATTGCAAAGAAATTACCAAGTTTAGTGAGTTCAACAAGTTTGATTATGTATAGAAGCTTACTTGGGTTGAAAACCAAGTTAAATGAGCATGAAAATGAAATTTGGGAAGTGAGCAGAGTAATGACTCAAAATCAGTGCCATCGAACCAAGCTGGTATTATTTGAGTTTTTATGAACCTCACAACACTCCTCATGGCATTAAACCCCCTATTATCCTTTTTAGACTTCTATTATCCATTTCAGACTTCTATTATCCATTTCAGAAGTATCATAAACCCAAATTCCATTTATATCAATTAAAATCTTTTCATTACCACCCCAATCATTCCAATTTGGTCTATTTTGTTTCAATTTGTTGTATTTCAAATTCAATAACCTAATTGAATTATTTTTAAAATTATTTTGTTGTAACTTATCTTATATTGAATTATTGGAATTGCGGAAGCTTTTTAATTAATCAATTTCCATTAAACTTGTAAATTACGGGAGTAAATATTGTTTACTAACTGCATTTACCTATAATTACATTTCTTTAGCAAAATCGGGGCCTAGTCCATCATTTCCATTGTGCATAAGTATTATCAAGTGAAATATCATTTTAAAGACTTCAGGCATGTTCTTTGCCTACATCTTTAGAAATTAAAGTGTATTTATCAAAGTTATCATGTTTCGGTAAGTACATTAAGAATCAGTTTACACAGTGATTTATCATTTAATTGGTGACCCCGTCAGTTGTCATCTATAGGGCATTTGCCCTTCAGCCACCTACGCGGGTTCAGGCCACGTCCCCCGATCGGCTTGACTGGTGCACACCTATTCATAGATCGTAACAGTATTAAGGGGTTTACTATCAGATAATAATTAGCAATGCAGCTTTATATTCATCTCATTCCCTGTTTCGATCTAAAATAATTTGCAAGGTGGGCCCAAATTAGTGTTTCAATGATTATTTAACAATACAGAAATGCATGTGCTAAGCTTTGGCTCACAGTTCGAAATATTTTTCATGTTTTGTTTTAGGCAAATACTCAGAAAATCGCCTTCATACTGGTAAACTAGCGGAAGAGAATAAGTTAAGCAAGGAAATCTGGGTGGATCAACCATGATATAGTACATACATATTTTTGAAGCTGTATATTAAAATCTTCAGTGGATGGAGATACAGATTATATGGTGAATTATTTTACTAGGGTGTATAAACCTTATGTTGATTAACAATTGATTATATAGTGTTTGATGAGGTATTTGCGTATTATAGAACGTATGCTTAACTGTGTTATTTATAGCACTCATGTTTCAAGCCTTGTCCTCTTGGACGGCGGTAACGCCCTATCATTAGGTTTATCAGATTCTCATTGAAGGATTTTTTTTAAGAAAAATACAAATAGTGATGTAAGGTTTTAAGTTTGGGAAATGGTTAGTTTTTAGGCGAAACTCTGTCGGTTTCGCCTTAGGAATTTAAGAATCACTAACACTCCTAGCTCTAAGGTTGGGGCCTAGTACAAATGTGTCCTATAAAGGGCCCTTGACTCATTTTGAGATTAAATGCATTGGGAAAACTAAGTCTGGGCAGACTACGCAAGTTCAATCAACTTGGCAGTTTTTATCAGTGCAAAAGGTCCGACATTGAGGTAACTTTTGTCCATGATCAGCTTGGCTTATCCAGGGGTTTTCCACCCTGAGTTTATAGTTGGAGCGATATATTTCATGTGAAACAAGTTTCAAGCGGGTTGGAGGTCAGTTGGTCAGTCAAAATTGCTAGGGCCAGTTAAAATTGCTAGGCAAGTCAAAGTTTGCAAACTGGGTAGAATTTCAATGCACAAGGTCTGAGTTTAGCCCACTTGTAGCCTATGCATTCTATCAGATAGGGACATTTTGATTAGTCTATGTCAAAGTACAGAAAGTAAGCTTTCCAATGACCCAAGTTGCAGCACATTTGGAGAACATTTAGTCAATGAAATTTAGCTTAGAATTCTGATGGTACAGACTGTCCAAGCCAGTGGATATCTGCAACTTTGGGCATATGTTTCTTCATCATACGGGTGTCAGTTTGTGTATTTCTTAGATTTAAGTGGCAATTACTTCAATATGCTTCAATAATTGCATATATATTTTCTTCAGCAACCCAAGAGTCTCATCTAGGCGAGCTATAGGGGGTTCTTGATGTAGTATCCCCAGAACTGTAGGATTTTAGAGAGGCTTATTCTGTTATACATAAGTTTTGAAAACATTAACTATCGAGTATTCCATAGAAGGGAAACCAAGGACACTTTAAAGAGACATTTTGCTTCAATCCACTGTAACTCAAGACTCGCTTAAATTGCCTAAACTCCTGTAAGCAGTCCATTTACTCCACCTCAATCTGTGAAGTAGGCATTACTCTTGAAAATATTTCACTGTACTTTCTGGTAACATACCATTTACCATTAGCTTTGTTGGATTATCAACATCTACCGTCTGGATATTCCTCACTTTAACCAGGGGCTTTTCATCTTCATGGCATCTTCCCATCCAGTTGCATCATCATTCACTCTCATGTTACATCTTCATTACTACTAGTAGCTGGATTATGATTGGGTTGCACCTATGTTAATAGATGATAATTTTATAGCACGCCTGAACAGAAGGCAGATGTTAGCTACGCTTTGTCTAGCAGTTGATTGCTGTCTAACTTGTGGAATCCATTACTAAGGGGAAACACAATGTGTCAACCTTTTTGGCTGATTCAATCTAAGTTTCCTTCGAAAGATCACTTGTATAAAGCTTAAGTTTGACAATCAAAATCTTTGCCATGTATTTGGATTACATCAGTGAGAAATTTTGATAGGTTACTGCCCCCTGGAAAAACGCCTTCAGCTAATTCAGACTGAAGAACACTATAGTGGAAAGTATGACCTAGTGGGACTTGAAGAATGGATTCGAGGAATGGAGAAAATCATGATGTAGTAGAGGTTCCAAGGGATAAAAAGGTGAACATTAAAACATTTTGTCTAACTCTAGAAACTGATATTTGGTGGAACACTGCTACGAATAGGCTCTTAGGGGCTGACTTCACTTGGAGCAGATTTGTGGAAGAACTAACTACACTGCTCGGAATTGCCAAGTGGGAACAACCAAATGCATGTGGTATGGTAGCACGGAGCACTTCATTGCTGCCTATTCCCGAAGGCGCGCAGCTGTAGGAAGGGCTTATATGTTGTGTAAGAAAGAAGCTGCCACATTTGGTACAGTAGTTACGGGAACTCTCTTTTAATTTCAAAGACATTTTTTGTATTGATTAATTCAGTTGCCACTCATTCATTTATATTCACACGATCTGCCATACAAGTGAACCTTGAGAAGAAGGAGGCAGAAACCAATTACAGAATCAAGTTACCCAATAACTCTAGAGTTTAGTGTCCTATCTCTTATCAATTTGTCCCCATTACTATTGATGGGATAGTATTCCCTGGAGTTCTAATTCAATTTGACTCATCAGACTTTGATATCATTCTGGGAATGAGCTGGTTGTGCACTTATAAGGTCAAGATAGATTGTGGGGATCCTAAGGTTATCTCAAGAGATGAACAAAGGAGAGAAATATGTTCCATGGGCAAAGAAAGGGGAGAAAAACAAAAAAAACCTTGTCTTTTAAATTTTGTTATGAAAATAAGTGAGCTCTTATGTCAAGGATATGTTGTGTATTAGTGTTATGCTATTAACATTCAACCTAGGGAAGAAAATACAGAAGATATCCCTATAGTTTGTGAACTCAGATATGTTTTCCTGAAAAGTTACCGGGATTGCTCCACAAAGAGAAATTGGTTTTGAGATTGAATTAATCTCCGATGCCCAACCTATCTCCAGAATCCTATATCGTATGACCCCAATTAAGCTTAAAGAACTGAAGATTTAGTTGGAGGAGTTCTTAAAGAAGGGATTTATCAGACCATCCAAGTGTGCCGCCATGGGGTGCCCAGTTCTATTTGTAAAGATGAACAATGGAACCTTATAGTTATGTATTGATTACAGAGAGCTGAACAAGATCACTATAAAAAATAAATACCCATAATCCCAAGTAGATGACTTATTTGATCAACTGCAAGGAACAAGAGTTTTCTCCAAGATTGATTTGCGGTCAAGGTACCATCAACTTAGGTTTAAACCTCAAAACAGCTCCAAGACTGCAATAAGGATCATATTTGGGTCATTATGAATTCACTTCGGCGCCTTTTGGCCTAATCAATGGCCATGCGGCCTTTCTGGATCTTATGAATAGAGTTTCAAAACATATGTAAACAAGTTGTGGTGGTGTTTATAAAAGATATCTTGAAATACTCCAAGGACAGCAATGAGCATACTGTCCTTTGAGGACAGTGTTGTAGACCTTGAAGGAATATCAGTTATATAGCAAATACAAGAGGCATGAGTACTAGTTAGAAATAATGGTTTTAAAGGAAGAGATTAAAGTTGATTTGCAAAAGGTGAAAGCAGTTACTAGATGCCCAATACCCACCAATGCATTGAGACTAGAAACTTTTTGGGTTTAACAGGGAATTATCGAGTTTTAGGAAGGGTTTGTCAAATATTGCCTTCCCTGACCATTAGGTTGAAGGAACCTACAAAGTTTGCAAGAAGATAAACTAGTGGCATGTGCCTCCCAACCACTCAAGTCTTATGAGAAGACTTACCTTACCCAAGATCTGGAGTTAGTAGGTGTAGTATTTGCAGTGAAAATTTGGAGACATTACTTATATGGAGTATCATACAAAATCAATGCTGATCATCAAAGCTTAAAGTACATCTTCACTCAGAAAAAGCTCAATCTACATGAAACATCAGTTGTGGCAGATCCAATGTCAACCAAGAACTGGAATTGTTGTGGCAGATGCCCTTTAGAGTGGATCAGGATAGTGATCCTGAGCTCCAAAGAATAAAACAAAATCTTAAGAAAGGGATTCAATTTCAATGGACTTTGTCATAGGTTTCCCTCAGATATAGTGTCTGATAGAGATCAGAGATTTCAAACCTATTTTGGTAAGCACTTCAAAGAGCCTTTGGAACTAGATTGGATTTTAGCAGTTCTTATCATTCTAAGATGAATGGGCAAGTACTTAAAAATATTAATAGATCCAAGTCTTCTAAGTTGGAGCCTCTAGTACTTAACGACCTGTAACCAACACTTGCAATTGAGGAAGGCATGGAACTCCCAGCGGTCGGTGTTGTGATAGTACTAGTAGAGAAATCTACATGAAACATCAGTATAAAATAATGGTAGACATTGACAACAAAATCATCTACTAGGTCATGAAGATCTTCCCCAGCATTCAAAATGGTGACATATGTTAGAAGACTCTTGAAATCATACAATTGGAATCGACAGAAAAGCCATGTTAATAAGAGAAATAGATTCTTGGAATTTCATATATATGATAAGTTTTTTTCTCCAGAAAGTTTCACCAACTGAGGGTGTAAGGCGGTTGAACTGCGTACTAAATTGAGGCCAAGATCTATTCGACCTTATCCGTTTATTGAAAGGTTGAATAACATAGTTTACCCACCAGATCTGTCTATATAGCTCAAACATGTGCATAACGTGCTCCTTGCCTTAAAACTCAGGCAATAGGTTTCAGATTCTGACCACGCTGTCATAATCAAACCCATTGCAGTCATTGAGGATCTTGTGTTTCACAAGCACCCATTCCAGATATCAGATCATAGGATTAAGCCGTTAAGCATCCAATGGATCTTTCTAATCAAATTACTTTGAGCAACTCATAGCTCTTCATAAGCTACTTGGGAAGCTGAGCAAGAAGTGTAAGCAGCACCCGTACTTATTTGAGATAGCCTTGCATGTGTGGCAAAGTTCATAAGTTTCGAGGACAAAACTCTTTAAGGGGGGAAGGCTGTAATAGCCCGACCCTAAATCATGTTTATCTATTTAATTAAGTCATGTTATTAATTTTTCACATTCAATTATCTCATTTAATCATCCCGGATGGGAGAATTCATTTTGGCCTCCACTTTGTAATTCGGGTTTCATTTACCAAAAATTTTCAGAAAAATCGATAGTAGGCCTCGATAATTATGATTTAAAAGATTTAACTATTTTTCATAACATCACCAAAAAAAGAAATATAATTCAGAGCTAGGCAAAAATTTTACCGTAACGGAGTGTTCTAATTTCAAGCCCAACTCAATTGCGCACAATTTTGGCCCAACAAGGTTACAGCCCTTTTTACTTAACTAATTACCATCATTAGGCTAATTATAATTAACAAAACAATCTAGTTTTTGGAGGCTTTATATCAGCCAAGTAAATTACAAAATCATTTTCAACCAAGTAAACAAACACAAGGCTTTCTTTCCTCTTCTCCTCCTCCGCCCCAGTGCTGCCCAACCTATGTTCAGCCTAAGTTTGCTGCCACTCTTAGGGGTTGCCGCCACTCCCAGCCACCATCCCCAGCTCCCACAACCACCAAACACCACCTTTATCTCCATATATTCAAGCACAAGTGAGTAAACTTCAATCCCTATCATGCTGATATTTGTTTTTGATTCTTATTTTATATTGGCTTTTCTTGTTGATCATGCTATTTTGATAAGATTAAGAGCTAGCTTTGAAGTGTTTAAGTGTTGATTAAGCACAAAAACATGTGGGAGTTGAGAGCGTTCATGATCATGCTAGTTTAAGTTTGAAGTGATGGATTTGGGTTATTTTGTATTTGCTTTGGTAATCTTTATCATTGTAAATGATTATGGTAATGTTGGCGTGGTTTTGGATGAGTTAAAGAGTGATTTTAGTGGGGGATTATGTGAAGAAAATATTGCAAATATAAGCTATTATGCTGTAAACAGACCCCAAAATAAGGGTCACTTTGGGAATCAACTGGTACTAATTGGCATATCCACAAATCATAATTTTTGGTGTATTTATAGCTCAATGTGTTAGCTTTCAATGGGCTTTGGAATTACTTAATTTTGAGTTGTGTGGACAACGTTATGACTAATTTACTGAAGACTGCGCAGAATACATCGAAACTGGGTGCAGACTTGAACGATGCACTTTACGGAAAAAAAACCTGGCATTCATTGGGCCATTAAAACATTGTGATTTTAGAGTGTGGATAGGTCAATGAGTTATCTTTCAAATTCCTTTTGAATCACCTTAATCTGAGTTCTGTGGAGAAAATTATGGTCGTTTTTCTAGTACTGCGCAGTTTGCACCAAAGTTGTCCACGGTTGTGTTGTAGCCCAATTTTTGGAGCCTTACTATGTGAATCACGTCTTGTGTCCTCAATGAAACTTATAGCGGACTTTGTGGTCTTTTCATATTAGGGTTTTATATCTCAATCGTAGGTTAGGAGTGAAAGATATGGATTTTCTAAAGTAGACCATCAATTGGTAATATGGCAGAAGAAAGAAATCACGACATTTGGATTTATCATCAGAAGTTTCTATCTAATTATGGGTATTGCAAAGCAATTACCAAGTCTAGTGAGCTTAACAAGTTTGGTTATGTATAGAAGCTTCCTTGGGTTGAAAACCAAGTTAAATGAGCATGAAAATGAAATTTGGGAAGTGAGCAGAGTAATGACTCAAAATCAATGTCTATCAAACCAAGCTGGTATTATTAGAGCTTTTATGAACCTCACAGCACCCTTCATGGCATTAAACCCCCTATTATCCATTTTAGACTTCCATTATCCATTTCAGAAATATCAGAAGCTCATATTCCATTTATATCAATTAAAATCTTTTCATTATCACCTCAATCATTCCAATTAGGTCTATTTTGTTTCAGTTTGTTGTATTTCTGGTTCAATAACCCTAATTGATTTATTTTTTAAATCATTTTGTTGTAACGTATCTTATATTTATCATACTGGAATTGTGGAAGCTTTTTAATTAATCGATTTCCATTGAAGTTACAACTTACGAGAGTAAATATTGTTTACTAACTGCATTTACCAATAATTACATTTCTTTAGCAGAATCAGGGCCTAGTCCATCGTTTCCATTGTGCATAAGTATTATCAAGTGAAATATCATTTCAAAGACTTCAGCTACGTTTCTTGCCTGTATCTTTAGAAATCAGAGTGTATTTATCAAAGTTATCATGTTTCGGTATGTACGTCAATGAATCAGTTTACAGAGTGATTTATCATTTAATTGGTGACCGTGCTAGTTATCATCCATTGGGCATTTGCCCTTCAGTTACCCGTGCGGCTTTAGGCCGAGTCCCCCGATCGGCTTGGCAAGTGTACACCTATTCATAGATCGTAAGAGTACTAAGGGGTTTACTATCAGATAATAATTAGCAATGCAGTTTTATATTCATCTCATTCCCTATTTTGATCTTAAATGAATTGCAAAGTGGGCCAAATCAGTGTTTCAATGATCATTTAACAATATAGAAATGCATGTACTGAGCTTTGGCTCATAGTTCAAAATGTTTTTCATGTTTTGTTTCAGGCAAATGTTTAGAGAATCGCCTTCATGCTAGTAAACCAGCGGAAGAGAATAAGTTGAGCAAGGAAATTTGGGTGGATCAACCATAATATAGTACATACATATTTTTGAAGCTGTATATTAAAATTTTTAGTGGATGGAGATACAGATTATATGCTGAATTATTTTACTAAGGTGTATAAACCTTATATTGATTAACAATTGATTATATCGCGTTTGATCAGGTGTTTGTGTATCATTGAAGCTATGCTTAACTGTGTTATTTATAGCATTCATGTTTCAAGCCTTGTCCTCTTGGACGGCGGTAATGCCCTATCATTGGGTTTATCAAATTCCCATTGAAAGATTTTTTTTTTAAGGAAAATACAATCAGTGAACACATGTTTAATTTGGGGGCGTTATAGATTTGGTATCAGAGCAAGGATGAGATTTTCTTGATGGGATATGGAGTATCGAAGTGGAGTTAAGAGATCCAGAAAGTTGGTTAGTGAGAATTATTATGATATCATTAGAGATTTGTGACAATAGTAATGTCTGCTTATCTCTCGCATATTCCACTCGTGTATTCTTCTTTATCAAATGGATCCATATAATGTACATATAGTTTGATCTCAAGCATCATATTCGAGGGTGATTTCAAACAATAAGTTAAAGGGGCCCCCAATGCATTTAGGTATGTATGGCCATAATGTCCAAAAGTCGCTCTGTATGACCATATGAGCCACCCATCTGAATGGTATATTGTCCTTTTAGCTAGAATTGTTTATTTTTGGGATGTAAACCCTAGTACTCCGGGCGTGTGGCCCGTAGAGTTGTGGTCTCTGGTGTGTAGCCGTCAAGCTTGACTTAATATCCTTTTATACTTCTATTCAGTGTAGGGGATTTGATGTAAGGCTTTAAGCCTGGAAAATGGCTAGTTTTTAGGCAAAACTCTGTCGGTTTCACCCCAGGAATTCAGGAATCACTAACACTCCTAGCCCTAGGGTTGGGGTCTATTACAAATGTATCCTATGAAGGGCCCTTGACTCATTTTGAGATTAAATGCATAGGAAAAACTAAATGCGGGCAGAATACGCAAGTTCAATCAACTTGGCAGTTTTAATCAGTGCACAAGGTCCGACATTGAGGTAACTTCTGTCCATGATCAATATGATTTATCCAGGGGTTTTCTATCCTGACTTTATAGTTAGAGAGATATCTTTCACGTGAAACAAGTTTCAAGCGGGTTGGAGGTCAGTTGGTCAGTCAAAATTGCTAGGGTCAGTTAAAATTGCTAGACAAGTCAAAATTTGCAAACTGGGCAGAATTTCAATGCACAAGGTCTGAATTTAGCCCACTTGTAGCCTATGCATTCCATCAGATAGGGACATTTTGATTAGTCTATGTCAAAGTACAGAAAGTAAGCTTTTCAATGATCCAAGTTACAGCACATTTGGAGACCATTTGGTCAATGAAATTCAGCTTAGAAGTCTGATGGTACAGACTATCCAAGCCAGTGGATATCTACAACTTTGGGCATATGTTTCCTCATCATACGGGTGTCATTTTGTGCATTTCTTGGATTAAAGTGGCAATTACTTCAATATGCTTCAATAATTGCAGATATATTTTCTTCAGTAACCTAAGAGTCCCATCTAGGCGAGCCATAGGGGGTTCTTGCTGTAGTGCCACTGAACTGTAGGATTTTAGAGAGGCTTATTCTGTTACGCATAAGTTTTAAAACCATTAACTACCGGCCATTCCATAGAAGAGAAACCAAGGACACTTTAGAGAGACGTTTTGCTTCAATCCACTGTAATTCAAGACTTGCTTAAGTGGCCTAAACTCCTACAAGCAGTCCATTGACTCTACCTCAATTTGTGAAGTAGGCCTTACTCTTGGAAATATTTCACTGCACTTTCTGGCAACATACCATTTACCATTGCCATTGTTGGATTATCAACGTCAACCGTTTGGATATTCCTCATATTGACCAGGGGCTTTTTGTCTTCATGGCATCTTCCCATCCAGTTGCATCATCATTCACTCTCATGTTACATCTTCATCAGTTCTGGTCATCTTTTCCTGTTTTTAAGACCCCAATTGCTGCTAGTAGTTGGATTATGATTGGGTTGCACCCGTGTCAATAGACGATCATTTTGTAGCATGCCTGAACAGAAGGTTGATCTTAACTATGCTTTGTTTAGCAGTTGATTGTTGTCCAACTTGTGGAATCCATTGCTAAGAGGAAACGCAATGTGTCTACCTTTTTGGCTGATTCAATCCAAGTTTCCTTTGGAAGATCACTTGCATAAAGCTTAAGTTTGACAATCAAAATTTTTGCCATGCATTTGGATTACATCAGTGAGAAATTTTGCTGGGTTACTGCCCCTTGGAAAAACGCCTTCAGCTGATTCAGACGAAAGAACTCTAGAGTGGAAAGTATGACCTAGTGGAACTTGAAGAATGGATTCGAGAAATGGAGAAAATCGTCCTGTGGTAGAGGTTCGAAGGGATAAAAAGGTGAACATTAAAACATTTTATTTAGCTGGTGAAACTGATACTTGGTGGAACACTGCTAAGAATAGGCTCTTAGGGCCTGACTTGACTTGGAGCAGATTTGTGGAAGAACCAACTACACCGCTCCGAATTGCCAAGTGGGAACTAACAAATGCACGTGGTATGGTAGCCCAGAGCACTTCATTGCGGCCTATTCCCGAAGGCCCGCAGCTGTAGGAAGGGCTTATATGTTGAGTAAGAAAGAAGCCACCACCTTTGGCACAATAGTTACGGGGACCCTCTTTTAATTTCAAAGCCATTCTATGTATTGATTGATTCAGTTGCCACTCATTTATTTATATTCGCACGATCTACCATGCAAGTGAACCTTGAGAAGAACGGCGCAAAAACCAATTACGGAATCAAGTTACCCAATAACTCTAGAATTTAGTGTCCTATCTCTTATAAATTTGTCCTAGTTACTATTGATAGGATAGTATTCCCTAGAGTTCTAATTCAATTTGACTCGTCAGACTTTGATATTATTTTGGAAATGAGCTGGTTGTGCACTTATGAGGTCAAGATAGATTGTAGGGACCCTAAGGTTATTTCAAGAGATGAACAAGGGAGAGAAATATGTTCCATGGGCAAAGAAAGGGGGGGAAAAAAAACCTTGTCCTTTAAATTTTGTTATGAAAATAAGTGAGCTCTTACGTCAAGGATATATTGTACATTAGTGTTATGCTATTAACATTCAACCTAAGGAAGAAAAAGCAGAAGATATCCCCATAGTTTGTGAACTCAGATATGTTTTCCTGAAAAGTTACCGGGACTGCTCCACAAAGAGAAATTGGTTTTGAGATTGAATTAATCTCTGGTGCCCAACCTATCTCCAAAATCCCATATTGTATGACCCCAATTGAGCTTAAAGAACTGAAGATTCAGTTAGAGGAGTTATTAAAGAAGGGATTTATCAAACCATCTAAGTGTGCCACCATGGCGTGCCTAGTTCTATTTGTAAAGATGAAGAATGGACCCTTGTGGTTATGTATTGATTACAGAGAGCTGAACAAGATCACCATCAAAAACAAATACCCATCATCCCAAATAGGTGACTTATTTGATCAACTGTAAGGAACAAGAGTTTTCTCCAAGATTGATTTGCGGTCAAGGTACCATTAACTCAGGTTCAAACCTCAAAACAGCTCCAAGACTACAATAAGGATCATATTTGGGTCATTATGAATTCACATCGACGCCTTTTGGCCTAATCAATGGCCCTGCGGCCTTTTTGGATCGTGTGAATAGAGTTTCAGAACATATGTAAACAAGTTGTGCTGGTGTTTATAAATGATATCTTGAAATACTCCAAGGATAGCGATGAGCATACTGTCATTTGAGGACAGTGTTGTAGACCTTGAAGGAAGATCAATTATATAACAAATACAAGAGGCATGAGTACTAGTTAGAAATAATGGTATTTTTTGGAACATAAAGTTTTAAGGGAAAAGATTAAAGTTGATTTGCAAAAGGTGAAAGCGGTTACTAGGTGCTCAATACCCACCAATGCATTGAGACTAGAAACTTTTTGGGTTTAGCAGGGAATTATCGCATTTCAGGAAGGGTTTGTCAAATATTGCCTTCCCTGACCAATAGGTTGAAGGAAACTACAAAGTTAGCAAGAAGATAAATGGGTGGTATATGCCTCCCAACAACTCAAGTCTTATGAGAAGACTTACCCTACCCATGATCTAGAGTTAGTAGTGGTAGTATTTGCACTGAAAATTTGGAGACATTACTTACATGGAGTATCATACAAAATCAATATTGATCATCAAAGTTTGA
The DNA here is from genome assembly GCA_029747015.1 of Carnegiea gigantea. Taxonomy (NCBI): domain Eukaryota; kingdom Viridiplantae; phylum Streptophyta; class Magnoliopsida; order Caryophyllales; family Cactaceae; genus Carnegiea; species Carnegiea gigantea. The sequence continues at coordinate 453,525 of JAKOGI010000293.1, forward strand.
AGTACATCTTCACTCAGAAAAAGCTCAATCTGCATGAAATATCAGTTGTGACAGATCCAATGTCAACCAAGAACTAGAAATGTTGTGGCAGATGCCCTTTAGAGTGGATCAGGATAGTGATCCTGAGCTCCAAAGAATAAAACAAAATCTTAAGAAAGGGATTCAATTTCAATGGACTTTGTCATAGGTTTTCCTCAGATATAGTGTCTGATAGAGATTAGAGATTTCAAGCCTGTTTTGGCAAGCACTTCAAAGAGGCTTTGGAACTAGATTGAATTTTACCAGTTCTTATCATCCTAAGACGAATGGGCAAGCACTTAAAAATATTAATGGATCCAACTCTTCTAAGTCAGAGCCTCTAGTACTTCACGACCTATAACCAACATTTGCAATTGAGGAAAGCATGGAACCCCCAGTGGTCGGTGTTGTGATAGCACTAGCAGAGAAATCTACATGAATCATCAGGATAAAATAACGGTAGATATTGACAGCAAAATCATCTACTAGGTCATGAAGATCTTCCCCAGCATTCAATACGGTAACATATGTCAGAAGACTCTTGAAATCATGCAAGTGGAATCGACAGAAAAGCCATGCTAATAAGAGAAGGAGATTCTTGGAATTTCATATATATGATAAGTTTTTTTCCATAAGGTTTCACCAACTAAGGGTGTAAGGAGGTTGAACTATGTACTAAATTGAGGCCAAGATCTATTAGACCTTATCAGTTTATTGAAAGGGTGAATCCTATAGTTTACCCACCAGATCTGTCTATATAGCTCAAACACGTGCATAATGTGCTCCTTGCCTCATAACTCAGGCAATATGTTTCAGATTCTGACCACGCTGTCATAATCAAACCCATTGCGGTCAATGAGGGTCTTGTATTTCACGAGCACTCAGTCCAGATATTAGATCATAGGATTAAGCAGTTAAACATCAAGCAGATCTGTCTAATCAAATTACTTTGAGCAACTCATACCTCTTCATAAGCTACTTGGGAAGCTGAGCAAGAAGCGTAAGCGAAGCACTTGTATTGATTTGAGATAGCCTTGCATGTGTGGTAAAGTTCCTAAGTTTCGAGGACAAAACTCGTTAAGGGGGGAAGGCTGTAATAGCCTGACCCTAAATCATGTTTATCTATTTAATTAAGTGATGTTATTCATTTTCCACATTCAATTATCTCATTTAATCATCCCGGATGGGTGAATTTATTTTGGGCTCCACTTTGTAATTCGGGTTTCATTTACCAAAAATTTTCGTAAAAATCGATAGTAGGCCTCGATAATTATGATTTAAAAGATTTAATTATTTTTCATAACATCACCCCAAAAAAAAAAAAATTCCGAGCTACGCAAAAAATTTTATCGCTGAAGTGTTCTAATTTTAAGCCCAACTCAATTGGGCATAATTTTGGCCCAACAAGGTTACACCCCTTTTTACTTAGCTAATTACCATCATTGGGCTAATTATAATTTACAAAAAAATCTAGTTTTTAGAGGCTTTATGTCAGCCAAGTAAATTACAAAATCATTTTCACCCAAGTAAACAAACACAAGGCTTTCTTTCCTCTTCTCCTCCTCCGCCCCATGGCTGCCCAGCCTATGTTCAGCCTAAGTTTGCTGCTGTTCTTAGGGGTTGCCACCACTCCCAGTCACCATCCCCAGCTCCCACAACCACCAAACACCACCTCTATCTCCATATATTCAAGCACAAAGTGAGTAAACTTCAATCCCTAGCATGCTGATTTTTGTTTTTGATTCTTATTTTATATTGGTTTTTCTTGTTAATCATGCTATTTTGATAAGATTAAGAGCTAGCTTTGAAGTGTTTAAGTGTTGATTAAGCATAAAAACATATGGGAGTTGAGAGCGTTCATGATCATGCTAGTTTAAGTTTGAAGTGATGGATTTGGATTATTTTGTGTTTGATTTGGTAATCTTTATCATCGTGAATGTTTATGGTAATGTTGGCGTGGTTTTGGATGAGTTAAAGAGTGATTTTAGTGGGGGATTATGTGAAGAAAATATTATAAATATAAGCGATTATGCTGTAAACAAACCCCAAAATAGAGGTCACTTTGGGAATCAACTGGTACTAATTGGCACATCCACAAATGATAATTTTTGGTGTATTGATAGCTCAATGTGTTAGCTTTCAACGGGCTTTGGAATTACTTAATTTTGAGCTGTGTGGACAACGTTGTGACCAATTTACTGAAGACTGCGCAGAATACATTGAAACTAGGTGCAGACTTGAACGGTGGATTTTACGGAAAAAAACTGGCATTCATTGAGCCATTAAAAAATTCTGAGTTTGGTGTGTGGATAGGTCAATTGGTTATCTTTCAAATTCCTTTTGAATCACCTTAATCCGAGTTCTGTGGAGAAAATTATGGTCGTTTTTCTAGTACTGCGCAATTTGCACCAAAGTTGTGCACGGTTGTGTTGTAGCCCAATTTTAGGAGCCTTACTATGTGAATCATGTTTTATGTTCTCAATAAAACTTTTAGAGGACTTTGTGGTCTTTTCCTATTGGGATTTTATATCTCAATTGGAGGTCACGAGTGAAAGATATGGGTTTTCTAAAATATACCATCAATCGGTAATATGACAGAAGAAAGAAATCACGACATTTGGATTTATCATAAGAAGTTTCTATCGAATTATGGGCATTGCAAAGCAATTACCAAGTTTAGTGAGCTCAACAAGTTTGATTATGTATAGAAGCTTACTTGGGTTGAAAACCAAGTTAAATGAGCACGAAAATGAAATTTGGGAAGTGAGCAGAGTAATGACTCAAAATCAGTGTCCATCGAGCCAAGCTGATATTATTAGGGCTTTTATGAACCTCATAGCACCCTTCATAGCATTAAACCCCCTATTATCCATTTTAGACTTCTATTATCCATTTCAGAAATATCAGAAACCCATACTCCATTTATATCAATTAAAATCTTTTCATTATCACCCCAATCATTCCAATTAGGTCTATTTTGTTTCAGTTTGTTGTATTTCAAGTTCAATAACCCTAATTGATTTATTTTTTAAATCATTTTGTTGTAACGTATCTTATATTTATCATATTGGAATTGTGGAAGCTTTTTAATTAATCAATTTCCATTACAGTTACAACTTGCGGGAGTAAATATTGTTTACTAACTGCATTTACCTATAATTACATTTCTGTAGCAGAATCGGGGCTTAGTCCATCGTTTCCATTGTGCATAAGCATTATCAAGTGAAATATCATTTTAAAGACTTTAGGTATCTTTCTTGCCTGTGTCTTTAGAAATCAGAGTGTATTTATCAAAGTTATCATGTTTCGGTAAGTACATCAATGAATCAGTTTATAGAGTGATTTATCATTTAATTGGTGACCCTGCCAGTTATCATCCATAGGGCATTTGCCCTTCAGTTACCCACGTGGCTTCAGGCTAGGTCCCCCGATCGGCTTGGCAGGTGTACACCTATTGATAGATCGTAACCGTATTAAGGGGTTTACTATTAGATAATAATTAGCAATGCAGTTTTATATTCATCTCATTCTCTGTTTTGATCTTAAATGAATTACGACGCGGGCCTAAATCAGTGTTTCAATGATCATTTAACAACACAAAAATGCACGTACTGAGCTTTAGCTCACAGTTCAAAATGTTTTTCATGTTTTGTTTTAGGCAAATGCTTAGAGAATCGCCTTCATGCTCGTAAACCAGCGGAAGAGAATAAGTTGGGCAAGGAAATCTGGGTGGATCAACCATAATATAGTACATACATATTTTTGAAGCTGTATATTAACATCTTTAGTGGATAGAGATATAGATTATATGGTGAATTATTTTACTAGGGTGTATAAACCTTATGTTGATTAACAATTGATTATATAGCGTTTGATCAGGTGTTTGTGTATCATTGAAGCTATGCTTAACTGTGTTATTTATAGCACTCATGTTTCAAGCCTTGTCCTCTTGGACGGCGGTAACGCCCTATCATTGGGTTTATCAAATTCCCATTGAAGGATTTTTTTAAGGAAAAATACAATCAGTGGAACATGCTTAATTTGGGGGCGTTACAGATTTGGTATCAGAGCCAGGTTAAGATTTTCTTGATGGGATATGGAGTATCGAAGTGGAGTTAGGAGATCCAGAAAGTTGGTTAGTAAGAATTATTATGATATAATTGGAGCTTTATGACAATAGTAATGTCTGCTTATCTCTCACATATTCCACTCGTGTATTCTTCTTTATCATATGGATTCATGTAATGTATATATAGTTTGATCTCAAGCATCATATTCGAGGGTGATTTCAAACAACAAGTTAAAGGGGCCCCTAATGCATTTAGGTATGTATGGCCATAATGTTCAGAAGTCGCTCTGTATGGCCATATGAGCCACCCATATGAATGGTATGTTGTCCTTTCAGTTAGAATTGTTTATTTTTGGGATGTAAACCCTAGTACTCCGGGCATGTGGCCCGTAGAGTTGTGGTCTCTGGTATGTAGCCGTTGAGCTTGATTTGATATCCTTTTATATTTCTATTCAGTGTAGGGGATTTGATGTAGCGCTTTAAGCCTGGGAAATGGTTAGTTTTTAGGCAAAACTCCGTCCGTTTCGCCCCCGGAATTTAAGAATCACTAACACTCCAAGCCCTAGGTTAGGGCCTAATACAAATGTGCCCTATGAAGGGCCCTGGACTCATTTTGAGATTAAATGCATAGGGAAAAGTAAGTGCGGGCAGAACACGGAAGTTCAATCAACTTGGCAGTTTTAATCAGTGCACAAGGTCCAACTTTAAGGTAACTTTTGTCTATGATCAGCATGATTTATTTAGGGGTTTTCTATCCTGACTTTATAGTTAGAGAGATATCTTTCATGTGAAACAAGTTTCAAGCAGGTTAGAGGTCACTTGGTCAGTCAAAATTGCTTGGGTCAGTCAAAATTGCTAGACAAGTCAAAGTTTGCAAACTGGGCAGAATTTCAATGCACAAGGTCTGAGTTTAGCCCACTTGTAGCCTATGCATTCCATCAGATAGGGACATTTTGATTAGTCTATGTCAAAGTACAGAAAGCAAGCTTTCCAATGACCCAAGTTGCAGCACATTTGGAGGCCATTTGTTCAATGAAATTTAGCTTAGAAGTCTGCTGGTATAGACTATCTAAGCCAGTGGATATCTGCAACTTTGGGCATATGTTTCCTCATCATACGGGCGTCATTTTGTCCATTTCTTGGATTCAAGTGGCAATTACTTCAATATGCTTTAATAATTGCAGATATATTTTCTTCAGTAATGCAAGAGTCTCATCTAGGCGAGCTATAGGGGTTTCTTTCTGTAGTATCCCCTGAACTGTAGGATTTTAGAGAGGCTTATTCTGTTATACATAAGTTTTGAAACCATTAAGTACCGGCTATTCCATAGAAGAGAAACCAAGGACACTTTAGGGAGACGTTTTGCTTCAATCCACTGTAATTCAAGACTTGCTTAAGTTGCCTAAACTCCTGCAAGCAGTCTATTAACTCCACCTCAATGTGTGAAGTAGGCATTACTCTTGAAAATATTTCACTACACTTTCTGGTAACATACCATTCACCATTGCCTTTGTTGGATTATCAACATCAACCGTCTGGATATTCCTCACTTTGACCAGGGGCTTTTTGTCTTCATGGCATCTTCCCATCCAGTTGCATCATCATTCACTCTCATGTTACATCTTCATCAGTTCTGGTCACGTTTTCCTATTTTTAAGACCCCAATTGCGACTAGTAGTTGGATTAGGATTGGGTTGCACCCATGTCAATAGATGATCATTTTGTAGCACGCCTGAACAGAAGGTAGATCTTAACTACGCTTTATATAGCAGTTGATTGTTGTCCAACTTGTGAAATCCATTGCTAAGGGGAAATGCAATGTGCCTACCTTTTTGGCTGATTCAATCTAAGTTTCCTTCGAAAGATCACTTGCATAAAGCTTAAGTTTGACAATCAAAATTCATACCATGTATTTGGATTACATCAGTGAGAAATTTTGATGGGTTACTGCCACTTGGAAAGACGCCTTCAGCTGATTCAGACGAAAGAACTCTAGAGTGAAAAGTATGACCTAGTGGAACTTGAAGAATGGATTCGAGAAATGGAAAAAATCGTCCTGTAGTAGAGATTCGAAGGGATAAAAAGGTGAACATTGAAACATTTTATCTAACTGGCGAAACTGATATTTGGTGGAACACTGCTAAGAATAGGCTCTTAGGGCCTGATTTCACTTGGAGCAGATTTGTGGAAGAACTAACTACACCGCTCCAGATTTGCAAAACCCTGGAAATTCGATTTAGAATTTTTTTGCCCAGTTGGACCGACCTAGGCCAAGTCAACCCAAGTCAGTGCCAATTAACCCTCGTGAAATTCTTTTAATAAAGTTCTTGATATATTTTTTGGGAAGTATTAAAATTTTCAAAAATTTTCCTTTCCGATTTTTGTAAAACTCCTAATATTGTTATGATGATTTTATTACTATTATTCTTTTATGAAAAAAAAAATCCAAACCCTAACCCCCCCTTGCTGCTGCCACTTATGTTAAAAAAATAATAATAATAAAATTTGAAAGTTTGTTTTTTCCCCCCTTTCTTTTCTTTTTGACCTAGAATCCTAACCACCCATTCCCCCACTTCCCCCTCACATTCTCTCTCTCTCTCTCTCTCTCTCTCTCTCTCTCTATCTTCTCTCTCTCTCTCTCTACCTTGACACCGTCACCGACCACCGTCCGGCCACCCTTTGCCGCCACCCCACCGGTCGTCCCTCTTGTTTTTGCACTCTCGGCATTGAATTTGAACGAAGGAGTTTCCCTCGATCTAGATCCGGTTTCGATCAAAGATACTAGTAACAACGTTTTTTTTAACATTATTTTGGTATTTAGCGATAAAGGTGGGTTCTTTTGACGTGATTGGGTCTGGGCGAGGGTTTAAGCGTGTCTAACGGGTATGGCTGTATTTTTTTGGGCAACCTGAAACAAGCGAAAACCGTGTAAAAAGAAGTCGAACAATCTGGACAGAATTTATACTGTTTTGATGCAACTTTGTAAAATTTGGGATAATTATTCTGATTGTGTAAAAATTATGACATTTTTATGGTGGTTAGATTAAGATGTGAAGATTACGTGGGATTTTGAATTGGATGAATTGGAGTTAAATTGAGAGAGTTATGGCCAAAATACCGAGCCCTGTCAAATCTGGAAACTGCAGGCATAGGGTGCGGTATTTGAATTTTTAGACTTGGTTATGCTGTGAATTTGTGGAAGTTCTGAACATGAAAGTTTTACCAAACAAAAGTATCTTTCTGGATTGGGTAAGAACACAATTTTTGGAAGTCGGAAGAAAATGTTATGTGGATCAGAAGTTAGGAGTAAAAATCTGGGTAAAATCTGGGGAAGCAGAATCTGGACAGTTTCGCCTTCAAGTTAGAAAAATTCCCTAGGCTAGTACTGGTGGTCAAAAATTGTGAACTTTACTAAGTAGGAGCATCTAGATGTGTCAAATAATGTCGTTTTGGAATTGGGTCCTTTGGACTAGCGTAGCCCGAGTTTTGATAAAATTTGCCGGGACTGTCATGGGGAAGATAGTCTTTGGTATTGCCGGAAGAAACAGAAATTTGACTGAGTTCGGGGCAGAACCGAGCCAAGCTCTAAACATAGAAATGAGAGAGAACATTGTAAGGCTTCTAGACTGACCTAGAACACTGGAATCGGATATGGAAAACTAGAGTTACAATTTTTGGAAGTTGGACCCATAACTAGCCAGTCGAACCTTTACCCCGGATAGGGTTGGATGAATAAAGATCTAGAAAACCTCTTTTAAAATTTGGGGGAGGCCCAAGGGTGCCCCACACTGAATGTGGACTGACTATGGGCTGTTTGTGGGCCCAGGTGCGGAGCAGTGAACCCTCATTAAAATAACCAAGCCCGTAAATTGTGCGGTACCTAGGTAACAGTCATGCCCTAACCATTCCCCTGTGTTACTGAAATCATGAAAGTTTTGGGAGTTCTTGTATTGATTCCTTAGCATTCCTTTCCAATGGGATGTTCGCTGATGTGAAATTTATAAAGGGTTCATTGGTGGGAACTGAATGTTGTGTTTGTTCTGGAAGTTGGAAATCTCCGTATTGTAAAAGTTGAAACTTACTATTGTAAAAGTTGAAACTTTCTATGATAGTATTTGAAATTCTGTTTCTGCATTCTGATTTCTATTGGGAAAAGCATTTAAATCTGAATGAAACTGAATGTGTCAAGTTAGTATCCATTAACTGAAAGGAACTAAATAGGATGAGTTAAATCGATTGGAACTGATTGAAGGGCGTAGCCTTCCCCGGGTAATAGGTGCATGCATGTGAGCGGCCACGTACACAGCCGAGACGTGGGCCAGGTTATCAGTAACCACCCATGATGGTGGTAGGCCAGGAAAGTTAAGCGGTAACCGCCTGAGGAGCGGTAGGCCAGGAAAGAGTTGAACGGCTGCGCTGTGTTAGAGCGCAAGCCATGAGACCCACTGGGGTCGCTCGCCCAAGACTTATCTGAAACTGAACACTTTGAATGGGACTATGGAAGTGTGATTCTGAAATTGATTTTTTTTAGGAAGATGGTGATAATGGGTTGTGTACCTTGGAAACGTGTTGTTGTTTTCCCCTCTCCCTAAAATGTTTTCAAAATGAATTTGTACGTGTCTTTGACTGTTGGGGGTGAATGTTACTGAGTTTATCTCACTATTATAAAATATTTTGTTTTCAGGTGATCTAACTGTTCTTGGGACTGGGGATAGAAGAGTAGAGCGGGGCTCGAATGCTGGTTATGCCTAAAAAGGATTTTAGAAGTTGTAATAGAATCTAGTTAGTTTAATGATGATGTTCAAGTTCTGTGTTAAAATTCTTGGACCCATGTATGGTGGGCTTTGATTCGCAAAGATTTTGTTTTTAAATGTCAGTTATGATATCCAGCCTGGTATTTCCAAGAAGGGAATACGGCGGTAACACCTCGTTAGGAGTTCCTGCTGCCATTCAGGTTAAATCAGTGGTAATCTCATCTCGCAAAAGGATCTGAACCTGAGACAGACAATATGGTTGGAGTTCCTAAAGGACTATACCGTCCATTTTCAGTATCATCCTGGAAAGGCCAATGTCGTAGCTGTTGAGTTATTATATTTAGTTTTGATGATAACAAATCCAAGTGTAAAAATTTGTCCTACTAATGTTGCTCCAAACACGGTCTCCAAACAGCCCTAACTAGTGTTTGTGTTCTTTACTAACTGGTTTGCTACATGTGAGAACAAGTCTTCAAAACATGCTTTACTTGGTAATTCTATATTAAGTCAAGAACACCATCTCGACAGTTGATTGTAAGGCATGTTCCTGAACTCTAGCAATGGAAAGAACAACCCCAGCAAACAAGGTGGCCTTGGTGTTCACAGCAGCTCTATAAATCTTGGACAAGATGACATTCAAAACAAGAAGTCTCGGGTATATAGGTTTTATTTATTTAGACTCTTGTTAATATGCCAATATTGAAAACATCATTTTAAACACCTCTTGAATCGGTATTTGCGCTAAGTGCTTCAGAACACCAGTTGCGAACAACCCTGCGAACAGGGTGCCTAGGGTGTTTCTGAACTGCAGTAGCCACACCCGGTTATCTTTGAAAATTTATTTTAGTTGGCTAAGATCTCCAGATTACTTTCCTTGAATTTCAAAACTGCTATTTCTCTGGAAAGGATATTTCTTGAAAATATTATGGGAGATTTTCGAAAATAAGTTTTGGGAGATTTGCCAAAACTTAAAGATTTCCTTTGACCATATTTTCGGATATGGTAAAGTTTCAAAAGCTGAAAATTTCTGGTTGCTTTTTTGAATCCACCTCACGGTTATGGGAAGATAAGGGTTATCTTTTAAGATATCAAATCCCTTATATTTTGGCAAAATTTTATCACTAGCCGTAGGAGAACATTTCCTGATTGAAAATCGTTTTCTATACTTAGCTGATTCTGTGGCTTATGACCGTTGGTTTTTGTGTTTAAAAACCTCAGCTTTTTCTCTTCCAGTAGACACACAACACACGAGAAAAGAGCAGATAGAAAACTCAGGTTGAATTTGCTTAAACACAGCTTTTTGAAAAATTCAGGAAAAATCAGAAAACACGGTCTACACTCAAAGATTCTCGAGCTTCATTCTGAAAAGCAAACTGTGACAAACTGTGTTTGATTTTGAGTTTTCAAACCATTGGCACAATAGGATTTTCATTGTACCTTACATCTGCTTAGTAAGAAGCACCCCCTGTAAGGTGTTTGTAACCCTGATCTTGAATCAGAAAAGTGAGTAGTGTGTCCTAGTCGTGTGGACTTGGACGTGTTTAATCTTGCGAAGGTTGGATGTGGTGTAACCTGTCTTTGGGAAGAAGGTTACGTGGTTGCAAGTTGTAACAAGGTGTGTTACATTTGTAACGTGTGAAGCCCGTTAGTGAAAGTGGTTAAATCCTACACGAGGTAGGTCGTGGTTTTTCACACCTCAGTTGGGCTAGAGGTGTTTTCCACGTAAAAATTGTGTGTGCTTTATTTTCCGCATTTATCTTGGTGATTTTCGCATCTGCAATAATTGAGAACACCCCGTGCAAACAAGCTATCAGGGTGTTTGTCATTTGAGAACAACCTCTACTAGGGTGTTTGTTATTTACAACGCGAAAATCAGACACCACAATTCATCCCCCTCTTGTGGTTGTATACTCACGAACTCAACAAGTGGTATCAGAGCGGGTTCTCTTACAAAAGGTTAACACCTTGAGAGATTCTGAAGATGAGTACCCCACAAGGAATTCTTGAAGGGCAATCCATTACTCGTCCACCCTATTTCAACGGCCAACATTATAGTTGGTGGAAGAATAGGATGGAGAACTATATTCAGGCAGAAGATTATGAATTATGGATGCTCATCAAGAACGGGCCCCTTGTTCCCACCAAGGTGCTTGAAGATGGTAAGAAGGTTCCCAAGGAATCCATAGAGTTTGATGCCGAGGACTACAAGAAAATGGAGAAAAATGCCAAGGCCAAAAAGCTTCTATATTTTGGCCTAGGACCCGATGAATACACTCGCATCTCTGAGTGTGAATCAGCCCAAGCTATCTGGAATGCTCTGCAAGTTGCTCATGAAGGTACGAGTCAAGTTAAACAATCTAGAATTGAGCTACTTATGCGACAATATGAGTTATTTGATATGGGTGATAATGAAACTGTGATGGACATGTATACAAGGTGCACCCACATCACGAACGAGTTAAAATCCCTGGGAAGATCTTTCACCACTGCAAAGTTGGTGAGGAAAATCCTCAGAATTTTACCTCGCACGTGGGAGGCCAAAGTAACAGCCATCCAAGAGGCTAAAGACATGAACAAGATCACCCTCGACGAGTTGATTGGTAATCTCCAGACCTATGAACTCCGAAAGAACTCACAGCAAAGAGAGGAGCAAAAGAAGGATCGTGGGCTTGCCTTGAAAGCACATGAGGACACTGACTCTGACCTTGAAGATGAAGAAATGGCCCTAATGTCCAGAAAATTCAAGAAATTCTTCAAAAAGGTCAAGGAAAACAATAAAAAAAAAGACTTCAGCAAGTCCAGAAACACCTCCAAAGAACAGCTCACAGGGTGTTTCAAGTGCGGCAAACCAGATCACTTGGTCAAGAATTGCCCCCTGCTTCGAGAAGATCAGACGCCCGAACACCCTCGAAAACAGGGTCGAAAACACCCTGTAAATAATTTGGGCAAGCGAATCTCGAAAGCTATGCTGGCTGCTTGGGGAGATTCCTCTGAGGATGAAGGAGAATCTGAAGCTGAAGAAGGAGTCGTAGCTTTTATGGCACAAAGTGATTCAGATTCAGATGATGAATCAACAATCAGCTTCTCAGATCTCAAGAACAAGGTACATGGTCTTAACAAAGCCACTTTAGAAGAACTTCTATATAATTTGATAGACACATGTGCTGATCTAAAAAGAGAAGTTCGTGACCTAGAGCTTGAAAATGAAATTCTTAAAAATGAAAAACTCGGTTTACATGAAAATGTTAATATACTCAAAGAAAACCTCTTTATAAAAGAAGGAGATTACTCTTGAATAGAGGAAAAACTCTTTGAGGTGGAAGGAATGGTTGAGTCCCTACTCAAAGAGAACAAGGGTTTGCATGCTAATAAAGAAAAACTGGAAACCGAGCTTAGCACAAACAAACGCTGGAACAAATCTTCACAGGCCCTTGCTTGGTTAAACACTCACCACAGTCGAAACAAAAAGGGACTTGGGTATAAGCCTAAACGAACAGTTTACCCAATTCATAGAAAGTATGTGGGATTACCTGAAAACATTGTTTGCTTTTATTGTGGTAAAACTGGTCACTATCGATATTCTTGTCCTTTAAGAAAACATGCCAATGAAAAGAATGAAAGGTATGTGAAACAAATCTGGATTAGAAAAGATGAGCTTTACATGTCTAAAGGAATGGGACCCAAGTGGATCTGGGTTCCCAAAACTAACCCGTGATTTGTTTTGCAGGCTGAAGTGAGAGAGAACAATCCCACAAACAACCCAGCAAACAGGGTAAGAAACACCCTGTCAAACAGATCAGAAAACAACCTTGAAAACAGGCAGCTGTGGTATGTTGATAGTGGGTGTTCGCGGCACATGACTGGAGAAAGATCAAATTTTCTCTCACTTACAGCTTTGAATGGTGGGAGTGTAGCATTTGGAAACGGCAAGTCTTGGGACAATTGTCGGTATAGGTAATATTGGTAAAACTCTCTCCCACTCAATTGACAATGTGCACTTGGTTGATGGTTTAAAGCACAATTTGCTAAGTGTGTCCCAACTGTGTGACAAGAACAACCTAGTGGTGTTCTCACGAACACGTTGCTTGGTTGTGAATGACGACACAGGAGATGTTGTGTTGAGGGGGAAGCGATGTCAAAATGTTTATAAAGTCTGTATTTCCACTCTTCCCCAAAATAATCTGACTTGTTTAAATGCATTGAATGATGATATAATGCTATGGCACAAGAGACTAGGTCATGCAAGCCTATCTTCGTTAAACAAACTTGTTTCCAAAGATTTGGTTGTTGGACTACCTTCCATCAAGTTTAATGATGACAAGGTATGTGAAGCTTGTGCAAAAGGCAAACAAGTCAAATCTTCTTTTAAATCAAAAAAATGTGTAAGCACTACTCGACCTCTAGAATTATTACACATTGATTTGTGTGGTCCCATGAGGGTAACAGTAGAGGTGGGAAAAAGTATGTGCTTGTTGTAGTGGATGATTACTCTCGATTTACTTGGACCTTGTTTTGGCATCCAAAGATGAAACCTTTGAGAATTTTATTGCCTTTCTCAAAAAGGTTGAAAAGAGAGTAGGACACTCTTTAATTAGCTTGAGATCTGATCATGGAACTGAGTTTGAAAATGCAAGTTTTATCAACTATTGTAATGAACATGGTGTTGATCATAACTTCTCAGCTCCAAGAACATCCCCAACAAAATGGGGTGGTTGAGCGCAAAAATCGCACCCTGGAAGACATGACCAGAACAATGCTTATTGCTAGTGGTCTTCCTAGGTATTTTTGGGCAGAAGCATTGAACACCTCATGTTACATTATAAATAGATGCATGATCAAACCCATGTTGAATAAAACTCCTTATGAACTTTTCAAAGGCAGAAAACCCAATATTACGCACCTAAGGACATTTGGTTGTAGGTGTTTTGTGCATAATAATGGGAAGGATGCCTTAGGAAAGTTTGACCCTAGGAGTGATGAGGCAATATTCCTTGGCTATTCTTCTCACAGCAAGGCATACAAAGTCTTTAACAAAAGAACCTTGTGTGTTGAGGAAAGTGTGCATGTGCTTTTTAATGAATCTAACGTGTTGAGTGAGAATGATGCACAGGAAGATGAACTTGAATTAGGTCTTGTTCGAAAAGAAGTGTTGCTCCAAGATAAACGAGGTAAGAACACCATGGAGAAAACAACTCCTGAAGGTGTTCCTCAAAACAGCAGGCAAGGTGAACACCAAACAGGGGAAAACACCGCTGAACCCTGTTCGGAACCGTGTTCTTCAGGAATAGACTTACAAACATGTGCAGAAACAGGCTCGGGAGATGATCGTAAGCATTATGTTACGACTAGAGTAGAGCATGGGTCTGTGGATCCTCTTACCCCACGACCATGGAAGCACCATAGTTCGCACCCTCTTGATCAAATCTTGTCAGATATTAATACTGGAGTGCAAACTAGATCTAAGCTAAAGAATTTTTGTGCTTTCTATGCTTTTCTTTCTAACATTGAGCCAAAAAGTGTGAATGAAGCTCTTGCAGATTCAGATTGGATCACGGCTATGCAAGAAGAGCTTCATCAATTTGAGAGAAACAAAGTATGACACCTTGTACCTAAACCTGCAGAGAGAACAATCATTGGAACCAAGTGGGTGTTCCGAAACAAACTGGATGAGTCAGGAACAGTCACTAGGAACAAGGCACGGCTGGTTGTACAAGGATACAATCAAGAAGAAGGGATCGATTATGAAGAAACCTTTGCACCAGTTGCTAGAATTGAGGCTATTCGAATCTTAATAGCCTTTGCAGCTCATATGGAAATCAAGCTATATCAAATGGATGTTAAAAGTGCATTCCTAAACGGATACCTTAAAGAAGAGGTGTATGTCAAACAACCCCCTGGTTTTGAAAATGGTGATTTTCCAAATCATGTTTTTAAACTTGACAAGGCACTTTATGGTTTAAAACAAGCTCCAAGAGCTTGGTATGAACGGTTGTCAAGTTTTTTACTTGAAAATGATTTTAGAAGAGGCAAGGTAGACAATACCTTGTTTCTAAAATCTAAGGGGGAACATTTTTTGATTGTCCAAATATATGTTGATGATATTATATTTAGTGCAACTCATCATGATTTATGCAATGAATTTTCAAATATGATGAGGAGTGAGTTTGAGATGAGCATGATGGGTGAGCTTAATTTTTTCTTAGGCTTACAAATCAAGCAAACTCCAAACGGCACCATGATCCATCAGCAAAAGTATATCAAGGAGTTACTTAAGCGTTTTGGGATGGAGTCAGCCAAACCCATAGACACTCCTATTTCTCCTTCAACCAAGTTAGTTATGGATGATGGGAGTCCCTCAGTTGAGGAGAAACTCTATAGGGGTATGATTGGGTCACTCTTATACCTAACTGCTAGTAGACCTGATATTGTTTTTAGTGTTGGTTTATGTGCCCGTTTTCAGGCTAACCCTAAGGAAACTCATCTTAAGGCTGTTAAACGGATACTAAGGTATTTGAAACATACACCCAATTTAGCTTTATGGTATCCTAAGGTTGCAATTTTGATCTTGTTGGATATGCTGACACTGACTATGCTGGATTCCTAGTTGATAGAAAGAGTACCTCAGGTATGGCTCACTTTCTTGGACCTTGTTTGGTATCTTGGGCTACCAAGAAGCAACATTCAGTTGCCATGTCCACAGCAGAAGCTGAATATGTTGCAGCAGCTTCATGTTGTGCTCAACTGTTGTGGATAAGGCAACAGCTTAAGGACTTCTGTGTTGACATTGGACGCATTCCTATTTTCTGTGATAGCATAAGTGCAATTAATATTGCCAAAAATCCATGTCAACATAAAAGAACAAAGCATATTGACATTCGACATCATTTCTTGAGAGATAATGTTGAAAAGGGTTTAATCTCTATGAATTTTTGCTCAACGGAAAATCAAATTGCTGATATATTCACTAAGGCACTAGCTAGAGACCAATTTGAGAGAAACAGACTGGAATTGGGGTTGGTGAAAACACCCTGAGAACACCTGTTCTCAGAGTTAGATCAAGCTGACAAAACACCCTATAATACCTGTTCTATCCACTTGTTTGCAATTATTGCTATCAAAACAGTGGTCTATGCTTAACAAATATGTGTAGTCTTGTGTGCTATTATGATTATTTATGAAGACTGCTGCCTTGGGAGATGGAGAAAGAGTATTCATGACAGACCTTGGAATGAGAGAAGCATGTTCAAGAACAGATGGCTCGAACAGGTATGCCTTGATTGTCATTAATGTATGCTGCCTGCTTAAATTCTAGGTGTTTCCTAGGTGGCCCTTCATAACGGGTAGGGAGTTTAAAAACCCCCTTTGCGTGTGTCTGTTTTCCCCGTCTTGCTCTCTCTCTCTCTCTCTCTCTTCCTCTGTTCTTGCTTTCAAACCCTAGCAAAACCTTCTAAACCCTAATCTCTCTCCTATAGCAAACAATGGCTTCCAACAACACCTCTCACTCAAAAGCCCTCGTTCTTGCTTCCTCAATCCCTGCTCCTTCTCGCCCAATCTCGTACAAGCCTTTCAAATTCCTGAAAAGCTTATCCCTAAAATCAGTGGGAATGGGGATGGATGATATTCCCTTTGAATGTCGAAGGGAATTGGTGTTCCTCGTAGGGGCAATTGCTTGTCCCATTTCAGTTGAGTCAGAGGGAACAAAGTCGGGGTCTCAAGAACAATTCTTGGAAACCCCTGAAGGGTTTAATTTTGAGCCCTGTTCTTCTGGGTTGTTCTCTGATACCGCGACAGAAACAGGGGCTGCCTCTGTCGAAGGTGTGTTTGTGGAAGATCTGCATGCCGACTTCCAAGGGAAGTCGAATGAGTCGTCAGAGGAGAGTCTAGAGAAGAATTCTCTCCCTGAGGCTGAAATCTCCCCTCCAGTCTTTCAAACTGGAGAGAAAAGGAAGAGGGTGAAAATCGTGGCTAGGCGTAGCAGAACGCCAAGAACAAGGCCACAACCAAGGTCTCAACCCTCTCAAACTCCTCAATCCTCTAAGCCCTCTCGAAAATCTGTAAGGCTAGCGTTTCAATCCTCTCATCGTCCCTCCAAACCCTCTGCTCCTATCATCGAGGAGATTTCTTCTTCTTCTGAAGGGTTCTCGCGTTCTGACTCTGAGAACACCACCTTCAAACAGGGGACACCGGTGTTTTCCGAGTCCTCTGAAGAACAATCTCCTCCAAAACCAACCAATAAACCTACTGTGAAGCCCTCTCCTGCCAAAACACCCCTCAAGCGAAAGCCCAGAACAGCCCCCCTACCAGAAACTACCACCTCTGTTCCTGTCCTTAAACGCCCAAAGCAGTTCACTCCCTCTCCTATGTCTGACAAACATGCGCAGTTGCTGAAGCGCAATGTCGTCAGGGGAAAGGTAGTGAATGTAAGCTTTTTCGAGGAACAGGGTCTGGGGGTGTTCTTGACCAAGCTTCGAGCCCAAGACTGGCTTGAGTTGTTTGCAAACACCCAGCAAGGGTGTTCTGTGCCCGAGTTGGCTGAATTCTATGCCAACTGCTCTGTCACAAATGGGGTAGTGACAAGTGCTGTCAATGAGTGTCATTTCTCCTTTGATGAAGCCACCCTAAGTGATATTCTGGGCATCCCCTCTCGTGGATTTGCTGTGTATATGAGGGAAGACAAAACTGCCCTGGAAACAGCCAGGCTCTTAGAGGTGTCCAAACGTCTTAGTCAAAAACAGGGCCTGAGAACACCCCTTTCGGTTAAGAAGGGTGAAATGACCTCCCTGCACCAACTACTGTTTATGTTCACTATCAAGAACATAATACCGCAAGGTCAAGGGCGAAACTCAGCAGATGCCTTCGATCAATGTCTGGTGGACCTACTGGATCGGGAGGAACCAGTAAACCTCCCTGCAATCATGATTCGCCACATAGAGCGAATTGCGAACACCACCCGGGCACATGATCTTGGCTATGGGTTTCTGTTGACAAGGGTGCTTGAGCACTTTGGGATAGTGCTCACACGAAGAGTGGCGGCCCAAATCATTGATGAGATTGGGATTAACACTCTCCTAGGGTGTGGCTATGAGGTTGGCGAAGGGTCAGTTTCCAAACAGGGACGTCGACCACCTCGACTACCTGTTTCTGGGCAACCTTCCGTCAAGGTTGAGGCTGTTCTTGAGGACAATGCTCGCCTCAAGGATGGGCTCTCAGCTGTCAAGGCTGCTCTTGTTGAGGAACGAGCTCTCTCGGCCAAATGCCATGAAGATCTCCTTGCACTTCTCTCCACTCCTGCCCCCAGCATTCCTCCTCTGTAAATGAAACCCCCCCTGCTCCCTGATTGTATAGGCTGCTCTCTAGTCTCCTCCTTTCTTGATTTCGTTTTTGGCATTGTATTTTTTAATGCAATATCTCATTATTAATGCTTCTTGCCCCTTCTGCTACATACTTCTTTTCTTGGATTCATAATGTTGTTTATGCTTTTTAATAATGCCAAAAGGGGGAAGAAGAGTGTAACCCTCCTATTGACAAATGAACCTAGCATTGACTTAAGTGGACCTTGACTTACGTGGATCCCTATCAGCATTCAATTTTTTTTTTTGTCAATATGGTCACTTGGTTTGTCATCATCAAAAAGGGGGAATTTGTTGAGTTATTATATTTAGTTTTGATGATAATAAATCCAAGTGTAAAAATTTGTCCTAGTAATGTTGCTCCAAACATGGTCTCCAAACAGCCCTAACTGGTGTTTGTGTTCTTTACTAACTGGTTTGCTATATGTGAGAACAAGTCTTCAAAACAGGTTTTACTTGGTGATTCTATATTAAGTCAAGAACACTATCTCGACAGTTGATTGTAAGGCATGTTCCTGAACTCTAGCAATGGAAAGAACAACCCCAGCAAACAAGGTGGCCTTGGTGTTCACAGCAGCACCATAAATCTTGGACAAGATGACATTCAAAACAAGAAGTCTTGGGTATATAGGTTTTATTTAATTAGACTCTTGTTAATATGCCAATATTGAAAACATCATTTAAAACACCTCTTGAATCGGTATTTGCGCTAAAGTACTTCAGAACACCAGTTGCGAACAACCCTGCAAACAGGGTGCCTAGGGTGTTTCTGAACTGCAGTGGCCACACCCGGTTATCTTTGAAAATTTATTTTAGTTGGCTAAGATCTCCAGATTACTTTCCTTGAATTTCAAAACTGCTCTTTCTCTGGAAAGGATATTTCTTGAAAATATTATGGGAGATTTTCGAAAATAAGTTTTGGGAGATTTGTCAAAACTTAAAGATTTCCTTTGACCATATTTTCGGATATGGTAAAGTTTCAAAAGCTGAAAATTTCTGGTTGCATTTTTGAATCCACCTCACGGTTATGGGAAGATAAGGGTTACCTTTTAAGATATCAAATCCCTTATATTTTGGCAAAATTTTATCACTAGTCGTAGGAGAACATTTCCTGATTGAAAATCGTTTTCTATACTTAGCTGATTCTGTGGCTTATGACCGCTGGTTTTTGTGTTTAAAAACCTCAGCTTTTTCTCTTCCAGTAGACACACAACACACGAGAAAAGAGCAGATAGAAAACTCAGGTTGAATTTGCTTAAACACAGCTTTTTTGAAAAATTCAGGAAAAATCAGAAAACTCGGTTTACACTCAAAGATTCTTGAGCTTCATTCTGAAAAGCAAACCGTGACAAGCTGTGGTTGATTTTGAGTTTTCAAACCATTGGCATAATAGGATCTTCATTGTACCTTACATCTGCTTAGTAAGAAGCACCCCCTGTAAGGTGTTTGTAACCCTGATCTTGAATCAGAAAAGTGAGTGAGTGTGTCCTAGT
Source organism: Carnegiea gigantea (assembly GCA_029747015.1). Lineage (NCBI taxonomy): Eukaryota > Viridiplantae > Streptophyta > Magnoliopsida > Caryophyllales > Cactaceae > Carnegiea > Carnegiea gigantea. Next base: position 473,209 of record JAKOGI010000293.1, read on the forward strand.
CGTGTGGACTTGGACGTGTCTAATCTTGCGAAGGTTGGATGTGGTGTAACCTGTCTTTGGGAAGAAGGTTACGTGGTTGCAAGTTGTAACAAGGTGTGTTACATTTGTAACGTGTGAAGCCCGTTAGTGAAAGTGGTTAAATCCTACACGAGGTAGGTCGTGGTTTTTCACACCTCAGTTGGGCTAGAGGTGTTTTCCACGTAAAAATTGTGTGTGCTTTATTTTCCGCATTTATCTTGGTGATTTTCGCATCTGCAATAATTGAGAACACCCCGTGCAAACAAGCTATCAGGGTGTTTGTCATTTGAGAACAACCTCTACTAGGGTGTTTGTTATTTACAACGCGAAAATCAGACACCACAATTCACCCCCCCTCTTGTGGTTGTATACTCACGAACTCAACAGTAGCGGATGCATTGAGTCGCAGGCCATACCCAACACTGAGTTGTGTAATAGCGCTTCCAGAGGAGTTATGTCGAGAATTTAGAAAGTTAGAACTTAATGTGATTACGCCAGAGGCTAGACCTATGGTTTGCACCCTGGAGGCCCAACCGACTCTCATAAAGGAAATCCGACTAGCCCAAACCACGGACCCTCAACTAGAGCAGATAAGAGGAGAGATATTGGCGGGAAAAGCGCCCGGATTCGTAATCCACGAGGATGGGACCATACGATTCCATAATCGTGTGTGCGTTCCAGCTGTAGAGGCACTCAAGAAGAAGATCCTGGATGAGGGACACAATACTCCGCATTCAGTACACCTTGGGGAAAATAAGCTGTATAAGGATCTAAAACAAACGTTCTGGTGGAGTAATATGAAACAAAAAGTGGCTGATTACGTGGCAAAGTGTCTGACCCGCCAGCGAGTGAAAATAGAGCACCAAAGATCGGCGGGACTCTTATAACCGTTGGATGTCCCTGAGTGGAAATGGGACTCTGTGTCTATGGATTTTGTCATAGGGTTACCATTGGCCCAGAGGAAGCACAATGCGATTTGGGTTATAGTGGACAGGCTCACGAAGTCGGCACACTTTATAGCCATGAGGAACACGTGGACCCTAGATCAGTTAGCTCGAGCCTACCTCAAGGACATAGTACGGCTACACGGAGTACCCAGCTCCATAGTGTCGGATCAAGATACCCGATTCCAATCGGGATTTTGGCAGAAGCTGCTGGAAGCGTTCGGAACGTTGTTACGTTTTAGTACTGCCTTTCACCCTGCAACTGACGGGCAGACCGAGCGTACTATCCAAACCTTGGAAGATATGCTGCGGGCTTGCGCCTTGGACTGTAAGAGCGCGTGGGACGAACAACTGGTACTAATTGAGTTTTCTTACAACAATAGCTACCACGCCAGCATTAGCATGGCCCCGTACGAGGCACTATATGGGAGAAAGTGTAGGACTCCGCTTTGTTGGCAAGAGATCGATGAGGCCTTAACCATCAGACCAGAGTTAATCCAGGCCACCACGGATAAGATAAGAGTGATTCAGGAACGAATGAAAGCCACCCAGAGCCGCCAGAAGAGTTATGCAGATAGGAGGCATAGACCCCTTGAGTTTCAGGTAGGAGACCAGGTATTTCTTCGCGTTTCCCCAATCAAGGGAGTCGCGAGGTTTGAAAAGGCAGGAAAGCTTAACCCGAGGTACATCGGGTCGTATTCAGTCATACAGCGAATCGGGGAGGTGGCTTACCGACTAGAACTGCCGGCTGAGCTTTAGAGGATACATAATGTGTTCCATGCATAACAATTGCGGAAGTACATTCCAGATCCTTCGCACGTCATCGAACCCGATCCTACACAGCTCCAAGAAAATTTATCATATGAGGAACAACCCATACGGATCCTAGACCAGCGGGAAAAGCATCTCTGAAAAAAGACGGTGCCCTTAGTAAAGGTCCTTGGGGCCAATCATGAGTCGTCAGAAGCCACTTGGTAGTTGGAACAGGAGATGCGAGGCAAATATCCCCATCTTTTTCCATAGTCAGGTATGTATCAGTTCCATAGACGAAACCTCCTAAGTGGGGTAGCATGTAAGAACTCAGGAATTAAGGATGTATTGGTGATGTGTCGCGACATAATGAAGTTTCGAGGACGAAACTTTTCTTAAGTGGGGTAGTATGTAAAACCCTGGAAATTCGATTTGGAATTTTTTTGCCCAGTTGGACCGACCTAGGCCAAGTCAACTCAAGTCAGTGCCAATTAACCCTCGTGAAATTCTTTTAATAAAGTTCTTGATATATTTTTTGGGAGGTATGAAAATTTCCAAAAATTTTCCTTTCCGATTTTTGTAAAACTCCTAATATCATTATTATTATTTTATTACTATTATTCTTTTATGAAAAAAAAAAATCCAAACCCTAACCCCCCTGCTGTCGCCACTTATGTTAAAAAAAAAAATTAAATTTTAAAGTTTGTTTTTTCCCCCCATTCTTTTCTTTTTAACCTAGAATCCTAACCACCCATTCCCCCACTTCCCCCTCACATTCTCTCTCTCTCTCTCTCTCTCTCTCTCTCTCTCTCTCTCTACCTTTACACCGTCGCCGACCACCGTCCGGCCACTCTAGTGCCGCCACCCCACTGGCCGTCCCTCTTGTTTTTGCACTCTGGGCATTGAATTTGAACGAAGGAGTTTCCCTCGATCTAGATCCGGTTTCGATCAAAGGTACTAGTAACAGCGTTTTTTTTAACGTTATTTTGGTATTTAATGGTAAAGGTGGGTTCTTTTGGCATGATTGGGTCTGGGTGAAGGTTTAAGCGTGTCTAACGGGTATGGCCGTATTTTTTTGGGCAACCCGAAACGAGCGAAAACCATGTAAAAAGAAGTCGAACAATCTGGACAGAATTCATACTGTTTTGATGCAACTTTGAAAATTCGGGATAATTATTCTAGTTGTCCAAAAATTATGACATTTTTACAGTGGTTAGGATTACGTGGGATTTTGAATTGGATGAATTGGAGTTAAATTGAGAGAGTTATGGCCAAAATATCGAGCCTTATCAAATCTGGAAATTGCAGGCATAAGGTGCGGTATTTGAATTTTTTGACTTGGTTATGCTGTGAATTTATGGAAGTTCTGTACATGAAAGTTTTAGTAAACAAAAGTGTCTTTCTAGATTGGGTAAGAACATAATTTTTGGAAGTCAGAAGAAAATGTTATAAGGATGGGAAGTTAGGAGTAAAAATCTGGATAAAATCTGGGGTAGCAGAATCTGGACTGTTTCGCCTTCAAGTTAGAAAAATTCCCTAGGCTAGTACTGGGGGCCAAAAATTGTGAAAGTTACTGAGTAGGAGCATCTGGATGTGTCAAATAATGTTGTTTTAGAATTGGGTCATTTGGAGTAGCGTAGCCCGAGTTTTGATAAAATTTGACGGGACTGTCCTGGGGAAGACAGTCTTTGGCATTGTCGGAAGAAACAAAAATTTGACTGGGTTCGAGGCAGAACCGAGCCAAGCTCTAAACATAGAAAAGATAGAAGACATTGTAAGGCTTCCAGACTGACCTAGAACACTAGAATCGGATATCGGGAACTAGAGTTATAATTTTTGGAAGTTGGACCCATAACTGGCCAGTCGAACCTTTACCCCGGATAGGGTTGGATGAATAAAGATCTAGAAAACCTCTTTTTAAATTTGGGGAGGCCCAGGGGTGCCCCACACTGAATGTGGACTGACTATGGGCTGTTCATGGGCCCAGATGCGGAGCAGTAAACCCTCATTAAAGTAACCGAGTCCGTAAATTATACGGTACCTAGGTAACAGTCATGCCCTAACCTTTCCCCTGTGTTACTGAAATCATGAAAGTTTTGGGAGTTCTTGTATTGATTCCTTGGCATTCCTTTCCAACGGGATGTTCGCTGATGTGAAATTTATAAAGGGGTCATTGGTGGGAACTGAATGCTGTGTTTGTTCTGGAAGTTGGAAATGTCCATATTGTAAAAGTTGAAACATACTATTATAAAAGTTGAAACTTTTTATGATTGTATTTGAAATTCTGTTTCTGCATTCTGATTTCTATTGGGAAAAGCATTTAAATCTGAATGAAACTGAATGTGTCAAGTTGGTATCCATTAACTGAAAGGAACTAAATAGGATGAGTTAAATCGATTGGAACTGATTGAAGGGCATAGCCTTCCCCGGGTAATAGGTACATGCATGTGAGCGGCCATGTACTCAGCCGAGACGTGGGGTAGGTTATCGGTAACCACCCATGATGGTGGTAGGCCAGGAAAGTTAAGCGGTAACCGCCTGAGGAGCGGTAGGCCAGGAAAGAGTTGAACGGTTGCGCTATGTTAAAGCGCAGGCCATGAGACCCACTGGGGTTGCTCACTCAAGACTTATCTGAAACTGAACACTTTGAATGGGACTATGGAAGTGTGATTCTGAAATTGATTTTTTTTAGGAAGATGGTGATAATGGGCTGTGTACCTTGGAAACGTGTTGTTGTTTTCCCCTCTTCCTAAAATGTTTTCAAAATGAATTTGTACGTGTCTTTGACTGTTGGGGGTGAATGTTACTGAGTTTATCTCACTATTATAAAATATTTTGTTTTCAGGTGATCTAGTTGTTCTTGGGACTGGGGACAGGAGAGTAGAGCGAGGCTCGAATGCTGGTTGTGCCTAAAAAGGATTTTAGAAGTTGTAATAAAATCTAGTTGGTTTAATTATGATGTTCAAGTTCTATGTTAAAATTCTTGGATCCATGTATGGTGGGCTTTGATTCGTAAAGATTTTGTTTTTAAATGTCAGTTATAATATCCAGCCTGGTATTTCCAAGAAGGGAATACGGCGGTAACACCTCGTTAAGAGTTCCTGCTGCCATTCAGGTTAAATCAGTGATAATTAAAGAATTAGAAATCTGGGGGTGTTACATGATTGCTAAGTGGAAACTAACAAATACACATGGTATGGTAGCCCAAAGCACTTCATTGCTGACTGTTCCCGAAGGCCCGCAGCTGTAGGAAGGGCTTATATGTTGAGTAAGAAAGAAGCCGCCACCTTTGGTGCAATAGTTACGGGAACTCTCTTCCAATTTCAAAGCCATTCTGTGTATTGATTGATTCAGTTGCCACTTATTCATTTATATTCACACGATCTACCATGCAAGTAAACCTTGAGAAGAAGGAGGCAGGAACCAATTACGGAATTAAGTTGCCCAATAACTCTAGAGTTTAGTGTCCTATCTCTTATAAATTTGTCCTAATTACTATTAATGGGATAGTATTCCCTGGAGTTCTAATTCAATTTGACTCGTCAGACTTTGATATCATTCTGGAAATGAGCTGGTTGCGCACTTATGAGGTCAAGATAGATTGTAGGGACCCTAAGATTATTTCAAGAGATGAACAAGGGAGAGAAATATGTTCCATGGGCAAAGAAAGGGGGAAAAAAAAAAACCCTGTCCTTTAAATTTTGTTATGAAAATAAGTGAGCTCTTATGTCCAGGATATATTGTGCATTAGTGTTATGCTATTAACATTTAACCTAAGGATAAAAAAGCAGAAGATATCCCTATAGTTTGTAAACTCAGATATGTTTTCCTGAAAAGTTACCGGGACTGCTCCACAAAGAGAAATTGGTTTTGAGATTGAATTAATCTCTGGTGCCTAACCTATCTCCAGAATCCCATATTGTATGGCCCCAATTGAGCTTAAAGAACTGAAGATTTAATTGGAGGAGTTCTTAAAGAAGGGATTTATCAGACCATCCAAGTGTGCCACCATGGGGTGCCCAGCTCTATTTTTAAAGATGAAGAATGGAACTTTATGGTAACGTATTAATTACAGCGTGCTGAACAAGATCATCATCAACAACAAATACCCATCATCCCAAGTAGATGACTTATTTGATGAACTGCACGGAACAAGAGTTTTCTCCAAGATTGATTTGCGGTCAACGTACTATCAACTTAGGTTCAAACCTCAAAACAGCCCCAAGACTGCATTGAGGATCATATTTGGTTCATTATGAATTCATTGCGACGCCTTTTGGCCTAATCAATAGCCCTGCGGCCTTTCTGGATCGTATGAATAGAGTTTCAGAACATATGTAAATAAGTTGTGGTGGTGTTTATAAAAGATATCTTGAAATACTCCAAGGACAGAGATGAGCATACTGCCATTTGGGGACAGTGTTGTAGACCTTGAAGGAATATTAGTTATATAGCAAATACAAGAGGCATGAGTACTAGTTAGAAATAATGGTATTTTTTGGAACATATGGTTTCAAATGAAGAGATTAAAGTTTATTTACAAAAGGTGAAAGCAGTTACAAGGTGCCCAATACCCACCAATGCATTGAGACTAGAAACTTTTTAGGTTTGGTAGGGAATTATCGAGTTTCAGGAAGGGTTTGTCAAATATTATCCTCCCTGACCAGTAGGTTGAAGGAAACTACAAAGTTAGCAAGAAGATAAACTGGTGGCATATGCCTCCCAACAACATAAGTCTTATGAGAAGACTTACCCTACCCATGATCTGGAGTTAGTAGATGTAGTATTTACACTGGAAATTTAGGAACGTTACTTATATGAAGTATCATGCAAAATCAATGCTGATCATCAAAGCTTGAAGTACATCTTCACTCAGAAAAAGCTTAATCTACATGAAATATCAGTTGTGGCAGATCCAATGTCAACCAAGAACTGGAAATGTTGTGGCAGATAGCCCTTAGAGTGGATTAGGATAGCGATCCTGAGCTCCAAAGAATCAAATAAAATCTTAAAAAAGGGATTCAATATCAATAGAGTTTGTCATACGTTTCGCTCAGATATAGTGTCTGATAGAGATCAAAGATTTCAAGCCTGTTTTCGTAAGCACCTCAAAGAGCCTTTAGAACTAGATTGAATTTTAGCAGTCTTATCATCCTGAGACGAATGGGCAAGCACTTAAAAATATCAATGGATCCAACTCTTCTAAGTTAGAGCCTCTAATACTTCACAACCTATAACCAACATTCGTAATTGAGGAAAGCATGGAACTCCCAGCGGTCGGTCTTGTGATAATACTAGCAGAGAAGTCTACATGAAACATCAACATAAAATGACAGTAGACATTAACAACAAAATCATCTACTAGGTCATGAAGATCTTCCCCAGCATTCAATATGGTGACATATGTCAGAAGACTCTTGAAATCATGCAATTGGAACCGACAGAAAAGCCATGTTAATAAGAGAAGGAGATTCTTTGAATTTCATATATATGATAAGTTTTTTTTTTCCAGAAAGTTTCACCAACTAAAGGTGTAAGAAGGTTGAACTGCGTACTAAATTGAGGCCTAGATCTATTGGACCTTATCAGTTTATTGAACGTTTGAATCCTATATTTTGTCTGCTAGATCTGTCTATATAGCTCAAACCGTGCATAACGTGCTCCTTGCCTCATGACTCAGGCAATACGTTTCAGACTCTGACCACGCTGTCATAATTAAACCCATTGCGGTCATTGAGGGTCTTATGTTTCACGAGCACCCAGTCCAGATATCAGATCACAGGATTAAGCAGTTAAGCATCAAATAGATCTTTCTAATCAAATTACTTTGAGCAACTCATACCTCCTCATAAGCTACGTGGGAAGCTGAGCAAGAAGTGCAAGCGAAGCACCTGTACTTATATGAGATAGCCTTGCATGTGTGGCAAAGTTTATAAGTTTCGAGGACGAAACTCTTTAAGGGGGAAGGCTGTAATAGCACGACCCTAAATCATGTTTATTTATTTAATTAAGTTATGTTATTAATTTTTCACATTCAATTATCTCATTTAATCATCTCGGATGGGAGAATTCATTTTGAGCTCCACTTTGCAATTCGGGTTTCATTTACTGAAAATTTTCGAAAAACTCGATAGTAGGCCTCGATAATTATGATTTAAAAGATTTAATTATTTTTCATAACATCACCCAAAAAAAAATTTTCTGAGTTACGAAAAAATTTTATCGCAACGGAGTGTTCTAATTTCAAGCCCAATTCAATTGGGCCAAATTTTGGCCCAACAAGGTTACACCCCTCTTTCCTTAGCTAATTACCATCATTAGGCTAACTATAATTAATAAAAAAATCTAGTTTTTGGAGGCTTTATATCAACCAAGTAAATTTTAAAATCATCTTCAACCGAGCAAACAAACACAAGGCTTTCTTTCCTCTTCTCCTCCTCCACCCCATGGCTGCCCAGCCTTAGTTTAGCCCAAGTTTGCTGCTGTTCTTGGTGGTTGCCGCCGCTCCTAGCCACCTCCAGCCACCAGCCACCACCCTTAGCTCCCACAACCACCAAACACCACCTTCATCTTCATATATTCAAGCACAAAGTGAGTAAACATTAATCCCTATCATGCTAATTTTTGATTTTGATTCTTATTTTTTATTGGTTTTTCTTGTTAATCATGCTATTTTGATAAGATTAAGAGCTATCTTTGAAGTGTTTAAGTGGTGATTAAGCACAAAAACATGTGGGAGCTGAGAATGTTCATGATCATGCTAGTTTAAGTTTGAAGTGATGGGTTTGGATTATTTTGTATTTGATTTGGTAATCTTCATCATCGTAAATGATTACGATAATGTTAGTGTGGTTTTAGATGAGTTAAATAGTGACTTTAGTGGGGAATTATGTGAAAACAATATTGGAAATATAAGCTATTATGCTGTAAACAGACCTGAAAATAGGGGTCACTTTGGGAATCAACTGGCACTGATTGGCACATCCACAAATCATGATTTTTGGTGGATTAATATCCCAATATGTTAGCTTTCAACAGGCTTTAGAATTACTTAATTTTGAGTTGTGTGGACAAAGTTATGACTAATGTACTGAAGACTGCGCAGAATACATCGAAACTGGGAGCAGACTTAAACAGTGGACTTTACAAAAACAAAACTGGTATTGATTGGGCCATTGAAAAATTGTGATTTTTGGTGTGTGGATAGGTCAATGAGTTATCTTGCAAATGCCTTCTGAATCACCTTAATCTGAGTTCTGTGGAAAAAATTATGGTCGTTTTTCTAGGACTGCATAGTTTGCACCAAAGTTGTGCACGGTTGTCTTCTAGCCCAATTTTAGGAGCCTTACTATGTGAATCATGTTTTGTGTCCTCAATAAAACTTCTAGAGGACTTTATGATATTTTCATATTCGGGTTTTATATCTCAATTGGAGGTAAGGAGAGAAAGATATGGATCTTCTAAAGTAGACCATCAATCGGTAGTATGGCGGAAGAAAGAAAACACGACATTTGGATTTATCATCAGAAGTTTCTATCTAATTATAGGTATTACAAAGTAGTTACCAAGTTTAGTGAGTTCAAGAAGTTTGATTATGTATAGGAGGTTACTTGGGTCGAAAACCAAGTTAAATGAGCATGAAAATGAAATTTGGCAAGTGAGCAGAGTAATGACTCAAAATCAGTGTCCATTGAACAAAGCTGGTATTATTTGAGCTTTTATGAACCTCATAACGCCCCTCATGGCATTAAACCCCCTATTATCCATTTTAGACTTCTATTATTCATTTTAGAAATATCAGAAACCCATATTCCATTTGTATCAATTAAAATCTTTTCAATATCACCTCAATCATTCCAATTAGGTCTATTTTGTTTTAGTTTATTGTATTTGAAGTTCAATAACCCTAATTGATTTATTTTTTAAATTATTTTCTTGTAACTTATCTTATATTGAATTATTGGAATTATGGTAGCTTTTTAATTAATCAATTTTCATTAAAGTTACAAATTACGGGAGTAAATATTGTTTACTAACTGCATTTACCTATAATTACATTTCTTTAGCAGAATCGGGGCCTAGTCCATCGTTTCCATTGCGTATACGTATCATTAAGTGAAATATCATTTAAAGACTTCAGGTACATTCATTACATATACCTTTAGCAATCAGAGTGTATTTATCAAAGTTATCATGTTTCGATAAGTACATCGATGAATCAGTTTACACAGTGATTTATCATTTAATTGGTAACCCATCAGTTATCATCTATAGGGCATTCGCCCTTTAGTTACCCGCGCGGCTTCGGGCCAGGACCCCCGATCGGCTTGGTAGGTGTACATCTATTCATAGATCATAACAATATCAGGGCATTCACTATCAGATAATAATTAGCAATGCAGTTTTATATTCATCTCATTCCCTGTTTTGATCTTAAATGAATTACAAGGTACGCCCAAATCAGTGCTTCAATGATCATTTAACAATATAGAAATGCATGTACTGAGCTTCGGCTCACAGTTCGAAATGTTTTCTATGTTTTGTTTTAGGCAAATGCTTAGAGAATCGTCTTCATGCTAGTAAACTAGCGGAAGAGAATAAGTTGAGTAAGGAAATCTAGGTGGATCAACCATGATATAGTGCATATATATTTTTGAAGCTGTGTATTAAAATCTTCAGTGGATGGAGATAGAGATTATATGGTTAATTATTTTACTAGGGTGTATAAACCTTATGTTGATTAACAATTGATTATATAACGTTTGATCAGCTGTTTGTATATCATTGAAGCTATGCTTAACTGTGTTATTTATAACACTCATATTTCAAGTCTTGTCCTCTTGGCGGCGGTAACGCCCTATCATTGGGTTTATCAGATTCTCATTGAAGGATTTTTTTAAGAAAAATACAAACAGTGAAACATGTTTAATTTGGGGGCGTTACAGATTTGGTATTAAAGCCAAGTTGAGATTTTCTTGATGGGATATGGAGTATCGAAGTGGAGTTAGGAGATCCAGAAAGTTGGTTAGTAAGAATTATTATGATATTATTGGAGATTTGTGACAATAGTAATGTCTGCTTATCTCTCACATATTCCACTCGCGTATTCTTCTTTGTCAAATGGATCCATATAATGTACATATAGTTTGATCTCGAGCATCATATTCGAGGGTGATTTCGAACAACAAGTTAAAGGTGCCGCCAATGCATTTAGGTATGTATGGCCATAATGTCCAGAAGTCGCTCTGCATGGCCATATGAGCCACCCATTTGAATGGTAAGTTGTCCTTTTAGCTAGAAGTGTTTATTTTTGGGATGTAAACCCTAGTACTCCGGGCATGTGGCCCGTAGAGTTGTGGTCTCCAGTGTGTAGTTGTTGAGCTTGATTTGATATCCTTTTATACTTCTATTCAGTGTAAGGGATTTGATGTAAGGTTTTAAGCCTGGAAAATGGTTAGTTGTTAGGCAAAACTCTATTCGTTTCATCCGAGGAATTTAAGAATCACTAACACTCCTAGCCCTGGGGTTGGGGCTTGTTACAAATGTGTTCTATGTAGGGCCCTTGACTCATTTTGGGATTAAATGCATAGGGAAAACTAAACATGGGCAGAATACGCAATTTCAATCAACTTCGTAGTTTTGATCAGTGCACAAGGTCCGACTTTGAGGTAACTTTTGTTCATGATCAGAATGATTTACCCAGGGGTTTTCTATCCTGACTTTATGGTTAGAGAGATATCTTTCATGTGAAATAAGTTTCAAGCAGGTTAGAGGTCAGTTGGTCAGTCAAAACTGCTAGGGTCAGTCAAAATCGCTAGACAAGTCAAAGTTTGTAAACTGGGTAGAATTTCATTGCACAAGGTCTAAGTTTAGCCGCCTTATAGCCTATGTATTCCATCAAATAGGGAAATTTTGATTAGTCTATGTCAAAGTACAGAAAGTAAGCTTTCCAATGACCTAAGTTGCAGCACATTTGGAGACCATTTGGTCAATGAAATTCAACTTAGAAGTCTGATGGTACAGACTGTCCAAGCCAGTGGATATCTGCAACTTTAGGCATATGTTTCCTCATCATACGGGTGTCATTTTGTGCATTTCTTAGATTCGAGTGGCAATTACTTCAATATGCTTCAATAATTATAGATATATTTTCTTCAGTAACCCAAGAGTCTCATCTAGGCGAGCTATAGGGGGTTCTTGATGTAGTATCTCTTGAACTGCAGGATTTTAGAGAGGCTTATACTATTATACATAAGTTTTGAAACCATTAACTACCGGCTATTCCGTAGAAGAGAAACCAAGGACACTTTAGAAAGACGTTTTGCTTCAATCCACTGTAATTCAAGACTTGCTTAAGTTGCCTAAACTCCTGCAAGCAGTCCATTAACTCCACCTCAATGTGTGAAGTAGGCATTACTCTTGAAAATATTTCACTACACTTTCTGGTAGCATACCATTTACCATTGCCTTTGTTGGATTATCAACATCAACCGTCTGGATATTTCTCACTTTGACCAGGGGCTTTTCGTCGTCATGGCATCTTCCCATCCAGTTGCATCATCATTCACTCTCATGTTACATCTTCATCAATTCTGGTTACGTTTTCCTATTTTTAAGACCCCAATTGCTACTAGTAGTTGGATTATGATTGAGTTGCACCCATGTCAATAGATGATCATTTTGTAGTACGCCTGAACAGAAGGTAGATCTTAACTACGCTTTATATAGCAGTTGATTGTTGTCCAACTTGTGGAATTCATTGCTAAGGGGAAATGCAATGTGCCTACCTTTTTGGCTGATTCAATCTAAGTTTCCTTCGAAAGATCACTAGCATAAAGCTTAAGTTTGACAATCAAAATTCATACCATGCACTTGGATTACATCAATGAGAAATTTTGATGGGTTACTACCCCTTGGAAAAACGCCTTCAGCTGATTCAGACGAAAGAACTCTAAAGTGAAAAGTATGACCTAGTGGAACTTGAAGAATGGATTCGAGAAATGGAGAAAATCGTCCTGTAGTAGAGGTTCGAAGGGATAAAAAGGTGAACACTGAAACATTTTATCTAACAGGCGAAACTGATATTTGGTGGAACACTGCTAAGAATAGGCTCTTAGGGCCTGATTTAACTTGGAGCAGATTTGTGGAAGAACTAACTACACCGCTCCAGATTTGCAAAACCCTGGAAATTCGATTTAGAATTTTTTTCCCCAGTTGGACTGACCTAGGCCAAGTCAACCCAAGTCAGTGCCAATTAACCCTCGTGAAATTCTTTTAATAAAGTTCTTGATATATTTTTTTGGGAAGTATTAAAATTTTCAAAATTTCCCTATCCGATTTTTATAAAACTCCTAATATCGTTATTATTATTTTTTTACTATTATTATTTTATGAAAAAAAAAATATCCAAATCCTAACCCCACCTTGCTGCCGCCACTTATGTTAAAAAAAATAAATAAATAAAAAAATTTGAAAGTTTGTTTCTCCCCCCTTTTCTTTTCTTTTTAACCTAGAATCCTAACCACCCATTCCCCCACTTTCTTCCCCCTCAGGCTCTCTCTCTCTCTCTCTCTCTCTCTCTCTCTCTACCTTTACACCGTCGCCGACCACCGTCCGGCCACCCTAGTGCCGCCACCCCACCGGCCGTCCCTCTTGTATTTGCACTCTCGGCATTGAATTTGAACGAAGGAGTTTCCCTCGATCTAGATCCGGTTTCGATCAAAGATACTAGTAACAGCTTCAATCCATAGAAGAGAAACCAAGGACACTTTAGAGAGACGTTTTGCTTCAATCCACTGTAATTCAAGACTCGCTTAAATTGCCTAAACTCCTGCGAGCAGTCCATTGACTCCGCCTCGATTTGTGAAGTAAGCATTACTCTTGAAAATATTTCACTACACTTTCTGGTAACATACTATTTACCATTACCTTTGTTGGATTATCAACATCAACCGTCAGGATATTCCTCACTTTAACCAGGGGCTTTTTATCTTCATGGAATCTTCCCATCTAATTGCATCATCATTCAGTCTCATGTTACATCTTCATCAGTTCTGGTTACCTTTTTCTGTTTTTAAGACCCCAATTGCTGCTAGTAGCTGGATTATGATTGGGTTGCATCCACGTCAATAGATGATAATTTTGTAGCACGTCTGAGTAGAAGGTAGATCTTAACTACGCTTTGCATTGCGGTTGATTGTTGTCCAACTTGTGGAATCCATTGCTAAGGGAAAACGCAATGTGTCTACCTTTTTGGCTGATTCAATGTAAGTCTCCTTCGAAAGATCACTTGCATAAAGCTTAAGTTTGACAATTAAAATTTTTGACATGCATTTGGATTACATCAGTGAGAAATTTTGATGGGTTACTGCCCCTTAGAAAAACACCTTCAGCTGATTCAGACTAAAGAACTCTAGAATGGAAAGTATGACCTAGTGGAACTTGAAGAATAGATTCGAGGAATGGAGAAAATCGTCCTGTAGTAGAGGTTCCAAGGGATAAAAAGGTGAACATTGAAACATTTTGTCTAACTGGTGAAACTAATATTTGGTGGAACACTGCCAAGAATAGGCTCTTAGGGCCTAACTTCACTTGGAGCATATTTGTAGAAGAACTAACTACACCGCTCTGCATTGCCAAGTGGGAACTAACAAATGCACGTGGTACGGTAGCCTAGAGCACTTTATTACTGCTTGTTCCCGAAGGCCCGCAGCTGTAGGAAGGGCTTATATGTTGTGCAAGAAAGAAGCCTCCACCTTTGGTGCAGTAGTTATAGGAACTCTCTTTTAATTTCAAAGACAATTTGTGTATTGATTGATTCAGTTGCCACTCATTTATTTATATTCACATGATCTGCCATGTAAGTGAACCTTGATAAGAAGGAGGCAGAGACCAATTACGCAATCAAGTTACCCAATAACTCTAGAGTTTAGCGTCCTATCTCTTATAAATTTATCCCAATTACTATTGATAGGATAGTATTCCCTGGAGTTCTAATTCAATTTGACTCGTCAGACTTTGGTATCATTCTAGAAATGAGCTGGTTGTGCACTTATGAGGTCAAGATAGATTGTGGGGACCCTAAGGTCATTTCAAGAGATGAACAAGGGAGAGAAATATGTTCCATGGGCAAAGAAAGGGGGGAAAAAAAAAAAACCTTGTCCTTTAAATTTTGTTATGAAAATAAGTGAGCTCTTATGTCAAGAATATAATGTGTATTAGTGTTATGCTACTAACATTCAACCTAAGAGAGAAAAAGCAGAAGATATCCCTATATTTTGTGAACTCATATATGTTTTCCGAAAAAGTTACCGGGACTGCTCCACAAAGAGAAATTGGTTTAGAGATTGAACTAATCTCTGGTGCCCAACCTATCTCCAAAATCCCATATTTTGTGGCCTCAATTGAGCTTAAAGAACTGAAGATTTAGCTAGAGGAGTTCTTAAAGAAGAGATTTATGAGACCATCTAAGTGTGCCACCATGGGGTGCCCAGTTCTATTTTTAAAGATGAAGAATGGAACCATGTGGTTATGTATTGATTGCAGAGAGCTGAACAAGATCACCATCAAAAACAAATACCCATCATCCCAAGTAGGTGACTTATTTGATCAACTGCAAGGAACAAGAGTTTTCTTCAAAATTGATTTGCGGTCAAGGTACCATCAACTTAGGTTCAAACCTCAAAACAGCCCCAATACTGCATTAAGGATTATATTTGGGTCATTATGAGTTCACTGCGACGCCTTTTGGCCTAATCAATGGCCCTACGGCCTTTCTGCATCGTATGAATAGAGTTTCAGAACATATGTAAACAAGTTGTGGTGGTGTTTATAAAAGATATCTTGAAATACTCCAACGATAGAGATAAGCATACTGTCATTTGAGGACAGTGTTGTAGACCTTGAAGGAATATCAGTTATATAGCAAATACAAGAGGCATCAGAACTAGTTAGAAATAATGGTATTTTTGGGAACATATGGTTTCAAAAGAAGAGATTAAAGTTGATTTGCAAAAGGTGAAAGCAGTTACAAGGTGCCCAATACCCACCAATGTATTGAGACTAGAAACTTTTTGGGTTTAGCAAGGGATTATCGAGTTTCAGGAAGGGTTTGTCAAATATTGTCTTCCCTAACCAATAGGTTGAAGGAAACTACAAAGTTAGCAAGAAGATAAATTGGTAGCATATGCCTCCTAACAACTCAAGTCTTATTAGAAGACTTACCCTACGCTTGATCTGGAGTTAGTAGTTGTAGTATTTGCACTGAAAATTTGAAGACATTACTTATATGGAGTATCATGCAAAATTAATGCTGATCATCAAAGCTTAAAGTACATCTTCACTCAGAAAAAGCTCAATCTACATGAAACATCAGTTTTGGTAGATCCAATGTCAACCAAGTACGGGAAATGTTGTGGCAGATGCCCTTTGGAGTGGATCAGGATAGTGATCCTGAGCTCCAAAGAATAAAACAAAATCTTAAGAGAGGGATTCACTTTCAATGGACTTTGTCATAAGTTTCCCTCATATATAGTGTCTGATAGAGATCAGAGATTTCAAGCCTGTTTTGGTAAGCACTTCAAAGAGCCTTTGGAACTAGATTGAATTTTTGTAGTTCTTATCATCTTGAGATGAATAGGCAAGCACTTAAAAATATTAATGGATCCAACTCTTCCAAGTTGGAGCCTCTAGTACTTCATGACCTATAACCAACATTTGCAATTGAGAAAAGCATGGAACTCCCAGCGGTCAGTGTTGTGATAGTACTAGCAGAGAAATCTGCATGAAACATCAGGATAAAATGACGGTAGACATTGACAACAAAATCATTTACTAGGTCATGAAGATCTTCCCCAGCATTCAATATGGCGACATATGTCAGAAGACTCTTGAAATCATATAATTGGAAACGACAGAAAAGCCATGTTAATAAGAGAAGGAGATTATTGGAATTTCATATATATGATAAGTTTTTTTTGAGAAAGTTTCACCAGCTAAGGGTGTAAGGAGGTTGAACTGCGAACTAAATTGAGGCCAAGATCTATTGGACCTTATTAGTTTATTAAAAGGTTGAATCCCATAGTTTGTCTACCAGATCTGTCTATATAGCTCAAACACGTGCATAACGTGCTCCTTACCTCATAACTCAGGCAATATGTTTCAGATTCTGACCACGCTGTCATAATCAAACCCATTGCGGTCATTGAGGGTTCGTGTTTCACGAGCACCCAGTCCAGATATTAAATCACAGGATTAAGCAGTTAAGCATCAAGCAGATCGTTCTAATTAAATTACTTTGAGCAACTCATACCTCCTCATAAGCTCCTTGGGAAGCTGAGGAAGAAGTGTAAGCGAAGGACCCGTACTTATTTAAGATAGCCTTGCATGTGTGGCAAAGTTCATAAGTTTCGAGGACGAAACTCCTTAAGGGGGGAAGGTTGTAATAGCCCGACCCTAAATCATGTTTATCTGTTTAATTAAGTCATGTTATTAATTTTCTATATTCAATTATCTTATTTGATCATCCCGGATGGTAGAATTCATTTTGGGCTCCACTTTACAATTCAAGTTTCATTTACCGAAAATTTTCAGAAAAATCGATAGTGGGCCTCAATACTTATGATTTAAAATATTTAATTATTTTGCATAACATCACCCAAAAAAACAATTCTGAGATACGTAAAAATTTTATCGCAACGGAGTGTTCTAATTTCAAGCCCAACTCAATTGGGCCCAATTTTGGCCCAACAAGGTTACACCCCTTTTTACTTAGCTGATTACCATCATTAGGCTAATTATAATTAACAAAAAAATTTAGTTTTTGGAGGCTTTATATCCGCTAAGTAAATTGCAAAATCATTTTCAACCTAGTAAACAAACACAAGGCTTTCTTTCCTCTTCTCCTCCTACACCCCATGCCTGCCCAGCCTATGTTCAGCCCAAGTTTGCTGCTGTTCTTGGTGGTTGCCGCCACTCCCAGCCACCTCCGGGCACCAGCCACCATCCCCAGCTCCCACAACCATCAAACACCACCTCCATCTCCATATATTCAAGCACAAAGTGAGTAAACTTCAATCCCTATCATGCTGATTTTGGTTTTTGATTCTTATTTTTTATTAGTTTTTCTTGTTGATCATGCTATTTTGATAAGATTAAGAAATATCTTTGAAGTGTTTAAGTGTTGATTAAGCATAAAAACATGTTGGAGTTGAGATTGTTCATGATCATGCTAGTTTAAGTTTGAAGTGATGGATTTAGATTATTTTGTTTTTGATTTGGTAATCTTTATCATCGTAAATGATTATGGCAATGTTGGTGTAGTTTTGGATGAGTTAAAGAGTGATGTTAGTAGTGGATTATGTAAGGAAAATATTGCAAATATAAGCTATTATGCTGTAAATAGACCCCAAAATAGGGGTCACTTTGGGAATCAATGCATTGGCCTTTAATGGGCTTTAGAATTACTTAATTTTGAGTTGTGTGGACAAAGTTTTGACCAATTTACTAAAGACTGCGCAGAATACATCGAAAATGGGAGCAGACTTGAACAGTGGACTTTACGAGAACAAAACTGGTATTGATTAGGCCATTGAAAAATTGTGATTTTTAGTGTGTGGATAGGTCAATGAGTTATCTTTCAAATACCTTTTGAATCACCTTAATCCGAGTTCTGTGGAAATAATTATGGTCATTTTTCTAGGACTGCGCAGTTTGCACCAAAGTTGTGCACGGTTGTGTTCTAGCCCAATTTTAGGAGCCTTACTATGTGAATCATTATTTTGTGTCCTCAATGAAGGTTTTAGAGGACTTTATGATCTTTTCACAGTGGGATTTTATATCTCAATTAGAGGTCGGGAGTGAAAGATATAGATTTTCTAAAGTAATACATCGATCGGTAATATGGCAGAAGAAAGAAATCATGATATTTGGATTTATCATCAGAAGTTTCTATCTAATTATGGGTATTGTAAAGCAATTAACAAGTTTTGTGAGTTCAACAAGTTTGATTATGTACAGAAGCTTACTTGGGTTGAAAGCCAAGTTAAATGAGCATGAAAATGAAATTTGGGAAGTGAGCAGCATAATGACTCAAAATCAGTGTCCATCGAACCAAGCTGGTATTATTTGAGCTTTTATGAACCTCACAACACCCCTCATGGCATTAAACCTCCTATTATTCATTTTAGACTTTTATTATCCATTTCAAAAGTATCAGAAATCCATATTCTATTTATATCAATTAAAATCTTTTCATTATCACCTCAATCATTCCAGTTTGGTCTATTTTGTTTCAGTTTGTTGTATTTCAAGTTCAATAACCCTAATTGATTTATTTTTCAAATCATTTGGTTGTAAGTTATCTTATGTTGAATTATTGGAATTGTAAAAGCTTTTAATTAATCAATTTTCATTAAAGCTAGAAATTACGGGACTAAATATTATTTACTAACTGCATTTACTTATAATTACATTTCTTTAGCAGAATCGGGGGCCTAGTCCATCGTTTCCATTGTGCATAAGTATTATCAAGTGAAATATCATTTTAAAGGTTTCAGGTACATTCATTGCCTGTATTTTAGAAATCAGAGTGTATTTATCAAAGTTATCATGTTTCGGTAAGTACATCAATGAATCAGTTTACAGAGTGATTTATCATTTAATTGGTGACTCCGCCAGTCATCATCTATAGGGCATTCGCCCTTCAGTTACCCATGCGGCTTCAGGCCAGATCCCTCGATCTGCTTGGCAAGAGTACACCTATTCATTGATCGTAATAGTATCAAGGGGTTCACTATCAGATAATAATTAGCAATGCCGTTTTATATTCATCTCATTCCCTGTTTTGATCTTAAATGAATTGCAAGGTAGGCCCAAATCAGTGTTTCAATGATCATTTAACAATACAAAAATGCATGTACTGAGCTTCGGTTCACAGTTCGAAATGTTTTTCATGTTTTATTTTAGACAAATGCTCAGATAATCCTTTTCATGCTAGTAAACCAGCGGAAGAGAATAAGTTAAGTAAGAAAATCTGGGTGGATCAACCATGATATAGTACATACATATTATTGAAGCTACATATTGAAATCTTCAGTGGATGGAGATATAGATTATGTGGCGAATTATTTTACTAGGGTGTATAAACCTTATGTTAATTAATAGTTGACTATATAGCATTTGATCAGGTGTTTGTGTATCATTGAAGCTATGCTTAACTGTGCTGCTTATAGTACTCATGTTTCAAGCCTTATTCTCTTGGATGGCAGTAATGCCCTTTCATTGAGTTTATCAGACTCTCGTTGAAGGATTTTTTTTTAAGAAAAATACAAACAGTGAAACATGTTTGATTTGGGGGCGTTACATACATGACCAAAGGCAGCTTGTATGGTTAGGAGGTTTCCTTCTAAGGGAGGAAAACTCTTAAGCATGCTTAAGCCTTGCTTAGTGCTAAGCTAATTGCAATAGCTTGATTATCTTAAGCTAATTACAACTTGTAAGCTTAGTAATACAAAACAAATGACTAAGCATAACATTAAAACACTTAATTTAGCTTAATACATTAGAATACTAGAGAAAAGAACGAAAAAGCAGCCATAAAGCAAAACCCCATTTCAGCTAATAAATCAGATTGCAAGGTGCTAAATCTTCCTTTATTTTCTGATTGGCTAGGCCCTTTCCAAGGCTTGTTTGTAGCATATGATGGTGTCTCTTGCAGCCTTGAATGTGATTAGAACTAATTAAGCAATCAAGCAACTCAGCAAACCCTTTGAGGAAGGAAATTACACCTAGCACTAAACCGGGTTCTAGAAGCTTGAAAACAGTCTGGTTTTCTATCTTTTTTCAACAAAAGTGAGTATAATTTTAATTCTATGCCATGGGGGGACTCCTTAGGGCGTTTACAAAGCCCCTAAGTAAAGAAATCAAGGTTAAGATGTGTGTAAGTGGGTGAATTCCACTAAAACATTTTACCGTGCAAATCTGGACGAAAACTGGCAGGGTTGATAAAATGGCCTGATTTCTTCAGTTCAACTAAGCATGATTGGTTTTTCTTGCTTGGTTCTTTTTTGAAGCAAGAGCAAAAGGTGAATGAAGAAACTCTACAATCAGAACCAAGAAAAAAAGAACGAATCTACAGTCATGACATTGATTCATCTAGCGAAGATGAACCTTTGAGAATGGCTAGACCAAAACCACGGTATTAAGCCAATACCAATGACTTCAAAGTTGAAATTCCAGAATTCAAAGGTAAGCTTGATGCGTAAGAATTGTTAGATTGGTTGTGTACTGTTGAACGTGTCTTTGAGTATAAAGACGTTCAAGAGGATAAGAAGGTCAAGTTAGTGGCCTTAAGACATAGAAAGTATGCTTCATTATGGTGGACAAACCTATGTGCTGAACGGGTTAGGGAAAGAGAGTCTAAAATCAGAACATAGGACAAGATGAAATCAAAGCTTAAGGCTTATTTTCTTCCCCCAACTTATGTTCAAGATTGTTATTCTCAACTCCATAATCTTACTCAAGGCAACCTGAGTGTTGAAGAGTGCACGCATGAGTTTGAGAAACTTGTAATCAAGTGCAATTTACAAGAACCCGAAGAGTAAACCATTATTAGATAGTTAAGAGGTCTTGATTCTAGGTATTCTAATGTGGTTGATTTGCAAGCTTATACTGCCTTTGATGAAGTGTGTGTGCTGGCTCACAAGGTTAAGCTGCAAAAGAAAGCAATGCAGCCCTTTAAGCCTCAAAATCCAAAGCCTTATACCCGGAACCATCCCTTTAACAAGGGGAGTTCTAATCCTACTTTCAAGCCACAAAATTCACTCCCTTCATTTCCACAAAGAACCCCAGCTCCACAAAAGATCCAAACACCTCAAAATAGGCGTAATCCTAACCCCATGAGCAATAGACGATGCTTTAAATGTCAAGGGCTTGGGCATGTATGGTGGAGTCCTCCATGGCCAAGATAAGGAAGATGGTCCCAAGAGTCCTTCAAGGTCTAATGCAAGATCCAAAATCCAAGTAATGGTTCAAAAGTTGGAAAAGAACCAAGTAGTAGCATCTGGGTTAAATAACTGGAATGTACCATCTCATTTATTAAGCTACATTGTGGCATGAGATTGATATTTTTGCATTTTTGGAATCCTTATGATGTTAGCTTTCCAGTCCAAGCATTAAAAAGCAATCATGCACAGTCAAAGTGAAGAGATCAAGGCCTTTTGTCAAACCTGCCAGTTTTGGTTCAAAACTACACAGTAAAATGTTTTAATAGAAATCTTCTACTTAAACATGATTTAACATCGATTTATTTACAGGGGGGTTTATGCACACCCTAAGCAGTCCGCCCATGGCCGGAAATCAAAATCATGATCACTTTTGATTAGTGGAAGCAACGTCACAAAACCGGGCTAAAAACTGCCTTGTGAACCCGGCCGAAGCATGATGTGTTTTTCCTTCTCTAAAGGGTTTCCTCAGCTCTCTCGTTGCTTGCTTACTTGCTTCATTTACTAGTGAAGCAGCCTGGGAACACAATGATTAGCTGCTAAAGGAGCCTTGATTCATGTGAACCATTAAGAAGAAAAAGGAAGCAAAGGTGTCTTGCAATCTGATTGGCTAGCCGAAAAGAGAACCACCTTTACGGCTGCTTCTCTCCACATTTTTGCTGCTAATGCTGCTGTATTATCTTAGTTAAACATCTATTAAGTTAATTACATCATTTGTTCTGCTTTCCTCAATATTCTGGTTGTAATTAGTTTAAGTTAAGCAAGCATGTAATCTGGTTTTGCACTAAGCGCATAGATTAGCAAGTTAATACGTTTCCTTCCTAAGGAGGAAAGCTCCCGAAGCTAGCTTAGTTGTTTAGGAGCTTATTTGGTCGTGTATTTAGATTATATCACGGCCATTTTGTAAAACACACTTAAAATTTGAAAGAAAACCAGAATAGGGAGCTTTTAGCTTTCGTCCTTTCAAATACTTCACATGCATATCCTTAATTTGATCGATTAAGGTGGTGATCAAGTAAGTCCTAATCCCTGATTAAGTGGTGTTTCTGTATCTTGCTTATAGTTTAGGACCTTAAGCTTGTGTTTCATGGTGTTTCTGTGTCTAAACAAAAGCTTAGATTATCCTTCATTCATTCATTCATACACGGCCTAACTTAAACTTAAGCTTGAAATTAGCTAGCTTACTCTTAGCTTTTGAATTCAGTTTTGCATTTTAGTGTTTTCCTATCGAGATACATCATATTTGGTATCAGGGCTTTGGTTTCTCCTTGGCCTAGTACGTCCCTCCAAACATAAACTATAAGATGGATGAGTTATAGCATGAGTTTGGAAGAAAGGTTTAAAGCCTTAATGAGGCTGGATGAAATGCTGGCAAAGAAGATTCAAGAGGATACTCAACGTAATCAAGAAACTCAAGTTCAAAATGAGTATCTAAGAAGGCAACTTGGTTCGGTTTTGAAGTAAAAGCAGAAAATGAATGAAGAAACCTTATAATCTGAACCAAGAAGGCAAGAACAAGTCTACATCCATGAAGTTGATTCATCCATTGAAGTTGATTCATCTAGTGAATATGAACCAGTCATAATGGCTAGGGCAGAACCAAGCTAACACCAATGATTTTAACGTTAAAATTCCAGAATTCGAAGGAAAGCTTGATCCAGTTGAATTTTTAGATTGGTTGCATACTATTGAACATGTCTTTCAGTATAAAGACATTCAAGAGGATAAGAAGGTCAAGTTAGTGGCCTTAAGACTTAGAAAGTATGCTTTATTATGGTGGACAAACTTATGTGCTAAACGAGTTAGGGAAAGAAAGTCTAAAATCCGTACATGGGACAAGATGAAATCAAAGCCTTAAGCTCGTTTTCTTCCCCCAACTTATGTCCAAGATTGTTATCCTCAACTCCATAATCTTACTCAGGGCAGCATGAGTGTTGAAGAGTATACACGTGAGTTTGAGAAGCTTTTTATCAAGTGTGATATTCAAGAACCCGAAGAGCAAACCATTGTTAGATACTTGGGAGTTCTCGATCCTAAGTATGCTAATGTGGTTGAATTGCAAGCATATACTGCCTTTGATGAAGTGTGTGTGCTGGCTCAGAAGGTTGAGTAGCAAAAGAAAGCAGGGCAGCCTCTTAAACCGCAAAATCCAAAGCCTTATACCCGGAACCAACCATTTAACAAGAGGAGTTCTAATCCCATTATAAAGCCACAAAATTCACCCCTTCTTTTCCTCAAAGAACCCAACTCCATAAAAGATTCAAACTCCTCAAAATAGGCCTATTCCCAATCCCATGAGCAATAGAAGATGTTTCAAGTGCCAAGGACTTGGGCATATAGCCTCAGACTACCCAAACCGTAAGCTTATAACTTTGCTCGAATGGTCAGCCGTGAAGGAGGTTTTTGAAGAAGAAGAAAATGAAGATGAATGTGAGCATGAACTTGAGGAAACTCAAGAAGAAGTGGTGAAAGAAGCTAATGAAGGTGAATTGCTAGTTTTGAGAAGAGTTCCAAGCAATCAGAAAGGAGTAAAAGATTAACAAAGGGAGAACATATTCCATTCTCCATGTACAGTTCAAGAGAAGGTATGTTCTCTGATTATTGATGAATGAAGGTATGCAAATGTGGTTTCTATAAGCGTGATTGAGAAACTAGGATTACAAACCATGACACATCCACACCCCTACAACATTCAATGGTTGAATCAAAGCTAGGGAATCTAAGTGAACTCACAGTGCTTGATTTCTTTCTCCATTGGAAAGAGTTATCAAGATGAACTTTGGTGTGATGTAATCCCTATGGATGCTTGTCATATGTTTTTGGGGAGTCCATGGCTATTTGACTGTAAGCTTATGCATAATGGTTACTTGAATACCTACTCCTTTACTAAGGATGGTAAGAAGATCACTTTGGCCCCTTCATCCCTATCAAAACTTCATGAAATCAAGCCTCAAAACAAGCCCAAACATACTGATTTGCTACTGTCCGTAAGTGAGCCATTGTTAAAGGCTTCTTAATATGAGTTTAAGGCCTTTAGAAAGTGGATTTTGAGCATACAAGAAGAACCAGCAACCCCTCTACCCACTCATCCTGTGGCTAAAAAACTCATACAAAACTTCTGTCACTTGTTTCCTGAGGAGATACCTACGGGTTTACCTCCTAAAAGGGATATCCAACACCACATGGACCTTATTCCTAGTTCCATCCTACCAAATAAGCTTGCCTACAGAATGAATCCAAAGGACACCATGAAAATACAAAGACAAGTTGAAGTCTAAGGGCTTAATCCGTGAGTCATTTAGTCCATGTGTTGTGCCTGCTCTTTTGGTGCCAAAGAAGGATGGTGGGATGCATATGTGTGTGGGATAGTAGGGCCATATAACAAGATCAAAATTAATTATAGGTATCCCATACTCAGACTTAAAGATATGTTAGATGAATTATATGGCTCTAAAGTGTTTTTAAAGATAGACCTTCGAAGTAAATACTACTAGATTCATATTAGAGAAGGTTATAAATGAAAGACAGCCTTTAAAACTAAAGGAGGGCTTTATGAATGGTTGGTTATGCCCTTTGGTCTTTCAAATACACCTAGCACATTCATGAGATTGATGAATCAAGTATTCAGGCCGTATATAGGTAGGCTTGTGGTGGTTTACTTCGATGATATCTTGATTTATTCCAAGGATGAGTATGAATATGAAGACCATCTAACTCAAGTGATGCTTATTCTGAAACGTGAAAGGCTACTTGGTAACGTTACGAAATGTGCTTTCTTCACTCCAGAAGTAACATTCTTAGGTTACATAGTCACTGGTGATGGCATTAAGGCAGATGAAAGCAGGATTGAAGCTGTTTGGTCATGGCCTACTCCGAAGTCTATTTATGATGTTCGAGCTTTTCATGGATTAGCTTCATTTCACAGGAGGTTTATAAGAAGTTTTAGCACCATTATGGATCCTATGACTGAAGTTATCAAGGGCACATCATTCCAATGGATGCCAAAAGCTCAATCTACCTTTGAAGAGATTAAGGGAAGACTTACTGCAGCACCTGTTCTTTCCTTGCTGTGCTTTAGTAAAGTATTTAAAATTGAATGTGATGCCTCTAGAGTTGGCATATTGGTGTTCTTACAAAAGAAGGTAAGCCATTAGTCTTCTTTATTGAGAAACTATGTGATTCAAGAAGAAAATATTCCACCTATGATAAAGAGTTCTTACAATTGTGAGATGTTTAAAGCATTGGAGTCATTATTTGATTGCAATGAGTTTATCCTCCATTCTGATCATGAATCTTTGAAGTATATTCAAGGCAAACACAAGTTAAACTCACGCCATGCTAAGTGGGTTGTGTTTCTCTCGTCATTTCATTTCACAATCAAGCACAAGTCCGGAAAGCTTAACCAAGGTGCCAATGCTCTATCCCGAAGGTATCTACTTTTGTTTCAATTAGATGCTTGAATACTTGGTTTTAAGCATCTAAAAGCTTTGTATACTGAAGATGAAGACTTTGGGGAGTTTATTTACTGAATGTTCAAAGCACCCCAAAGGAGATTTTTTGATACAAGAAGGATTCTTATTCAAGGGTACATGGCTGTGAGTACCACGGTGTAGCACAGGGAACTTATAATCAGGGAAGTTCATGGAGGTTCTTTGGCTGGTCACTATGATGAAAACAAGACATTCATCATGCTAGGAGAGCATTACTACCGGCCAGGTATGGAAAAGGACGTACATGACATTTTGAAGATGATAGGGATCAAGCCCCTAATAATCAAGTAAACATCCTCACTATCCAAACAAGTCAAAAAAAGGAGTTCAAGGCACAAGAATTAGCTCAAATGATCAAGAACATCATGGCTGTCCAAACTGCACAGACTCCAGTGCATCATCTCGGGTTTGTGAGCTTGATTATTCAAGCTTAAATTTGATTTAAGAAGCTACAAATTCACTTTTTGGAACCCTTAATATGTCAGCTTTAAGGACATAAAAAGAGTTCTAGGTTAGGTCATTAGGTAATAAGTCCAATGGGGTCACTACCAGAATGCTGTGGAATCAAATCTAGTTTAGATAACCTAGACGTTTTCGCCCATAACTTCCAAATGACAGCTCTAAATCCATTCTAACTTGAGCCATCTGAAAATAGGCTTTCCTAACTTTCTAACAACATCTGTTAGAGCTGATTTAGGAAAGAATTGCAGAAGTTATAGCTGTTTAAAGTTACACGTTGTGCACTGAAAGCGACAGGCAGCCTGTCACTTTTGCCTTTTTGTACTTTGCTTAATTTTTGGTTCTTTGTTCCCATTGGCTGTCCATTTGAATCCTAATGCTGCTTGTAAACATCCCTTAGGTCTTCCCCCTCTATTTATATGCTTATTCAAGGTTGTAATATTTAGATTTGGTATATATGAAAAAGTAGAGTTCATTCTCTTTCATTTAAATTCTCTCTTGCTTATCTTTGATTTGGCTAATCAAAGTGGCGATCAAGTGATTCTTATTCTTGCTTAGGGTGATGTGTCTTATCCCTAAGTACGATTTAGAGCCCTAGTGTGATAAAGGTGGTGTGTTTTGTCCTTCTTCATACTAGATTATCTATCTTTCTCTTTGCTTGGACCACAGCTAGCTTAGCCTAGTTTTCGGTTTTCTTTTTTCCTTTCTTTGTTCTTGCTCTACTTTGATTCTTGGAGACTTAATCTCTTCATTCCCTTGCTTGGCATATCATATTTGGTATCAGAGTTTAGGGTACCCTTTTGGCCTAGCTTCCAACCCAAACACATTCCCAAACACAAACCACAAAATCTACTGTCTCCACCCATGCTAGGTCGAAAATTAGGACGGTCACGCCGTGCCACCTAAGCATGATCATGGCACTCTAGTCCATGCTATTTCACAAGCCTAAAGCTACCTAGCTCAAGTATGACTAGTAGTATGAGCTTGGAGAAAAGATTTACGGCCCTCATAAGAAACTTTGAAGATGTGAGGAGCCAAAATGAGTACTTGAAGAAGCAACAAGCAAAATCCACGAGCAACCAAAGAAGGAACTTTCGAAGTACTCCTTCTCATGAGTCATCCGAATTTGAGAAATGCGATGGGGGAGAGGAAAGCAACCCTTTTGCTTCCTCTAGTGATGAAGGGCGTCCAAGAGAAAAAAGAAATCAAAGGAACCACAATCCTTCATTGGATTTCAAGGTCGAAATTCTGGAGTTTGAAGGCCGTTTGGATCCAGACGAATTCCTTGAATGGCTACAAACTGTAGAGAGGGTTTTTGAGTATAAGGATGTACCTGAAGACAAGAAAGGGAAGTTGGTAGTACTTAAGGTACGAAAATATGCCTCTCTTTAGTGGGAGAACTTGATTAAGAAGAGGGCTAAGAGAGGTAGCGGAAAGATTAGAAGTTGGGAGAAGATGAGATCAAAGTT
The DNA here is from genome assembly GCA_029747015.1 of Carnegiea gigantea. Taxonomy (NCBI): domain Eukaryota; kingdom Viridiplantae; phylum Streptophyta; class Magnoliopsida; order Caryophyllales; family Cactaceae; genus Carnegiea; species Carnegiea gigantea. The sequence continues at coordinate 501,339 of JAKOGI010000293.1, forward strand.
GAAGGATCATTTCCTACCCCCCTTTCACCATCAAGACGACTACTCTGAACTCCATAATCCTCAACAAGGGAGTTTGAGTGCTGAAGAATACACAAGGGAGTTTGAGAAACTCTTGATCAAATATGACATCCAAGAGAGTGAAGATCAAACTATTGTAAGATACTTGAGTGGTCTTAAACCAAGGTATGCTCATGTAGTTGAACTTTAACAATACTCCTCTTTTGATGATGTTTGTGTCCTAGCCCATAGAGTTAACAACAAAAGAAGTCCAAACCTTTTAAGAAAGACCTACCCAAACCTTGTTACCTAAGAGCTCACCCTTTAACAAGGGGAGTTTCTAACCCCCTCCTAAACCCACAACCTCTCTTCCCACCATCTGCCCAAAGAACCCAACCCTACAAAACAAACCCCCTGTTCAGCACTAACTACAACCGGAGGTGTTACAACTACTAAGGCTTGGGTCACATAGCCTCATAGTGCCTAAATCGAAGAGTTATCACCTTGGCCGAATATGAAGCAACTAAAGTGGAGGAGGAGGAAGAGGAGAAAGACTTGTGTCTCATGGATGGTGTGGAGAAAGTAATAAAAGAGGTGGATGAGAGGGACTTGCTTGTCCTAAGGAGAACTTTAGGTAGCCTCCAGGGGAGTCAAAATGAGCAAAGGGAGAACATTTTCCATTCAAGATGCACCATCAAAGGGAAGGTGTGCTCACTCGTCATTGATGGTGGGATTTATATCAACGTTGCATCCTCAAGTATGGTGGAGAGACTATAACTCAAAGCCACGGCTCACCCTCCCCCCTATACAACTCAATAGCTAAACCAAGGTAAAGGCCTCAAAGCTAACTCTAGATGCCTTATTTCTTTAAGCATAGGCAAGAATTATCATGATGAACTTTGGTATGATGTCATACCCATGGATGCTTGTCATGTTTTACTAGGGAGACCTTGGTTATTTGATAAGAGAGTCTTGCATGATAGTTTCTTAAACACTTACACTTTCACCAAGGATGGGACAAAGATCACCCTAGCCCCACTTTCTCCCTCTCAACTCACAAAGTCCAAGCGATAAAAGAGCCAAGACCAAACCAAGATGCTACTTACCCTTGGAGAACCTTTCCTCAAGGCCTCATAACATGAGCTCAAGCCCTTGGGAGAATTGTTACTCTTCCCCCTTAAAGAAACCGAAACTCCTTCCTCCCAAACTGACCCCTTAGCCATCTCTTCACTTGAACAATTTTACCTTGTGTTCCCGAAAGATATACCCCACGGCCTCCCTCCAAAGAGAACCTGATGGAAACGTATAAGGGAAAGTAAGAATGGATGAAGAACACAAGCTAGGATGAAAGATAGCTCATGGCTTAAGAGAACCTGGAAGCTAACTTTAGGAACTTCAAGTGCTTTTAAATGAATTTGGATAGTTCTAAACTAGATGATTAGATAAGATACACCACTAATCACTAGCTAAGGGCCCTTAATTCTTGGATTAGGATAAAATACACCAGCTAACCAAGGATTAAGACTCACTTGATCACCACCTTAATCGGCCTAATTAAGGATAAGCAAGTTAAGTGTTTAAAGAAAACTCAAAGACACAAAGTCTTTACTCTTAATTCAAAGTTCAAGTATATCCCTTACAAAATGAATGTTCAAGGCATTTAAAATCCTTGAGTATACACAAAATGAGCTTTCCTTCAAAGTAGGAAAGTCATTAAACTTACTTAAGCTAACTAGTACACGGTTTGAGCTTAATCGTGGCTATTCCGAAAGTTTAAGACACAAAATACATGTTTAAACCTTCAAAGACCTTTCCTAGGTATTAATGAACTTAGGTGACTCATTTTTCTCTCTAGGAAGGTAAACATTACACGGTCTCCACCTCAAAAAAGCTGAGGTATGCAAGGCTTCCATGTGTTGTAAGTGTGGCCGGTTCATAGCTTGCAAAATGGCATCTTCCTCATGCTCCACGTGTCTTGCTTGTGTGTGGCTGGGTGGCAGGCTGACTAAGCACCTCAAACAGCCAACAAGGTAGGCACACATCTCTAGCCAACCCACCTAGGAGGGAAAACCACATAGCTAAGTAACCGGGTGTCAAGGTGGCTGTTTCTGCCCGATTTTGTTCTACTTGGTTGACACCTCAAATGCTAAGTAATCTGAGCTTTCCTTACATGGAAGGAATCCTTAAGATGTCCAAAATGCCCTTCCGATTGAATCAAAGCATTTGGACATCATTTGCCCCTTGAAATAGGCTGAATACTCGAACCATGTAGAATCTGGTCTAAAACAGCATGGGACTGAAATTGAGCTTCATTCACTGACCAATTGAACTCTAAATTTGGTAATTGTAATTGCATATGAAAGCTAAGGTCTTAAAATTGTAAGAACACCAAAAACAAGCACTTAAACTTGGATTAAACTTGGGAAATCAGGTAGTAAAACCCGGGTGAAAATCCAGATGAATAACCGGGTGCATTAACTTGAATGTTCTTCACCAAATGACCTATGGCCATGGCTTTGGACCTCATTTCTTGATTGTTTTAGATCATTTGAACATTAATGGACCTCATGGATGGACCTCCATCATTCTCCCCATGTTGGGAAGATTTGACCCTCAAATTTGAAAGATAATCATCTGCTTCATAAGGACTTAAATCAGCAATGTTAAAAGTAGCTAATACTCCATAATATCTTGGTAAATCCACATTATAAGCATTATCATTAATTTTCTCCAAAACCTCAAATGGAACATCTTCTCGTGGCATCAACTTAGTTTTCCTTTTGGAAGGAAAACATTCTTTGCGTAGATGTATCCAAACTAAGTCACCGGGCTTGAAGAGCTTCTCTCGTTTATGCTCGTTAGCTTGGGCCGTATAAGATAGTGCAGTTTTCTTAATTTTGGCCTTCACTAACTTATGTAACTTTTGGATTTATTCTACTCTAGTTGCAGCATCCGCACTAGGCCTTTGATCTAACGGATGGGGAATAAGATCAAGTGGGTTTAGGGGATCTATCCCAAAGACCACCTTGAAAGGTGAAAGACTAGTAGCCTTGCTTGGAGTCTTGTTGTATGCAAACTCAGCATGTGGAAGTATTAGATCCCAGGCTTTTGCTTGATGTTTAATCAAAACCCTTAAAAGAGTGCCAAGAGTTCGATTAGTAACCTCCATTTGCCCATCTGTTTGTGGACGGTAGGTGGTACTGTATTTGAGTTTAGTACCCAGTTTCTTCCACAAAGTGATCCAAAAGTGACTTGAGAACTTGGTATCTCGATCTAAAACAATGGAAAGGGGAATTCCATGTAGTCTCATAACCTCTTTAAAATAGAGCAAAGCAACATCAGTAGCATTATTAGCTTTGTTGCAGGGAATAAAGTGAGCCATCTTCGAAAATTGATCTACCACCACGAAGATAGAATCCTCATTCCATTATGTCTTTGGTAAACCAAGTATGAAATCCATTCTTATGTCTACGCAGGGCAATGTAGGAATAGGGAGTGGCATGTATAACCCTTGGGGAAGCGAATGACTCTTTGCAATCTGACGTGTAGCGCATCTTCTAATGATGTCTTGAACGTCTTTCTCCATGCCTGGCCAATAATAATGTTCCTCAAGTATGATTATGGCCTTGTCTTCACCAAAATGGCCAGCTAACGATATAGTATGGACTTTTCGAATCAGTAACTCACGAGTGCTGCATTTAGCGACACATAATCGAGTACCCTTAAAGAGAAAGCCTTCTTGAACTAAGAAATCCCTTTTGGGATGTTTGGTGCATTCAGAATATAACACCCCAAAGTCTTCATCATCTCGGTATAATACCTTTAGATGCTCAAATCCAAGGATACAAGCATCTAACTGAAATAATAATAGATAATGCCGAGAAAGTGCAGCGGCGCCTTGATTCAACTTGCCGGACTTATGCTTGATAGTGAAGTGAAAGGACTGGAGAACCTCAACCCATTTGGCATAGTGTGAGTTTAGTTTGTGTTGGCCTTGAATATACTTCAAAGCCTCATGATCTGAATGCAGAATAAACTCACTGGCAGTCAAATAATGATTCCAATATTCTAAGCATCCAATGATTGTGTAGAACTCTTTGTCATAAGTTGAATATCTCTTTCTGGTATCACATAACTTCTCACTGAAGAAGGCCAAAGGACATCCTTCTTGAGTAAGAATACTGCCAATACCAACTCCAGAAGCATCGCACTCAACTTCAAAGACTTTCTCGAAGCAAGGTAAAGCTAGGACCGGTGCTTGAGTTAGCCTTTCTTTCACTTCTTTAAAGGCAGCTTGGGCTTTAGGATTCCAAGTGAACGAGGATCCCTTAAGAACTTCAGTCATAGCAGCTAAAATGGTGCTGAAATTGCGTATGAATCACCTGTAAAAGGAAGCTAAGCCATGAAAGCTTCGAACATCATGAATACTTTTGGAAATAGGCCAAGTCCGAATAGCCTCAATCTTACTTTCATCCGCCTTAGTACCATCTTCATAAACAATATAACCCAAGAAGGTAACTTTACAGGTAAAGAAGGTACACTTCTTAAGGTTGCCAAACAATTTCTCTTTTTCAAGAACGAGCATCACCTGAGTTAAGTGATCTTGATGCTCCTTCTCATTCTTGCTAAATACCAATATATTATCAAAGTAAACGACCACAAACTTGCCCAAGTATGGTCGAAATACTTGATTCATCAATCTCATAAACGTACTAGGGGCATTGGAAAGACCAAAAGGCATAACCAACCATTCATACAATCCACCTTTAGTCTTAAAAGTAGTTTTCTACTCATCACCCTCCCTAATACGACTCTGATAATAACCACTTCTCAAATCAATCTTACTAAACACCTTAGAGCCATGTAACTCATCCAACATATCTTCAAGCCTAGGTATAGGATACCTATATTTGATAGTAATTTTGTTAATGGCCTTACTATCAACACACATTCTCATACTACCATCCTTTTTTGGGACCAAAAGAGCCGGAACAGCACACGGACTCAAAGACTCTCGTACCAACCCCTTAGATATTAACTCTTCAACTTGACGTTGAATCACCTGGGTTTCTTTTGGATTTGTCCTGTAGACTGGCTTATTTGGTAAAATGGATCCTGGGATAAGGTCAATATGATGTTGAATGTCATGCTTTGTTGGTAAACCCGAAGGTATTTCATTTGGAAACAGGTGACTAAACTGAGTCAATATAACCTTGGCTATAGGATGGGATGGAGGTGGTGTTTCTGGTTCTTCTTACACTTGCAATATCCACTCTTTCAAAGCTTCAAACTCATGTTGAGAGGCTTTCAAAAGTGGTTCTCCATATGTTGAGAGCAAGTCAGATTGAATTTGGGTTTTTTGTGGTTTCATTTTGTGGAGTTCGGATGGTGACAAAGGATTAAGGGTAATCTTCTTGCCATCTTTGGCAATGGAATAAGTGTTTAGGTAACCATTATGCATGACTTTCCTATCATACATCCATGGTCTCCCTAGTAGAATATGGCAAGCATCCATGGGGATAACATCACACCAAAGTTCATCTTGGTAGTTCTTTCCAAGAGAGAATGAAATCAAGCAATGAGAGTTAACTTGTAATCCCTTGCTTTGATTTAGCCATTGAATATTGCATGGGTGTGGATGTGCCGTGGCCTGGAGGCCCAATTTCTCAATCATACTCAATGAAACAACATTGGCACAACTTCCTCCATCGATGATTAAGGAGCAAACTTTGCCTTGGACTGTACACCGTGAATAAAAGATGTTTTCACGTTGTTCATCCTTAGCAAGTCGTTGATTACTTAATACCCTTCGAATTACTAGCATCTCATCTTCATCTGCATTCTCCACAAACTCCTCTTGAGCTTCCTTAAGGTCTTCCTCATCATCTCCCTCCTTTTCTTCCTCCTTCTCCTCGGTAAACTCTCCCTTCGTGGCTTCCCATTTAGCTAAGGTAATCACCTTTTGACTTGGACAATCAGAAGCAACATGTCCTAAGCCTTGACACTTATAACACCTTCCTTAGCTTGTGGGATATGGGTTTGGACGTGGGTGATTCGGTGGTAGCCTTTGAGGAGCTTGGTTCTTTTATAGATTAGTTAAGAAAGAGGTAGATGGTTTAGGCTGAGGTGTGGTGCTTCCCTTGTTTAAGGGTTACCCGCGGTTTGACACTGAATACGACTTGAAAGAACCACGAACAAACAACCTAGATTTCCTTTGTTGCTCTACCTTATGTGCTAGGACACATATTTCATCGAAGGTGGTGTAGGCTTGTAATTCAACCACGTTGGCTATCCTAGGATCAAGCCCTCCTAGGTAACGAACCATATTTTGTTCTTCAGGCTCGTGAATGTCACATTTAATCATGAGTTTCTCAAACTCACGTGTGTATTCTTCCACATTCATTTTGCCTTGAGCAAGATGGTGAAAAAGCATATAGTTGTCTTGCACGTAAGTGGACGGTAAGAACCGCGCTTTCATCTTTGATTTCATTTTGTCCCATATATTGATTTTGCTCTTTCTCTCCCTAGTCCTCTTAGCATTGAGGTTTGTCCACCATAAGGAGGCATATTTCCTCAGTCTAAGAGCAACCAATTTCACCTTCCGGTCCCCAGGGATATCCTTATACTTGAAAATCCGTTCAACAGTTTCCAGCCACTCAAGGAACTCATCTGGGTCTAGCTTACCCTCAAACTCAGGAATTTCAACTTTGAAATCACTTGAGTTGAAAGTAGCCGTGCTTCTCTTCTTGTCCTTTTAAATGGTACATCATCGTTAGAGAAAGATAACGTATTGCTAGCTTCCTCTTCACCTCCATAATTCATCCCAATTCATTCGCTAACCCCCTGAAGCTTTTGTTTTTGTTTCATATTATTTCCAAGCTGTTTCCTCAAGTACTCATTCCGAGCCTTGAGTTCTAGATTGGCTATATACATCTCGTGCATTTGCTTGGTCATGGCTTCAAGTTCTCTTCCACGGTCATGCTAGAACTCATTTTGGAAGTTTAGATGGAACGAGTTTGTGTCTGAGCTTAGGATTCAGAGATAAGCTGGGAAGGGCGTGTGGTAGGCTCCAGGCAAGGATGAACTTGCTCTGATACCAAAAATGATGAAAACGTACGAGGGAAAGCAAGAATAGATGAAGAACACAAGCTAGGACCAAAGATAGCTCACGGCTTAAGAGAACCCGAAAGCTAACCTTTGGAACTTCAAGTGCTTTCAAATAAATTTGGATAGTTCTAAACTAGATGATTAGATAAGATATACCACTAATCACTGGCTTAGGGGCCTTAATTCTTGGATTAGGATAAGATATACCATCTAACCAAGGATTAAGACTCACTTGATCACCACCTTAATCGGCCTAATTAAGGATAAGCAAGTTAAGTGTTTAAAGAAAACTCAAGGACACGAAGTCTTTACTCTCAATTCAAAGTTCAAGTGTATCCCTTACAAAATGAACGTTCAAGGCATTCAAAAGCCATGCGTATACACGAAATAAGCTTTCCTTCTAAGCTAGGAAAGTCATTAAACTTACTTAACCTAACTAGTATACGGTTTGAGCTTAATCATGGCTAATCCGAAAGTTTAAGGCACAAAATATATGTTTAAACCTTCAAAGACCTTTCCTAAGTATTAAGGAACTTAGGTGACTCATTTTCCTCTCTAGGAAGGTAAACATTACATGGTCTCCATCTCAAAAAGCTGAAGTATGCAAGGCTGCCATATGTTGTAAGTGTGGCCGGTTCATAGCTTGCAAAATAGCACCTTTCTCTTGCTCCACGTGTCTTGCTCATGTGTGGCTAGGTGGTAGGCTGACTAAGCACCTCAAAACAGCCAACAAGGCAGGAAAACACCTCTAGCAAACCCACCAAGGAGGGAAAACCATACAGCTAAGTAACCGGGTGTCAAGGTGACTGTTTCTGCCCGGTCTTGTTCTACTTGGTTGACAACTCAAATGCTGAGTGATCTGAGCTTTCTTCACATAGAAGGAATCCTCCAAATGTCCAGAATACCCTTCCATTTGAATCAAAGTATTTGGACATCATTTGCACCTTGAAATAGGCTGAATACTCGAACCGTGCAGAATCTGGTCCAAAACAGCATAGGACTGAAAATGAGCTTTGTTCACTGACCAATTGAACTCCAAATCTAGTAATTCCAATTGGACATGAAAGCTAAGGTCTTAAACTTGTAAGAACACCAAAGAACAAGCACTTAAACTTGGATTAAACTTGAGAAATCAGTTAGCAAATTCTGGGTGAAAATTCGGATGAATAACCGGGTGCATTAACTTGAATGTTCTTCACCAAATAACTTATGGCCATGGCATTAGACCTCATTTTTGATTGTTTTGGATCATTTGAACATTAATAGACCTCGTGGATGGACATCCATTAGAACCATCCAACATTAGATTGATCTCATTCCCGGTGCTATCCTCCCAAACAAACCGGCCTATAGAATGAACCCAAAAGAAACCATAAAAATCCAAAGGCAAGTTAAGGAGTTGATAGTCAAGGGTCTTGTGACGGAAAGTCTTAGCCCATGTGCTGTGCCCGCCCTTCTAGTCCCAAAGGAAGATGGTTCAATGAGGATGTGTGTGGATAGCCGAGCCATAAACAAGATCACCATTATGTATTGGCATCCCATACTTAGATTGGAGGATATGTTGGATGAGTTTCATGGTTCAAGAGTCTTTTCTAAAGTGGATTTAAGGAGTGGGTATTACCAAATTCAGATTAAGGAAGGGGATGAGTGGAAAACCGCATTCAAAATCAAAGAGGGATTGTATGAGTGGTTGGTCATGCCCTTTGGACTTTTAAATGCCCCTAGTACTTTTATGAGACTAATGAACTAAGTGTCTAGACCATTCTTTGGGCAATTTATTGTGGTTTACTTTGATGACATTTTGGTTTATAGCCAAAGTGAGGATGAACACCTTGATCGCCTCACCCAAGTCATAAAGGTCCTTGAGAAAGAAAAGCTCTATGGAAACTTGAAAAAGTTTTCATTCTTCACCCAAGAAGTCACATTTTTGGTCCGCATTATCACGACTTAAGGAATCAAGGTGGATGAAAGCAAGATTGAGGCCATTCGGTCTTGGCCTAGACCTTCAAGCAGTTATGATGTGTGAAGTTTCCATGGGCTAGCCTCCTTCTATAGGCAGTTCATTTAGGACTTTAGCACAATCACAGTCCCTATGACCAAAGTACTCAAGCAATCGTCATTCAAGTGGAATCCAAAGGCACAACAAGCCTTTAAGGAGATCACGAAGAAGCTCACTCAAGCACCGATGCTAGCCTTTCCATGCTTTGAAAAGATCTTTGAAGTGGAGTGTGATGCATCCAGAGTCGGTATTGGTGGGGTTGTTGCTCAAGAAGGCCGCCTCATTGCCTACTTTAGTAAGAAACTTTGTGATTCTAAGAGGAAGTACTCCACTTATGACAAGTAATTGTACGCTATCATTCGGTCACTTGAGCATTGGAGTCTCTACTTGGTAGCAAATGAGTTCATTTTACACTCCAATCATGAGGCCCTCAAGTACATCCAAGGGCAACACAAGCTCAACTCTCGCCATGCCAAGTGGGCAGAGTACTTACAAGCATTCCACTTCACCATCAAGCACAAATCCGGGAAATTGAACAAGGGTGCCGATGCTCTTTCAAGAAGGTATCTCTTATTGTTTCAACTTGATGCTTGCATTCTTGGAGTTGAGCATTTGAAATCACTATATGTCAAGGATAGGGATTTTGGTGAGTTGTTCAATGAATGCAAGAGGCATCCCAAGGGAGAGTTCCTAGTTCAAGAAGGATACTTATTCAAGGCCATACAACTTTGTGTCCCAATTTGTGGTATAAGGGAGCTCTTGATCTGTGAGATCCATGAAGGTTCCCTAGCCAACCATTTTGGGCAAAAGAAGACACTTATCATGCTTAAGGAGCATTATTTTTGGCCTTGCATAGATGAGGATGTACAACATGTGATCAAGAGGTGTGTAGTATGTCAAATGGCCAAGAGCCACACCGTTCCTTAAGACCTTTACACACCCTTGCAGGTTCCAAGTTTCCCATGGGAAGATGTTAGCATGGACTTCATGCTTGGGTTGCCATAAACTCAAAGGAACAATGACTCCATCTTTGTAGTGGTTGATCATTTTGCTAAGATGGCATACTTCATCCCATGCAACAAGACCCATAATGCCACCTACATAGCTGACTTATACTTCAACAAAGTGGTTAAGCTCCATGGAATTCCAAGGTCTATAATGTTTGATAGGGATACTAAGTTCTTAAGTCATTTTTAGGTAACCTTGTGGAAGACGTTATGAACTAAGCTCAAGTATAGTACCACTTGCCACCCCCAAATGGATGGGCAAATCGAGGTTACCAATAGGACTTTGGGAGTGCTTTTGAGGACCTTGATCAAGTCCAATGTCAAGTCATTGATAAACTCCTAACTCATGTCGAGTTTGCCTACAACAAGACTCCTAGCAAGACCACAGGAATGTCCCCTTTCAAGGTGGTTTATGGGATTGAGCCGCTCTCTGCTCTTGATCTCACCCCACGGCCCATGGACTCTAAGCCTAATGTGGAGGCAACCAAGAGAGTCCAAGAGATCCAAAAGATCCAAGAGCTTTATAAGAAGATTAAGGGTACGATTGAGCAATCCAATGCCTCTGGTCAAGCCCAAGCAAATATAGAAGGCAAATCATCTTCAACCCCGGTGATCTCGTTTGGGTGCACTTAAGGAAATAACGTTTTCCCTCCAACCACAAGTGAAAGCTCATGCCTAGGGCTGATGGTCCTTTTGAAGTCTTGGAGAGGATCAACAACAATGCTTACAAGATCAATTTGCCCAGAGAGTACAGAGTATCCACCTCCTTTAATGTGGCTGATTTATGACCATACTTGGAAGATGATACCTTGGAGAATTTGAGGAAAATTCTTATCAACAAGGGGAGGATGATGGGGATCAAGCACCTAATGATCAAGTCAACATCCCTACTATCCAACCAAGTTAAGAAGAGAAGTCCAAGGCACAAGAATTAGCTTAAATGATCAAGAACATCGTAGCCGCCGAATTTGCCCAGAATCCGGCGCATCAGCCCGGTCTTATGAGCTTGATTATCCAAGCTTAAATTAGATTTAAGAAGCTACAAATCCACTTTTTGGAACCCTTAATATGTCAGCTTTAAGGACATGAAAAGAGTTCTAGGTTAAGCCATTGGATAATAAGTCGAATGGGGTCACTTTTAGAATGCTATAGAATTTGATGTTGTTTGAACAACCTAGACATTTTGACCTACCACATCCAAACGGTAGCTTTAAATCCATTCTATCTTAAGCCATCTAAAAATAGACTTTCCAAGCTTTCTAACAACACCTGTTGGAGCTAAGTTAGGAAAGAATTGCAGAAGTTATAGCTGTTTAAAATTGAAGGTTGTGCATTGAAAGCGACAGGCAGCCAGTCACTTTCACCTTTTTGTACTTTTCTTACTTTTTGGTTCTTTGCTCCCATTGGCTGTCCATTTGAATCCTAATGCTGCTTGTCAACGTCCCTTAGGCCTTCCCCCTCTATTTATATGCTCATTCAAGGTTGTAATATTCAGATTTGACATATATGAAAAGATAGAGTTCATTCTCTTTCTTTTAAACTCTCTCTTGCTTATCATTAATTTGGCTAATGAAAGTGGTGATCAAGTCAGTGTTATTCTTGCTTAAGGTGGCGTACCTTATCCCTAAGTATGATTAAGAGCCCTAGTGTGATAAAGGTGGTGTGTCTTATCCTGCTTCGTACTAGATTATCTATCTTTCTCTTCGCTTAGACCGAAGCTAGCTTAGCCTAGTTTTCGGTTTTCTTTTTTTCCTCTTTTGTTATTGCTTTGCTTTGATTCTTGGAGACTTAATCTGTCAATTCCCTTGCTTGGCACATCAGAAGAGATATGGGACTTATCAATGGCCAAAAGTCACTCCCTACCCCACAGCTTATACACACCATTACCTATTCCTACTTGTCCTTAGGTTGATGTAAGTGTGGATTTCATTCTTGGACTACCTAAGACCCAACGAAACAAAGATTCAATCTTCATTGTAGTAGATAGCTTCTCTAAAATGCCTTATTTTATTCCATGCAACAAGACTAATGATGCCACACACATTGCTGAGTTATATTTTAGGGAGGTGACTAGATTACATGGTATACCTAGATCAATTGTTTTTGATCGGGATACTAAGTTTCCAAGCCATTTTTGGATTACGTTGTGGAAGAAATTGGGTACTAAGCTCAAGTATAGTACCACTTGTCATCCATAAACTGACGGGCAAAATGAGGTTACAAATCAAACCCTAGGAACACTTCTAAGGGCTTTGATTAAATCTCATGCCACAGCCTAGGATTTACTTTTACCCTATGTAGAATTTGCTTATAACAGGGCTCCAAGCAAGGCTACTAGCCTATCACCATTCAAAGTGGTCTATGGGATTGATCCTATTAGTCCACTTGATCTTACTCTAAGGCCATTAGATCCAAAGCCAAGTGCGGATGCAGCGGCTGGGTTGGAAGAAACCCAAAAGACATATGAGTTAATAAGAAGCAAAATAGAGAAGACTAATGCATCATACCAAGCACAAGCCAACAAATATAAGAAGAAGGTGGTGTTTCAACCTAGAGACCTCATATGGATACGCCTAAGAATGGATAGATTTCCTTTTAAGAGGAAGAACAAGCTTATGCTAAGGGCTGATGGTCCATTTAAGGTACTTGACCGAATTAATGATAATGCTTATTAGGTTGAGTTGCTAGGGGACTATGGAGTTTCGGCTACATTCAACGTGGCTGACTTGAATGCTTACCAAGCACATGATTGCCTTGAAGATTTGAGGGTGAAATCTCTTCAACAAGGAGAGGATGATGGAGTCCTCCATAGCCAAGACAAGGAAGAGGGTCCTAAGAGTCTTTCGAGGTCTAATGGAAGTTCCAAAGTCCATATAATGGTTCAAAAGTTGGAAGAGAACCAAGCAGTAGCATTCGGGTTAAACAACCGAAATGTACCCGGTTTTGTTCATCTCATTTCTTAAGCTACGCTGTGGCTTAAGATTGATATTTTTGCATTTTTTGAATCCTTATGATGTTATCTTTTAGGTCCAGGCATTAAAAATCAATCACGCATAGTCAAAGTCAAAAGATCAAGGCCTTTTGTCCAACCCGCCAGTTTGGTTCAAAACTGCACGATAAAATATTTTAGTAGAAATCTTCTACTTAAACATGATTTAACCTTGATTTCTTTTATAGGGGGTTTATACACACACTAAGGAGTCGCCCCATGGCTTGAAATCAAAATCATGATCACTTTTGATTGGTGGAAGCAAGGTCACAAAATCGGGCTAAAAACTGTCTCGTGAACTCGGTTAAAGCACAATGTGTTTTTCCTTCTCCAAAGGGTTTCCTTAGCTCTCTCCTTGCTTGCTTGCTTCATTTACTAGTCAAGCACCCTGGGAACACAATGATTTGCTACTGAAGAAACCTTCATTCATTTGAACCAATGAGAACAGAAAGGAAGTAAAGGTGCCTTGCAATCTGATTGGCTAGCCGAAAGGAGAACCACCTTTACAGCTGCTTTTCTCCATATTTTTGTTATTAATGCTGCTGTACTAGCTTACTTAAAGATGTATTAAGTTAATTGCATCATTTGTTTTGCTTTCCTCAAAATTCTGATTATAATTAGTTTAAGTTCAGCAAGCATGTAATCGGGTTTTGTACTAAGTGCATAGATTAGCAAGTTAATACATTTCCTTCCTATGGAGGAAACCTCGAGCAGCCAGCTTAGTTATTTAGGTGCTTGCTTGGTCATGCATTTAGATTATATCACAGCCATTTCATAAAACACACTTAAACTTTGAATGAAAACCAGAATAGAGAGCTTTTAGCTTTCGTCCTTTCAAATACTTCACTTGGTTATCCTTCATTTGATCGATTAAGGTGGTGATTAATTAAGTCCTAATCCTTGATTAAGTGATGTTTCTATATCACAATCATAGTTTAGGGACCTTAAGCTTGTGTTTAGTGGTGTTTCTGAATCTAAACCAAAGCTTAGATTATCGTTCATTCGTTCATTCATACACAGCCTAACTTAAACTTAAGCTTAAATTTAGCTAGCTTACTCTTAGCTTTTGAATTCAGTTTGGCGTTTTAGTATTTTCCTATCAAGATATATCAATATAGCTTCAGACTGTCCAAACCGTAAGGTGATTACCTTAGCCAAATGGTCAGCCATGAAGGAGGAGTTTGAAGAGGAGGAAAAGGAAGATGAATATGAGAATGAAATTGAGGAAAAGTGAAGAAGAAGTAGTAGTAGAGGCTGATGAAGGGGAATTTCTAGTTTTGAGAAGAGTTCTAAGCAATCAAAAGGGAGAGAAAGATGAACAAACAGAGAACATATTTCATTCTCGTTGTACAGTTCAAGAGAAGATGTGTTCTTTGATTATTAATTGAGGAAGCTGTGCAAATGTGGTTTCTCTAAGCATGATGAGAAACTGGGATTGCAAACTACGACACATCCACATCCACACAACATTCAATGGTTGAATCAAAGCAAGGGAATCCAAGTGAACTCACGGTGCTTAGTTTCTTTCTCTATTGGAAAGAACTATGAAGATGAACTTTGGTGTGATGCTATCCCTATGGATGCTTGTCATATGATTTTGGGAAGACCATGGCTGTATGACCTTAAGGTTATGCATCATGGTTACTTGAGTTCTTACTCCTTTAGTAAGGATGGTAAGAAGATCACTTTAGTCCCTTTATCCCCATCAAAACTCCATGAGATTAAGCCTCAAAACAAGCCCAAACACTCTGATTTGTTACTGATCGTAAGTGAACCGTTGTTAAAGGCTTCTTAACATGAGTTCAAAGCCTTTAAGGAGTGGATTTTAAGCATGCAAGAAGAACCAGTAACCCCTTTACCTAATCAACCTGTAGCCGAAACACTCATACAAAACTTCTGTTGTTTGTTTCCTGACGAGATACCCGCAGGTTTTACCTCCTAAAAGAGATGTCGAACACCACATTGATCTTATCCCTGGTTCCATCCTCCCTAATAAGCCTGCTTATAGGATAAATCCTAAGGACACGATGGAAATAAAACGGCACATTGAGCAATTGAAGTCCAAGGGCTTGATTCGTGAGTCCTTAAGTGCCTGTGCTATTCCTGCTTTTTTGGTACCTAAGAAGGATGGTGGAATGCGTACGTGTATGGATAGTAGGGCCATCAACAAAATTATAATCAAGTATAGGTATCCCATACCTAGACATGAAGACATGCTGGATGAGTTACATGGCTCTAAAGTGTTTTCAAAGATAGACCTTCGAAGTGGATACTACCAAATTCAGACTAAAGAAGGTGATGAACGAAAGATAGTCTTTAAAACTAAAGGAGGGCTTTATAAACGGTTAGTTATTCCCTTTGGTCTTTCAAATGCACCTAGCACATTCATGAGATTGATCAATCAAGTTTTCAGGCCGTACATAGGCAAGTTTGTGGTGGTTAACTTCAATGATATCTTGATTAATTCCAATGATGGGCATGAACATCAAGACCATTTAACTCAAGTTATGCTTGTTCTAGAATGTGAGAAACCTTTTGGTAACCTTAAGAAATATGCCTTCTTCACTCCTAAAGTAACATCTTAGGTTATATAGTCACTGGTTATGGCATTAAGGCAGATGAAAGCAAGCTTGAAGCTATTCCGTCATGGCCTACTCTTGAGTCAATTCATGATGTTCGAGCTTTTCATGGATCAGCTTCTTTTTACAAGAGGTTTATTAGACATTTCAGCACAATTATGGCTCCTATGCCTGAAGTTATCAAGGGTAAATCATTTTATTGGACACCAAAAGCTCAAATAGCCTTTGAAGAGATCAAAGGAAGACTAACTCAAGCACCTGTGCTCTCTGTATCGTGCCTTAGTAAGATTTTTAAAGTTGAATGTGATGCCTCTGGAGTTAGCATGGGTGTTGTTCTTACTAAGGAAGGTAAGCCATTAGCCTTTTTTAGTGAGAAATTATGTGATTCAAGAAGGAAGTACTACACCTATGATAAAGAGTTCTATGCAATTGTAAGATGTTTAGAGCATTGGAAATATTTGATTGCAAGTGAGTTTATCCTTCATTCTGACCATGAAGCTTTGAAGTACATTCAAGGCCAACATAAGTTACACTCACATCATGCCAAGTGGGTTGAGTTTCTCTAGTCATATCATTTCACAATCAAGCATAAATCTGGGAAGCTTAATCAAGGTGTTGATGCTCTATCATGGAGGTATCTACTTCTGTTTCAATTAGATGCTTGTGTACCTGGTTTTGAGCATCTAAAAGCTTTGTATGTTGAAGATGAAGACCTTAGGGAGTTGTTTGCTGAATGTTCAAAGCACCCCAAAGGAGATTTCCTTATTCAAGAAGGATTCCTTTTTAAGGGTACACGGCTGTGTGTACTAAGGTGTAGCATAAGGGAGCTTCCAATCAGGGAAGTTCATGAAGGTTCTCTAGCTGGTCACTATGGTGAAAACAAGACACTCATCATGCTAAGGGAGCATTACTACCGGTCAGGTATGGAGAAGGATGTACAAGACATTTTGAAGAGGCGTGGGACTTGCCAAGTGGCTAAAAGTCACTCCTTGCCCCACGGCCTATACACACCTTTACCTATTCCTACTCCTTG
The DNA here is from genome assembly GCA_029747015.1 of Carnegiea gigantea. NCBI lineage: Eukaryota > Viridiplantae > Streptophyta > Magnoliopsida > Caryophyllales > Cactaceae > Carnegiea > Carnegiea gigantea. The sequence goes on from JAKOGI010000293.1 coordinate 518,050, forward strand.
TTGGGTTGATGTAAGTATGGATTTCATTCTTAGAATGCCTAAGACCTAAAGCAACAATGATTTAATCTTTGTTGTAGTAGATAGCTTCTCCAAAATGCCTCATTTTATTCCATATAACAAGACTAATGGTGCTACGCATATTGTTGAGTTGTATTTCAGGGAGGTGGCTAGATTACATGGTATACCTAGATCAGTTGTTTCTGATTGGGATACTAAGTTCCTTAGCCATTTTTGGATTACCTTCTGGAAGAACTTGGGTACTAAAGTCAAGTATAATACCACTTATCATCCACAAGCTGATAGGCAAACTGAGGTTACAAATCGAACCCTAGGAACACTTCTAAGGGCTTCGATTAATCGTAATGCGAAAGCTTGGGATTTGCTTTTACCCCATGCAGAATTTACTTACAGAAGGGCTCCCAGTAAGGCTGCTGGTCTATCACCATTTAAGGTGGTCTATGGGATTGATCCTATTAGTCCACTTGATCTTACTCCACCGCCTTTAGATCGAAAGCCAAGTGCAGATGCAGCAACAATGGTGGTAGAAATCCAAAAGATACAGGAGTTGGTGAGGAGCAAAACAGAGAAGACTAATACATCATATCAAGCTTGTTGAATTAGAGAGTACACAACCACAAGAGGAGGGGTGAATTGTGGTGTCCGAGTTTCGCAAGTTGCTGACAAACAGTCTTAGACCCTGTTCGCACAGGTTGTTTCTGAGATAAGCAGAAGCGAAAATCCAACAAAATTAAATGCGGAAATAATGGACACAGGATTTTTACGTGGAAAACACTTCTAGCCCAACTGGGGTTAAAAACCACGACCTACCTCGTGTAGGATTTAAACACTTCACTAAACGGGCTAATCACCTTACAATAGTAACACACCTTGTTACAACTTGTAACACACGTAACCTGTCTTCCCTAAGACAAGTTACCCCACGTCCAAAATCCCCTTGATTTGGACACACACTCTACTCACTCTTGTGAAAGAAGAATGTAAAGAAAAAACACCCTATTACAATGCTTCTCAACTAAGCTAATATAGGGTACAATGAAGTCCTAGTATGCCAACTTTGAAAGCTCAATTAATTTACTCACAAGGCTCAGTTTTCTTTTCAAACGTTTTAGCTCATGAACTCAGATTTTTTCTCTCTTTGAAAACCGATGTAACCAAGATTGTAAGAAGCCGCCTTTTATAGTGCTTGGAAAACAATTCATCAAATTTTTGGAAACTAGAAAATCTGAAGAATATAGAATCCTTTACCCACAAGGGATGGAAAAACTATTTCTGAAATTTTTGGAAACTAAAATCCTAGAGAAAATAGAATCCTTTAGCTATAAGGGGTAAGGTGACATGAGCTGAAAAACACTTCCTGAACCGCGTGCATAAGGCGGTGTTCTTTAGCAGCTAGCCCATGTTTTTCTCAACTACCTTATCCACTTGCCAAAAATTGGATATTCTTTTTATTCAAAAAGATTTTGCAAATCCCTTAAGATTTTTGATAACCGTTTTTAGGGTAAGGAATAAGATACTCCATAGAAAAATCTTTCTTGCAAATCTTTGAAGAAGCTGCTCAAAATCCTAAAGATAAAATTCGTGCAAAGCAGTTTTTCGCAGCTTATTCGGGAAACACCCTGATCGCCCTGTTCCCAGGGTTGTTCTGAAGGGTGATCCGAAATATTTTCCGAAAAGCAAAACCGTTTCCAGTGAGTGGAATGGTTCTTCATTAGCTTGTTCCTTTTGCTTCTGAAGGTTCATCTTCACTGGATGAATCAAGAGTATGGCTAAACACTTGTTCTTGTCTTCCGGAGTGAGATTGGAATGGTTCTTCATTAGCTTGTTGCTTTTGCTTCAAATATGCAACAAGCTGTTTTTGGAGGTACTCATTTTAAGCTTGAATTTCTTGATTCCTTTGTGAGTCCTCTCTACTTTTGCTAGCCAAAAACTCAGTTTGTTTCATTAAAGCTTCGAACCTTTCTTCTAAGGTCATGCTTGTTGAAGCCATGCTTAAACAAAGTTTCAGGTTTTGTATTTGGAATTTTTTTTTTTTGGGAGTTTTGGGGAGCTTGGGGATGAATACCAGGCCAAGGAGAAACTTGCTCTGATACCAAATATGATGTATGTCCCGAGGGTCTAGGCTATACTCAAATTAAGAGTGAAAGCTTACAAACCAGGGGAGAATACAATCATAAGAAAACCAAGGAAAGTGGCACATAAGATTTTGGTTGTGAGGAAACAAACATATGAGGGAGGAATGGAACTTAGAATCAAGGGATTCTAAGTGAAAATCAAAAGGGAGTTTGATGTAATTTGATGTATATCACAAGGGATGAATGGGACCAAGTTACAAGCTACCAAGGTTATGAAGCAACCAAGCGAAAACCACACGAAATAGGTGTGGCACGGTTGTGCCTTTAGGCACGGGTAGGCCGTGCCACTTTTCTGGTTCGTGGTACCATGTTTCTCACTTTTGCACGGTTAAGTATGGTTTGAGATTTGTGATGGAAGCTAGACTATTAGAGGTAGTCTAAGCCTTGAATAAGTATGGGGATGGATATGTGAGTGGCTTGTAAATGAGAGAAAGTGGGAGAGAAGCAAGTTGAGATTCACTAACTCAAAATTAAAGCTGGCAAACCCACTTTAACTCTCTTTGAATCCTTAAATATAAACACCAAATGAGATAGAACTAAACTTGAAGAATGGATACAGAAATACCACCAAACTCAAGTTTAGGGCCCTTAAACTATGATTAAGATACAACTATCACCACTTAATCAAGCTTAAGACTTCACTTGAACACCACTTTAATCGGCCTAATTAAGGATAAGCAAGTTGAGTGTTCGAGTTGCACTAAGGCATGAAAGCTACAAGCTCTCAAAATTGATTTTCATTCAAAGTTGGAAGATGATATTCAAGGGGGCCATGTACATGCTTAAATACAAGACGACAAGCACATACATAAGCACCTTGACCTTTCCCTCCTAGTGAGGAAAGGTATTAAGAACTAATACAAGCTGATTTATGCCAAACTAAATTACAAGCTTGCTTAAACTAATCTAATACATTTTAGACATAACGTAAAACATTACTAATATTCATTATACATCAATCTACTCTTAAACTAAGCTTAATACATGCTGAGATTTTGCTGAGCTCCCATTGGTTAGCGATAAAGTGGTCCTTAACTTTTGTCTAGCCAATAGTATGCAAGTGCACTCTTTTTGCTGCTTGTTCTTCATTGGTCCGACCTTCCCAAGGTCTTACAGCACATCATTGATGCTTAGGGACGTATGCCAAGCTTTGAAGAGTGTGCCAAATCTGCTGAGTTGAAGAAAACCCACCGGTGAAGGCAAAAATAAACCGGGACAGCAAATCGGGTTCAAGGACAGTTTCTGGCCGGTTTTGGGACTAGGATTAAGCTTAGCAAAAGTGATGATGATTCGGTTTTCAGGCCATGGGGGTTACTTTGGGATGTGTATAACCCCCCCACAAAGAAATCAAGGTTATGACATGTTTAAGTAAGGTAATTAGACTTAAACATTTTACCACGCAGATTAGAGCTTAATCTGACCGGTTTGGAAAAGGTCCTTGATCTCTTATCCTCTTGTGAGTATGATTGAAAAATAATGTTTGGACCTGAAAGTAGACATTTTGCGGATTCCAAAAAGGTAAAATTCCAAGACTTAAACCACTATTAAGCTTATGAAATCACATAACCAAAATCGGGTAAGTTCTGGTTGAACTGGGCAGTTTGTATGTCTTGGGTTTAATAGTTAATTTGAGAGGGTAAACGAAGTCCAAATGGGATGAAACTTGTTTTGATGTAAAGCTAACTTCTTAAACTTCAATCCCAATTCAAAATATTGGACTTAAACCTTAAAGGGGTTTACGTAATTAACCTCTCAAAATCAGGTTTGCTGCTGGAAGCAAACCATGACCTGCTATTTTAGATCTTAAACAAAATAAGGATGATTTATTCATCCTTTAATCACCAAAATGAATTCACCTAACTTGATTTGATTCCTTAAATCAAGGGGCATGGAGGGATATGCATTAGGTATGGGATACCTATACTCGATTGTGATCCTATTAATGGCTCTGCTATCCACACACATATGCATTCCACCATCCTTCTTCGGCACCAAAAGAGCAAGAATGGCACAAGGACTTAAGGACTCACGAATTAAGCCCTTAGACTTCAATTTCTGAACTTGCTATTGTATCTCCATGGTATTCTTTGGATTCATCCTACAAGCTGGCTTATTAGGTAGGATGGAACCAGAAATGAGACCAATGTGGTGTTGGATATCTCTTTTAGGAGGTAAACCCATGGGTATCTCCTCATGAAATATGTGACAGAAGTTTTGTATGAGTTTTTTGGCTATAGGGTGAATGGGTAAAGGATGTTCTGGTTCTCATTGAATGCTTAAAATCCACTCTTTAAAGGCTTTGACCTCATGTTGTGAAGCCTTTAAAAATGGCTCACTAACGGCCAGTGGCAAATCAGAATGATTTGGCTTGCATTGAGGCTTAATTTCATGGAGTTTTAATGGGGGTAAAGGGGCTAAAGTAATCTTCTTACCATCCTTAGTAAAGGAGTAAGTATTCAAGTAACCATTATGCATAACCTTACGGCCATACAGCCATGATCTTCCCAAAAGCATATGACAAGCATCCACAGGAATAACATCACACCAAAGTTCATCTTGATAGTTCTTTCTAATTGAGAAAGAAACTAAGCACTTTGAGTTCACTTGGATTTCCTTACTTTGATTCAGCCATTGAATGTTGTATGGATGTGGATAAGTCATAGTTTGTAATCCTAGTTTCTCAGTCATGCTTAGAGAAACCATATTTGCACAGCTTCCTTCATCAATAATCAAAGAACACACCTTTCCTTCAACAATACAACGAGAATGGAATATGTTCTCTCTTTGTTCATCTTTCATTCCCTTCTGGTTACTTAGAACTCTTCTTAAAACTAGCAATTCACCTTCATCAGCTTCTTTTACTACTTCTTCTTGAGTTTTCTCAACTTCATTCTCATAATCATCTTCCTTTTCTTCCTCTTTAAACTCCTCCTTCACACCTGACCATTCAGCTAAGGTGATTACCATACGGCTTGGACTGTCCAAAGCTATATTCCTAAGTCCTTGGCATTTGAAGCATCTTCTATCGCTCATGGGATTGGGATTCGGTCTATTTTAAGGTGTTTGGATCTTTTGTGGAGCTGGGGTTCTTTGTGGAAAGGAAGGGGATGGATTTTGTGGCTAGAAGTAGGATTGGAACTCCCCTTGTTAAAGGGTCGGTTTTGGGTATAAGGTTTAGGATTTTGAGGCTTAAAGGGCTGCCTTGCTTTCTTTTGCTGCTCAACACTATGACCCAGCACACATACTTCATCAAACGTAGTATAAGTTTGCAAATCAACCACCTTAGCTGATGGTGTCCCACATAGCCACAGGGTCCTAAGAGTCTTAAAAGGTCCAATGCAAGTTGCAAAGTCCAAGCAATGGTTCAAATGTTGAAGGAGAACCAAACAGCAACATCCGGGTTTAACAACCAGAATGTACCCGGTTTTGTTCATCTAATATCTTAAGCTACATTGTTGCTTAAGATTGATATTATTGCATTTTTGGGTTCCTTATGATGTTAGCTTTTAGGTCAAAGCAATTAAAATCAATCATGCACAGTCAAAGTCAAGAGATCAAGGCCTTTTGTCCAACCTGCAAGTTTGGATCCAAAACTGCATGGTAAAATGTTTTAGTAGAAATCTTCTACTTAAACATGACTTAACCTTGATTTCTTTGTAGGGAGTTTGTACACCCTGTGAGGAGCCCCCCCATGGCCTAAAATCAAAATCATACTCACTTTTGATTGGTGGAAGCAAGATCATAAATCCGGGCTAAAAACTGCCTTTGTGAACCCAGTTGAGTGCTACGTGTTTTTCCCTCTTCAATGGGTTTGCTCAGCTCTCTTCTTGCTTGCTTGCTTCAATCACTAGCCAAGTAGACTGGAAACACCATGATTTGCTACGGTAACCACCTAGAACCGTGTGAACCAATGAAAGCAATAAAGGAACAAAGGCACCTTCTATTCTGATTGGATAGCCAAAAAGAGAACAACCTTTATGGCTACTTTTCTCTACATTTTTGCTAGTAATGCTGCTGTATTAGCTTAGTTAAAGATGTATTAAGTTAATTACATCATTTGTTTTGTTTTCATTAGTATTCTATTTGTAATTAGTTTAAGTTAAGCAAGCTTGTAATCTAGCTTAGCCTTAAGTGCATGGATTAGCTAGTTAAGACATCTCCTCCCTAAAAAGGAAACCCCCACTAGCTAGCTTGGTTGTTTACTTACTTGCTAGGCTTTGTACTAATGTGCAGCCACGGACATTTTTTGTTAGGGATCAAGCCCCTAATGATCAAGTCAACGTCCATACTGTACAACTAAGTCAAGAAAAGGAGTCCAAGGAACAAGAATTAGCTCAAATGATCAAGAACATCACGACTACCTAATCTGCCCAAAATCTAGGCCATCAGCCCGGTATTGTGAGCTTTATTATTCAATCTTGAATTGGATTTAAGAAGCTGGAAATCCACTTTTTAGAACCCTTAATATGTCAGCTTTGAGGACTTAAAAAGAGTTCTAGCTTAAGTCATTGGGTAATAAGTCAAATGCTGTCACTTTCAGAATGCTGCGGAATCTGATCCTGTTTGGACAACCTAGACATTTTGGACCATAAGTTCTAAAAGGTAGCTCTAAATCTATTCTAACATGAGCCATCTAAAAATAGACTTTTGAAGCTTTCTAACGACACCTGTTGGAGCTGATTTAGGAAAGAATTGGAGAAGTTATAGCTGTTTAAAGTTCGAGGTTGTGCACTGAAGGCGACAGGTAGCCTGTCACTTTTACCTTTTTGTACTTTGCTTACTTTTCGGTTCTTTGCTCCCATTGGTAGTCCATTTGAACACTAATGTTGCTTATAAATGTCCTTTCAGCCTTCCCCCTCTATTTATATGCTCATTCAGTGTTATAATGTTTAGAATTGACATATATGGGAAGATAGAGTTCATTCTCTTTCATTTAAATTCTCTCTTATTTATCTTTGATTTGGCTAATCAAGGTGGTGATCAAGTGAGTCTTAATCTTGCTTAGGTTGGTGTGTCTTATCCCTAAGTGTGATTAAGAGCCCTAGTGTGATAAAGGTGGTGTGTCTTATCCTTCTTCATACTAGATTATCTATCTTTCTCTTTGCTTGGACCGAAGCTAGCTTAACCTAGTTATCAGTTTTCTCTTTTTCCTTCATTTGTTCTTGCTTTGCTTTGATTCTTGGAGACTTAATCTCTCTATTCCCTTGCTTGGCACATCATATGTGGAATCAGAGCTTAGGCTACCCCCATGGCCTAGCTTCCAACCCAAACACATTCCCAAACATAAACCACAAAATCTGCTATCTCCACCCGTGCCAGGCAAAAACTTAGCACGATCACCACGTGCCATCTAAGCACGATGTGCCACTCTAGTCCATGCTATTTCACAAGCCTAAAGCTACTATCTCAAGTATGACTAGTAGTATGAGCTCGGAGGAAAGATTTGAGGCCCTCATAAGAAACTTTGAAGAAGTGAGGAGCCAAAATGAGTACTTGAAGAAGCAACTAGCAAAATCCATGAGCAACCAAAGAAGGAACCTTTGAAGCACTCCTTCTCATGAGTCATCCGAATCCAAACAACATGATGAGGGAGAGGAAAGCAACCCTTCCTCTAGTGATGATGGCCATCCAAGGGCAAGAAGAAATCAAAGGAACCACAATCCTTCCTTGGATTTCAAGGTTGAAATTTCGGAGTTTGAAGGCCATTTAGATCCGGATGAATTCCATGAATGGCTACAAATTGTAGAGAGGGTTTTGGAGTACAAGGATGTACTGGAAGATAGGAAAGTGAAGTTAGTAGCACTTAAGCTATGAGAATATGCCTCACTTTGGTGGGAGAACTTGATTAAGAAGAGGCTAAGAGAGGTAAGGGAAAGATTAGAAGTTGGGAGTAGATGAGATCCAAGTTGAAGGATCATTTCCTTTCCCCCTCTTACCTTTAAGACAACTACTCCAAACTACATAATCTTCAACAACAGAGTTTGAGTGTTAAAGAATACACAAGTGAGTTTGAGAAACTCTTAATCAAATGTGACATCCAAGAGAGTGAAGATCAAACTATTATGAGATACTTGAGTGGTCTTGATCCAAGGTATGGTCACGTAGTTGAACTTCAATAATACTCCTCTTTTGATGATGTTTGTGTCCTAGCCCATAGAGTTGAACAACAAAAGAAGTCTAAACCTTTCAAGAATGACATACCCAAACCTTCTTTACCCAAGAGCTCACCCTTTAACAAGGAGAGTTTCCAACCCCGTCCTAAACGCGCAACCTCTCTTCCAACGCCCCTTTAAAAAACCCAGCCCCACCAAACAAACCCTATTCGGCACTAACTCCAGCCGGAGGTGTTACAAGTGCCAAGGCTTGGGTCACATAGCCTCGGAGTGCCCAAATCAAAGAGTTATCACCTTGGCCGAATATAAAGCAACTCAAGTGGAGGACAAGGAAGAGGAGAAAGACTTGTGTCTCATGGATGGTGTGGAGGAAGTAATAGAAGAGGCGGATAAAGGGGACTTGCTTGTCCTAAGGAGAACATTGAGTGGCCTCAAGGGGAGTCAAGATGAGCAAAGGGAGAACATTTTCTATTCAAGTTGCACCATCAAAGGAAAGGTGTGCTCACTCATCATTGATAGTGGGAGTTGTACCAACGTTGCATCCTTAAGTATGGTGGAGAAACTCCAACTCAAAACCAGGGCTCACCCTCACCCCTACATAATTCTATGGTTAAACCAAGGTAAAGGCCTCAAAGTTAACTCCAGATGCATTATTTCTTGAAGCATAGTCAAGAATTAATATGATGAACTTTGGTGTGATGTAATACCCATGGATGCTTGTTATGTTTTACTAGGGAGACGTTAGTTATTTGATAGGAGAGTCTTGCATGATGGTTTCTTAAACACTTACACCTTCACCAAGGATGGGAAGAAGATCACCTTAGCCACACTTTCTCCCTCTCAACTCACAAAGTCTAAGCCACAAAACAGCTAAGCCCAAACCAAGATGCTACTTACCCTTGGAGAACCTTTCCTTAAGGCCTCACAACATAAGTTTAAGGCCTTGAGAGAATAGTTACTCTTCTCCCCTAAAGAAACTGAAACTCCTCCCTCACAAACTCACCCCTTAGCCACATCTTCATTTGAACAATTTTCCCATGTGTTCTTGGAAGATATACCCCACGGCCTCCCTCCAAAAAGAACCATCTAACATCAGATTGATCTCATTCCCGGTGCTATCCTCCCAAACAAACCGGCCTATAGAATGAACCCAAAAGAAACCATGGAAATCCAAAGGTAAGTTGAGGAGTTAATAGTCAAGGGTCTTGTGAGGGAAAGTCTTAGCCCATGTGCCGTGCCTGCCCTCCTTATCCCAAAGAAAGATGGTTCAATGAGGATGTGTGTGGATAGCCGATCCATAAACAAGATCACCATTAAGTATAGGCATCCCATACCTAGATTGGAGGATATGTTGGATGAGCTTCATGGTTCAAGAGCCTTTTCTAAAGCGGATTTAAGAAGTGGGTATTACCAAATTTGGATTAGGGAAGGGGATGAGTGACAAACCGCATAGTACTTTTGTGAGACGAATGAACCAAGTGTTTAGATCATTCATTGGGCACTTTGTTATGGTTTACTTTGATGATATTTTTGTTTATAGCGAAAATGAGGAAGAACATCTTGATCATCTTACCCAAGTTATGAAGGTCCTTGAGAAAGAAAAGCTGTATGGTAACTTGAAGAAGTGTTCATTCTTCACCCAAGAAGTCACATTTTTGGGCTACATTATCACAGTTCAAGGAATTAAGGTGGATGAACGCAAGATTGAGGCCATTCAGTCTTGGCCTACACCTTCAAGCATTCATAATGTGCGAAGTTTCCATGGACTAGGCTCCTTCTATAGGCAGTTCATTTGGGACTTTAACACAATCACAGCCCCTATGACCGAAGTACTCAAGCAATCATCATTCAAGTGGAATCCAAAGGCATAATAAGCCTTTGATGAGATCAAGAAGAAGCTCACTCAAGCCCGGTGTTAGCCTTGCCATGCTTTGAAAAGATCTTTTAAGTGGAGTGTGATGCATCCGAAGTTGGTATTGGTGGGGCTCTCTCTCAAGAAGGTTGCCCTATTACCTACTTTAATGAGAAATTTTGTGATTCTAAGAGAAAGTACTCCACCTATGACAAGGAATTCTACACTATCATTCAGTCACTTGAGCATTGGAGTCACTACTTGGTAGCAAATGAGTTCATTCTACACTCTGATCATGAGGCCCTCAAGTACATCCAAGGGCAACACCAGCTCAACTCTCGCCATGCCAAGTGGGTAGAGTACTTACAAACATTCCACTTCACCATCAAGCACAAATTCGGGAAATCGAATAAGGGTGCCGGTGCTCTTTCACGAACGTATCTATTATTGTTTCAACTTGATGCTTGCGTTCTTGGATTTGAGCATTTGAAATCACTATATACCGAGGATAGGGACTTTGATGAGTTGTTCAATGAATACAAGAGGCATCCTAAGGGAGTGTTCCTGGTTCAAGAAGGATACTTATTCAAGGGCACACGGCTTTGAGTCCCAAATTGTGGTACAAGACAGTTCTTGATCCGTGAGATCCATGGAGGTTCGCTAGCCGGCCATTTTGGGAAAAAGAAGATCCTTATAATGCTTAAGGAACATTATTTTTGGCCTTTCATGGATAAGGATGTACAAGATGTGATCAAGAGGTGTGTAGTATGTCAAATGGCCAAGAGCCACACCCTTCCTCGAGGCCTTTACACACCCTTGCCGGTTCGAAGTTCCCCATGGGAAGATCTTAGCATAGACTTCATACTTGGATTGCCATGGACTCAAAGGAACACGGACTCCATCCTTGTAGTGGTTGATCATTTTTCTAAGATGGCACACTTCATCCCGTGTAACAAGACCCATGATGCCACCTACATGATCGACTTGTACTTCAAAGAAGTGGTTAGGCTCCATGAAATTCGAAGGTCCATAGTGTCAGATAGGGACACTAAGTTCTTACGTCATTTTTGGGTAACCTTGTGGAAGAAATTAGGTACTAAGCTCAAGTATAGTGCCACTTGCCACCCCCAAACGGATGGGCAAACCGCGGTTACCAATAGGACTTTGGGAGTGCTTTTAAGGGCCTTAATCAAGTTCAATCTCAAGTTATGATTTCCCCTCCTAACTCATGCCGAGTTTGCCTACAACAAGACTCCTAGCAAGGCCACGGAAATGTCCCCTTTCAAGGTGGCTTATGGGATTGAACCACTCTCCCATCTTGATCTCACGCTGCGGCCCATGGACTCCAAGCCTAATGTGGAGGCAACCAAGAGAGTCTAAGAGATCCAAGAGCTCCAATGCCTCTTATCAAGCCCAAGCAAACAAGCAAAGAAAGCAAATTATCTTTGACCCTGGTGATCCCATTTGGGTGCACTTAAGGAAAGAGCGTTTTCCCTCCAAACGCAAGTCAAAGCTCATGCCTAGGGCCGATGGTCCTTTTAAAGTCTTAGAGAGGATCAACAATAATGCTTAAAATATCAACTTTCCTGGAGAGTATGGAGTGTCTGCCTTCTTCAATGTGGATGATTTATCACCATACTTAGAATGTGATACCTTGGAGAATTTCAAGGCAAATTCTTCCCAACAAGGGAAGGATGATGGGGATCAAGGCCCTAATGATCAAGTTAACATCCTTAATTTCCAATCAAGTTAAGAAAAGGAGTCCAAGGCACAAGAATTAGCTCAATTTATCAAGAACATCATGGCTGCCTAATCTGCCCAGCATCCAGTGCATCAGCCCAGTTTTATGAGCTTGATTATTCAAGCTAAATTGGATTTAAGAAGCTGAAAATACACTTTTGAAATCCTTAATATGTTAGCTTTAAGGACATAAAAAGAGTTCTAGGTTAGGTCATTGGGCAATAAGTCAAATGGGGTCACTTTCAGAATGCTGCAAAATCTGATCCAGTTTAGACAACCTGGACATTTTGACCCGTAACTTTTAAACGGTAGTTTCAAATCCACTCTAACTTGAGGCATATGAAAATAGACTTTCCAAGGTTTCTAACAACACCTCTTTGAGCTGATTTGGGAAAGAATTACAGAAGTTATAGCTATTTCAAGTTGGAGGTTGTGCACTAAAAGAGGCAGGCAGCCTGTCACTTTCACCTTTTGTACTTTGCTTACTTTTTGGTTCTTTTCTCCCATTGGCTATCCATTTGAATCCCAATGCAGCTTGTAAACGTCCCTTAGACCTTTCCTCTTTATATATATGCTCATTCAAGTGTCTAATCCCTAAGTGTGATTAAGAGCCCTTGTGTGACAAAGGTGGTGTGTCTTATCCTTTTTCAAACTTGATTATTTCTCTTTCTCTTTCCTTGGACCGAAGCTAGTTTAGACTAGTTTATGGATTTCTCTTTTGCTTTCCTTTGTTCTTGCTTTACTTTGATTCTTGGAGACTTAATCTCTCCATTCCCTTGCTTGGCACATCACATAATCACCACTAAACTTGAGCTTCGGGTCCCCAAAATTGTGATTAAGATACAGAAACACCACTTAATTAAGGTTTAGGACTTGCTTGATCACGACCTTAATTGACCAAAATAAGGATAAGCAAGTGAGGTGTTTAAGTGAACGAAAGCTAGTTGCTCTCAATTATGGTTTTCATTCAAAATTCAAGTTAAATTGCAACATATTCTTTGGCAAGCCTTAATACACGACCAAGCAAGCAACCAAGCAGCAAAGTAAGCTGAATGAGGTTTCCTCCCTGGGAAGGAAATGGCTTAAGCTAGCTAATCCATGCGCATAAGACTAAACCAGATTACATGCTTCCTTAACTAGGCTAATTTCAACCAGAACATTAAGGAAAGCAAAATAAATGATGTACTTAACTTTAATACAACTTAATTAAGCTAATACATTAGTTTACTAGCAAAAATGTAGAGAAAAGCAGTCATAAAGCATGTCCTCTTTTTGGCTGTCCAATTAGGATGTAAGGTGAGAATTCTTCCTTTTTGCTCTCATTGGCTGAACTCTTTCTAAGGCTTCTAAGGAGCAAATGATGATGTTTCTGGCTGCTAAACTTGTGATTAAAGTAAGCAAGCAAGGAAGGAGCTTAACAAACCCACTTGAGAAGGAAAAACACCTTGGTGCTTAACCGGGTTCTAGAAGCTCAAAACTAACCCAGTTTTCTGGCCTTCTCTCAGCCAGTCAAAAGTGAGCACGATTTATTTCAGGCCATGGGGGGAGTCCTTAGGGTGTGTACAAACCCCCTTGTAAAGAAATCAAGGTTAAATCATGTTTAAGTAGAAGATTTCTATTAAAACATTTTACCGCGCAGTTTTGGACTAAAACTGACAGGTTGAACAAAATGCTTTGATCCCTTGACTTCGACTGTGCATGATTAATTTTGAGTGCTTTGACCTAAAAGCTTACATCTTAAGGATCCCAAAATGCAAAAATATCAAACCTAAGCCACAATATAGCTTAAGAAATCACATGAACAATACCGGGAAGATTTTGGCCGTTTAATCCAGTTACTTCAGTTTGGCTCTTTTCCACAATTTAGGCCATAGCTTGGACTTTAGAACTTCTATCGGACCTTGTTGGACTCTTAGGACCATCTTTCATGTCTTGGCTAAAGGGGACTCTATCAAACTAAGTGTGGAGGATGTTTTCCCTTTATTTCAAGTCATATTGGGAAGCAAGACCACTCAAAGCTCTTCTATTCACAAGCATTTCTCCTTCATCGAGTACCTCTTCAACTTCTTCAAGGGCTTTGGTCATAAGAAGCTCCTTCTCTCCTTCATCATGTTCTTCCTCTGGCTCCTCACAAGAAGCTTGGTATTTAGCTAAAGTGACCACTCTTTTGTTGGGGCATTCGGATGCATAGTGTCTAAGACCTTGGCAATGAAAACACCTCTTCTCATCTAAGGGTTTTAGGGGCTGTTCTGAGGGGGTTTGTGGGGCATTGGGTTGAGAGGGTCTCGGGTTTGTGTTCGGGGTAGATTTGGGGGGATTGTAGGATGGCTTTTGGAGTGGTTAAGGCCATGGGTTAGGCTTAGAAACCATGCCCTTGCCTTTGATTCTCTTTTGCATCTCGACTTTATGAGCTAAGACACAAAGCTCATCCAAGGAATTGCAAGGGTATAGTTCAATCACATGAGCAATCTCCTCATTCAAACCACTCAAGTACCTAATCAAGGTATGAGACTCATCCCCCCTCAAATCACACTTCAAAAGCAATTATTCAAAGTCTCTAGTGTACTCTTCTACACTCTTAGACCCTATTTGCGGTGGTGGAGTTTAAGGAAGTTATCTTGCAAGTAATGGGGTGGTACAAACTTGGACTTAAGTTTGGACTTCATTTTCTCCCAAGTTCTTATCTTCCTTTTTCCCTTCCTAACTCTCTTAGTCACAACAATTGACCACAAAATAGAAGCATACTTTCTAAGCTTTGAAGCAACAAGTTTTACCTTTTTCTCTTTTGGGATATCCTTGAACTCAAAGACTCTTTCAACCGTTTGGAGCCAATCCAAGTACAAGTCTGCATCAAGTTGGCCTTCACACTCGGCAATATCAACTTTGAAGTCATTGTAGCTTCGGTCATGAGGTTTATGGTGCCTCCTTGATCTCATTGCATACACATCTTCGCCGGAGTCACAAGTGAGTTGCTTTCTTCCTCTTCAGACTCATCCAAATCGGCTTGCTTGCTCGCACTTCTAGAACTCCTCAAGTTCCTTTTCTTCTCTTGCAACATTTGGCCAAGTTGTGATTGTAGGTACCTAACTTGTGCTTCCAAGTCGGCCTTCTCCTCAAGGCTTGTTCAGCCACTTACTTGGGAGTAAGGCTAGAAGACATGTTGGCTTTTAGAGTTAAGAATTTTGTGGTTTTGGGATGGGGAGTGGAAGGCACGAATGGGATGGCTGGCATAGTCAAGGTGTGCTCAACTACGGGCACTGAAATGTGAGGACTGGAATGAGGTATGGTGTGGCCGTGTTAAAATTCTACCTGGGCACAGCAAGATGCTGGTCACGGGAGTGTGTTTGTGAGCTGATTTGGGAATAGTATTTGGAATGTGTTTGGGGATGGAAGCTTAGCCAAGAGGGTCGCCTAAGCTCTAATACCACTTGATGTATTCTAGCCTCACTAATGCCAGAATTTGCAAAAGGGATTCAAGAATGCATATGGGTAGGAAATAGACTTTAAGGGAACAATAATAAGGATAGAACATAAGTGGGCTGGCAAGGGTGATTCGAATACCCACCTTGGTTAACACACACTTGGGCAATCTTCTTGGTTCAACTAAGTTACAGAACTTAATCACCTTCTTCGTTGGAGAAGGAAGACCTAAAGACCCACTTGAGGTTGCCACACTCAAGATACAACACTAGGATTTTATGAGAGGTAGAGAGAGTTTTCTAAACTCAAGCTTTCAATCATTCAAAGTTGTGTTTATAAAAGACTCTCTTGGCTGGTTTTAAAGGCCCTCCCAATTGCTCGTCTAAGCCCCAAAATGCAGCCAAAGATAAGTAGTACACTAGGGAAGGGAGAGCATCGAATCAGCCCACTCCCCTTAGGTACTTTCAACTTAGTCATTCACTTGGTCACCTCATTAGTACTAAAGGCTAATAAAAAATGAGGTGTCAAGCCTTCAAAGCATCTTAGTACACTAATACAAAGTCTAACTTAGCAAAAAGTACAAGTAGTTAAGGCAAAATTCAGTCCTAGCTAGTACAAACTAGTTAACCAAGTAATTTTGTTGTCCTTTTGGCTGGATAATAGTTGCATAAGGGGGTGCTTTCTGGTCCTTTAAGGTAGGTGGTTTGATAAATATTTATCTCATCTTCCATTCCCTAAAGTTACGCAAAAGTTGGAGCTAAGTTGGTCCACTTAAATCCCCTTGGTTCTGCTTTGCACAAGATTAACGCTAGTTCTACACGGTTTAAAAGATCTTGCTGGTTGACGAGGCAAATGACCTCCAAATGACTTGAAACTTCATTTATTAGGAAGCTAACATCTAAACTTAAAGAAGGTGGTCTTTGCACTAAATTATACCCTTAGCATTAGTACTCGAAAGATTGATAAAACTAGACTAAATTCTTATCGAACAGGGCAGTAGGTACAAGGGATACTTTGTGACTTCTTGGACCAAAGTATGAACTTCCCTAATGTCCTTGGTGCTGGTAGGATCCTCTGGGCTTATTGGTTGGTCTTCAAAAGGTTCCAACTGATGGTCCCCATCAAAAAGTGAGCATGATTTTAATTTCAGCCCATGAGGGGAATCCTTAGCGTGTGTACAAACCCCACTGCAAAGAAACCAAGGAAAAATCATGTTTAAATAGGAGATTTCTACCAAAACATTTTATCGTGTAGCTTTGGACCAAAACTGATAGGTTGAACAAAATGCCTTGATCCCTTGACTTCGACTGCGCATGATTGACTTTGAATGCTTGGACCTAAAAACTAACATCTTAAGGATCCCAAAAATACAATAATATCAAACTTAAGCCACAATATGGCTTAAGAAATCAAACCCAGGTAATTTCTGGTTATTTAACTCGGTTGCAGCTTTTTGGCTCTTTTCCAAAATTTGAGCCATAGCTTGGACTTTGGAACTTGCAATGGACATTGTTGGATTATTACGACCCTCTTCTATGTCTTGGCTGAAGGGGACTCCATCAGGCACGATCGTGCTTAGGGGCACGGGATGGTCGTGCCAGTGCTCTGGCACTGGAGAGTTGAGGCATGGTCGTGCCCATGGGCTTGGGGTGGCCGTGCCTATGTTCTACCCGGATTTGCATGGTTTTGTGGTTTGAAGCTTTTTGAGGGGTTTTGGTTGGGGTTTGTGCTTGGGCTATTTGTAGGGGTTCTTGAGGAGTAAAAGAGGGATTTTTATAGGGAAATCAAATGTGATGGAGTCCCCTTTAAACAAGACATGGAAGAGGGTCCTAAGAGTCCAATAAGGTCCATTGTAAGTTCCAAAGTCCAAGCCACAGCTCAAATATTAGAGAAGAGCCAAACAGTAGCTACCGGGTTGAACAACCAGAATTTACCCAGTTTTGTTCATCTGATTTCTTAAGCTACATTTTGGCTTAAGTTTGATATTTTTTCATTTTTCGGATCCTTAAGATGTTAGCTTTCAGGTCCAAGTGTTCAAAGTCAATCACGCACAGTCGAAGTCAAGGAATCAAAGCATTTTGTTCAACCTACTAGTTTTTGTCCAAAACTGCGTGGTAAAATGTTTTAGTAGAAATCTTCGACTTAAACATGATTTAACCTTGATTTCTTTACAAGGGGGGTTTGTACACACCCTAAGGAGTCCTTGCATGGCCTGAAATCAAAATCATGCTCACTTTTGATTGGCTGAAAGGAGGACAGAAAATCGGGTTAATATTGAGCTTCTAGAACCTGGTTATACACCTAGGTGTTTTTCATTCTCAAGTGGGTTTGCTCAGGTTCTAGCTTGCTTTCTTGCTTCAATCATGAGTCTAGCAGCCAAGGAACACCATGATTAACTTCTTTAAAGCCTTGAGAAGCATTCATCCAATGAGAGCAAAAAGGAGGATTTCTTACCTTACATTCTAATTGGCCAGCCGAAAAGAAGACATGCTTTAAGGCTGCTTTTCTCCACATTTTTGCTAGTAACTAATGTATTAAGCTTAATTAAGTTGTATTAAAGTTAAGTACACATTTGTTTTGCTTTCCTTAATAGTTTGCTTGTAATTAGTTTAGTTAAGCAAGCTTGTAATCTAGTTTAGTCCTAACCGTATAGATTAGCTAGCTTAAGTCATTTCTTCCTAGAGAGGAAACCTCATTCAGCTTGCTTTGCTGCTTGGTTGCTTGCTTGGTCATGTATTAATGTTTGTCACGACCTATTTTGAAAGATACACTTTGATATTGAATGAAACCAGAATTGAGAGTGACTAGCTTTCGTTCCTTAAATACTTCACTAGCTTATCCTTAATTTGGTCAATTAAGTTGGTGATAAAGTAAGTCCTAAACCTTGATGAAGTGGTGTTTCTATATCTTAATCACAGTTTAGGGACCCTAAGCTCAAGTTTAGTGGTGATTTTGTATCTAAACAAGAGTTTAGTCTATCCTACATTCATTCCTCCATACATGGATTCACTTAAACTTTAGCTTGAATTCATATTGCTTTGCTTTTAGCTTTGAATTCAGGTTTGACTGTTTGTGTTTTCCTTCCAGGATACATCATATTTGGTATAAGAGCTTTGGTTTCTCCTTAGCCTGGTATGTTCCTCCATCATTCCCATTCAAATTCCAAACATAATCTAAGAGCAAGATGAGTTCTAGCATGAGTTTGGAAGAGAAATTTGAGGCAGAATGAGATATCGATGAAGAAGATTAATGGAGATGCTGAACGCAATCAAGAAACTCAAGCTCAAAATGAGTATCTATGATGTATCTCTCAAGGGTTAAATCCTTAAAGAGACATAAGAGATTTTGTACTTAGAATCAAATGATTCTTAGTGGGAAAAGAGAAAAGGATAGAGAACTAAATCAATCTTGAGATACAGAAACACCATTAAAGATCAATCTAGCTGAAACTTGTTTCATTAGAAATTTAACTTCTTGAACTACAAACCCATGGAAAAATATTTGATTTAAACCTCAAAGAGGCATAAGCAAGTAAGCTCACAAAACTAGGTATCCTGCTGGAATTAATCTGACAACTAGCTCCTTTGAATCCTTTGAATGATTAGACAAAAATAGTTAATTTAAACTGATTTAATTGCATAATTAAGTTTATTAGAATGTTAATAAACTCTCTTAGCAAAGAAATTAAAGTTAAATCAAGTTTAAGTTAATGAATGAACTTCAAAACTGGAAATGGTTTAAAATGGCGTAAACTAAAAAGTGTTTAGTTTAGGACTTGAAAATTCCTATGCTGTCTTTGTTTTGACATGACTCTTTAGCATGGTTTGAAGGCTAAGATGTTAATTAACATCTTAACCATAAGAAAAATCTCTAACCTCCTAGAGGTTTACGAAAACAGATGCACAAGTCAGTTTGTACATGAACTCAGAAAAATTGATTAGGGTTGACTGAGGACTATGGACTGATCTACATTAATCTACGAAGGCAGCTTGGTTCTTTTTTGAAACAAAAGCATAAGGTGAATGGAGAAACCTTTCAATCCAAACCAAGAAGGCAAGAGCAAGTCTTTAGTCATAACATTGATTCATCTAGTGAAGATGAACCTTTGAGAATGGCTAGACCAGAACCACGGTTTCAAGCCAATACCAATGATTTCAAAGTTGAAATCCTAGAGTTTGAAGGCAAGCTTGATCCAGAAGAGTTTCTAGATTAGTTACATACGGTTGAATGAGTCTTTGAATACAAAGATGTTCCAGAAGACAAGAAGGTCAAGTTAGTGGCCTTAAGACTCCGTAAATATGCTTCATTATGGTGGACTAACCTGTGTGCTAAACGGGTTAGGGAAAGAAAATTAAAAATCAAAACATGGGAGAAGATGAAGTCCAAGCTTAAGGCTAGGTTTCTTCCCCGTGCCTAGATTCAAGATTACTATTCTCAACTTCATAATCTTACTCAAGGTAATTTGAATGTGGAGGAGTATACAAGGGAGTTTGAAAAGCTTACAATCAAATGTGATTTACAAGAACCCAAAGAGCAAACCATTGTTAGGTACTTAGGAGGTCTTGATCCTATGTATGCTAATATGGTTGATTTGCAAGCTTATATGACTTCTGATGAAGTATGTGTGTTGGCTCATAAGGTTGAGCAGCAAAGCAAAGCAAGGCAGCCCTTTAAGCCTCAAAATCCTAAGCCTTATACCCGGAACTAACCCTTTTGATAAGGGGAGTTCTAATCCTACTTTCAAGCCACAAAATGCATCTTCTTCCTTTTCACAAAGAACCCCAGCTCTACAAAAGATCCAAACCCCTAAAAAAAGACCTAATCCCAATCTCATGAGCAATAGAAGATGCTTCAAATGCAAAGACTTGGGCATATAGCTTCGGGCTGTCCAAATCGTAAGGTAATCACCTTAGCCGAATGGTCAGTCGTGAAGGAGGAGTTTGAAGAGGAAGAAAAGGAAGATGATTATGAGAATGAACTTAAGGAAACTCAACAAGAAGTAGTAGAAGAGGCTGATGAAGGTGAATTGCTAGTTTTGAGTAGAGTTCTAAGCAATCAGAAGGCAGTGAAAGATGAATAAAGGGAGAATACATTCCATTCTCGGTGTACAGTTCAACGGATGGTGTGTTGTTTGATCATTGTTGAAGGAAGCTGCAAATGTGGTTTCTCTAAGCATGATTGAGAAACTAGGATTGTAAACTATGACGCATCCACATCCATACAAGTTTAATGGCAAGAAATCCAAGTCTCATGGTGCTTAGTTTCTTTCTCTACTGGAAAGAACTATCAAGATGAACTTTGGTGTGATGTTATCCCTATGGATGCTTGTCATATGCTTTTGGGAAGACCATGGCTATATGACCGTAAGGCTATACATAATGGTTACTTGAATACTTACTCCTTTACTAAGGATGGTAACAAGATCACTTTAGCCCTTTTATCCCATTAAAACTCCATGAAATTAAGCCTCAAAACAAACCAAGTCATTCTGATTTGCTAGTGGTCATTAGTGAGCCATTGTTAAAGGCCTCTCAATATGAGTTCGAAGCCTTTAAAGAGTGGATTTTAAGCATTCACGAAGAACCAGAACATCCTTTACCCACTTATTCCGTAGCCCAAACGCTCATACGAAGTTTCTGTCACATGTTTCCTGAGGAGATACTGATGGGTTTACCCCCTAAAAGAGATATCCAACACCGTATTGATCTCATTCCCAGTTCCATCCTACCTAATAAGTCAGCTTATAGGACAAATCTAAAGAATACCATGGAGATATAATGGTAAGTTGAAGAATTGAAGTCTAAGGGCTTAATCCGTGAGTCCTTAAGTCCTTATGTCGTGCCTGCTCTTTTGGTGCCTAAGAAGGATGGCAGAATGTGTATGTATGTGGATAGTGGAGCCACTAACAAGATCATAATCAAGTATAGGCATCCCATGCCTAGACTTGAAGACATGCTAGATGAATTACATGGCTCTAAGGTGTTCTCAAAGATAGACTTTCAAAGTAGATACCACCAAATTCGGATTAGAGAAGGTGATGAATGGAAGACAGCCTTTAAGACAAAGGGAGGAATTTATAATGGTTGGTTATACCCTTTAGTCTTTTAAATGCACAGAGTACATTCATAAGATTAATGAATTAAGTTTTCAGTCCATATGATGCAGACCAAGGGCTAGAACAAGACCCTCACCCTAGACCAGAGAAGACTTTGCTGCTTAGCCACCATCAAGGCCAATTCTATGATTCCTTATAATTTAGTTTGGAGGCTATTTTAGGGAGATCCTTACATTGCTGGACACCCTAGCATTACTGCTAGCCAAGCCAAGTCATTTGAGGCTCAAACAGTAGCCTTAGTTCAATTAAGTTCAATAAAGAACACCCTACAGTTCAGTACATTTGAGGTTATGCTACCTAATTTTAGTAACTCCTTCATACCTAAGGAGTCAAATCACCTTTTGACCAGTACCCTAACTCATTTATCAGCTCATAATCAACTCCTAAATGATAAAGGTTACTTGGTTTTTGTCTTGGAATCATTTACTGGCAGCAGCAGGTCAGTAGCAGCAGCGGTAGTTTCAAAGGAGAATTTTATCCCTAACTTAGCAGCTCATTTTGGCAAGTCTAAGAGCATGAAAGGGTGTCAAAATATTTATCCAACAAGCCCCTAAAGTTGTAGATTCAGATCTTTTAGTATCAGCTTTTAACCAGCACAAGTGCACAAGAAATACCCTTTTATCCTTTGGATTTCAGTGTGCTGTACTTTCTAGCAGGCCAACTTAATCTGATGTGATCAAGCTACAAATCTCCTTCTAAGACCATCATTAGTAAGTACCTTGATGCTATTAAGGGTTGACACCTTAGTAATGGAGATAAGCAAAGGGTTTAGGTGTCACGGATCAAGCTTGTTGCTGTTTTAAGCTAGTTTTAGTTCAATCTGTTTGCTTATTTTAGTTAGAATCAGTTATGGCCGTTGATCCTTTGATTGTAACTGTGTATTTAAGACTTGTCCCCACCTATAATACTCAGATCATTAATGAAGAAAAACTGTCGAATTAGAGAGTACACAACCACAAGAGGGGGTGAATTATGGTGTCCGATTTTCGCAAGTTGCTGACAAACGGTCTTAGACCCTGTTCGCACAGGTTGATTCTGAGATAAGCAGAAGCGAAAATCCAACAAAACTGAATGCGGAAATAATGGACACAGGATTTTTGCGTGGAAAACACCTCTAGCCCAACTGAGGTTAAAAACCACGACCTACCTCATGTAGGATTTCAACATTTCACTAAACGGGCTAATCACGTTACAATAGTAACACACCTTGTTACAACTTGTAACACACGTAACCTGTCTTCCCTAAGACAAGTTACCCCACGTCCAAAATCCCCTTGATTTGGACACACACTCTACTCACTCTTGTGAAAGAAGAATGTAAAGAAAAAACACCCTATTACAATGCTTCTCAACTAAGCTAATATAGGGTACAATGAAGTCCTAGTATGCCAACTTTGAAAGCTCAATTAATTCACTCACAAGGCTCGGTTTTCTTTTCAAACGTTTTAGCTCATGAACTCAGATTTTTTTCTCTTTGAAAACCAATGTGTCCAAGATTGTAAGAAGCCGCCTTTTATAGTGCTTGGAACACAATTCATCAAATTTTTTGGAAACTAAAAAATCTGAAGAATATAGAATCCTTTACCCACAAGGGATGGAAAAACTATTTCTGAAATTTTTGGAAACTAAAATCCTAGAGAAAATAGAATCCTTTAGCTATAAGGGGTAAGGTGACATGAGCTGAAAAACACTTCCTGAACCGCGTGCATAAGGCGGTGTTCTTTAGCAGCTAGCCTATGTTTTTCTCAACTACCTTATCCACTTGCCAAAAATTGGATATTCTTTTTATTCAAAAAGATTTTGCAAATCCCTTAAGATTTTTGATAACCGTTTTTTAGGGTAAAGAATAAGATACTCCATAGAAAAATCTTTCTTGCAAATCTTTGAAGAAGCTGCTCAAAATCCAAAAGATAAAATCGTGCAAAGCAGTTTTTCGCAGCTTATTCTGGAAACACCCTGATCGCCCTGTTTCCAGGGTTGTTCTGAAGGGTGATCCGAAATATTTTTCGAAAAGCAAAACCGTTTCCAGTGAGTGGTAAATTAAAACTTTCTAATTGGCATATTAACAAGAGTCTAAAAATATAAAACCAAATCAGATCAAGACATCTTGTTGTAACCACTAGTCATCTTGTAGAACGACTTTGCTGCAAACACTTCACAGAACCTGTTTGTCACAGCTGCACTTATATCTTATGTTTCAAACACTTCACAGGATATGCTTCAAAAACACCTTACAGAGCCTGTTCCTCATGGTTGTTCTTACATCGCTGACTTGAGTACCTGTTCTTGATAAACCATTAGTCAAGCAGTTTTAATATATTGAAGAACAGCAGTAAGACCCTGTTGGTAAAGCCTGTTTGGAACAACAACAACGACTACAACACTTGGATTTGTTATCATCAAAACCTTATACATTCGAACAAATTCCCCCTTTTTGATGATGACAAACCAAGTGACCATATTGACTTTCAAGGACAATTGAAGTGATTAGTGCCAATTATTTATAGGACCGACAATTCACATGAAGCAGTCAGTATCGAAAGAGTGTAAGAAATTTAACTCGTCCATGGCAAAACTAAAACAATATTAGTAATCCTATCTTCCCCCTTTTGGCATCATTAAAAAGTAGGGGCAAACAGTCAAACAGAAGGTGTTTGCTATCACCACCACTTGGGTAATGGAGGAAAGGCAACAGGCGATACACTCAAGTGTGTTGGTACGGTAATGAGATTGGCCATTCTAGTCACACACAAGCAATTCACAACAGAAAGCAAGCAAGGCAAAGCTAATAAAAAAACAAGATATCCTGTCATTCATCAAAAGAGTGCAACAGAGTACAAACTGATTCACCAAGAGAAGTGAGAATAGGCTATGAGAACAACAGATGGGAACCGCTCATGAGGGGTGTTCAAGGAGCAGAAGGAGAAAATTTTACTGAAAGTGAAGAGAGAAGGGCGAGGAGATCTACATGGCGTTTTGCATTTAGAGATTTTTCCTCGTCCAGGGCAGCCTTTACAGCGTTAAGCTCAGTACTGAGGCGAGAGTTTTCTTCCAAAGCAGCCTCAAGCTTGGTTGAGGAACTGCCAGGAATAGGAGGACGGGGTGTTCTGGTCCCCTGTTCTGAGGTAGACCCTTCAATCAAAGCATACCCACACTCCATAAGGGTGTTACTCCCGATCTCATCAATGAACTGAGCACCCACCTTCTTCTGCAGTGTCACCCCAAAGTGCTCAAACACACTAGTCAGAAAGAAGCCGTATCCCAGATCATGTTCCCTAGAGGTGTTTGCAATTCTTACAATATGTCGAATCATGATGGCAGGAAGGTTAATTTGCACTTCCGTGTCCATCAGATCCATCAAACACTGATCCATGGCATCAGCAAGATTACGACCCTGGCCTCTGGGGATGACATTCTTGATGATAAACCAAAATAGCAATTGATGGAGCGATGTCATGTCCCCCTTCTTCACAGACTTGGGTGTTTGCAGGCTTGGTTGCTGGCTAAATTTCTGGGCGAGTTCCAGCAGCCTGGCTGTCCCTAGAATAGTCTTGTCTTCCCTCACATATATATCAAAGCCTGTGGAGGGAATCCCCAGAATGTCCCCTAATATCTTCGCATCAAAGCGAAGCTGCTTCCCATTAACAATACTTGTCACCACTCCTTCAGTGACAGTGCAGTTGGCATAGAACTTTGCCAACTCATGTACAGAACACCCCAGCTGAGTGTTTGTAAACAACTCATACCACCCTTGTGCACGTAGCTTGTGCAGAAACACCCCCAGTCCCTGTTCCTCAAAATATTGGACCTTTATAATTTTGCCCCTGACAACCCGTCTCTGAATCAATTGGGTCAGTTTGGCTGAGATTGCAGACGGGGTAGATTTCTTAGCTCGTTTAGGTTGGGGCTCAGTAGGAGGGTCTTGGGTGGAGGCATGTTTGAGGGAGGCTTTTCTCTTGGGAGTTTTGAGGGGTGATGGTTTTGGTATAGGAAGAGGCTTATCCTCTGAGGACTCTGAGAACACGGGCGTGCCCTGTTTGAAGGCAGTGTCCTCAGTATCGCTATCTGATGAAGGCTCAGAGGAGGAATCAATCTCCTTAACAACAGGGGCTGACTGTTTGGCAGGACGAGGAGTGGAGTGAAAAGCTATTCGGGCTGATTTTCTTGTGGGTCTGTTGGTGGGTTTGGCCGAAGAGGGGATTTGTGGTTTTGGTTTGACAGGGGGTTCACTTTTTGAGGGCGCTTCAGTCTGGCCACTTTTAGGCCTTGATGGTGGTCGTATTCTTGGTACTCTAGCACGCCTAGCCACAATTTTGTACCTTTTGCGTTTCTCACCGGTTTGTGTTACCGGTGTGGCTTGTGCAGGCTTACCAGGGACTCCTCCATTTGACCACTACTTCCCCCTTTGTTTTTTTTTTTTTTGACAAATCCTCCCCTAGGTCATCCTTAAAAACTTCAGGCCCTGTTTCTGACCCTGTTTCCTGCTCAGGAAACAGCCCAAACGAATTGATGTCATCTAACCCATGGTCCAACAGAAAGAGTTCATCTAAAGCCCCAATTTCTCTTTCAGATGCCCTAACAAGTTCTTGGGGTTGACATGCGCCCGTTTCACCAAACAAAATTAATTCCCACCCAAATTTGTACGGGATGTCTTCTAATTTCAAATTCACTGTTCTAAGGTCGATACTTTTCAAAAACCCAAAAGGTTTATAGGCAATGGATCGAGGAGGTTCAGTATTTTTACCTTCCATGAGGGCCGTCAGAAATTGTGTAGGTGCAAACAGGGCTGTGGCTGTTTGCAAGGCTGTGCCCTGTGTCTGGTTGCCCTGGGTCAAGGTCGAGGAGCTCTCGAAGCTAATGGGGAACGCCATTTTTCAGAGGAAGGAGAGAGATTAGGGTTTTTTGAACAGAGTTTCAAAGCAAGAGAGTTTCGGTGGAGGTGAGAGATTGAGCAAGAGCTTTAAAGGGAGAGAGAGACGTGCGAAATCTTTAAAAGATTTTGCCCATTTTTGCAACGGACTTTAGCATTTATTGCGCACGCCTCGGGAAGAGATTAGCAGTTTTCAATTTGTTGCACACATTTGACAAACAAGAGGCGTACCTGTTCCTGATGCTTGTTCTTGAGGTTACTTGCTCGGTAACATTGGACAATAAGGGCAATCTCATTAGACCTCAACGAGTGTCAGCAAGTTGCAAACCTCACATATGCTAAACATAGCACACAAGTTGATTGCAAACAAAAATTTAACATGTTGTACCCGTCACTTTTAAATTTTGCAAATAGGGAGAGAGAACAGGTTCGTCAGGTTGTTCTAATTAAGCCTAGTTCAAGTCTATTCCTTTCAAATTGTTCTCCACTCAATGCCTTTGTGAATATATCAGCAATTTGATTTTCAGTGGCACAAAAATTCATTGAGATCACTCCCTTTTCAACATTGTCTCTCATGAAATGATGACGAATGTCAATATGTTTTGTTCTTTTGTGTTGACATGGATTTTTGGCAATGTTAATTGCACTTGTATTGTCACAATAAATAGGAATGCATCCTATGTCAACACAAAAGTCCTTGAGTTGTTGTCTTATCTATAATAACTGAGCACAACAAGATGCAGCTGCCACATACTCAGCTTCTGCTGTGGACAAGGCAACAGAGAGTTGTTTCTTGGTTGCCCAAGATACCAAACAAGGTCCAAGAAAGTGAGCCATACCTGAGGTGCTTTTCCTATCAACCAAGAAACCTGCGTAATCAGCATCAGCATACCCAACAAGATCAAAGTTGCAACCTTTAGGATACCATAAGGCTAGATCAGGTGTATGTCTTAAGTACCTAAAAATCCTTTTAACAGCCTTTAGATGAGTTTCTTTAGGGTTTGACTGAAAACGTGCACATAGACCAACACTAAAAAAAATGTCAGGTCTACTAGCAGTTAGATATAAGAGTGACCCTATCATGCCCCTATAGAATTTCTCCTCAACTGAGGGACTACCATCATCCATTACCAACATAGTTGAAGGAGAGATGGGAGTATCAATGGGCTTGGCTGACTCCATCCCAAAACGCTTAAGTAATTTCTTAATATACTTTTGTTGATGGATCATGGTGCCGTTTGAAGTTTGCTTGATTTGTAAGCCTAAAAAGAAATTAAGCTCACCCATCATGCTCATTTCAAACTCACTCCTCATCATTTTTGAAAATTCATTGCACAAATCATGATGAGTTGCACCAAATATGATGTCATCGACATATACTTGGACAATCAACAAATGTTCCCCCTTAGATTTTAGAAATAAGGTATTGTCTACCTTGCCTCCTGCAAAATTATTTTCCAATAAAAAGCTTGACAACCGCTCATACCAAACTCTAGGAGCTTGTTTTAAACCATAAAGTGCCTTGTCAAGTTTGAAAACATGGTTAGGAAATTCATCACTTTCAAAACCGGGGGGTTGTTTGACATACACTTCGTCTTTAAGGTACCCATTTAGAAACGCACTTTTCACATCCATTTGATATAACTTGATCTCCATGTGGGCTGCAAAAGCTATCAAGATTCGAATGGCTTCCATCCTTGCAACATGGGCAAAAGTCTCTTCATAATCAATTCCTTCTTCTTGGTTGTAGCCTTGAACCACTAGCCGGGCCTTGTTCCTAGTGACTGTTCCGCACTCATCTAGCTTGTTACGAAACACCCACTTGGTTTCAATGATTGTTCTATCCTTTGGCTGTGGCACAAAGTGCCATACCTTGTTTCTTTCGAACTGATGGAGTTCTTCTTGCATGGCTATGACCCAATCTGAATCTGCAAGAGCTTCATTAATATTCTTAGGCTCAATTTTTGAGAGAAAAGCATAGAAAGCACAGAAATTTTTAAGCCTAGATCTAGTTTGAACTCCTGCATTAATATCAGACAAAATTTGATCAAGAGGATGTGAACTTTGGTATTTCCATGATCGTGGTGAAAGTGGGTTTACAGATATGCTCTCCATCCTAGCTGGAATACTTGGCGAAACAAGTTCAGCACCTGTTCCCAAGCCTGTTTGGGAGCCTATTCCTGAAATTATCTCAGAAGGGTTCGGCTGATGTTGTCCCGAACAGGGTTCCACCCTGTTTCCCCCTGTTTGGTTCACACCCTGCCTACCTTCCTGAAGAACAGCTTCAGGCCTTGATCCCTCAGGTTGATCCTTACCTGGTTCATCTTGAAGCAGAATGTCTTTTCTAACAAGACATTGTTCGAGGTCTTCCTCCTGTGCATCATTGTCACTTAGAGAGTTAGTTTCATAAAAAAGCACATGCACACTTTCTTTAACACACAAGTTTCTCTTATTAAACACTTTGTATGCCTTACTATGTGAGGAGTAACCAAGGAATATTGCCTCGTCACTCCTTGGATCAAATTTCCCTAAGGCATCCTTTCCATTATTATGCACAAAACATTTACACCCAAAAACTCTCAAATGCAAAATATTTGGTTTTCTACCTTTGAAGATCTCATAAGGAGTTTTATTAAGAACAGGTCTAATCATGCATCTATTTATAATGTAACATGATGTGTTTAAAGTTTCAGCCCAAAAATTTCTAGGAAGACCACTAGCAACAAGCATTGTTCTAGTCATGTCCTCTAGAGTATGAGTTTTGCACTCTACCACCCCGTTCTGTTGGGGTGTTCTTGGAGATGAAAAATTGTGATCAACACCATGCTCATTACAATAGTCAATAAAGCTCGAATTTTCAAATTCTGTACCATGGTCAGACCTTATGCATACCAAAGAGTGTCCTACCCTCTTTTCAGTCTTTTTAATGAAAGCAAGAAATTTTTCAAAAGTTTCAACTTTAGAAGCCAAAAACAAAGTCCAAGTGAAACGAGAGTAGTCATCCACTATCACAAGCACATACCTCTTGCCCACCTCGGCTCATGATCCTCATTGGACCACATAGATCCATATGTATTAATTCAAGGGGTCGAGTAGTGCTTATACACTTTTTAGACTTAAATGAATTTTTGACTTGTTTGCCTTTGGCACATACATCACATACCGTGTCATCATTGAATTTGATGGAAGGTAAGCCAACTACTAAATCTTTGGTTACAAGTTTGTTCAAAAGAGAGTGGCTTGCATGAGCTAGTCTTTTGTGCCAAAGCATAACATCATCTTTTAAGGCACTCAAACAAGCCAAATTATTTTGGGGAAGAGTAGAAATACACACTTTATAAACATTTTTGTGTCGCTTCCCCCTCAACACAACATCTCCTGTGTTCATATTTACAACCAAGCAACGTGTTGGAGAGAACACTACTAGGTTGTCTTTGTCACACAGTTGGGACACACTTAGCAAGTTGTGTTTTAATCCATCCACAAAATAAACATTGTCAATTGAATGGGAGAGTGACTCACCTATCTTACCTATACCAACAATTGTCCCAGATTTGCCGTTTCCAAATGCCACACTTCCTCCTTCTGATGCTGTAAGTGAGAGAAAATTGGATTTTTTACCAGTCATATGCCTCGAACACCCACTGTCAACATACCACAGCTGCCTGTTCCCTAGACTGTTTCCTGCACTGTTTGCTGGGTTGTTCTCTCTCACTTCAGCCTGCAAAACAAATCAAGGGTTAGTTTTGGGAACCCAGATCCACTTGGGTCCCATTCCTTTAGACGTACAAATCTCATCTTTCCTAACTCATATTTGTTTTACATGAACTGTGTTCCTTTCAATGGCATACTTTCTTAGCAGACAAGCATATCGATAATGCCCCGTTTTACCACAATGAAAGCAAACAATATTTTCAGGTAATCCCACATATTTTTTATTCACTGGGTAGGTCATCTTAGGCACAAAACCTAGTCCTCTTCTATTTTGACTATGATGAGTGTTTAACCATTCCAACGCCCTTGAGGACCTATTCCAGAGCTTGTTTGCGGCAAGGTCCGATTCTAAGTGTTTTATTTTTTCAAGCAAGTTTCTGTTTTCCTCCAGCAAAGACTCGACCTTACCTTTTAAGTCAAGAGATTCTTTTTCTAGCTCAGTCAGTTTAGTGGAACAAGTCTCTCTTTCATGAGTATAGTTTCTTTAATCACATTGATGTTTCAGCAAGGCAAGAGTCTCTTTGTCAACTTCAAACTTTTCTAATTTAAGGGTTTCATTTTCAAGTTCTAAATCTCGAACATCCCCTTTTAATTCAGCACATATATCTATTATATTGTACACTAATTTCTCAAGAGTTGATTTATTTAGACTACGTACCTTGTTCTTGAGTTGAATCAGACTATCCATTGACCCATCATCTGAATCAGTGTCACTCCTTGCCATGAGTGCTACATCAGCTTCCCCAACTTCAGACCCTTCCTCATCCTCACTTGAATCTCCCCAGGTCGCGAGCATAGCTTTTGAGAACCTTTTCGCTGAGCTGCTTACACCCTGTTTCCTCCCCTGTTTTCTGGGGTGTTCGGGTTCTTATTCTTCCTTGTGCAGTGGGCAGTTTCTCACAATGTGGTCCAGCTTACCACACTTGAAATACCCAGTGAACTGTTCCCGAGGGGTGTTCCTGGCTTTGCCGAAGTCCTTCCTTTTGATGTTTTCTTTGACTTTTTTGAAGAACTTCTTAAATTTTTGAGTCATCATGGCTATTTCCTCCTCCTCAGAATCAGAATCATCTTCTAAGGCCTTTAGTGCAAGACCTCATTCTCTCTTTGTCTCATCTTTCTGTTGAGAATATTTCCTAAGTTCATATGTTTGGAGGTTTCCAATCAGCTCATCCAGGGTGATCTTGTTCATGTCCTTAGCTTCTTGGATGGCCGTAACTTTTGCTTCCCACGAATGAGGTAAAATTCTTAGGATCTTCCTTACCAGTTCTTCGGTGGTGAAGGATTTTCCTAAGGATTTCAACTCATTCGTTATGTGAGTGAAGCGAGTGTACATGTCCATCACACTTTCCCAATCACCCATCTCGAACAACTCATACTTTCTCATAAGCAATTCAATCCGGGATTGCTTTACTTGATTGGTCCCTTCGTGAGCTACTTGCAAAGCATCCGAGATTTCTTTGGCCGACTCACATTCAGATATGCGAGTATATTCATCAGGACCTAGGCCAAAATATAGGAGTTTCTTGGGCTCCCCCCCCCCCCCGGCCCCTACCCCCCCCCCCCCCCCCCGCCACCCCGACCCCCCCCCCCCCCACGCCCCAGAAAAAAAGGGAAAAACCCTATTGGCATTCTTCTCCATCATCTTGTAATCTTCAGCATTGAACTCCTTAGGCTCCTTGGGGATTGACTTTCCATCTTCAGTTGTTTTTTTAGGGATGAGTGGTCCATGCTTGATGAGCATCCACAACTCATAGTCCTCAGCTTGGATGTAGTTTTCCATCCTATTCTTCTACCAACTATAGTGTTGGCCATTAAAGTATGGTGGACGAGTTATGGATTGACCTTCAAGCATGCCTTGTGGAGTACTAATCTTCAAGGATCTCTCAAAGGTGTTAGCTTTTCAAAGGAGAACCTGCTCTGATACCACTTGTTGAATTAGAGAGTACACAACCACAAGAGTGGGGGTGAATTGTGGTGTTCGATTTTCGCAAGTTGCTGACAAACAGTCTTAGACCCTGTTTGCACAGGTTGTTTCTGAGATAAGCAGAAGCAAAAATCCAACAAAATTGAATGCGGAAATAATGGACACAGGATTTTTACGTGGAAAACACCTCTAACCCAACTGAGGTTAAAAACCACGACCTACCTCGTGTAGGATTTAAACACTTCACTAAACGAGCTAATCACGTTACAATAGTAACACACCTTGTTACAAATTGCAACCCACGTAACCGTCTTCCCTAAGATAAGTTACCCCACGTCCAAAATCCCCTTGATTTGGACACACACTCTACTCATTCTTGTGAAAGAAGAATGTAAAGAAAAAACACCCTATTACAATGCTTCTCAACTAAGCTAATATAGGGTAAAATGAAGTCCTAGTATGCCAACTCTGAAAGCTCAATTAATTCACTCACAAGGCTCGGTTTTCTTTTCAAACGTTTTAGCTCATGAACTCAAATTTTTTCTCTTTGAAAACCGATGTCTCCAAGATTGTAAGAAGCCGCCTTTTATAGTGCTTGGAAAACAATTCATCAAATTTTTTTGGAAACTAAAAAATCTGAAGAATATAGAATCCTTTACCCACAAGGGATGGAAAAACTATTTCTGAAATTTTTGGAAACTAAAATCCTAGAGAAAATAGAATCCTTTAGCTATAAGGGGTATGAGCTGAAAAACACTTCCTGAACCGCGTGCATAAGGCGGTGTTCTTTAGTAACTAGCCCATGTTTTTCTCAACTACCTTATCCACTTGCTAAAAATTAGATATTCTTTTTATTCAAAACGATTTTGCAAATCCCTTAAGATTTGTGATAACCGTTTTTTAGGGTAAAGAATAAGATACTCCATAGAAAAATCTTTCTTGCAAATCTTTGAAGAAGCTGCTCAAAATCAAAAAGATAAAAATCATGCAAAGCAGTTTTTCGCAGCTTATTCGGGAAACACCCTGATCGCCCTGTTCCCAGGTTGTTCTGAAGGGGGATCCGAAATATTTTTCGAAAAGCAAAACCGTTTCCAGTGAGTGGTAAATTAAAACTTTCTAATTGGCATATTAACAAGATTCTAAAAATATAAAACCAAATCAGATCAAGACATCTTATTGTAACCACTAGTCATCTTGTAGAACGACTTTGCTACAAACACTTCACAGAACCTGTTTGTCACAGCTGCACTTATATCTTATGTTTCAAACACTTCACAGGATATGCTTCAAAACACCTTACAGAACCTGTTCCTCACAGGTGTTCTTACATTGCTGACTTGAGTACCTGTTCTTGATAAACCATTAGTCAAGCAGTTTTAATATATTGAAGAACAGTAGTAAGACCCTGTTGGTAAAGCCTGTTTGGAACAACAACAACGACTACAACACTTGGATTTGTTATCATCAAAACCTTATACATTCGAACAAATTCCCCCTTTTTGATGATGACAAACCAAGTGACCATATTGACTTTCAAGGGCAATTGAAGTGATTAGTGCCAATTATTTATAGGACCGACAATTCACATGAAGCAGTCAGTATCGAAAGAGTGTAAGAAATTTAACTCGCCCATGGCAAAACTAAAACAATATTGGTCATCCTATCTTCCCCCTTTTGGCATCATTAAAAAGAAGGGGCAAACAGTCAAACAGAACGTGTTTGCTATCACCACCACTTGGGTAATGGAGGAAAGGCAACAGGCGATACACTCAAGTGTGTTGGTACGGTAATGAGATTGGCCATCCTAGTCACACACAAGCAATTCACAACAGAAAGCAAGCAAGGCAAAGCCAATAAAAAAACAAGATATCCTGTCATTCATCAAAAGAGTGCAACAGAGTACAAACTGATTCACCAAGAGAAGTGAGAATAGGCTATGAGAACAACAGATGGGAACAGCTCATGAGGGGTGTTCAAGGAGCAGAAGGAGAAAATTTTACTGAAAGTGAAGAGAGAAGGGCGAGGAGATCTGCATGGCGTTTTGCATTTAGAGCTTTTCCTCGTCCAGGGCAGCCTTTACAGCGTTAAGCTCAGTACTGAGGCGAGAGTTTTCTTCCAAAGCAGCCTCAAGTTTGGTTGAGGAACTGCCAGGAACAGGAGGACGGGGTGTTCTGGTCCCCTGTTCTGAGGCAGACCCTTCAATCAAAGCATACCCACACCCCATAAGGGTGTTACTCCCGATCTCATCAATGAATTGAGCACTCACCTTCTTCTGCAGTGTCACCCAAAGTGCTCAAACACACTAGTCAGAAAGAAGCCGTATCCCAGATCATGGTCCCTAGTGGTGTTTGCAATTCTTACAATATGTCGAATCATGATGGCAGGAAGGTTAATTTGCACTTCCGTGCCCATCAGATCCATCAAACACTGATCCATGGCATCAGCAAGATTGCGACCCTGGCCTCTGGGGATGACATTCTTGATGATAAACCAAAATAGCAATTGATGGAGCGATGTCATGTCCCCTTTCTTCACAGACTTGGGTGTTTGCAGGCTTGGTTGCTGGCTAAATTTCTGGGCGAGTTCCAGCAGCCTGGCTGTCCCTAGAATAGTCTTGTCTTCCCTCACATATATATCAAAGCCTGTGGAGGGAATCCCCAGAATGTCCCCTAATATCTTCGCATCAAAGCGAAGCTGCTTCCCATTAACAATACTTGTCACCACTCCTTCAGTGACAGTGCAGTTGGCATAGAACTTTGCCAACTCAAGTACAGAACACCCCGGCTGGGTGTTTGTAAACAACTCATACCACCCTTGTGCACGCAGCTTGTGCAGAAACACCCCCAGTCCCTGTTCCTCAAAATATTGGACCTTTATAATTTTGCCCCTGATAACCCGTCTCTAAATCAATTGGGTCAATCAATTGGGTCAGTTTGGCTGAGATTGCAGACGGGGTAGATTTCTTAGCTCGTTTAGGTTGGGGCTCAGTAGGAGGGTCTTGGGTGGAGGCATGTTTGAGGGAGGCTTTTCTCTTGGGAGTTTTGAGGGGTGATGGTTTTGGTATAGGAAGAGGCTTATCCTCTGAGGACTCTGAGAACACGGGCGTTCCCTGTTTGAAGGCAGTGTCCTCAGTATCGCTATCTGATGAAGGCTCAGAGGAGGAATCAATCTCCTCAACAACAGGGGCTGACTGTTTGGCAGGACGAGGAGTGGAGTGAAAAGCTATTCGGGCTGATTTTCTTGTGGGTCTGTTTATGGGTTTGGCCGAAGAGGGGATTTGTGGTTTTGGTTTGACAAGGGGTTCACTTTTTGAGGGCGCTTCAGTCTGGCCACTTTTAGGCCTTGATGGTGGTCGTATTCTTGGTACTCTAGCACGCCTAGCCACAATTTTGTACCTTTTGCGTTTCTCACCGGTTTGTGTTACCGGTGTGGCTTGTGCAGGCTTAACAGGGGACTCCTCCATTTGACCACTACTTCCCCCTTTGTTTTTTTTTTTTTGACAAATCCTCCCCTAGGTCAACCTTAAAAACTTCAGGCCCTGTTTCTGACCCTGTTTCCTGCTCAGGAAACAGCCCAAACGAATTGATGTCATCTAACCCATGGTCCAACAGAAAGAGTTCATCTAAAGCCCCAATTTCTCTTTCAGATGCCCTAACAAGTTCTTGGGGTTGACATGCGCCCGTTTCACCAAACAAAATTAATTCCCACCCAAATTTGTACGGGATGTCTTCCAATTTCAAATTCACTGTTCTAAGGTCGATACTTTTCAAAAAACCCAAAAGGTTTATAGGCAATGGATCGAGGAGGTTCAGTATTTTTACCTTCCATGAGGGCCGTCAGAAATTATGTAGGTGCAAATAGGGCTGCGGTTGTTTGCAAGGCTGTGCCCTGTGTCTGGTTGCCCTGGGTCAAGGTCGAGGAGCTCTCGAAGCTAATAGGGAACGCCATGTTTCAGAGGAAGGAGAGAGATTAGGGTTTTTTGAACAGAGTTTCAAAGCAAGAGAGTTTCGATGGAGGTGAGAGATTGAGCAAGAGCTTTAAAGGGAGAGAGAGACGTGCGAAATCTTTAAAAGATTTTGCCCATTTTTGCAACGGACTTTAGCATTTATTGCGCACGCCTCGGGAAGAGATTAGCAGTTTTCAATTTGTTGCACACATTTGACAAACAAGAGGCGTACCTGTTCCTGATGCTTGTTCTTGAGGTTACTTGCTCGGTAACATTGGACAATAAGGGCAATCTCATTAGACCTCAACGAGTGTCAGCAAGTTGCAAACCTCACATATGCTAAACATAGCACACAAGTTGATTGCAAACAAAAATTTAACATGTTGTACCCGTCACTTTTAAATTTTGCAAATAGGGAGAGAGAACAGGTTGGTCAGGTTGTTCTAATTAAGCCTAGTTCGAGTCTATTCCTTTCAAATTGTTCTCTACTCAATGCCTTTGTGAATATATCAGCAATTTGATTTTCAGTGGCACAAAAATTCATTGAGATCACTCCCTTTTCAACATTGTCTCTCATGAAATGATGACGAATGTCAATATGTTTTGTTCTTTTGTGTTGACATGGATTTTTGGCAATGTTAATTGCACTTGTGTTGTCACAATAAATAGGAATGCATCCTATGTCAACACAAAAGTCCTTGAGTTGTTGTTTTATCCATAATAACTGAGCACAACAAGATGCAACTGCCACATACTCAGCTTCTGCTGTGGACAAGGCAACAGAGAGTTGTTTCTTGGTTGCCCAAGATACCAAACAAGGTCCAAGAAAGTGAGCCATACCTGAGGTGCTTTTCCTATCAACCAAGAAACCTGCGTAATCAGCATCAGCATACCCAACAAGATCAAAGTTGCAACCTTTAGGATACCATAAGGCTAGATCAGGTGTATGTCTTAAGTACCTAAAAATCCTTTTAACAGCCTTTAGATGAGTTTCTTTAGGGTTTGACTGAAAACGTGCACATAGACCAACACTAAAAAAAATGTCAGGTCTACTAGCAGTTAGATATAAGAGTGACCCTATCATGCCCCTATAGGATTTCTCCTCAACTGAGGGACTACCATCATCCATTACCAACCTAGTTGAAGGAGAGATGGGAGTATCAATGGGCTTGGCTGACTCCATCCCAAAACGCTTAAGTAATTCCTTAATATACTTTTGTTGATGGATCATGGTGCCGTTTGAAGTTTGCTTGATTTGCAAGCCTAAAAAGAAATTAAGCTCACCCATCATGCTCATTTCAAACTCACTCCTTATCATTTTTGAAAATTCATTGCACAATTCATGATGAGTTGCACCAAATATGATGTCATCGACATATACTTGGACAATCAACAAATGTTCCCCCTTAGATTTTAGAAATAAGGTATTGTCTACCTTGCCTCTTGCAAAATTATTTTCCAATAAAAAGCTTGACAACCGCTCATACCAAGCTCTAGGAGCTTGTTTTAAACCATAAAGTGCCTTGTCAAGTTTGAAAACATGGTTAGGAAATTCATCACTTTCAAAACCGGGGGGTTGTTTGACATACACTTCCTCTTTAAGGTACCCATTTAGAAACGCACTTTTAACATCCATTTGATATAACTTGATCTCCATGTGGGCTGCAAAAGCTATCAAGATTCGAATGGCTTCCATCCTTGCAACAGGTGCAAAAGTCTCTTCATAATCAATTCCTTCTTCTTGGTTGTAGCCTTGAACCACCAGCCGGGCCTTGTTCCTAGTGACTGTTCCGCACTCATCTAGCTTGTTACGAAACACCCACTTGGTTCCAATGATTGTTCTATCCTCTGGCCGTGGCACAAGGTGCCATACCTTGTTTCTTTCGAACTGATGGAGTTCTTCTTGCATGGCTGTGACCCAATCTGAATCTGCAAGAGCTTCATTAATATTCTTAGGCTCAATTTTTGAGAGAAAAGCATAGAAAGCACAGAAATTTTAAAGCCTAGATCTAGTTTCAACTCCTGCATTAATATCAGACAAAATTTGATCAAGAGGATGTGAACTTTTGTATTTGCATGATCGTGGTGAAAGTGGGTTTACAGATATGCTATCCATCCTAGCTGGAATACTTGGCGAAACAAGTTCAGCACCTGTTCCCAAGCCTGTTTGGGAGCCTATTCCTGAAATTATCTCAGAAGGGTTCGGCTGATGTTGTCCTGAACAGGGTTCCACCCTGTTTCCCCCTGTTTGGTTCACACCCTGCCTACCTTCCTGAAGAACAGCTTCAGGCCTTGATCCCTCAGGTTGATCCTTACCTGGTTCATCTTGAAGCAGAATGTCTTTTCTAACAAGACATTGTTCGAGGTCTTCCTCCTGTGCATCATTCTCACTTAGAGAGTTAGTTTCATAAAAAAGCACATGCACACTTTCTTTAACACACAAGTTTCTCTTATTAAACACTTTGTATGCCTTACTATGTGAGGAGTAACCAAGGAATATTGCCTCGTCACTCCTTGGATCAAATTTCCCTAAGGCATCCTTTCCATTATTATGCACAAAACATTTACACCCAAAAACTCTCAAATGCAAAATATTTGGTTTTCTTCCTTTGAGGATCTCATAAGGAGTTTTATTAAGAACAGGTCTAATCATGCATCTATTTATAATGTAACATGATGTGTTTAAAGCTTCAGCCCAAAAATTTCTAGGAAGACCACTAGCAACAAGCATTGTTCTAGTCATGTCCTCTAGAGTACGATTTTTGCGCTCTACCACCCCGTTCTGTTGG
Organism: Carnegiea gigantea; assembly: GCA_029747015.1. NCBI lineage: Eukaryota > Viridiplantae > Streptophyta > Magnoliopsida > Caryophyllales > Cactaceae > Carnegiea > Carnegiea gigantea. The sequence goes on from JAKOGI010000293.1 coordinate 556,686, forward strand.
GGTGTTCTTGGAGCTGAAAAATTGTGATCAACACCATGCTCATTACAATAGTCAATAAAGCTCGAATTTTCAAATTCTGTACCATGGTCAGACCTTATGCATACCAAAGAGTGTCCTACCCTCTTTTCAGTCTTTTTAATGAAAGCAAGAAATTTTTCAAAAGTTTCAACTTTAGAAGCCAAAAACAAAGTCCAAGTGAAACGAGAGTAGTCATCCACTATCACAAGCACATACCTCTTGCCACCTCGGCTCATGATCCTCATTGGACCACATAGATCCATATGTATTAATTCAAGGGGTCGAGTAGTGCTTATACACTTTTTAGACTTAAATGAATTTTTGACTTGTTTGCCTTTGGCACATGCATCACATACCTTGTCATCATTGAATTTGATGGAAGGTAAGCCAACTACTAAATCTTTGGTTACAAGTTTGTTCAAAAGAGAGTGGCTTGCATGACCTAGTCTTTTGTGCCAAAGCATAACATCATCTTTTAAGGCACTCAAACAAGTCAAATTATTTTGGGGAAGAGTAGAAATACACACTTTATAAACATTTTTGTGTCGCTTCCCCCTCAACACAACATCTCCTGTGTTCATGTTTACAACCAAGCAACGTGTTGGAGAGAACACTACTAGGTTGTCTTTGTCACACAGTTGAGACACACTTAGCAAGTTGTGTTTTAAACCATCCACAAAATAAACATTGTCAATTGAATGGGAGAGTGACTCACCTATCTTACCTATACCGACAATTGTCCCAGATTTGCCGTTTCCAAATGCTACACTCCCTCCTTCTGATGCTTTAAGTGAGAGAAAATTGGATTTTTCACCAGTCATATGCCTCGAACACCCACTGTCAACATACCACAGCTGCCTGTTCCCTAGACTGTTTCCTGCACTGTTTGCTGGGTTGTTTGCTGGGTTGTTCTCTCTCACTTCAGCCTGCAAAACAAATCAAGGGTTAGTTTTGGGAACCCAGATCCACTTGGGTCCCATTCCTTTAGACGTGTAAATCTCATCTTTCCTAACCCACATTTGTTTTACATGCACTGAGTTCTTTTTAATGGCATACTTTCTTATAGGACAAGCATATCGATAATGCCCCGTTTTACCACAATGAAAACAAACAATATTTTCAGGTAATCCCACATATTTGTTATTCACTGGGTAGGTCATCTTAGGCACAAAACCTAGTCCTCTTCTATTTTGACTATGATGAGTGTTTAACCATTCCAACGCCCTTGAGGACCTGTTCCAGAGCTTGTTTGCGGCAAGGTCCGATTCTAAGTGTTTTATTTTTTCAAGCAAGTTTCTGTTTTCTTCCAGCAAAGACTCGACCTTACCTTTTAAGTCAAGAGATTCTTTTTCTAGCTCAGTCAGTTTAGTGGAACAAGTCTCTTCTTTCATGAGTAGAGTTTCTTTAAGCACATTGATGTTTTCATGCAAGGCAAGAGTCTCTTTGTCAACTTCAAGCTTTTCTAATTTAAGGGTTTCATTTTCAAGTTCTAAATCTCGAACATCCCCTTTTAATTCAGCACATATATCCATTATATTGTACACTAATTTCTCAAGAGTTGATTTATTTAGACCACGTACCTTGTGCTTGAGTTAAATCAGACTATCCGTTGACCCATCATCTGAATCAGTGTCAGTCCTTGCCATGAGTGCTACATCAGCTTCCCCAGCTTCAGACCCTTCCTCATCCTCACTTGAATCTCCCCAGGTCGCGAGCATAGCTTTTGAGAACCTTTTCACTGAGCTGCTTACACCCTGTTTCCTCCCTTGCTTTCTGGGGTGTTCGGGTTCTTGTTCTTCCTTGTGCAGTGGGCAGTTTCTCACAATGTGGTCCAGCTTACCACACTTGAAATACCCAGTGAACTGTTCCCGAGGGGTGTTCCTGGCTTTGCCGAAGTCCTTCCTTTTGATGTTTTCTTTGACTTTCTTGAAGAACTTCTTAAATTTTTGAGTCATCATGGCAATCTCCTCCTCCTCAGAATCAGAATCATCTTCTAAGGCCTTTAGTGCAAGACCTCGTTCTCTCTTTGTCTCATCTTTCTGTTGAGAATATTTCCTAAGTTCATATGTTTGGAGGTTTCCAATCAGCTCATCTAGGGTGATCTTGTTCATGTCCTTAGCTTCTTGGATGGCCGTTACTTTTGCTTCCCACGAATGAGGTAAAATTCTTAGGATCTTCCTTACCAGTTCTTCGGTGGTGAAGGATTTTCCTAAGGATTTCAACTCATTCGTTATGTGAGTGAAGCGAGTGTACATGTCCATCACACTTTCCCAATCACCCATCTCGAACAACTCATACTTTCTCATAAGCAATTCAATCCGGGATTGCTTTACTTGATTGGTCCCTTCGTGAGCTACTTGCAAAACATCCCAGATTTCTTTGGCCGACTCACATTCAGATATGCGAGTATATTCATCAGGACCTAGGCCAAAATATAGGAGTTTCTTGGCCTTGGCATTCTTCTCCATCATCTTGTAATCTTCAGCATTGAACTCCTTAGGCTCCTTGGGGATTGACTTTCCATCTTCAGTTGTTTTCTTAGGGATGAGTGGTCCATGCTTGATGAGCATCCACAACTCATAGTCCTCGGCTTGGATGTAGTTTTCCATCCTATTCTTCCACCAACTATAGTGTTGGCCATTAAAGTATGGTGGACGAGTTATGGATTGACCTTCAAGCATGCCTTGTGGAGTACTCATCTTCAAGGATCTCTCAAAGGTGTTAGCTTTTCAAAGGAGAACCTGCTCTGATACCACTTGTTGAATTAGAGAGTACACAACCACAAGAGGGGGGTGAATTATGGTGCCCGATTTTCGCAAGTTGCTGACAAACGGTCTTAGACCCTGTTCGCACAGGTTGATTCTGAGATAAGCAGAAGCGAAAATCCAACAAAATTGAATGCGGAAATAATGGACACAGGATTTTTGCGTGGAAAACACCTCTAGCCCAACTGAGGTTAAAAACCACGACCTACCTCGTGTAGGATTTAAACACTTCACTAAACGGGCTAATCACGTTACAATAGTAACACACCTTGTTACAACTTGTAACACACGTAACCTGTCTTCCCTAAGACAAGTTACCCCACGTCCAAAATCCCCTTGATTTGGACACACACTCTACTCACTCTTGTGAAAGAAGAATGTAAAGAAAAAACACCCTATTACAATACTTCTCAACTAAGCTAATATAGGGTAAAATGAAGTCCTAGTATGGCAACTTTGAAAGCTCAATTAATTCACTCACAAGGCTCGGTTTTCTTTTCAAACGTTTTAGCTCATGAACTCAGATTTTTTCTCTTTGGAAACCAATGTGTCCAAGATTGTAAGAACCCGCCTTTTATAGTGCTTGGAAAACAATTCATCAAATTTTTTGGAAACTAAAAAATCTGAAGAATATAGAATCCTTTACCCACACGGGATGGAAAAACTATTTCTGAAATTTTTGGAAACTAAAATCCTAGAGAAAATAGAATCCTTTAGCTATAAGGGCTATGAGATGAAAAACACTTCATGAACCGCGTGCATAAGGCGGTGTTCTTTAGCAGCTAGCCTATGTTTTTCTCAACTACCTTATCCACTTGCCAAAAATTGGATATTCTTTTTATTCAAAAAGATTTTGCAAATCCCTTAAGATTTTTGATAACCGTTTTTTAGGGTAAAGAATAAGATACTCCATAGAAAAATCTTTCTTGCAAATCTTTGAAGAAGCTGCTCAAAATCCAAAAGATAAAAATCGTGCAAAGCAGTTTTTCGCAGCTTGTTTTGGAAACACCCTAATCGCCCTGTTTCCAGGGTTGTTCTGAAGGGTGATCCGAAATATTTTTCGAAAAGCAAAACCGTTTCCAGTGAGTAGTAAATTAAAACTTTCTCATTGGCATATTAACAAGAGTCTAAAAATATAAAACCAAATCAGATCAAGACATCTTGTTGTAACCACTAGTCATCTTGTAGAACGACTTTGCTGCAAACACTTCACAGAACCTGTTTGTCACAGCTGCACTTATATCTTATGTTTCAAACACTTCACAGGATATGCTTCAAAACACCTTACAGAGCCTGTTCCTCATGGTTGTTCTTACATCGCTGACTTGAGTACCTGTTCTTGATAAACCATTAGTCAAGCAGTTTTAATATATTGAAGAACAGCAGTAAGACCCTGTTGGTAAAGCCTGTTTGGAATAACAACAACAACCACAACACTTGGATTTGTTATCATCAAAACCTTATACATTCTAACAAAAACCCCTTACTAGTTCAAGCAAAACTCTCTCAAAAATCTCTCCAACTTTAGCTTGTTCAGGTGGTGTTGAGAGTGATTCTTTATGTAATGTCCTGGGGTATTTGCTTTAGGGGGTTTAGTGGTGAATCCTTATAGTTCTAGTTGGTGGATTATCTTCCTTTAGGCTAGTTCATATCTTCCATGTTGAGTTGCTAGCTTTATCAATTGACGAGGCCTACAAGTTTCAGCGTACATCAGCTGGTATCAGAGCCCAACTTGATTCTTGGTAAGTTGCTTCTGTTTGCTCTTTGCTGCTCTATTTCTAGTCTCATTCTTTTGCTATCTTGGAACTTGTCATTTAAACTCAAAAGAACCCTACTAGCCCAAACACAAGTCCATCTACAAAGAACCAAACTCATCAAAACAGCTAAAACACACCATTTTCCTTACCCTAAATAGCATGGCTGAGACGGAAAACACTTCCACTCCACCTCAGCAACCTTTGAGAGTTCTTAGAGGTCTCTCTTTGGAACAGGCTCATGAACTTAGGAGAGATAGAGCTATTTTGGAAATGTAAGAAAGTATCGGAACACTCACAGCTCAAATTTAGTAAGGTATAAACCAGCTAAGAGGAAGAGAAAGGGATCCACGTCAGGACCCTCCAGGAGGTTCTAATTCTCCTTCTGACTCTCAGTATGGTAGTGAATCTTCCAGTAATTATGTTAGGCCCAGCAGAAGGAGAATGCATGGGGATGAGCTCAAAGACCGCGGAATAGAGGCCCCTGAATTTGATGGAAGCTTGAAGCATGAATATCACTTGGAATGGGTTCAAGCTATGGAGAGGATCATAGAAAGCAAAGGCTATTCTTGGGAAAAGGCCTTTAAGCTTGCCATTTTAAAGTTAAAGCAACATGCTTCACTCTGGTATGAGAATCTAAAGAGAACTAGGGCTTTAAAGGGTAAACCTAGGATTAAAACTTGGGTTAAGCTGAAGAAACACATGGATAAGAGGTTCTTGCCAGCTACAGATAAGCAAGAACTATGCCTAAAGGTCACATCTTTGCAACAAGGAAGCATGAAGGTTAAAGAATACATTAGAGAATTCGAGTAATTACAGATTAGGTGTGCCTTGAGGGAAGAGCCTGACCAAACCATTGCTAGGTTTCTAAAGGGCTTAAATCCTACAATCTTAGAAAAGGTTGAGTTGCAACCTTTCTGGACGTTTGAAGATGCCTGCAAGCTAGCTGTTAAGGTCGAGAAACAGCTTAAATCAAGGAGGCCTTACTCTTTTGCCCCTCCTAAATCAGCTATTCTAATAAAAGCTTTTAACTCCTACAAGCTAGAACCTATCCCCAGGGATGACAAGGACAAAGGGTAGGGGAAGGAGGTCGCCAAGGATGCTCCTAAGGAACAGAAGAAGTGTTTCAAGTGCCAAGGCTATGGTCACTTTCAAGCAGATTACCCCAACAGAAGAGTGCTTATAATCAGAGAAATTGAAGAACTAGATCACAAGGAGATAGAGGAGGATGAAGAAAGAAAGTCTGTTAATGAAGGGAAGACTTCCTACTGACCACCGAAAGAGGGTGGGATGCTCATAATTAAAAGAGTCCTTCATGCTACCGAAGCCCCACTAGAAGCCAACTAAAGAGAGTAAATATTTCACTCCAAATGCAAGGTAGCCAACAAAACATGCAATCTGATCATATATGGAGGTAGCTGTACAGATGTAGCCTCTACCGAGATGGTCAGCAAGCTGAATCTGGCCACCATCATTCATCCTAGAGCCTACACCTTGCAATGGCTTAAGAGAGGTAATGAGGTAACAATTTTCAAGCAGACCTTGGTTCCTTTTTCAATTGGTGAATATCAAGATGAGGTTCTGTGTCTTGCTAATGGATACTTGCCACTTGCTCCTAGGCAGACCTTGGTAGTATGATAGGGATGTCATTCACCATGGTCAGTCTAACACTTATTCTTTCAAACTGAAAGGTAAAAAGATGGCTTTAACCCCTTTACCCCCTAACCAAACACACAAGCTAGAAACTGAGAGGGATATACACAAGGAGAGTGCCTTGCTTTTCAATAGGGGAAGAGTGGAGAGGGCTATTACCAAGGGAAAACCTATGTTTGCTGTGCTTATGTTGGAATCTGCCCATAAACCAGACCCCATAACCCTGCACCCCTTTGTTTACCCCTTGATAGAAGAGTTTAAGGATGTCTTTCTACAAGACTTACTCCCTGGCCCTCCTCCCAAGAGGGGCATTGAGCACAAGATTTACCTAATCCATAGAGCCCCATTACCTAACAAACCTGCCTTCAGATGCAACCCTACTGAAACCAAGGAACTGCAAAGGCAAGTTCAAGAACTGATTGATAAAGGATATGTGAGGGAAAGCATGAGCCCATGCTCAGTCCTAGGCTTATTGGCGCCAAAGAAAGATGGAAGTTGGAGGATGTGTGTAGACAGTAGAGCCATCAGCAACATTACAATCAAGTATAGGTATCCTATCCCTAGGCTTGACGACATGTTGGAGAAACTTCATGTTTCAAAAATCTTCTCGAAGATAGATTTGACGAGTGGCTATCATCAGATCAGAATGAGAGAGGGAGATGAGTGGAAAACTGCCTTTAAGACAAAGCAAGGGCTCTATGAATGGATTGTCATGCCATTTGGGTTGTCTAATACACCAAGCACCTTCATGAGATTGATGAATGAAGTGCTTAGGACCTAAATAGGTCTGTTTGTGGTTATATACTTTGATGATGTACTTGTGTACAGCAAGACAGAATCTGATCATATCCAGCATCTCAAGCCAGCAAGACAGAATCTGATCATATCCAGCATCTCAAGTAAGTTTTCTTTACCCTTAGAGGCCAGAACCTATATAGGAAGTTGAAAAAATGTGAGTTCTTTGTGCCAAGGATTGCCTTCCTTGGATATGTGGTTTCTTGTGATGGTATTCAGGTGGATGAAGCCAAGGCTGAAACAATCGAGTCCTAGCCAACTCCTACCTCAGTCACTGTAGTGAGGAGTTTCCATGGTTTAGCTTCCTTCTATAGAAGATTCATCAAGGATTTCAGTACCATCGTGGCTCCTCTCATAGAATGCATAAAGAAGAGAAGCTTTTCTTGGTCTCCAGCAGCGCGGAAGGCTTTTGAGGTTATCAAGCAAAAGATATGTGAGGCACCAGTCCTAGCCTTACCTAACTTTGAAGAATTATTTGAGGTAGAGTGTGATGCCAGTGGAGTGGGCGTTGGAGCTATTCTCACCCAATTCAAAATGCCCCTGGCCTACTTCAGTGAGAAACTTAGTGGCCCTAAACTTAATTACATAACCTATGACAAGGAATTCTATGCCATAGTTAGAGCTTTGAGTCATTGGAGTCACTGCCTGAAACCTAGAGCTTTTGTCCTACATTCAGACCATCAAACATTAAGGTTTCTTAATGGCCAGCCCAAGCTCAATGCAAGATATGCAAAATGGGTTAAGTTTCTATAAGCTTTCATATTTTTTACCAAGCATAAGAAGGGAACTGAGAATGTACTAGTAGGTGCACTTTCAAGGAGGTATGCCTTGGTTCTTGTTCTGGGTGCCAAGCTACTGGGATTATAATCTACTCAAGCCTACTACCTTGAAGACATAGCCTTTCAAGAATTGATAAGCAACACTCCATCTCAAGTGCCGTATGTGATGCAAGAGGGCTTTTGGTTCAAAGGAAACAAACTGTGTATTCCAGCCTGTCCATTAAGGGGCTTGTTGGTGAGACAGGCCCATGGAGGGTCACTTGCTGGGCATTTTGGGATGAACAAGGCCTTGGACATTCTTAGGGAGCACTTCCATTGGCCAAAAATGGGGAAGATGTTCACAGAGTGGTATTCAGATGCTCCATTTGCCATAAAGCCAAGAGCCAATTCCATCAAGGCCTTTATACACCCCTTCTAGTTCCATTACGGCCTTCGGAAGATGTCAGTATGGATTTCATTGTTGCTTTGCCTAGGACACAGAGGGGAAAAGATTCAGTTATGATGGTGGTAGATAGATTCACCAAGATGGCTCATTTTATGGCATGTCATAAGGCTAATGATGCATCGCACATTGCTAATTTATACTTTAGGGAAATCATCAGATTACATGGTGTACCCAACCCCATTGTAAGTGACAGGGACACTAAGTTCTTGCCTCATTTTTGGAGGAGTTTATGGCATCTATTGGGAACCAAGCTCTTGTACAGCACCACTTGCCATCCTCAAACTGATGGCCAAATAGAAGTCGCCAATAGGACCGTGTCCACCCTCATTAGAACCATGGTTCAGAAGAATTTGATGGAATGGGATGTCAAGCTACCTTATGCTGAGTTTGCCTACAATCGAACACCAACTAGAGCTACTAGTTGTTCAGCAATTGAGGCATTATGTGGGATCAATCCTCTAACACCCGTTGATCTTATCCTATTTCCCACTGATTGCAAGGTTAGCTTTAAGGCTGAAAGGAGGGCTAAGGAGATGAAGAAACTTCATGAGCAGATTAGAGCTTATATTGAGAAGGTTAATGAAGCTTGCAAGATCAAGGTTAACAAGAACAGGAAGGGCATGGAGTATCAGCTTGGTGATCTTGTTTGGTTGAACCTAAGGAAGGAAAGGTTCCCCACTAGGAGGAAAAGCAAGCTAATGGCTAGAGGGGATGGACCTTTCAAGGTTCTAACCAAGGTGGGACCTAATGCTTATAAACTAAAGCTCCCAGGGGACATAGCTATTTCAGCCACATTTAATATGGGTGATCTAAGTCCCTATGTAGACGATGAGATTGACTTTGAGGATTTAAGGGCAAATCCTCTCAAAGGAGGGGAGGATGATGCAAACTAAGGGCTAGAACAAGACCCTCACCCTGGACTAGAGAAGACTTTACTGCTTAGCCAACATCAAGGGCAATTCTGTGAGGCCTTACAATTCAGTTTGTAGGCTACTTTACAGCGATCCTTGCTTTACTAGACACCCTAGCATTACTACTAGCCAAGCCAAGTCATTTTAACGCTCAAATAGTAGCCTTAGTTCAATTTGCAGTTCAATAAAGAACACCCTACGGTTAAGTACATTTGAGGTTGTTCTACCTACTTTTAGCAACTCCTTCATGCCTAAGGAGTCCAATCCCTTTTTGACCAGTACCCTAACTCATTTCTCAACTCATACTCAGCTCCTAAACGATAAAGGTTACTTAGTTTTTATCCTAGAATCATTTACTGGCAGCAGCAGGTCAGCAGTAGCAGCAGTAGTTTCAAAGGGAGAATTTTATCCCTAACTTAGCAGTTCATTTTGGCAAGTCTAAGAGCATGAAAGGCTGCCTAAATATTTATCCAACAAGGCCCTAAAGTTATAGATTCAGATCCTTTAGCATCAGCTAACTAGCACAAGTACATAAGAAATACCCTTTTATCCTTTGGATTTCAGTGTGCTATACTTTACGACAGGCCAACTTAGTCTGATGTGATGAAGCTACAAATCTCCTTCCAAGACCATCATTACCAAGTAACTTATTGCTATCAAAGGGTTGACACCTTAGTAATGGAGACAAGCAAAGGGTTTAAGTGTCACGGATCAACCTTGTTGCTGTTTTAAGCTAGTTTTAGTTTAATCTGTTTGCATATTTTAGTTAGAATTAGTTATGGTCGTTGATCCTTTGATTGTAACCGAGTATTTAAGACTTGTCTCCACTTCTTAGATCACTAAGGAAACCCCCTTGCCGGTTCAAGGAAAACTCTCTCAAAAATTTCTTTAAGTTTAGCCTATTCACATGGTCTTGAGAATGATTCTTTATCTAATCTCTTGGTGCATTTGCTTTAAGGGGTTTAGTGGTGAATCCTTGCAGTTTCGGTTAGTGGATTGTCTTCCTTTAGGCTAGTCCATATCTTCCATGTTGAGTTGCTAGCTGTATTAATTGACCAAGCCTGCAAGTTTCAGCACACATCACCATACATAGGAAAGTTTATGGTGGTTTACTTCGATGATATCTTAATCTATTGTAAGGATGAGCATGAACATCAAGACCATTTAACTCAAGTTATGCTCATTCTAGAACGTGAAAAAGGTTTTCAGCAACCTTAAGAAATGTGCCCTATTCACTCCTGAAGTAACATTCTTACGTTACATTGTCACTGGTGATGGCATTAAGGTAGATGAAAGCAAGATTGAAGCTATTCGATCATGGCCTACTCCTAAGTTAATCCATGATGTTCGAGCTTTTTATGGATTAGCTTCTTTTTACGGGAGGTTTATTCAAAGTTTTAGCACAATTATAGCTCCCATGATTGAAGTTATCAAAGGTACAATATTTCATTAAACGCCAAAAGGTCAATCTACCTTTGAAGAGATTAAAAGAAGACTTATTCAAGCACCTGTTCTCTCTTTGCCGTGCTTTAGTAAGATTTTTAAAGTTCAATGTGATGCCTCTAGAGTTAGTATAGGTGGTGTTTTTATTCAGGAAGGTAAGCTATTAGCCTTCTTTAGTGAGAAATTATGTGATTCAAGAAGAAAATACTCCACCTATAATGAGGAGTTCTACGCAATTGTAAGTTGTCTAGAGCATTAAAGTTATTATTTGATTGCAAGTGAGTTTAACCTTCATTCTGACCATGAAGCTTTTAAGTATATTCAAGGCCAACACAAGTTAAACTCATGTCATGCTAAGTGGGCTGAGTTTCTTTAGTTATATAATTTCACAATCAAGTATAAATATAGGAAACTTAATCAAGATGCCGATGCTCTATCACGGAGGTGTCTACTTTTATTTCAATTAGATGCTTGTGTACTTGGTTTTGAGCATCTAAAAGCTTTGTATGATGAAGATGAAGACTTTGGGGAGTTGTTTGCTGAATGTTCAAAGCACCCTAAAAGAGATTTCCTTATGCAAGAAGAGTTTCTTTTCAAGGGTACACAGTTGTGCGTACCGTGCAGCAGAAGGGAGCTTTTAATCAGGGAAGTTTATAGAGGTTCTCTAGTAGGTCAATATGGAGAAAACAAGACACTCATCATGCTAATGGAGCAGCACTGTTGGCCAGGTATGGAGAAAGATGTTCGGGGCATTTTGAAGGGGTGTGAGACTTGTCAAGTGTCCAAAAGTCACTCCTTACCCCACAGTCATTACGCACCTTTGCCCATTCCTACCTCTCCTTGGGTTGACGTAAGCATGGATTTCATTCTTGAACTGCCTAAAATCCAAAGGAATAAAGATTCAATCTTTGTCATGGTGGATTGATTTTTGAAAATGTCCTATTTCATTCCATGCAACAAAACTAATGATGCTACACATATAGCTGAGTTATATTTCAGGGAGGTGGCTAGATTACATGGCATACCTAGGCCAATTATTTCTGATCTAGATACTATGTTCCTTAGCTATTTGTAGATTACATTGTGGAAGAAGTTGGGTACTAAACTCAAATATAGTACCACTTACCACCCACAAACTGATGGGCAAATTGAGGTTACAAATCGAACCTTAGGAACACTTCTAAGAATGTTGATTAAACCTCATGCCAAAGCTTGGGATTTGCTTTTACCCCATGTAGAATTTGCTTACAATAGGGCTCCAAGCAAGGCTACTGGTCTATCACGATTTAAGGTGGTCTATAGGATTGATCCTATTAGTCCACTTGATCTTACACCAAGACCTCTAGATCAAAATCCAAGTGCGGATGCAGCAACCAGGGTGGAAGAAATCCAAAAGGTACATGAGTTAGTGAGGACCAAAATAGAGAAAACTAATACATCCCATCAAGCTCAAGCCAACAAACACAAGAAGAAGGTGGTATTTTAGCCTGGTGACCTCATATGGATACACTTAAGGAAAGAGAGGTTTCCTTCAAAGAGGAAGAATAAGCTCATGCCAAGGGTTGATGGTCCATTTGAGGTACTTTAAAAGATTAATGATAATGCTTATCAGGTTGATTTGCTAGGGTCTTGTGGAGTTTCCACTACATTCAATGTGGCTGACTTGAGTATGTACCAAGCCGATGATCACCTTGAAGATTTGAGGATCAAATCTCTTGAACAAGGGGGGGATGATGGAGTCCCCTTCAGCCAGGACATGGAAGAGGGTCCTAAGAGCCCAACAAGGTCCATTGTAAGTTCCAAAGTCCAAGTTATGGCTCAAATATTGGAGAAGAGCCCAACAGTAGCAACTGGGTTGAACAACCAAAATTTACCTAATTTTGTTCATCTGATTTCTTTGGCTATATTATGGCTTAAGTTTAATATTTTTGCATTTTTGGGATCCTTAAGATGTTAGCTTTCAGGTCCAAGAATTCAAAGTCAGTCATGCGCAGTTAAAGTCAAGGAATCAAAGCAATTTGTTCAACCTACCAGTTTTGGTCCAAAACTGTACGGAAAAATATTTTAGTGGAAATCTTCTACTTAAAACATGAGTTAGCCTTGATTTCATTACAGGGAGTGTTTGTACACACCCTAAGGATCCCCCCCATGGCCTGTAGTCAAAATCATGCTCACTTTTGATTAGCTGAAAGAAGGGCAGAAAATCGAGTTAATTTTGAGCTTTTAGAACCCGCTAAAGCACCTTGGTGTTTTTCCTTTTCAAGTGGGTTTGCATAGCTTCTACCTTGCTTGCCTGCTTCAATCATAAGTCTAACAGCCAGGAACACCATGATTAGTTGCTTTGAAGCCTTGAGAAGCATTCATACAATGAGAGCAAAAAGGAGGATTTCTGGCCTTACATTCTAATTGGCCAGCCGAAAAGAAGACATGCTTTGCGGCTGCTTTTGTCCGTATTTTTGCTAGTAACCGATGTACTAAGCTTAATTAAGTTGTATTAAAGTTATGTACATCATTTGTTTTGCTTTCCTTAATATTCCGGTTGTAATTACTTTAGTTAAGCAAGCATGTAATCTAGTTTAGTCTTAAGCATTTAGATTAGATAGCTTAAGCCATTTCCTTCCTAGAGAGGAAACGTCATTTAACTTGCTTTGCTACTTGGTTGCTTGCTTGGTTATGTATTAATGTTTGTCACGGCCTATTTTGAAAGATACACTTTGACATTAAATGAAAACCAGAATTGAGAGCAGCTAGCTTTCGTTCCTTAAATACTACACTTGCTTATCCTTAATTTAATCGATTAAGGTGGTGATCAAGTAAGTCCTAAACCTTGATTAGGTGGTGTGTCTGTATCTTAATCACAGTTTATGGACCCTAAGCTCAAGTTTAGTGGTGATTTTATATATAAACAAGAGTTTAGTCTATCTTACATTCATTCATTCATACACGGATTCACTTAAACTTTAGCTTGAATTCATTTGCTTTTAGCTTTGAATTCAGGTATGAGTGTTTGTGTTTTCCTTCCAAGATACATCAAAATGTGGGTTAATGATTATAGGATTAAGAAAGTGCTTGGTCAAGGTTGTATTGAGACGAGATGTGGGATTGATCAAGCTAAAGAGAAGTACTAGATTCACCACAGTTTCCACAATAAAGGGTGACACGAAGCTTAACAAGAATGAAACCAAAGCAAGAAAATGTGGTATAAACACAAGAACACCAACATGGGTTTACTCTGATAACAAATGAAGTATAACCAAGATGGGCCGGATGTAGCTTGCTTGAGTTTAGTTGCAAATTTCCCTTGTGCATAAGATATGACTTAGTTTAAGGCTAAGCCACCCACCAAGACTAAGGAACCACAAACAAATGCCTAAAGGCTTAGCTACCAACACTTCTATAAAGGTTCCACTCAAGACTCACCACCTTAGAAACAAGGATAAAGAGAAATGAGATTTTTGAGAGTGAAAGCTTTGAGCTATTTCAATCAGTCAAATCTGGTTTTTGCAACCTAAGGCCTTCCTTACATAATGAGAGCCTTTAAAAATATAAAAGGAATGGGAAAAAGGGCCTTACAAACATCCATAAAGCAAAGGGAAAAGCAAAAAACAAAGCAAGTACAAAAGGTGACAGTGATATGCTGTACTGTCGCTTTCAGTGCACAGCCTTCAACTTCCAATTGTTATAACTTCTTCCACACTTACCCAAATTAGCTCCAAAAGGCGTTGTTGGAAAGTTTGGAAAGTCTATTTCCATATGGCGTAAGTGGAAGGCATTTGGAGCTACTGTTTGGAAGTTACTCTCAAACTCTGCAAGTGGTCCAAACTGGATCAGGATTTGCAGCTTGCTGAAAGTTACTTCATTTGACCTTTCTCCCAATAACTTTACCTAGAACTCTTTTTATGACATTTTAGCTGACATAAAAAGGTTCCCAAAATGTGGGATTTTAGCATTTTAAACCCGTATTAAGCTTGAATAATCAACTTGCAAAACTGGGTTAAAACCGGGTTAAAACTGCAGCTTGCATACGCCTTACTATTTGGGACTTTCTTATTCTTTCCATGGGTTTAGCTTCATTTTGATGGATAAACCCATTTAGAAGGCCTCTTGACCTTCCCACAATAGAGAGTAACATATCCTAAAAGCTTAGGATGAGTTTAGAATTGAAGTTCCAAAACGGTACATGGACCGATTCCCCTTTGTTGTAGCTTGTGAGCACTAAGAAGGATTTGTGAGCTCTCTTGAACTTGTGCAGGCATGACATTTGCTCCATTCTCACCTTCTTGGATGTGATTTGCCCTCAAACCATCACCATCTTCTTCATCCTCAAGATAGGGTGTGAGATCACCCACATTGAACGTAGAAGATACACCCATGTCCCCGGGTAGCTCTAGCTGGTAAGCATTACCATTTACCCTTGAAAAGACGATCACTCCTTGGCATGAGTTTGTTCTTTCTTCTAGAGGGGAACCTTAAATGGTGATAGACAAGTAGTGATGTATCTTAGAAGGAAAACACAAGCACTCAAACCTGAATTCAAAGCTAAAAGCAAGATAAGTTGAATTCAAGCTAAGTCTAAGTGAGTCCGTGAAAGAATGAAAGAATAAAGGATAGACTAAACTCTTGTTTAGATACAGAATCACCACTAACCTTGACCTTAGGGTCCCTAAATTGTGATTAAGATATAGAAACACCACTTAATCAAAGTGTAGGACTTACTTCATCACTACCTTAATCGATCAAATTAAGGATAAGCAAGTGAAGTACTTAGATGAACGAAAGCAAGTTGCTCTCAATTCTAGTTTTTCATTCAAAATTCAAGTCTAAGTATCACATATGCCTAGGGAAGGCATTAGTACACGGCCAAGCAAGCAACCAAGTAGCAAAGTAAGCCGAATGAGGTTTCCTCCCTGGGAAGGAAACGGCTTAAGCTAGCTAATCCATGCGCTTAAGACTAAACCAGATTACATGCTTGCTTAACTAGACTAATTTCAACCAGAATATTAAGGAAAGCAAAAAAAATGATGTAATTAACTTTAATACAACTTAATTAAGCTAATACATCACTTTACTAGCAAAAATGTAGAGAAAAGCAGCCGTAAAGCATGTCCCCTTTTTGGCTGTCCAATTAGAATACAAGGTGAGAATTCTTCCTTTTTGCTCTCATTGATTGAACGCTTTCCAAGGCTTCTAAGTAGCAAATGACAATGTTCCTAGCTGGACTCATGAATGAAGTAAGTAAGCAAGGAAGGAGCTAAGCAAACCCACTTGAGAAGGAAAAACACCAAGGTGCTTAATAAGCTTCTAGAAGCTCAAAATTAACTTGGTATTTTGCCCTTCTTTCAGCTAATCAAAAGTGAGCATGATTTTGATTTTAGGCCATGGGGGGACTCCTTAGGATGTGTACAAACCCCCCTATAAAGAAATCAAGGTTAAATCACGTTTAAGTAGAAGATTTCTGCTAAAACATTTTACCATGCAGTTTTCGACCAAAACTGGCAGGTTGAACAAAATGCTTTATTCCTTAACTTCGACTTTTCATGATTAATTTTGAATGCTTAGACCTGAAAACTAACATCTTAAGAATCCCAAAAATACAAAAATATGAAACTTAAGCAACAATGTAGCTTAAGAAATTAGATGAACAAAACTGGGTAAATTCTGGTTGTTCGACCTGCTTGCTGCTGTTTGGCTTTTCTCCAATATTTGAGCTATAGCTTGGACCTTGGAACTTGCAATGGACCTTGTTGGACTCTTAGGACCCTCTTCCATGTCTTGGCTGAAGGGAATCCATCATCCTCCCCTTGTTGAAGAGATTTGATCCTCAAATCTTTAAGGTGATCATCGGCTTGGTACGCACTCAAGTTAGGCACATTGAATGCAACTGAAGCTCCATAGTCCCATGGAAAATTAACCTTATAAGCATTATGTTTAATCTTTTCAAGTACCTCAAATAGACCATCAGCCCTTGGCGTGAGCTTGTTCTTACTGTTTGAAGGAAATCTCTCTTTCTTTAAGTGTATCCATGCAAGGTCTCTAGGTTGAAATACCACCTTATTCTTGTGTTTATTGGCTTTGGCTTAATAGGATGCATTAGTGTTCTCTATTTTGCTCCTCACCTACTCATGTATCTTCTGGATTTTTTCCACCCTAGCTACTATATTTGCACTTGGATTTTGATTTCAAGGCCGCGGAGTAAGATCAAGTGGAGTAATAGGATCAATCCTATAGACCACCTTGAATGGTGATAGACCAGTAGCCTTGCTAAGAGCCCCGTTGTAAGAAAATTCTATATAGGGTAAAAGCAAATCCCAAGCTTTGGCATGAGGTTTAATCAATGCCCTTAAAAGTGTTCCTAGGGTTTGATTTGTAACCTCAGTTTGCCCATCAGTTTGTGGGTTGCAAGTGGTACTATACTTGAGTTTCGTATCCAACTTCATCCATAATATAATCCAAAAATGACTAAGGAACTCAGTATCCCGATCAGAAATAATTGACCAAGGTATACCACGTAATCTAGCCACCTGCCTGAAATATAACTCAGCAATATGTGTAGCATCATTAGTTTTGTTACATGGAATGAAATAGGATATTTTTGAAAATCTTTCCACCACAACAAAGATTAAATCTTTGTTCCTTTTGGTTTTAGGCAGTTCAAGAATGAAATCCACACTTACATTAACCCAAGGAGAGGTAGGAATGGGCAAAGGTGTGCAAAGGCCAAGGGGTAAGGACTGACTTTTAGCCACTTGACAAGTCCTACACCTCTGCAAACTGTTCTGAACATCCTTCTCCATACCTCGCCAGCAGTAGTGCTCCCTTAGCATGATGAGTGTCTTGTTTTCTCCACAGTGACCAACTAGAGAACCTCCATGAACTTCCCTGATTAAAAGCTCCCTTGTGTTACACCTTGGTACACACAGCCATGTACCCTTCAAAAGAAACCCTTCTTCAATAAGGAAATCTCCTTTGGGGTGCTTTAAACATTTAGCAAACAACTCCCCAAAGTCTTCATCTTCAGCATACAAAGCTTTTAGATGCTCAAAACCAAGTACACAAGCATCTAATTGAAATAAAAGTAGATACCTTCGTGATTGAGCATTGGCACCTTGATTAAGTTTCCTAGATTTATGCTTGATTGTGAAATCATATGACTGGAGAAACTTAACCCACTTAGCATCACGTGAGTTTCACTTGTGTTAGCCTTGAATATACTTCAAAGCTTCATGGTCAGAATGAAGGATAAACTCACTTACAATTAAATAATCTCTCCAATGCTCTAGACATGTTATAATTGTATAGAACTCCTTATCATAGGTGGAGTATTTTCTTCTTGAATCATATAATTTCTCAATAAAGAAAGCTAATGGCTTACCTTTTTGAGTGAGAACACCACCTCTACTAACTCCAGAGGCATCACATTCAACTTCAAAAATCTTACAAAAGCACGACAAGGAGAGGATAGGTTCCTGAGTAAGTCTTCTTTTAATCTCTTCAAAGGTAGATTGAGCTTTTGCTGTCTAATGGAATGATGTACCTTTGATAACTTCAGTCATGGGAGCCATAATTGTGCTAAAACTTCAAATAAACCTCCTGTAAAAAGAAGCTAATTGTTAAGCTTGTCGAGAGGTACAAATTTAACTACTACTTCGGTTATTAAAAACTTTTTATAGTATAGGAAAGCAGGGATAGATCCACGAGGAGATATTGTTGTAAAAGGCTAGCTTAACCTAAATGATTTTACTAATCCAATTTATTAAGTCTAATCTTAATAATTTGAAAATAATTAAAATCTAATGAATAAAAATCTAGAAAACTGCCTAATGATGCTGCTAAATATTCTAGATCATATTCTGGAAATAAACAGTAAAAATATTCCCTAAATAATTTAGAAAAATAAAAACAAAATAGTAACTGAAATTCTAATTAAAAATCAATAACAGCAAATAATAGTCAAAAAATAAATATTAAAAATATCAAACAGTAACCTAAAAAATTATTCTTTAGGTCTATAAGCTTATAAATTCTAAATTGTATCTAATTAATTTCAAAAAAATCAAATCAGAAAATTAACACAGAATATCAAGTAGAATATTAAATCTAAAATTAGATATAAAATAATCTGCATTAATATAAATACGAAATTAATCACGAAAATTACCCTAATTCTAGGACACAATTGTCTGGATTTAACAACACCTAATAATCGTAAATTAAAACTAAAAATCAAAATTTTCAGAATTAATAACCTAAGAACTTGCACTTCTCAATTTCACAAAATAATTCTGAAAAATTATCAAATAATTTCCAAAAATTACGAAATTGAATAGAAGCAGACTAGGACACTATATAAACCCTAGCAATTAATAAAACTCGAAGAAATACAAAAATAACTATTTTTATTCTAATTTCTAACAAACCAATAATTAAATACTAAAACAGAATATAAATCAATCTAAAATTATAACTACTCCAAAAATCAAAATCTAAACTATCTAAAATTACCTAGACACTCCTAAAAGACTATACTTTTGGGGGGTCGATTGAAATTATATGGCAACCAATAAAAATAAAACAAAAATTAACAAACAAACCAAATTAAGTATAACCAACAAATAATTATCAAAGTTGTCAAATTTATCAAGGATGCTTAGTGTAATCCCAGTCCACTATGGAAAGTAATATTTATCATCAACACACAAGTTAATTTCATTCATGAGTTAAACTGTAAAAGACATCCACCAGCGGTTCTTCCTCGTTTTTTCTTAGGTTCTAATTTACTTAGGTCCAGCCCTAATACAAACCCTACTAATTTGATAATCTTTACACTGGCGCAAAAAGTTAACCAAATTAGAGCATTAAGGATTAGAAAAACATCATTTAACACTTTGTAACCAATTTACCAGCAAATCGATTTAACAAAAATGTAAAGCGATTACCTAATTAAAAGAGATGGGTTTGAGCCGTCCATGATTAATTAGGGTGATACCTAAGCCTAAAAGACTATAACTTTTACGTATTATAATCTTCTTAACTATCAATCGAAATTGTATTTAGTCAACTAGCATGCATTCTAATCGATTTAACACAAATTTCATAAACGATAAATGCTAATCTCTAAAGAATCATAAATACAAATCAACTAGGCATTAAAGCATAAAACTTGTTTCAAAATAATTAATCTAGCATGGCTTCAAGAAGATTATACTAAGCACATGAAAATTACTCACTCATATTGAGAATAAAATCACAATATTTATCAATAATAATCATGTTCAATCATCAACTATCAAGATAAAATAACAACCCTAATAATAATGCATGAAATAATGATAAAAGATATACTTTTGAGAGGAGGATGGGTGCGTAGGTGGTGAGGCTGGCGTGTATGGCTCGTTGCGTGGTAGTAGATGACGAGGAGCCTAGAAGAGGACGAAGAAGAGGAGGATGATGAAGGATGATGATGACTTGCGTATGGTGGCCGTGAATGAAGAGGAAAGGAGATGGGTGTTGGGCGCGGAGATGGATGGATGATTCTTCCAGGTGGAAGCTCGGTGATGGTGATGATGACATATATAGGGAAGAAAGGAGGAGTGTGATTAGGGTTAGTGATTAGGGTTTCCTTCTTCCTTTCTTCCTTAAACTTCTTCTCCCTCAAGACTTCTAGCTCTTCTCCAACTCTTGAAATCCTAGCCCAGATAATATCTTCATAGTTATCCTTATTTGGACCGTCTTCTGCCCAAGTATGTAAAACCCGAGCCCCAACAACTGGTCTTCTCCTCTTTATTAAAACAATGCCTAACCTGAAAAATATATAAATTAAAGTAAATTGACGAAATAAAATATATAATATAATCGAAATAATTATTAAAACAATGCATGATTTTTGGCTTAACAAATTCCCCCACAACAAGACTTTGGACGTCCTCGTGTAAAGAAATCTTAGACTCGATCTAAACCCTATCCTCTTTCTTCCTTATAAAGTCATGCATAACTGTGATGCTCATAATAGGCCTTGACTTGCTTTAAAAATAGTTTTATAGAAAGTTAATTAGTTTTTTCTCCTATAAGTGAATAACTACTAAACATCTAACTACCACTAGAGAGTTTATTCATCAACCTCACAATATTTCCGTAATGAAGTAACAAGATCAATAATTACCCATCTCTTCTGATTATACATACACTGATCAAGAGGCTAAAAAAAAGTTACGATAGAATAATTTAGGCATGGTATGGCTATAGAGACTATTAAATTAGATAGAATAACTCATTGAATTGATTCTAAACTTGCCTTGTGCTTATTTCTCTTTCATTTTTTTTTTTTCAAACTCCACTTGCGCATATATTCGAGGCCCATATAGGGTCTTAGAAATTAAACACGCCCTGTCTCACACACACCCGAATCAAGGTGCTGGAGCAAACATTTTATTTTCATCATTACCTTTATTTATTTTATTGACTCACTAGTATGGGAAGCAAGCTTTCCAGTGGCAATATTACCTCAAAGGGTGGCACCCAGTAGCGCATGCCTCAAAGGGGTACTTGTCATTCCCGACTTTAACTCTTTTTTTTTTCTTTTTTTTAGGGGGAAGTTATTCTACTAATTCAATAGTCTAGGAAATGGGTAGGTCATTTCATTACCTCTATACGACTATATAACATGATAAAATAAGATGAATAATCATGACAGTTGCTCATTAAAGAGATATATGAGGATCAACTCAATCTTCTCTGAAAGACGGCTGGCATACTTAGAAGTCTTTACTCATAAAAGAATAAACTATAAAATAGCTAAGAAAATATAAAAAAATTTAAACAAGCAAGCCTGGCATAAACTCATATCATGCATTATTTATAAGAAAATTTTTTTTCAGAATAAATACTGCAGGAATTAAATGCCGTGTGCATCCCACCACACTTAATTCATGCATTACCCCTAATGCATGCAAGAAGATAGAAATAATGAAAATAAAAACAAAATTAAATAGGTACTTCTCTAAAAACGTTGGATTGCCTCCCAACCAGCGCCTTTGTTTATAGTCATTGGCTCGACTTCATGAAGCTCCTAGATCCTCTAGTTGGATCTCTTCTAACAAATCATCATTAATCTGATATGGCACTTTTTAAAACTTAGCCTGATCAAGTCTCTTAGTAAGCATAGTCAAAAATTCATCTTCATTGGATAAGTCATAAATATCTTGGGGCAATTCAGCAATAATATCAAGTGCATACACATAACTCACATCCGCAGGGAATCTCATGGCATCAAAAATATTAAATTTAATCACTTCACCATCAAATTCCATGGTTAATGTTCCTTCATAACATCAATTTTAGTCCTAACTGTTTTCAAAAATGGCCTGCCTAGCAAGATGGGAATATCATGACATGCATCACCCATGTTCATCACATAAAAATCAGCAGGAAACACAAATTCATTCACTTGGACTAAGACATCCTCTAACACTCCATCTGGGTAAATACTGCTCCTATAAGCTAACTGAAGCACTACACCAGTTTTCTTTCACTCTCCTAAGTTCAGTTTGTCATAAACAGACCTAGGCATGACATTAATGGAAGCACCTAAATCAAGCATAGCCTTATCAAAGTAAAGATGTCCTATTTTATAAGGAACAGAGAACACACCTCGGTCTCTGCACTTAGGGGGAAGTTTCCTTTGAAAAATTGCAGATACATTTTCCCCCACACTCACCTTTTCATTCCCTACTAATTTTCTTTTAGTAGTACATAATTCTTTCAAGAACTTAGCATAACGAGGCACCTGTTTAAGGGCATCAAGGAGAGGTATGTTGATCTCTACCTTCTTTAATGTCTCTAAGATTTCTTAGTTAGCCTCATTCACCTTAGAAGTAGGGTTTCGAAATCTACTAGGAAAGGGTGAAATTGGTTTATAAGGTTCTCTTGTCTTCTCTCCTATTTCCTTGGTAGTTTCATTAGAATCTATATCTAACTCTGGTTCAGCTCCTTTGACCTCTAACTCAAGCTCAACCTCTCTACTCTTCCTAGGCTCTTGTAACTCTTTCCCACTCCTAATTGTTATGGCACTAACATTCCCTTTAGGATTAGGATAAGGCTGAGATGGTAACCTATTTTGCATTTGAGCCTGCAAGTTGCTAACTACGATATCAGTTGCCGTCTGTCTCTCTTGAACCTGCTTAAGAGTTGTCTCCAAAATCTGGAACCTATAATCCATCTTCTTAAGGACTTGTTCAAGTAGGAAGTTGGTCCTGTCTTAATTAGAAGGTTGATGAGATGTTTGGTCAAAATCAGGTGGATT
This sequence comes from Carnegiea gigantea, assembly GCA_029747015.1. Taxonomy (NCBI): domain Eukaryota; kingdom Viridiplantae; phylum Streptophyta; class Magnoliopsida; order Caryophyllales; family Cactaceae; genus Carnegiea; species Carnegiea gigantea. Next base: position 579,547 of record JAKOGI010000293.1, read on the forward strand.
TGTTTGAGGGCCATACCTAAGATTAGAGTGGTCTCTCCATCCTTCATTATAAGTATTAGAATAGGGATCATACCTCCTTTGACCTTGATTAGAATAGACAGCATTAACATTACCCTCTTGAAATATAGGACCTGCATCAGTAGGATGCCCCTCTAGACAACAAATGCCACATATGACTGCTTTTTGTACTCCCCCAATGACAATCTTATTCAACATAGTAGTAATATACGATAACTGACTCTCTACAGATGAACTAGAACCAATCTCATTAACCCTTTTAATTTGTGACTCCCTAGCACCAAACTGCTGAGTATTTTGGGCCATTAAATTGAATAAATTCATAGCCTCTGCAGGAGTTTTATTAACTAGAGCCCCTCCACTGGCAGCATCAACCATATTACGATCCATAGGAAGCAAATCCTCGTAAAAATATTGAATCAACAACTGTTCAGTTATTTGATGTTGGGGACAACTAGCACACAATTTATTAAATCTTTCCCAGTACTCACAAAAAGTTTCCCCATTCATTTGTTTGATTCCACATATATCCTTCCCAATAGATCCAATTCGGAATGCTGGAAAAAAATTTTCTAAAAATGATTTATGCAATGCAGTCCATGCAGAGAAAGATCTAGCAGGCATGTAATACAACCAATCCTTAACATTACCAAGCAAAGAAAAGGGAAAGGCCCTCAATCTAATTTGGTCCTCAGGAATCGCCTCAGGCACTGTAGCAGAGCATGTAATAAAGAATTCACTAATATGACGATATGGGTTCTCTCCAGCTAATCCATAAAGCTTAGGTAATAGACTGATGAATATAGAGTTCAGTTTTAGAGGTTTATCTAATGCAGTATAAGTAATGGACATGGGTTGGGTTTCTAGGTTAGGGGCAGCAAGTTCCCGAAGAGTGGACATTCTTACCTCTTTAACCTTAAGACTTACTGATTTAGGAAAACTTTTATTTTTTGTTTTTATCTACTAATGTTTGCTCCTTGTCCTCTCCAATTTCCTTACCACTCCTTAATCTCGGGCAATCTGCAAAAATTAAAATAAAAACAAGAAAAGTAGTAAAATTAGATAGAAGTAACTAGCAATTTTATTTTCTTCTCCCAACAACGGCGCTAAAATTTATTAAGCTTATCGAGAGCTACAAATTTTACCACTACTTCGGTTATTAAACACTTTTTATAGCATAGGAAAGTAGGGATCGATCCACGAGGGAAGATTATTGTAAAAGGCTAGCTTAACCCTAAATGATTTTACTAATCTAATTTATTAAGTCTAATCTTAATAATTTGAAAATAATTAAAATCTAATGAATAAAAAATCTAGAAAACTGCCCAATGATGCTCCTAAATACTCTAGATCATATTTTGGAAATAAACAGCAAAAAGATTCCCAAAATAATTTAGAAAAATAAAAACAGAATAGTAACTGAAATTCTAATTAAAAATCAATAACAGCAAATAATAGTCAGAAAATAAATATTAAAAATATCAAACAGTAACCTAAAAAATTATTCTTCAGGTCTATAAGCTTATAAATTCTAAATTGTATCTAATTAATTTCAGAAAAATCAGATCAGAAAATTAGCACAGAATATCAAGCAGAATAATAAATTTGAAATTAGATATAAAATAATCTGCATTAATATAAATACGAAATTAATCACAAAAATTACCCTAATTTTAGGACACAATTTTCTGGATTTAACAACACCTAATAATCGCAAATTAAAATTAAAAATCGAAATTTTCAGAATTAATAACCTAAAAACCTGCACTTCTCAATTTCACAAAATAATTCTGAAAAATTATCAAATAATTTCCAAAAATTACGAAATTGAATATGAGTGGACTAGGACACTATATAAACCCTAGGAATTAATAAAACTTGAAGAAATAAAAAATAACTATTTTTATTCTAATTTCTAACCAACTAGTAATTAAATACTAAAACTGAATATAAATCAATCTAAAATTATTACTACTCCAAAAATCAAAATCTAAACTATCTAAAATTAGCTAGACACTCCTAAAAGACTATACTTTTGGGGGGGTCGAATTGAAATTATATGGTACCCAATAAAAATGAAACAAAAATTAACAAACAAACCAAATTAACTATAAGCAACAAATAATTATCAAAGTTGTCAAATTTATCAAGGACACTTAGTATAATCTCAATCCAACATGCAAATTAACATTTATCATCAACACACAAGTTAATTTCATTCATGAGCTAAACTGTAGAAGACATCTACCGGCTATTCTTCCCCATTTTTCCTTATGTTCTAGTTTAACTAGGTCCAGCCCTAATATAAACCCTACTAATTTAATAATCTTTACGCCAGTGTAAAAATTTAACCAAACTATAGCATTAAGAATAAGAAAAACATCACTTAACACTTTGTAATCAATTTACCAGCAAATCGATTTAACAAAAATCTAAAGCGATTACCTAATTAAAAGAGATGAGTTTGAGCCATCCATGATTAATTAGGGTGATACCTAAGCCTAAAATACTATATCTTTTACGTATTATAATCTTCTAAACTATCAATCGAAATTGTATTTAATCAACTAGCATGCATTCTAATCGATTTAACACAAATTTCATAAACGATAAACGCTAATCGCTAAAGAATCATGAATATAAATCAACTAGGCATTAAAGCATAAAACTTGTTTCAAAATAATTAATTTAGCATGACTTCAAGAAGATTATACTAAGCACATGAAAATTACTCACTCATATTGAGAATAAAATCACAATATTTATCAATAATAATCATGTTCAATGATCAACTATCAAGATAAAATAACAACCCTAATAACAACACATGAAATAATGATAAAAGATATACTTTTGAGAGGAGGATGGGTGCGTGGGTGGTGAGGCTGGCGTGTATGGCTGGTTGCATGGTGGTAGATGACGAGGAGCCTAGAAGAGGGCGAAGAAGAGGAGGATGATGAAGGATGATGACGACTTGCGTATAGTGGCCGTGAATGAAGAGGAAAGGAGATGAGTGTTTGGCATGGAGATGGATGGATGATTCTTCCAGGTGGAAGCTCGGTGATGGTGATGATGATATATATAGGGAAGAAATGAGGGGTGTGATTAGGGTTAGTGATTAGGGTTTCCTTCTTCATTTCTTCCTTAAACTTCTTCTCCCTCAAGACTTCTAGCCCTTCTCCAACTCTTGAAATCCTAGCCCCAGACAATATCTTCATAATTATCCTTATTTGGACCGTCTTCTGCCCAAGTATGTAAAATCCGAGCCTCAACGACTCGTCTTCTCCTCTTTATTAAAACAATGCCTAACCTGAAAAATATATAAATTAAAGTAAATTAGACGAAATAAAATATATAATATAATCGAAATAATTATTAAAACAATGCATGATTTTTGGCTTAACAAATTCCCCCACACTTAGACTTTGGACGTCCTCGTGCAAAGAAATCTTAGACTCGACCTAAACCCTACCCTCTTTCTTCTTTATAAAGTCATGCATAACTATGATGCTCATAATAGGCCTTGACTTGCTTTAAAAATAGTTTTATAGAAAATTAATTAGTTTTTCCTCCTATAAGTGAATAACTACTAGACATCTAACTACCATCAGAGAGTTTATTCATCAACCTCACAATATTTCCATAATGAAGTAACAAGATTAATAATTACCCATCTCTTCTGATTATGCATACACCGATCAAGAGGTCTTAAAAAAAGTTAAGATATAATAATTTAGGCATGGTATGGCTATAGAGACTATTGAATTAGATAGAATAACTCGTTGAATTGATTCTAAACTTGCCTTGTACTTATTTCTCTTTCATTTATTTTTTTCAAACTCCACTTGCGCACATATTTGAGGCCCATATAGGGTCTTAGAAATTAAACACTCCCTATCTCACACACACCCGAATAAAGGTGCTGGAGCAAACACTTTATTTTCATCATTACCTTTATTTATTTTATTGACTTACTAGTATGGGAAGCAAGCTTTCCAGTGGCAATATTACCTCAAAGGGTAGCACCCCGTAGCGTATGCCTCAAAAGGGTACTTGTCATTCCCGACTTTAACTCTTTTTTTCTCCTTTTTGTTTGGGAAGTTATTCTACTAATTCAATAGTCTAGGAAATGGGTAGGTCATTTTATTGCCTCTGTACGGCTATATAACATGATAAAATAAGATGAATAATTATGACAGTTGCTCATTAAAGAGAGATATGAGGATCAACTCAATCTTCTCTGAAAGACGGCTAACATACTTAGAAGTCTTAACTCATAAAAGAATAAACTATAAAATATCTCAGAAAATAAAAAAAATTTTTGAACAAGCAAGCCTGGCATAAACTCATATCATGTATTATTTATAAGAAAAATTTTTTTCAGAATAAATACTGCAGGAATTAATTGTCGGGTGCACCCCCCCCCGCAATTAATTCATGCATTGTCCCTAATGCATGCAAGGAGATAGAAATAATGAAAATAAAAACAAAATTAAATAGGTACTTCTCTAAAAATGTTGGGTTGCCTCCCAACCAGCGCCTTTGTTTATAGTCATTGGCTCAACTTCACGAAGCTCCTAGATCCTCTAGTTGGATCTCTTCTAATAAATCATCATTAATCTGATATGGCACTTTTTGAAACTTAGCCTGATCAAGTCTCTTAGTAAGCATAGTCAAAAATTCATCTTCATTGGATAAGTCATAAATATGTTGGGGCAATTCAGCAATAATATCAAGTGCATGTATGTAACTCACATTAGTAGGGAATCTCATGGCATCAAAAATATTAAATTTAATCACTTCCCTATCAAATTCCATGGTTAACGTTCCTTCATGCACATCAATTTTAGTCCTAGTTGTTTTCAAAAATGGCCTGCCTAGCAAAATGGGAATATCATGACATGCATCACCCATGTTCATCACATAAAAATCAGCAAGAAACACAAGTTTATTCACTTGGACCAAGACATCCTCTAACACTCCATCTGGGTAAATACTGCTCCTATAAGCTAACTGAAGCACTACACCAGTTTTCGTTCACTCTCCTAAGTTCAGTTTGTCATAAACAGACCTAGGCATGACATTAATGGAAGCACCTAAATCAAGCATAGCCTTATCAACGTAAAGATGCCCTATTTTATAAGGAACAGAGAATACACCTCGGTCTTTGCACTTAGGGGGAAGTTTCCTTTGAAAAATTGCAGATACATTTTCCCCCACACTCACCTTTTCATTCCCTACTAATTTTCTTTTAGTAGTACATAATTCTTTCAAGAACTTAGCATAACGAGGCACCTATTTAAGGGCATCAAGGAGAGGTATGTTGATCTCTACCTTCTTTAATGTCTCTAAGATTTCTTAGTTAGCCTCATTCACCTTAGAAGTAGGGTTTCGAAATCTACTAGGAAAGGGTGGAATTGGTTTATAAGGTTCTCTTTTCTTCTCTCCTATTTCCTTGGTAGTTTGATTAGAATCTATATCTAACTCTGGTTCAGCTCCTTTGACCTCTAACTTAAGCTCAACCTCTCTACTCTTCCTAGGCTCTTGTAACTCTTTTCCACTCCTAATTGTTATGGAACTAACATTCTCTTTAGGATTAGGATAAGGCTGAGACGGTAACCTATTTTGCATTTGAGCCTGCAAGTTGCTAACCATGATATCAGCTGCCGTCTGTCTCTCTTGAACCTGCTTAAGAGTTGTCTCCAAAATCTGGAACCTATCATCCATCTTCTTAAGGACTTGTTCAAGTAGGAAGTTGGTCCTCTCTTGATTAGAAGGTTGACGAGATGTTTGGTCAAAATCAGGTGGATTAGTTTGAGGGCCATACCTAAGATTAGAGTGGTCTCTCCATCCTTCATTATAAGTGTTAGAATAGGGGTCATACCTCCTTTGACCTTGATTAGAATAAACAGCATTAACATTACCCTCTTGAAATATAGGACCTGCATCAGTAGGATGCCCCTCTAGACAACAAATGCCACATATGACTGCTTTTTGTACTCCCCCAGTGATTCAACATAGCAGTAATATACGATAACTGACTCCCTACAGATGAACTAGAACCAATCTCATTAACCCTTTTAATTTGTGACTCCCTAGCACCAAACTGCTGAGTATTTTAGGCCATTAAATTGAATAAGTTCCTAGCCTCTGCAGGAGTTTTATTAACTAGAGCCCCTCCACTGGCAGCATCAACCATATTACGATCCATAGGAAGCAAACCCTCGTAAAAATATTGAATCAAGAACTATTTAGTTATTTGATGTTGGGGACAACTAGCACACAATTTATTAAATCTTTCCCAGTACTCACAAAAAATTTCCCCATTCATTTGTTTGATTCCACCTATATCCTTCCTGACAGATCCAATTCGGAATGCTGGAAAAAAATTTTCTAAAAATGATTTATGCAATGCAGTCCATGTAGAGAAAGATCCGGCAGGCATGTAATACAACCAATCCTTAGCATTACCAAGCAAAGAAAAGGGAAAGGCCCTCAATCTAATTTGGTGCTCAGGAATCGCCTCAGGCACCATAGCAGAGCATGTAATAAGGAATTCACTAATGTGATGGTATGGGTTCTCTCCAGCTAATCCATGAAGCTTAGGTAATAGATTGATGAATCCAGAGTTCAATTTTAGAGGTTTATCTAATGCAGTATAAGTAATGGATATAGGTTGGGTTTCTAGGTTAGGGGCTGCAAGTTCCCGAAGAGTGGACATTCTTACCTCTTTAACCTTAAGACTTATTGATTTAAGAAAACTTTTATTTTTTGTTTTTATCTGCTAATGTTTGCTCCTTGTCCTCTCTAATTTCCTTACCACTCCTTAATCTCGGGCAATCTGTAAAAATTAAAATAAAAACAAGAAAAGTAGTAAAATTAGATAAAAGTAACTAGCAATTTTATTTTCTTCCCCCAACAACGGCGCTAAAATTTGTTAAGCTTATCGAGAGCTACAAATTTAACCCCTACTTCGGTTATTAAACACTTTTTATAGCATAGAAAAGTAGGGATCAATCCACGAGGAAAGATTGTTGTAAAAGGCTAGCTTAACCCTAAATGATTTTACTAATCCAATTTATTAAGTCTAATCTTAATAATTTAGAAATAATTAAAATCTAATGAATAAAAAATTCTAGAAAACTGCCCAATGATGCTCCTAAATACTCTAGATCATATTTTGGAAATAAACAGCAAAAAGATTCCCTAAATAATTTAGAAAAATAAAAACAAAATAGTAACTGAAATTCTAATTAAAAATCAATAACAGCAAATAATAGTCAGAAAATAAATATTAAAAACATCAAACAGTAACCTAAAAAATGATTCTTCAGGTCTATAAGCTTATAAATTCTAAATTGTATCTGATTAATTTCAAAAAAATCAGATCAGAAAATTAGCATAGAATATCAAGCAGAATAACAAATCTGAAATTAGATATAAAATAATCTGCATTAATATAAATACGAAATTAATCACAAAAATTACCCTAATTTTAGGACACAATTTTCTGGATTTAACAACACCTAATAATCGTAAAATAAAATTAAAAATCGAAATTTTCAGAATTAATAACCTAAAAACCTGCCCTTCTCAATTTCACAAAATAATTCTGAAAAATTATCAAATAATTCCCAAAAATTACGAAATTGAATATAAGCATACTAGGACACTATATAAACCCTAAGAATTAATAAAACTCGAAGAAATACAAAAACAACTATTTTTATTCTAATTTCTAACAAACCAGTAATTAAATACTAAAATTGAATATAAATCAATCTAAAATTATAACTACTCCAAAAATCAAAATCTAAACTATTTAAAATTACGTAGACACTCCTAAAAGAGTATACTTTTGGCGGGGGGGGAGTCGATTGAAATTATATGGTTACCAATAAGCATGAAACAAAAATTAACAAACAAACGAAATTAACTATAAGCAACAAATAATTATCAAAGTTGTCAAATTTATCAAGGATACTTAGTATAATATCAATCCACCATGCAAATTAATATTTATCATCAACACACAAGCTAATTTCATTCATGAGTTAAACTGTAGAAGACATCCACCAGCAGTTCTTCCCCTTTTTTTTCCTTATGTTCTAGTTACTTAGGTTCAGCCCTAATATAAACCCTACTAATTTAATAATCTTTACACTAGCGCAAAAAATTAACCAAACTAGAGTATTAAGAATTAGAAAAACATCATTTAACGCTTTGTAACCAATTTACCAGCAAATCGATTTAACAAAGATCTAAAGCGATTACCTAATTAAAAGAGATGGGTTTGAGCCATCCATAATTAATTAGGGTGATACCTAAGTCTAAAAGACTATAACTTTTACGTATTATAATCTTCTAAACTATCAATCGAAATTGTATTTAGTCAACTAGCATGCATTCTAATCGATTTAACACAAATTTCATAAACGATAAACGCTAATCGCTAAAGAATCACGAATATAAATCAACTAGGCATTAAAGCATAAAACTTGTTTCAAAATAATTAATTTAGCATGACTTCAAGAAGATTATACTAAGCACATGAAAATTACTCACTCATATTGAGAATAAAATCACAATATTTATCAATAATAATCATGTTCAATGATCAACTATCAAGATAAAATAACAACCCTAATAACAATACATGAAATAATGATAAAAGATATGCTTTTGAGAGCAGGATGGGTGCGTGGGTGGTGAGGCTGGCGTGTATGGCTGGTTGCATGGTGGTAGATGATAAGGAGCCTGGAAGAGGGTGAAGAAGAGGAGGATGATGAAGGATGATGATGACTTGCATATAGTGGCCATGAATGAAGAGGAAAGGAGATGAGTGTTTGGCATGAAAATGGATGGATGATTCTTCCACGTGGAAGCTCGGTGATGGTGATGATGATATATATAGGGAAGAAATAAGGGGTGTGATTAGGGTTAGTGATTAGGGTTTCCTTCTTCCTTTCTTCCTTAAACTTCTTCTCCCTCAAGACTTCTAGCTCTTCTCCAACTCTTAAAATCCTAGCCCAGACAATATCTTCATAATTATCCTTATTTGGACCGTCTTCTGCCCAAGTATGTAAAACCTGAGCCTCAACGACTGGTCTTCTCCTTTTTATTAAAACAATGCCTAATCTGAAAAATATATAAATTAAAGTAAATTAGACGAAATAAAATATATAATATAATCGAAATAATTATTAAAACAATGCATGATTTTTGGCTTAACACTACTCCATGAAAAGCTCAAACATCATGAATTGACCTAGGAGTATGCCATGATCGAATAGCTTCCACCTTGCTTTCATCTATCTTAATTCCATCACCAGTGACAATGTAACCTAAGAGTGTTACTTCAAGAGTGAAGAAGGAACATTTCTTAAGGTTGCAAAAAACACGTTCCAGAACAAGCATAACTTGATTTAAATGGTCTTGATGTTCATGCTCATCCTTAGAATAAACTAAGATATCATCGAAGTAGACTTGATGCATATTTCTATATGCATCATTTTTATTCAAGTCCAATTTCAAAGAAGAAAAGGGTCAAAGAAGATCATGTTTGGAAGTGTGCTTATTTGGTCTTATTAAGTGAGTTCAAAGACTCACGACACTATGAAGAGGTCAAAAAGAGGTTAAGCTTTGCTAGAAATTTGGCGCTGAATTCATCCCTGCGGAACCCGATTTTTTGTGACCACTTTTGGACAAGCTCACGTGGACCCACAACTTGAGGGACCATGTGCTTTTGAAGTTTAAGATTTCAGCTTTCAAATAAGCCCAAGTTTGTTTAATTTGGACATCATTTGATTGGGCAAAATATCACTCAAAGATACGTTATGCTGATCTAGTCCAGTCTGAGATAGGTGCATTGTTTGGGCCATAACTTTTAAACCGCTTATCCAAATTGAGCAAATGAGCCCATTCTGGAAACTAGACTTCCAGGGATTTCTATCAAGCCCAAGAACGCGTGATTTGGCCGAGTATTCTGGAAGTTATGCTCTGTTGAAGTTGAGGCAGCTGCAAGGATTAATTCTGGGAATATGAAGAGTCTTCGGTTACATGTGATTGTGTGGCTGACATTGTGCACGTTTTGGAGCCTTCTAGATTGGTGTAATCAGCTAAGAAATCCTAGAATATTCCTTGTAACCTCCCCCACCCCTTTTATGATGTGTCTTTCCATTTATCTTAGTCTTTTCATTTTACTAGTTTTAATTGTTAGGAGTTATTTGAGTCCTTTTGTTGTCTTTTGCTGAGCCTATATAAAGGGGGGGCGTGTGAGCATTGTAGATCAGATTTCTAAGGCATTTTCAAGAGTAATTCAAGCACCTTTGAGAGTGATTCTCATTTGTGTCCCAAAAATTCCTAGTTCTATATCTTGAATTTGGCTAATTCAAGTGGTGTTCTACGTTCTCTTTCTTTTCTTTGGAGTGATTCCTCAGAAGAGTGAAGGGAATTAGCCCAAGACCAAGGTGTGAGTGGCTCCAGAAGGATTATCTCATACTCGAAGTCTTGCACTATCCATCTCTATCCTGTTGGTGATATTCTTCATCTTACCCATCTTTCTCTCTTTTCATTTTGCTTAGTTTGATTTGAGTTTGATTTGGATCACTTACCACCCACATATACATCAAGACTACCACAAACTTCCCTGTGCACATCCTAAAAACTTAATTCATCAATCTCATGAATTTGTTAGGTGCATTTGAAAGACCAAAGGGCATAACCAACCATTCATAAAGCCCTCCCTTAGTTTTAAATGCTGTCTTCCATTCATCACATTTCAAATTTGACAGCATCCACTTCAAAGGTCTATCTTTGAAAATACCTTAGAGCCATGTAATTCATCCATCATGTCTTCAAGCCTAGGTATAGGATACCTATTCTTGATTGTAATTTTGTTAATGGCTCTACTATCCACACACATACGCATTCCACCATCCTTCTGATGGAGTCATACCTAGCCAAGACCAAATTCATGTTCAACCAAGTCTAGAACGTCCAAGAACAAGGTCCCAAGTGAAAATGATGGCTCACCTTTGCTAGAAACACAAATAGAACCCTGTGGGTTCGAAACAGTTTCCAAGCCTGGTTTTGTCTTTCTAGTTACTTAGGCCTTCATAAGGTTTATGTCCTAAATTTTTGCATATTTAGGGTCCTCAAGATGTTAACTACCTGGCCCAAGTGATTAAATCAAGTTAAGTTAAGTAGAAGATGAAGAACCAGGTCAATCTTTCAAACCGTCCAGGCTAGAACCTAGTTTAGACTAGTCGCGGTATTTTGGTCTTTTGAGCAGGGAAATGAACTCAAAATTAAGTAATTCCACTGGGAGGAGTTAGAAGACTTGAAGAGCTTTCCAACAATATGTAGAAAGGCAATTCATACAAATATTTTGCATGTGAAATGTGGCATCCAATTGGAGCCCGAAAAGTGCCAGCTACTGCCCGGTCGCACCTAATTGGTGCATTTGGTGGTTGAATCCCTTTTCAACGTCCAATCCATGTCTAGCTACTTGGATGAGTAACTAAGAAGCTATTGGACACAATCATAAAGGAACCACAAATTTATCCAATGAGAAGCAAGTGAAGAAGACAACGTCATTCCTAGTGGCCAGCTAGAAAGCAAAAGCAACCAGTCAACATCACTACTTTTCTTCACTTCAAGGCAACTGCTTATTAGCTTATTTACTTGCTTAGTAACAAGTTTAGCTTTAATCCTATGGATTAGATAGACTCAATGGTTGTACTTAACAAGGATTAAGCAAAGATTAACATTAGAACCTCACGGGTTAGCTAAAACCGTAAACTAAGCAAGTTTAAGAGGTTTCCTAATTGTGAAGAAACCTCACTTCCTAGGCTTTAGCTGCTTAGTTGCTTGCTAGCTTACCTTTAAGGCTTTTGTATCCTTCATTTTTCAATCAAATTTCATACTTTTGAAAAGAAAGAAAGAGAGCTTTGCTCTTAAAAACCAAAACACTGAACTTGCTTATCCTTAACTACGACATTTAAGGTGGTGTTTAAGTCTACTCCTAAACTTGTTTAAGTGGTGATTTCGGCATCTTAATCAAGCTTAGGGGCCCTAACCTTGGTCTTAGTGGTGATTACTATATCGAAGATTCAAGTTTAGAACTATCGTAAACTCACTTTCAGTTTCAGATTGCATAAAAAGCGAGCTAAGGCCGTGAGTTCCTTTGTTTGTTTTTGTGTTCTCCTTTGATTGCAAGTGATTTCCATTGAGCTTTACATCATATTCGGTATTAGAGCTTCGGTTTCTCCTTGGCCTGGTACGTCCTTCCGCCATTTAGATTCATTCTTACTCAAGTTCCAAACACATTCCTAGCTTGAACATAAACGTAGACTGTAGACAAGATGAGTTCTAGCATGAGTTTGGAAGAAAAATTTGATGCTCTAATGAGGCAGAATGAGGTCTTAATGAAGAAGATTAATGAGGATTCCTAGCAAAACCAAGAAACTAAGGCTTAAAATGAGTACTTACGTAAACAGCCTAGTGTATTTATGAAGCAAAAGCAAGCAATCAATGAGGAACCTCTACAATCTGAACCTAGAAGATAAGAGCATGTGTTTAGCCATCATCTTGATCCATCTAGTGACGATGAACCATTGAGAATGGTTAGGCTAAAACCACAGATGCAATCTTATACCAATGATTTCGAGGTTGAAGTTCCAGAATACGAAGGCAAGCTTGATCCTAAGAGTTCCTAGATTAGTTACACATTATTGAAAGGGTTTTTGAGTACAAGGACATTCCTCAAGAGAAGAAGGGGAAGATGGTTGCCTTGAGACTCTGTCAGTATGCTTCTCTTTCGTGGACTAATTTGTGTGCTAAAAGAGTTAGAGAACAGAAGTCCAAAATCAGTACATGGGATAAGATGAAATCAAAGCTTAAGGCTTGGTTTCTCCCTCCCACTTATGTTCAAGAGTATTACTCTCAACTCCACAACTTAAACCAGGATAGCCTGAGTGTAGAAGAATACACTAGAGAGTTTTAAGAGCTTGTAATTAAGTGTGATTTATATGAACCAGGAGAACAAACATTAGTTAGATACTTAGGAGGCCTTGATCCTAGGTATGCTAATGTTGTTGATTTACAAGCTTACACTTCATTTGATGAGGTTTGCATGCTTGCTCATAAGGTTGAACAACAAAAAAAAGCATGACAGCCCTCTAAACCTCAAAATTTCAAGCCCTTAGCCCGGAACACACCCTTTAACAACAGGAGTTCTAATCCACATCCTAAGCCTACAAATCCTTTTCCTACCAATCCACAAAGAACCCCAACTCCACAAAAGATCCAACCACCTCCAACCAGACCTAATCCCAATCTTGTGAGCACAAGAAGATGTTTCAAGTGCCAAGGGTTAGGACACATAGCCCTGGACTATCCAAACAGAAAAGCAATTACACTAGCCGAATGGAGAGCAGTGGATGAGCAAGAATTTAAGGAGGAAATTGAAGGGGAAAGTGAGGGGAATTATGAGGAAAACCTTGAGGAGGTTGAAGAGGAAGCAGATGAGGGTGAGATGTTGGTTTTAGGAAGAGTGTTGAATGGCCAGAAGGGAGCTAAAGATGAACAAAGGGAGAATATCTTTAATACTAGGTGTACGATTAAAGACAAGGTTTGTTCTTTTGATTATTGATGGAGGAAGTTGTGCCAATGTAGTTTCTCTTAGCATGATTGAGAAATTAGGCTTACAAGCTATGGCCCATCCCCATCCTTACAACATCCAATGGCTAAACCAAAGTAAGGGATTATAAGTTAACTCCTGGTGCCTCATTTCTTTATCTATTGGTAAGAACTACCAAGATGAGTTATAGTGTGATGTTATCCCCATCGATGCATGCCATGTCGTGTTAGGTAGACCTTGGATGTATGATAGCAAGGTAATGCATGATGGATTTTAGAATACATACTCCTTTTCTAAGGGAGGCAAGAAGATTACCTTAAAACCTTTGTCACTATTCAAACTCTACAAAAATAAGCTAGCAAAAAAGCCTGAACATTCTGGTTGCTTATTATCCTTTAGTGAACCTCTCTTAAAGGCTTCATCTTATGAGTTCAAAGCTTTTAAAGAGTGGATCCTGAACATCGAAGATGAACCAGATACTCCCTTGCCTACTCACCCCATAGCCAAGTCACTCATATAAAATTTCTGTCATCTATTTCCTGAGGAGATACCCATGCGGTTACCTCCTAAAAGAGATATCCAACACCATATTGATCTCATTCCTAGTTCAATCCTTCCTAACAAGCCAGTTTATAGGATGAACCTAAAGGAAACCATGGAGATTCAAAGGCAAGTCGAAGAGTTGATGTCCAAAGGGCTTTTAAGAGAGTCTTTAAGCCCATATGCCGCACTTGCCTTGTTAGTTCCTAAGAAGGATGGTAGCCAATGAATGTGTGTGGATAGTGGAGCCATAAACAAAATCACAATCAAGTATAGGTATCCCATACCTAGACTTGAATACATGCTGGATGAACTACATGACTTTAAAATATTCTCAAAGATTGATCTTAGAAGTGGATACTACCAAATCAGAATTCGAGAGGGAGTTGAATGGAAGATGGCATTCAAGACCGAGGGAGACTTATATGAATGGCTTGTTATGCCATTTGGTCTTTCTAATGCTCTTAGTACATTCAAGAGGCTAATGAATCAAGTATTCAAGCCTTATATTGGCAAATTCATGGTGGTCTACTTTGATGACATTCTGATTTATTCTAAGGTTGAGCAAACACATTAAGATCATCTCAATCAAATCATGCTTGTTCATGAATGTGAGAAGTTGTATGGTAACCTTAAGAAATGCACTTTTTTCACTCAAGAAGTTACATTCTTAGGTTATTTTATTTATAAAGAAGGGATAAAGGCAGATGAGAGCAAGTTAGAGGCTATACGGTCATGGCCTCAACCACAAAGCATTCATGATGTTCAAAGCTTTCATGGATTAGCTTGCTTTTATAGGAGGTTTATTCGAAACTTCATCACTATTGTAGCTCTCATGACTGAGGTGATTAAGGGTACATCATTCAAATGGACCCCTAAAGCCCAATTTGCCTTTGAAGAAGTGAAGAGAAGACTAACTCAAGCACCTATCCTTGATTGGCCGTGCTTTGAGAAAGTCTTTCAAGTTGAGTATGATGCATCAGGAGTGGGTATAGGTGGTGTTCTGACACAATAAGGCAATCCATTAGCCTTCTTCAGTGAGAAGTTATGTGATTCAAGAAGAAAGTACTCCACGTATGACAAGGAATTCTATGCTATTGTACGATGTTTAGAGCATTGGAGCCATTATTTAGTGGCTACTGAGTTTATATTGCATTCTGATCATGGGGCTTTGAAGTATATTCAAGGCCAACACAAGTTAAACTCATGGCATGCTAAACGAGTCGAGTTCCTTCAGTCATTCCACTTCACCATTAAGCACAAATCTAGAAAGTTGAATCAAGGTGCCGATGCATTATCTAGGAGGTATCTCCTATTTCAATTGGATGCTCTTATTCTAGGCTTTGAGCATCTAGAAAGTTTATATTTTGATGATAAAGACCTTGGGGATTTATATTCTGTGGGCTTGAAGCGCCTAAAGCGGCATTCCTTAGTCCAAGTGCAGCGTGAACTAGATGGCCAGATGTAGCTTGCTTGAATTTAGTTGCAAATTTCCCTTGTGCTTAAGAAATGGCTTGGTTTAAAGGCTAAGCCACCCACCAAGACTAAGGAACCGCCAAGAAATGCCTAAAGGCTTAGCGACCAACACTTCTGTAAAGGTTCCACTCAAGACTCACCACCTAAGAAACGAGGATAAAGAAAAATGAGATTTTTAAGAGAGAAAGCTTTGAGCTCTTTTCATGTCATTCAAATCTAAGTTCTTATAACCTAAGGGCCTCTCTTATACATTCATGCTCCCCTTCTTATGTTTAGCCACAAAGGAGAAGCTTTGCAAGACCTAAACCCATTTAGCATGCCTTGGATTGAGTTTATATTGGCCATTCAAGTACTTTAAGGCCTCATGATTCGGAGTGAAGTGCAAACTATTTTGGCCTTAAGTAATGTGACCAATGATTAAGTGCTCTTACCAAAGCATAGAACTCCTTGTCATATGTTGAGTAGTTCTTCCTTTAACCATTGAGCTTCTCACTAAAATAGGCAATCGGGCATTGATCTTGCATAAGGACAGCCGCTATACCTACTCTACTTGTATCATAATCAACTTCAAAGAGCTTATCAAAGTTAGGGAGGGCTAACACCAAGGGTTCACATAATTTGGTTTTGAGCTTCTGAAAGGCGTCCTAGGTAGCCTTAGTCCACTTAAATATTCCCTTCTTCGTACACTTAGTGATGGGGGCTATGAGGGTGCTAAACCCTTTGGTGAACCTCCTATAAAAAGATGCTAAGCCATAAAAGCTTCTAACTTCGGTGATAGAAGTAGGGGTAGGCCACAACGTGATGGCTTCAACCTTAGCTTGATCCACGGAGATTCCATCCTTAGAGATAAGACACCCCAAAAAGGTGACTTGGGCTAAAAAGAACTCACATTTATCTAACTTGCCAAAGAGCGTTTCTGCTCTTAGAACCTTGAAAACTTCTTCCAAATGATGTAGATGGTCCTCTTGGTTCTTAGAGTAAACCAAAATATCATCGAAATAGACCACCATAAACCTTCCAAGAAAAGGCCTTAAGACTTCATTCATTAGTTTCATAAACATGCTAGGGGCAGTAAAGAGGCCGAAAGGCATCACTAGCCACTCATAAAGCCCACCCTTTATCTCGAATGCCGTCTTGCACTCATCTCCCTCTTTCATGCGGTTTTGGTGATCCCACTTCTCAAGTCAATCTTGGAGAAGATACAAGAGCCGTGGAGTTCATCAAGCATATTATCAAGTCTTGGTATAGGATGCCTATACTTGATGGTAATATTGTTTATTACTCTACTATCCGCACACATGCAAAAGGTGCCATCCTTCTTGGGTACTAACAAAGCCAGGACCGAGCAAGGACTCATGCTTTCTCTTATATAACCTCTAGCCAAGAACTCATCAACTTGTCTTTGAAGCTCATTGGTCTCTTGGAGCGTGACAAGATGGGCTGGATGTAGCCTGCTTAAGTTTAGTTGCAAACTTCCCTTGCACATAAGATATGACTTGGTTTAAAGGATAAGCCACCCACTAAGACTAGGGAAGCACCAAGGAATGGCTAAAGGCTTAGCCACTAACACTTCTATAAAGGTTCCACTCAAAACTCACCACCGCAGAAATAAGGATAAAAAGAAATGAGATTTTTGAGAGAGAAAGCTTTGGGCTATTTCATATATCATTCCAATATGATCTCTTTACAACCTAAGGCCTCCCTTATATAATGAGAGCCTTTAACAAGCTGCAAGAGAGGGGAAAAGGGGCCATACATGCCCATAAAGCAAGAGGAGACCAAAAACCAATGCAAGTACAAAAGCTGATAAGTGCTTTATGCTTTTTGTCAGCAGCTTTTCCGATTATAGCTACCAACTTCAAACAGCTATGTCTCCTAGGTCTCTTAGTCACATTGGGAGAAACAACCCTTGCTAGAAAGCTGAGGAAGTTAGCTTTCAGTTGCTTCAAGTATGTAGAACTTTGGAGCCACTATTTTTGGAGATATAGGCTAAAACATGCAGCATATCCAGGCTAGGACAGTTTCTGTAACATTTGAAAAATGGCTCCAATTGACCTATTACCTAATGACCTAACGTAGAACTCTTTATATATCCTTAAATCTGACATATTGAGGGTTCCCAAAAGTTGATCTGCAGCCTCTTAAGTCTAAATTAAGCTTAAGTAATCAAGCTTGCAAAACCGGGTATGTGCATTGGCTTCTGGGCACTTTGGAGCATGCTACTATTTTGGGCTTAACTTATTCTTGCCATGGGTTTAACCTCATTTTCATGATTGAACCACTTAGAAGGCCTCTTGACCTTCCTAAAATAGGAGAGTAATAAAACTCAAAGGCTGAGGATGAGGTTGGAATTGAAGCTCCAAATCAGTACATAGACCAAGTCCCCGTCGTTGTAGCTTGTGAGCACTAAGAAGGATTTGTAAGTTCGCATGGAACTGTGTGGGCATGACATTTGCTTTATTCTCCCCTTCTTGAATGTGATTTATCCTTAAATCATCACCATCTTCTACATCCTTAAGATAGGGCGTGAGATCACCCACATTGAATGTAGAAGATACACCCATGTCCCCAGTAGCTCTAAGTTGTATGCATTATCATTCCCCTTTTTATGGCATGAGTTTGTTCCTTCTCCTAGAGGGAACCTCTCCTTCCTCAAGTGTATCCACACCAAGTCCCCGGGGTTGAAGATAATGGCTTTGCGGTGCTTGTTGGCTCTAGCCTTATACATCTCATTTGCCTTCTCAATCTTGACCCAAGTTTGTTGGTGAAGCTTCTTCATCTGCTTAGCCCTTTCCTCGGCCTCACAGCTTACTCTAGACTCAAGTGGAAGTCGTATGAGTTCTAGGGGAGTTAGAGGGTTGATTCCATAGAAAGGCTCAAATGTATAGTGGGAAGTAGCAAAGCCAGGAGTTCAATTATATGCAAACTCGGCGTATGAAAGCTTGACATCCCACTCACTGATGCTCTTACTCACTGAACTCCAAAGTAAAGTCACAAGGGTCTTACTGGTTACTTCAGTTTGGCCATCGATTTGAGGGTGATGGGAGGTACTATATAAGAGTTTAGTACCAAGGAGCCTCCATAAGCATCTCCCAAAATAACTAAGAAACTTTGTATCTCGACGAGACACAATGCTCTTAGGAATGCCATGTAGCTTAACAACTTCCTTGAAGTAGAGATGGGCTATGTGAGAGGCATCATCCGTCTTCTCACAAGGAATGAAGTGAGCCATCTTTGAGAAACGGTCCACCACCACCATAATAGCATCATTGCCCCTTTGAGTTCTAGGAAGGGTAACCATGAAATCCATGCTAACGTCTTCCCAAGGACAATTAGGCACGGGCAATGGAGTGTATAACCCTTAGTGGAATTGACCTTTGGCCTTTTGACATAGAGAACACTTGGAAATCACTTCATGAACATCACTACCCATTCTTGGCCAAGAAAAATGTTCTTTGAGCATATCAATAGTCTTGTTGATCCCAAAGTGACCGGCTAGACCTCCTCCATGAACCTGCTTGACAAGAAGCTTTCGGATTGGACCCTTTGGAATACATAACTTGCTGCCTTTGAATAAGAAGCCCTCTTTGAGAGTGTAAGGGCTATGCTTGTGACCTTCTTGATCATGGAGATAATGCTTGAAATCTTCATCTTCTTGGTAGAGCTCATAGGTGAATTGGAAGCCCAGAACCCTTACTTCCATCACGGTCAAGAGAGAATGCCGCCTTGACAGGGCATCCGCCGCAACATTAGTGCTCCCCTTCTTACGTTTGGCCACAAAGGAGAAGCTTTGCAAGAACTCAACCCATTTAGCACGTCTTGGATTGAGCTTATGTTGGCCACTCAAGTACTTTAAGGCCTTATGATCCGAATGAAGGACAAATTGTTTCGGCCTCAAGTAATGGGACCAATGATCAAGAGCTCTCAATAATGCATAGAACTCCTTATCGTGAGTTGAGTAGTTCTTCCTTAAACCATTGAGCTTCTTACTAAAATAGGCAATAAGGCGTTGATCTTGCATAAGGACAACCCCTATACCTACTTCACTTGCATCACAATCAACCTCAAAGGGTTTATCAAAGTTAGGAAGGTCTAGCACTGGGGCCTCACTTAGCTTGGATTTGAGTTTCTCAAAGGCATTGTAGGTGGCCTTGGTCCACTCAAATGAACCTTTCTTTATGCATTTGGTGATGGGAACCGTGAGGGTGCTAAATCCCTTAGTGTATCTCTTATAAAAAGATGTCAAGCCATGGAAACTTTTAACTTTGGTGATGGTGGTGGGAGTTGGCCATGACTTGATAGCTTCCATGTTGCCTCAGTCCATAGAGATTCCATCCTCAGAAACAACATACCCCAAAAAGGTAACTTGGGGTGCAAAGAACTCACACTTTTCTAGCTGGCCAAAGAGCCTTTGAGCTCTTAGAACATTGAATACTTCTTTCAAGTGATGTAGATGATCTTCTTGACTTTTTGAATAAACGAGGATGTCATCAAAGTAGACCACCATAAATTTCCCAAGAGAAGGCCTCAAAACCTCATTCATCAATCTCATAAATGTCCTAGGGGAATTAGCGAGGCCGAAAGGCATTACTAACTGCTCATAAAGCCCTCCCTTAGCCTTGAATGCCATTTTCCATTCATCACCTGCCCTCATGCGGATTTGGTGATACCCACTCCTTAAATCAATTTTGGAGAAGATAAAAGAGCCATGGAGTTCATCAAGCATGTCATCAAGCCTGGGCATGGGATACCTGCACTTGATAGTAATGTCGTTGATA